>CM061133.1:197916727-199116727 GCA_030789695.1 Scilla litardierei
CCTTTCGCCGCTCTTTATGGGAGGAAATGTCGATCGCCATTGAGTTGGGATGACGTTGGTGATCGGGAGTTGTTGGGACCTGAGATGATCGTGGAGGCCATGGATATCGTCAGGAATATTCGGGAGAGGTTGAGGATTGCTCAGGACCGTTTTAAGCATTGGGCGGATGCTAAACGTCGTCCTTTGGAGTTTCAGCCGGGCGACCATGTGTTCTTGAAGATTTCCCCGAATCGTGGTGTGATTCGTTTCGGGAAGCGTGGGAAGTTGAGCCCGCGATACATTGGACCGTTTGACATTTTGGAGAGGGTTGGCGAGGTAGCTTATCGCTTGGCCTTGCCGCCATCTTTGGAGGGAGTTCACAATGTTTTCCATGTATCACAGCTTCGTCGATACATTAGCGATCCATCTCATGCTGTGGATTTTTCGGAGATTACCGTTCGCCCCGATATGACGTATGACCAGCATCCAGTGCAGATTCTGGACATGCGTCAGAAATCGTTTCGGAACAAGATTGTCAATCTTGTGAGGGTGATGTGGCGACACGGCTCACCTGGAGAGTCTACTTGGGAGAATGAGGATGAGATGCGAGAGCGTTTCTCACTTTTGTTTCCGGACTCGTGAGTTTTTGGAAATTCCGAGGACGGAATTTTTCTTAAGTTGGGGAGGATGTAACGACTGCTTTTCATGTATCTGGATTTATTATAATATAATATATGTTTTGGTGGATTTTCTCCTCTTGTGTGGTTTTCGGCTCCGTAGCTTTCATTTTCGATCGATTCGTCGTATTTTCTCGTTTCTTCCTTAGTATCGTCGATTTCGAAGTATGTCATTCGTGACGGACTTCATAACGGTCGTATCTAACTATTAGATCAAGCCTAGGAGTCTTAGGAATCGATCCCGGGGCCCCGCGCTCCGTATCGGAACTTTTTGTGCTCATTAGCCGGTATAAGAAGGGGCACCGACCGACTAGATGACGATCCAGTCGGTCGGCAATCCTTCTTGGACCGACTAGTTAGCTTTCTAAATTTCTCAAGAGTTACTGTTTATCATTAGTCGGTCTAAGTGCGTTGGTTGACCGACTAGGTTGCAAACTAGTCGGTCAGCAATGCTTCTTGAACCAACTAACTCATCATCTTATTTTTGTATCAGTTACTGTTTACCCTTAGTCGGTCTAAGAACGTTCATCGACCGACTAGATGTTAAGCTAGTCGGTCAGTATTTGTTCATGGACCGACTAACTCTAAATCCTATTTTCGTTCAGGAGTTATTGTTTACACTTAGTCGGTCTGCGTTGGTCGACCGACCGACTAGTTGCCAAACTAGTCGGTCAGTGGTTTCTCTTTGACCGACTAACCAGTGTTGAAACCCTAATTTCTGGGCAGCCGCCAGCCCAACCTATTTAAACCCAACCCAAACGATTTCTTCTTCCCCAACACGAACCAAAACCCTAAAATCTTCCCCCTTCAGCCCCCATCTTCCTCCAAGCTTAAATCCTTCATTCCAAGCCCTAAATCCATCATCCAAACCATCCATTCACTCTATCTACCTCTCATCTTCCCCAAAATCTCACCCAAATCCATCAAATCCCCAAATTTCCCCAAAACCCTAGTTTCCCCAAACTTCCCCAATCTTTTCCAGATCTGATCCTAGGGTTCCCCGGAGTGTTTCTTCCGCCTCCTCTCGATAAGAAATCGATCTACCGTTGTTTTTATAACCTATTTATAATTTTATGAAACCCTAATAAATTTCATGTTGTTTGGTGTTTGTTTCCCCCATAACAGCGATTCCCCCGTAGCATAGCATCCGTGTGACGAAGTGGTCGTCATCCCCGGTGCTAGGCAAGTGAAACTTGCTACTTAGGGTTTAGGCCATGTTTTAGGCCATTTGCTTATTGTAGGCGTAAAAGAGGCTAGGCGACGAAATGATACTCGCCTAGGCGCAAATTGGGGAATTAGCTTGACGACGAAGCTAATTCCGACATTTAGCATGTTGCACAACTACCATGTCATGTTTACTTTCCTTTAACGGTACGCAAATTAAATGTCATGTCATTGCATTCTTTTGGTGATCCCGTGATTGCGTAGCATCGCTACAATACTTGTGTTCCTGGCTCGTGACCAGAAGCGAGCATAATGAGTTGCTAACCCCAACGCTCGATATTGAATTGTGAACTAAGAAACAAGCTCCCGTGCGGGGCAACCCTGGCTCACTTGCTGGGCTCATGTGCAGGGACCCTGGCTTGTTTACGTGTGGGTATTGGGGGTGAGAGTTAAGCGGCCAGGCAACTGGGGGTCTGTTTGATCAACAACTGCAGTTGTAAGGCGTAAACTCTTTGGGGTGGGGTAGTGTTTAGTGCCGATCGGTCTGAATGTTGTACCATTCAGCGAAGGGCGTAAACATCTACAAAACAACCGTGAAATGTGAATTGTGTTTAGTGCCGATCGGTCTGAATGTTGTACCATTCAGCGAAGGGCGTAAACACCTACAACAATGTGAATTGATTGAGAATGTTAGTAGCGTGGCTACTCTTGTCTTGTATTGTCTTGTCTTGTCTTGTCTTGTCCCGATAATTGTTCTCTCGTACAAATTGTCTAGCCATGTTTTAAATTGTGCACTCATGTTATAACTGTCATGTCATGCATACTAAATTGCTAGGTTGCTAGTTGCCTTACTTTCAGTTTCCTTGCCCAAGTCTTTTAGACTTGCTGACATGTGCCCCTTTACTCTTTTGGGTGACACATGTTAGATCCTGAGCCTGAGTACCTTGTTGAGGACGAGGTGTTTGCTGACGCCGAGCCCGAGCTTGTGTTTGACGGGGAGTACGTGGACACTGGGGACCAGTCCTAGTGTCTTCGTTGTGTTTTACTTTTGTTTAGACAGTTGTTTTGTTATCGGTGCGTGGCACCTATACTTTGTTATGTCGTTGCTTTTGTTGGCCTTGTTCTGGGCCTTTAGACTCTTTTCTTTTAGCCTGGTGGCTTTTCTGGATGTTGGACTTATTTTCTTGTTGGACAACATTTGAGATGTGAGATTTTATTTCAGTCTCTCCTTGTATTATTATTGTTGTTCTGTTGTGGTTACAGGGACCTGCTTATGTTTTATTTACGCTTATCAGGTTTGGGGCTTCACAGCTCCACTCTCGAGCGGACCTTTTCACGTCTCGCCTCCATCTTAGGGAAGCGGGTCGTGACAGTCTGGCCCCCCTGACGATCTTCTTCGTCTGTCCAGGGAGAAGCGGAGCCAAGGCACCGAGGCTACTCCTCGACACTTGATTGACTAAGGCCGAGCGTCCACCAAGGTGCCGAGGCTATCCCTCCACACCCCGCTGACTGAGGTCTCCTGCTCTCTAAGCGACCCGCTTCCCGAGCCGAAGAAGGGCTCAGTGCGACCACCATCAACGACACGAGCATTCGAAGGGGCCAAGGGATCCCAACCGACCCCTTGACCACGTTGACTGTCAAGTCGTCGGTCAACGATTCCGTGGTGAGAAAACACCCGTAAACAGGTTGTTATCCAAGGTCCAAGGTTCATGGTTGGATTGTTGGTGAATACTTAAGTGAATATGTACTAGAAATTTTCAGAGTTTTGTGTAATTATCATGGTTTGGATTGCCATAATAATTTTTATTTTTTGGTATGGTATAATTTAGGGATGAAAAATTAAATTTAAAACATTTGGTAGTGGATGAAGGATTTTTAGAATTTGGAAGATGAAAAAAAAATTTTGGCAAAAAGATTTAGGGAATCCATGATTTTGAGGGAAGAATAGCTTAAATAAACAGTGCCATATGGACAAGCTGACTAGGACAAACAGGTTGATAGAAAGACGGCTCGGATTTAATCTTGATGTGTGAATGGTTGGGATGATAGAATGTGAAAACTATTATATAAAACATGCTGTAAACCATGGCGGCTACGGAACCCCGTAGCCCTGTATTTATAGTAATAGGGTTACATAATGGGTGGATACCCACTAACGGGTTGGGCCTCCAAAGCCCGTTTATAACACTTCCCCTTATCCATCCATTGTTGTAAACCGTGATGAACGCTTCAGGGTTCATAGAGCTTATCTGATCATGGGTCTATGGATACTTCTGGATCCCAAGTTTAAGAGTACTTTCCTCGTTAAAACCTTTGCCAAGGAAAACCCAGTGGGAAAAACCAATGGCTATGGGAAAAGAGTACAAGTCTCTGTAACTTCCCCTGATCGATGGATATCACTAGAGGTGGATACTTCTGGATCCTAAGTTAGGGATAACTGCCTCGTTAAAACCTTTAGCTATGGAAAACCCAGTGGGAAAAACCAATAGCCAAGGAAAAAGAGTACAGTTTCCGTAACTTCCCCTGATTAGTGGAAGTATTTAGGGGGTGGATACTTCTGGATCCAGAGTCAATGGGGTTGCCTCGTTAAAACCTTTAGCTATGGAAAACCCAGTGGGAAAAACCAATAGCCAAGGGAAAAGAGTACAACACTACATTTGACTCCCCCTGATCTGCACAAGCTGCAGGCTTGCAGATCTCCTAGGCAACTATACATCAATCTCTTACAGTGTTCCAATAATGAGTACAAAGTACAAGGCATCGCTCACCTATACAAGACATCGCTCATCTATACAAGTATCGCTCATCTATGGCAGCTACTGAATCTGAGGGATCTCTTCTGAGGAGGAGTGGTATGCAGACTCGGTAGGTAGCATCACGTCTCTGACCAGTCTTCACTGTGTCTGCGAGGTACTGCAGGACCTGGCTGTGCGTACTTATGATTTGCTTCTTGGATTGATGAGCCTCTCAGGATGGTGGGATTGATGTTGCCTTGGAAGCATGCTTTGCTGTTCTCCAGGAGTTGGTCGCTACTTTGTTGCAGTCATCGCGATGATCTGTAACCTGTATCTGCAAATACATTTAACATGTTGGATGATCCTTGACCCTTGGAGATAGCGCAGAAGCTACATATCTCTGGTCCAGTGGTGCACTGCAGGCGTTGCACTGTATTTGGTTAAATGGTTTGCTGCCAGATAAAGGAGTGTACAAAAGACATTTGAGTAAGGCACTTCAGGACTTAGGATATCCTTCCCCTCTTCAAGCGAACGGAAGGGGTCTTAATGTGCATCCATACAACCAGTAGGTGTATTGGTGGATTGCAATTCTCCATGTTTCTTCATCGACTGGATGATAATTTCATCTTCTGGATGATTATTCATCTTCTGGATGATTATTCATCTTCTGGATGATTATTCATCTTCGGGATGATGGTTTCATCTTCGGGATGATTATTCATCTTCGGGATGATGGTTTCATCTTTAGGATGATAATTCATCTTCAGGATGCCGGTTTCATCTTCAGGATGATTATTCATCTTCAGGATGATGGTTTCATCTTCGGGATGATAATTCATCTTCAGTATGATGGTTTCATCTTCGGGATGATAATTCATCTTCAGGATGATTATTCATAAGGGTATGTTGTCACATCATCCATAGCAACATAGCCTAAAATTATCTTTGCCAATCGCATCGGTTTCACAATCATGACCAGGGAGCCTGATGCATCAGTTTAATTAATTTCGTAAGTGAGTTAATCTCTTCTTACATGGTTACTTCCTGGTTTCTGCGAAATAAACCTCTAAGCTATAGCCTTTTGCTTATAGCATACGATTTTATTTATTTATACAATACTCGGTAGCCCACAGGTTTGATATCTTTTGATATCAGGACTTCAGGTCCAAACACTTTACATTTCATAAGTGAGTCCAGTTCAAATTATTATTGTCTCGTTCCACATAATTTGGCCAAGTTTCTGCGTTTGCTTCAGGAAACAGAGATTGTGAACGATATCAATGGCAAAATGAAATGTGAGTAATTGTCGACAAGTGTGTTTTATCCAAATACCTCTCCGTGTACGTACATTATTCAATTTATTCCAGATTTATCTCTTCCGGAGGTTCTGGAAAGGGAGAGGATATGGAGATGAGCTCACTTTCCTGTGGTGGTATTGTTTTAGGGTCTCGTGGTATGTCCTCTCATCCATTGAGGATATCCACTTCTGCTACTGGTAGATTGCATCCATTATAGTTGGTATGTCAATCCTAGCTGGATTTTTAGTAGCAGGGATGTGTGAATTTGACAATATTTATATTATCAATAGCTATGTCTGATAACTGTTTAACAGTTTTATAAGTGTGGATCTTCAGGATCTCATCACTATTCATGATAATCAGATCATAGGTATTAATGTTTTAAATGGTCCATAGTGGTGATATGGGGATGTATACTCATCATGGCTCCATCGATAAGATGTGCACTAAACGCTTCCCCCGTTAGGGGTTCTCGGAAACTGTTTATATGAGGTGATCAGGCTCATATAAATAGTTTCTAAGGAGGCGTTCTGATGGTTTGCATGTTCCCACATGGTCACCTACAACTGGATTTCTAGTGGACAAGTAATCCGTTTAAATCATTTTAATGATTTACATATAGCCCATTTCTGGGTGTGAACACAAAGCTTCAGGGTGTTCAATTTTCTTCCAATTGTTAAATATAATTGATTTCCCAGTGTTATCCCAAAAATCCGTAATAAGCTCGACTTCAATGAAGTTGAGCATAGAACTAGGGATATGAACCCGTCAAGGCTCCATCTATAAGATGTGCTCTAATGCCTCCCCCGTTTGGGGATCTCGGAACATATTCATCTAGGAGGGTTAGTCCCGATGAATAAGTTCCACTGCGGCATTTTTGAGGGTGGTATGAGGGTAAGTAAAAGCCCAACCAATATCCCAGTAATGTAATATGTCCGTTGTGATTAATAATAATCTGGACTGCGGTTGGATAACAAGGTTTTGATTATGACCATTTTAAGAGGATATATAGATGAGTACTCTAAGGTACATCATCAGCCATATGTAGTGAGTGTGTGAGTCCACTTTTATCCCTCAAATACTCTCAAGAGGCCTAAAGGTCTCATTCTTCTAATGATAGTATATCATCTTAAATTCGTTTGAGGAAGTGAAGAGAGTCAATGTCCACGTGAATGGAGATGATCTCATAATCATTTTTCCCTTTTGAATGGGATAATGAGAGTTTCACCATTTTTTTGAAGAATCTTCGGGTTCTTCTGGTTAATGATGTCTTGCATCATCAATCCAGGGTGACATCGATCCAAAGTTGGTCGATTCTGGACACTTCTGGTGTTCCAAATTAATTCCTCTATTCGAATTTATGTGGGACTTTTGAAGGTCCATTAAAATGCTCAAGTTATTTTTGTCCGGTAATAGGTGAACTCTGTTCAAACTGTGAAGGATTACATCTTCACAATGACTATTATGCGGATCATAGTTGGATAAAGCTTCAGGCTTTATTGGTTTCTTGAGTCATTAGGGATTTCATTTTGACGAAATTCCTTTGAAACTTTATAAGTTTCAGAGAGTACATGGCATCCTCATTTTAGGAGTATAAATCATTTACAGTAAAATAAAATGCGTAAAAAGCACATATATACTGCAAGAGAATACTACTAATAATTATGTTAGAGCAACAAGTTTCATAGTATGATGTGGGTTCTATAAAATATACGTCCACAATTGTGCTTATTTTAGACTCATATTATGACAACAGGTCAAATTTATTTTCAAAATTTATTTGTCCTCGAGGAGTAGCGAATTATACATACAGTCAATTTGACTTTCGTCATTTAGACTAGATATGTATATATTTTTATATGGCATACGTTAATGCCCATTAATTTTGCAAAAAGCATTATGGGTCTTGTCAGAACTTCTGGTCTGATATTGGGTTGCCATTGCATACTCCATATCGAGGTACATCATATCTTCCCTTTCTCATTTTTATTCAAGACTTCCCCTGTTTTCAGTCGTCCTTATTGTCATTTATACGGAAGAATGATTATTGGTCTTACGAAGTAGACACATACAAGGGAAATGAGTTAGTCTCTATTTTTCCACTTTCTAATTTATGAGAGACTTGTAAAAGTCTATTTGAAAACTCAAGTATGGTCTTCGGGCCATTTTGATTGAGTCATTCAGTATTGTGTGGATATAGAATCATACTCTAGGGGAAACAATTACGTGGGTACGAAGTTTATAATTTCTCACTTATCTATTATGCCACGACTTCGGGCGTACGCTTACAAAATAAGGTTAGATTCAAAAATCATACCTTGTAAAGTGAGATTACTCAAAAGAGTTTGGCGGTGTTATGACAACTGCTGATGTCAATATTGGTTTATACAAACCATAAATCTGAGAGATCTATTTACCGCGAAATGTGTATTTCTAAAAGAAATCGCATAAATGTTTTTCGTATAAGCCATCGTACTTGTTAATTTTTATTAGTGTGAAAGGGTGTTGACTTTTGATTTGATTTTGAACTTCAGGTTCATTTTGGTTTTGAACTCCAGGTTCATTTTGTCAACTAGGATATGATGTTGAAATTTTTGAAATCATTATTGGTTTGTTGTCATAAAATATCGTCATGTCATGAGCACATCATACATATAATGTAAATCTAGTAAGCTAAAAAATTGTGCTCAATTACCCAAAATTGGAATAAGTATGATGTATACATGCTATTTATATGCTGCAGGCATTTTAAAAAAATCTCGTCGCAGACATACAGTTTTGTTACAGGCATTAAACTATGTCATTAGTGATTTTAGCATGCTAAAAAATGTACATCACAGAATCATTAAATATGCGGCAGACATATAAATTTCTACACATGCATTGAATCATCACAAAAATTTTATAATGGAAATGAAAATTTTTCGTTTAATAATTATTGGACCACTGGGCAACGTCATACACCGTTAGGTTAGTTAACTAACGACAGAGCGGTCGCAGAATCTTCTTAATTATTAAACGTGTAATAATCAATTAATCCAAGAAAAATGCGATAATTTATAAAGCATGTAATTAATCAGATTTATTTGGAAAAAATCGATCAGTAAATCCAGTTGATTTCTGAAAATAGCCTTTTATTTTAAAAAAACGGAAAAACCCTAGTTAGGGTTTCGTTGCGACGAGGCACGTGTTAGGAAACGCACGTGCGCGCGTCAGGTGCGTGATGGCGGAGTGTGCGCACGCGCGCGTCAGGCGCGTGGCGACGGGGCATGCACGTGCAGGGCACACGCACGGCGAAGGGCCGTGCGTCAGGCACGAAGGGGGGCGGGCCCGCGTCGGACGCGGCTGCTGGCGCTGGGATGAAAGGGTTATAACCACAGAACCAATGTAAAAAAAACCAGAACGAAATTGAACCCATAATTAAACAAAGAAATTCGCATTATTATGGCTAAAGCAATTCCATTAACTTTATCATATGTGATCTGATCAGTCTTATTCATGCATGCATGCCAGGGGCATCAAAACGAATATGTTGTCTACACATACAATAACCATAATGCAGGGGTCACTACATCAAATTAAAGACATGACAATTCGATGTAATCAGCACTGTAATTTAGAAACAACATTGTCTTTCAAACACCATAACCAATGATCATCTCTTTCTCTATAACAGCAAAAAATGAAGAAAATTGAACAAGCATGTCTCAAGAATGAACTAGCATAGGAAATCAAAGGATTATCTTTTTTAAGCATGAGGCGCGCATGCTGGCCGCCGCGCATCGGTCACGGTGGTTCTTTACGAAGTGCGCGCGCGTCCGACGCGCGCTAGGGTGCCAAATCTTCTCTAGATTCATGAATTACGGAGGAAAATTTTGATTTTTATTGTAAAAATACAATTTTTAATCTTTGAATCAACGTTTTTACCGTAAAAATATGATTTTTAGCATGAAAAGGTTGATTTTCATCCAAAATTATGCAAAATCTCTTTTTTGAAAAGAGATTACTTATTAAAAATGTGATTTTTCATTCAGATCCAAGTAAAAGAGATAGATCTAATTAAATAAAATCACAAATCTATATTCATGCGCATGAAAAATTTAGATCTAGGGGATGAAGGTTACCTCTAGATTCTACCCGACGGATCTAGCGACGTTCGGTGAAGGAAGCCCTTTCGCGTCGCGATTCGCCCGTCGGCAGAGGTCCGGCTCAGCTTTGAGCGTGCTGATAACGTGTTGTAAACCATGGCGGCTACGGAACCCCGTAGCCCTGTATTTATAGTAATAGGGTTACATAATGGGTGGATACCCACTAACGGGTTGGGCCTCCAAAGCCTGTTTATAACAAAACACAACTTTTTTGAATTCTAGGGCTGACTAGGACAAGCTGACTAGGACAAACAGGTTGATAGAAAGACGGCTCAGATTTAATATTGATGAGTGATGCTTGGGATGATAAAATGTGAAATTATTTTTGGGGTGGGGGGACTTTTGGACGTGGAACTAAATTTTTAGTGCAACATTATTGCTATTCGTTGAAATTTAATGCATAAAAAGTTGTGCACTGCCTTTGAAACTTGGGCCATCCTCTTTACTGCAAGAAAATTCTATCCGAAGGCGCCCGCACATGCTAAAAATCACGAGTAAGAAGTTTCTATCTGAATAGTCATTATGACATGCATGCTAAAACCCAAAGAGGACCAAAAATCACGAGTAAGAAGTTTTCGCCACATGCATCATAAAATGTAAAAAAAGTGCGTTGTATGCCCACAAAAGCCAATTATTTTGATTTGCTTGATTTGTAGGATAGAAAATCCGAAGGCGCCTGCGTCGAATTTTTACGTTAATTTGTTGTTCCGCACCGAAGGCGCCCGCGCCAAATTTGTTGTTGGACGCCGAATTTGTTGTTCTGTGCCGAAGGCGCCTGCGCCGAATTTGTGCGTTGTATGCCCACAAAAGCCAATTATTTTGACTTGCTTGATTTGTAGGATAGAAAATCCCACGCTAAAAGCATCCGCTAAATTTTTTTACGCTAATTTGTTGTTCCGCGCCGAAGGCGCCCGCTCTAAATTTTTTGTGCGACGCCGAATTTGTTGTTTCACGCCGAAGGCGCCTGCACCAAATTTGTGCGTTGTATGCCCACAAAAGCCAATTATAAATTTTTTTACGCTAATTTGTTATTCCGCGCCAAAGGCGCCCGTGCCAAACTTGTTGTTCGACGCCGAATTTGTTGTTCCGCGTCGAAGGCGCCTGCGCCGAATTTGTGCGTTGTATGCCTACAAAGCCAATTATTTTGACTTGCTTGATTTGTAGGATAGAAAATTCGAAGGCGCCCCGATAAATTATTTTACGCTAATTTTTTCCGCGTCGAAGGCACCTGCTAAATATTTTTACGCTAATTTGTTGTTTCACGCCGAAGGCGCCTGCGCCAAATTTGTTGTTCAACGCCGAATTTATTGTTTCGCGCCGAAGGTGTCCGTGCCGCTAAATATTTTTACGCTAATTTATTGTGCTGCTAAATTTTGGCTGTGTAAATAATTTTTTGGGGAACAAAAATTTTGCGTAGGAAATATTAAATGAACCGTGCAGAAAAATTTTTACGCTAATTTGTTGTTCCGCACAGAAGGCGCCCGCGCCGAATTTATTGTTCTACGCCTAATTTGTTGTTCCGCGTCGAAGGCGCCCGCGCCGATTTTTTAACGCTAATTTGTTGTTCTATGGTGAAGGCACCAGTGGCGAATTTGTTGTTCCACAACGAAGGCCCCCATGCTGCTAAATATCTTTACACTAATTTGTTGTTCCGAACAATTTTGGATGTGTAAATATTTTTTTGGGGAACAAAGATTTCACGAGAGGAAATCTTAAATGAATCGTGCCGGTGGGCACGGGTTATGACTGTAGGAATATGATGCCCTCAAGGCCATTTATTCCTGTGTGAATAGCACAAACATCTTGTTCGAAATAACAGTAAGTTGTTTGGTAATAATTTATCTAAGTTATATTGTAATGTAGTTAACATTAGATATCAACTTAGGTAAAGTCCTGAGACTTTATGCAAGGTCAAACGGGTATCGAGATGAGTATCTCGATCATGGAGAAACGTTTGACCGTCTGTAGCATAAGTCTGAAATGGTTCGTGGTCGTAGATGTTTCGAGACAAGGATATCGAAACATCGGACAGACCATTGTGTCTTAGTCTTCACCGTTTAGCGGTGGCGATGATCTCATGATCGCTTGACTTGGCGAAGTCGAAGACAAGACGCATGTGCTCATTAGAATGAGTTCACTGAACGATCCACTAGAGTTATCATATGGTTATATTGACCAATCTGTCAGTGATAACTCTGAGTGATGATAGGATAGTTGGTCTTTTGACTTGAGGTCATTTTGACGGACCTGTGTGTGAACGGTGCCACTTAGATCAATTGACCTAGCTTCGAGGCAAGGCCTGTCGAAAGGTCTTCAGATTGGGTGTCACTTGAAACGTACGAGGCGAGTAATGCCCAAGAGAGGATTCGTCTCTCCCGGTCAATGGGAGTTAGTGTCGTAGAGTTAGTACGGTCTTTAGTAAAAACTCTGCGCAGAGTATGTTGGAAGAAGTCCAACATTAGTTGACTAAAGATCGATAGAAACTAACCGGAGCCAAGTTATTGGGGTTGACAGTTTGACCGTACCCTAGACTTGATCTACACGACATATTTAAGACGAAGAGACTATAACTACGGAATTCATCACGGAAACAGTCAGGGTGGTCCCGAAAATACTCATGTCAATGAGTTAACCACATAATGATGATTCCTGAAGCAGGGACGGCAACCACTGCTCGTGGTCACTGCCGTATAGGGCTTCGAGCCCAACCTGTTGTAAGGGTCAGGCTGTAGGGTCTCACACAGAGTGCGACGCTTCGTCTAGTAATAGGTAGAAATTAGTTAGGGAGAATAGTTTGCATTTTTGATGCAAGGGATGAAATAATTGCATTTGATGCAATATGATAATTTAAGCTTAGATAGGGACTATTTTGCATTTGATGCAAAAGCGATTAAATGTGTATTAAATTGTTTAATACAATATTTAATAATATAAACGCAAGGAAAAGTTCACGGGTAAGACGGGAATGTCCCGGTCTAGACCCAGGTTCGAACGGCGTCCAAATCGGACGCCAAATGCTCAACTTATGCCCAAAACAGCCAAATGGCTCAGTCTGATTCAGACCAGGTTGACCCAGGCCAGACCAGGATCTGACCTGGGCACCTGGCCCATCAGACTGGGCGCCAGGCCACTGGGCCTGGGCCCGCGCCCAGGCCCAGGCGCCTGGGCGCCTGCCCAGGCACCCAGGGCGGGCGCCCTGGGCCCGCCAGGGCTCAGGCGCCCTGGGCCGGGCGCCTTGGGCGCCCGGCCCAGGCACCCGCCTGGGCGCCTGGCGCCTGGCGCCTGGCGCCTGGCTAGCGCCTGGGCGCCCGCGCCCAGGTCTGGGCCTGGGCGCCCAGTCAGCAATTTTAGGCTGTGGGGCCCACAGGCTGGGCCCCACCTAAGGGTGCAGAACCCTAGGTTTGATGGCAGATTTTGACGGCTCAGTTTTGCGAAAAACTAGCCCTGGGCTGATCTTTGGACGATCAATTGGAGGGTCAAACGAACTCCGATTGACGAACGGTTTTTTCCTATACGTTCACCGTTGAACGCTTGTCGTATTGATAGGTTGTATCGATCTTGAAGCTAAACGGTGAGTGAGTTAAAATTCACGGAAGTTTGCACCTTTTGAAGTGTAAACTAACTTGATTTTAACTAACCCAAATAATTAGTCCCACATCGGATTTTGAGAAAAGGGGAGAGTCCGCCGCCTATATAAATAGGGGTCTCCCCCCTTTCTCAAATCTCGTCCCAAGCTCTAGATCTGAGCGGCTCTCGTAAATGTTGGAGCACACTCGGATCTAAGCTTAAATTAATATTTCTCTTCTCCCTAAATTTCTGCCTTACTCCTGCGGGCTCTAGCAAAGTCACAAAGGAGTTCGGATTCTGAATCTGAAATCTTGGCGGAGGTTTCACTCGCGTGAAACTTTCTTCGGCGCGTGGTTGGCTCGGCGGCACGGGGATTGATCGCCTCGGGATGCGGAGCGGTTCGGGGAGCGGTTCAAGGAGCGGCTCGGCGTGGGACGGGAGCAGCTCGGAAGACGGCGCGGAACATCTCGCCTGCTCCAGGGCTGAGATTCCGGGTATGTGGCTAAAGTATTTTATTAGCATTAGTTTAGTTTAATCGCAGTAGGCTAGATCCTTCTTGGGATGGTCAGATCCATCCCAAGTCGGCATAGATCTTGGCATAGGGTCTTGGACCTTAGGGCTAAGTTAAAAATAGTTTTAACTGCATGTTAATTAGTTAACATAGTTTTTCTTCCGCTGCAAATGTTTTTGTGTCTATGTTCCGTCCGACTTAGGACGGGACTAGAGTTTTTGTGCCCTAAGGGACCGCGAAATTCCCAACAATGACTAGTACATATAAATACATGCATGTATCCAAGTCAAATTCAAGTTTATTCGGAAAAGATCAAATCTTAACCCAACCCGGTCAGGGAGTCATGTTGACCCTAAGCAACATGAACAGAAATTTACCATCATCTCACCGAGAAATTCGGATGGATTTGATCTGTAACCCATGTTGCAAAGCAGCAGACTAACTGAAAACAGATTTTAAAGTACATGTGGAAAATTCCATGCATTTTTTCAAAAAAGGGCAACATTGAGAATATTTGTTATGCTGCACAAGAACCTTAATCACTTTCTTTACAGGGTCTTTGAAGACCATCTGCCACACAACAAAAGCATGCGTACCTGACTTTCTTTGTTTAATATAAACTAGATGCATGTGTCACAATAAAGAAAAAAAGTTCATGTCATAAATATGTAATATGTTACTTCAATTTCTCCTTCCAGCCTTGTTCCTTGCTAGACTTTGTCGATTATGGACCAATAAAGCCCATTTAAAGAAAATCTAGCACTCCAACACAACAAGACCGAACCCTTGAGCTTTGGAGAGCCTGTTAACATCCCAGGCACGGGGAACTTTGTTCATTGTGTGTCAATATAGGCAACTGTATTCTGAAAGAAGTTTATTTGGCTTTATGTGACTTTTTCAAGTTGGGAGGTTACCTCTCCCTCTCTATTCAACGACTCAGACCCACAGTTTTGACTTCCTCCTCCTCCTCGTGCTTCTTGCTCACCAAGCAACCCTTTTGGCCAAATCGTCAGGTGGTAACTTCAGCCGTAAGCTTGCGTGCTCTTCACAACTCCCTGCACTATTTAAGGCCACTAATTAAGAACTACGACTACTACAACTGAGGACCAGCAAAGTTTGCAGAGCAGAGAGAGAACTAAACAGTGAAGGCAGCGAAATGATGGGAATGACGAGCTTTTGCTGCTTCATAACGGCAGGGAAAGTCACGCCAAAGGGATCTGCATGTGAAGATAAAGGAGCAGAGAATGCAACGCTCGATCCAAAGGCAGCTGAGAAGAAGGAACAAGAAAACATGAGCAAATTAGAGAAGAGGCAGAGGAACGAGGGTGCAGCACTGATGGTGCACCACTTCCCATTCCATGCGCGGCCTGGGCTTCTGTAGCTTGTATAGGATGTTATTATTATTGTTATTATTTGTTCTCTTTAAAATTTAGTTGATCTTGCTGTATGACATATTCAGCCGTTGTATTATGTACTAGACATAACCCGTGCCCATATGGCACGATGAAGGTCGACTCCCGGTTGAGAAACCGAGGAGGACAGTCAGTTCACGGGTGAAAATGGCGACATGATAGTCGTCTCCCGGGCGCAAGAACGTCGTGGAAGTCGTCTCCCGGGAGCAATGGTGACAGAGAAAAGAAATTATGGGTCATTCGTTGCAGAGGCACAATAGTAGGGACTAAAGGGGGAAAATACATTGGTGAAAAGCGGACAAAGATCGATGACAAACTCGTATTTAGTACTTTAAAATTGCAAATTAGTTGACTACATCATACTACATTATGATTTCAAGGTAAAACTCAGTATTGCCTCAATTATCATTTCAAGGCTAGTGTGTACTGGCAGAATGAGTCATTTCAAGGTAAAACTCAGTATCGCCTCAATTATCATTTCAAGGCTAGTGTGTATTTGCAGGATGAGACTCACTCACCTGCTGCAAAGATTGATTGAGAGCAATGAAATAATCTTTCATTTACTTACCTCAGAAGTCGAGATTAATGTAGAGTATTTTCACCAGAAAGACAATGGGATAAAAATTGAGTTTTTTCACTCGAAAAACTACTCGGCACCTAGGAACAATCTTAATCAAGCAAAAGAAGGCATTTTTGCATATACCCATTTGTTGAAATCAAAATTCAAGGCCGAGAAATTGCTTACCATGTATCGTAGGGATTGCAGAGCATCAGGGACCCCTTCGATGAGCTTAAAAACATAAAGACACCTATCAGGCTCCCAATTTGTTCGAGAGAGAGAGAGAGAGAGAGAGAGAGAGAGAGAGAGAGAGAGAGAGAGAGAGAGAGAGAGAGAGAGAGAGAGAGAGAGAGAGAGCACAATCGCAAATTCGATGAGATCTCTGGCGGCTTGAGGGGAAAGAGGGACGTGCTTGTTGCATCCATTTTCGATCGCCGATTCGTCGACTCTTTTGACTTCAGCCATTTAGACTTCGAGCGAGGGAGAGGCCTGCGTTGATTGATTCAAACTTGAAACACAATTGCCTAACATTGATTTCAAATGACAAAAATTCAATTGAGAGAGAGAGAGAGAGGAGAGTACCGGAGGACGGCATGAATTGAGCACGTCGTAGATGAGGTGAGATGAATGTTGAAGTTAATGATGAAGAGAGCAGTTTGGAAGTGGGAATTTGAGGGAATGATGAAGAGAACATGTTTTTAGTGGGAATTGTTGAGAATGTGTAAATGAAGAGAGCAGTTTTAAGAACCGTGCTTTTTCAAAACAGCGTTCAGAACCGTTTTTTTGTCAAAACGCAGTTTATAAAAATTGTGTATAAGTAGATTGTCCTAGTCATAATATTGAACGACACGTAGGACAAAGTTGCGACACGTGGGGCAAAACTGCCACGTAGGACAAATTTCATGAATTGTAATATAGATTCTATTTTAGTAGCAGTTTGAAACCGCTACGAAATATATTCCATTTTAGCCGTTTCGAACGGCTAGACAGGTACAATATGTTTCTAAGAATACGAAACCACTAAAACATTTCAAAAGACGAGGCGGAAGAACCGTTCAAGGGGCGCGTAAATTAATTTTTGTTTGTAGTGGTTAAATTTTTGTAGCAGCTGTTCGTAACCGCCGAAACCAATTAACAAATTTCTTTTCAGTTATTTAAAAATTATTTATACCCAGTTCGAAACCGCTATAAAATACAGTTTCGGACCATTAGTAGCGGTTCGAAACCGCTACTACATAGTCATCTGTAGTAGCTGTTTCAAACAGCCACTAAAATTATTTATTAAAAAATTATTTATAGCGTAATAGCGATTCGAAACCGCTACAAAATAGAGTTTCGGACCATTAGTAGCGGTTCGAAACTGCTACTACATAGTCATCATTAGTAGCGGTTTCAAACGGCTTTTAAAAGTAGATAATCTTCTCTGATTTGCTTATTTAAATAGATAATCTGTTGTTTTAGAGGTCAGAGATAAAAAATAAGGATGACGGCTGAGAAAAGGGGCAAGGCTAAAGGAAGAAGGCATTTTCTCGTTGGAATCCAAATGGATGGCAAGGGACAAGGAAGGAGAACTGTTCTCGCGGTTTGAAACTTCGTTTTTGGCGGGTCAGAACCGCCAAAAACATGGTTTCAAGCGGGTTTTCCAACCGCTGCTTAAAAGGGGGTGAGTACCACCGTTTGTAGCGGTTTAAAACAGCTAAAAAGAAACCGTAAAAAGTAGGTTTGTCACGGTTGCAATAAAATTTAATTACGATAAAATTTATTTATGACGGTTTCTAGCGTCAAATTTAATTACGATAAAATTTATTTACGACGGTTCTAAATCACCACTAACTGTTCTATTTGTGGCGGTTCGAAATCGCCATAAATAGAATAAATAATTTTAGAAAAAATAACATGAAAACTTTTTGTGGCGGTTCTAAACCGTCAACAATTGAACTGTTCGTGGTGGGTCGAAACCTCCACAAACTGAATAAAATTTTAAAAAAATTAACCTGAAACGACTGTTCATAGCGGTTGTAACCCGCTACAACCAGTTTGTAGCAGTCTTTTCTTGCGGCTGTAAACCGCCAAAATTGCACCATTTGTGGCGGTTTTGAACCGCCAAAAATTGTATCAATTTTCTAAAAAATTCATAAACTTGACTATAGCTGATTGTAACCGCTAATAAAGTAAGTAATTTAAAAAAATTAATTCGGGTTGTGGCGGGTTCGAACCGCCACAACCCAAATTAATTTATAAAAAAAATAAAAAACTCAAAACATGAATTTATTTATTAAAAGGAATAAAAAACTGAAATATAATATTTACAATAATAATTCATACAAAAAGAAAGTCTTTAAAACAAAATACACCACATGATACTTTTTAATACAAAAAACCTCACCCTTACGTCATCAAAATAAACTAAGGAACCCACCCTTATGTCATCAAAATAAACTAAGGACCAGATGCCAGAGGAAGCTCAAAAGAGGCGTACACTAAGCAAGCCGAGACCTACACTGATCAAGCCGAGATCTATACTGCTCAAGCTCTTGTTTCTGACTATCGAACTCCTGTTTCTGCCTATCGAACTCCTCCCGCGTCACTAGATTTGAATGACATGATGAAGCGTCAGACACAAAGGAAGGAGATGGGACAAATCTTCTAAGTATCCCGAAGATCCGGGATTGATAACCAATAGAACCAAAACCAAGCTACCGACCTGGGTAATCTTCGCGTAGAACACGTGCAACGGCATCATTTCTTCCTTGACTCTCAACTCCCTCCTCCTGTTGTGACTGTACTCGAATGCTCTCATGTACAATTAAAAAAAGAGACATGAGATTATATAACTAACAATGTTGTGACTAAACAAACTGAGACTATGCATATATATCTATTATATAAAAGAGGGATGTTATCAAGAGAAGTTGGATAAGAGAATTTGGACATGAGAAATTGGATAAGGGAATTTGGATATCTATCTATTATACAAAAGAGGAATTATCAAGAGAAATTGGAAAAGAGAAATTGGACATAAGAAATTGGATAAGAGAATTTGGATATCTATTATATAAAAGAAGGATGTTATCAAGAGAAATTGGATAAGAGAATTCGGAAATGAGAAATTGGATAAGAGAATTTGGATATCTATTATATAAAAGAGGGATGTTATCAAGAGATATTGGATAAGAGAATTCGGACAAAAGAAATTGGATTAAGAGAATTTGGATATCCATTATATAAAAGAGGGATGTTATCAACAATAATTGGATAAGAGAATTTGGAGATGAGAAATTGGATAAGAGAAAATATAAGAGGTGAGATTTTGAGGGATAAGAGAGGAGGTGGAGAATTTTGCACATACAAGCCCGGTTTTTGCATTTTTGCACCGGGACCCTCCCTACGCTCACACCCACACCTTTTATTCTCCCCCCTTTTGACCATTTTTTTCCATTCCTTTGAAGATTTTGAATCTTATTCTACTAGGACAATGCTTTGTCCTACGTGGCAAGTTTGTCATAGATGGCAATGACAATTTTGGGGGACTTAAATTTTTGGGAAAAACTTAAATTGGGGGGGAAACTTGAAATTTTGTGGGAAAACTTAAAATTTGGGGGAACTTGAAATTTGGGGGAGGGAGAACTCAGCCATTAAATAAACCGTGCCCTATGGGCACGGGTAATGACTAGTATATATATATATATATATATATATATATATATATATATATATATATATATATATATATATATATATATATATATATATATATATATTTATATATTTATATCTATATATCTATTATACATTTGACAGTGATTTTTGAATCCTAGGGCTGACTAGGACAATCTGACTAGGACAAAGGGGTTGATAGAAAGAGGGTCAGGATTTAATCTTGGATAATGAACGGTTTAGATGAGGATTTGAGATGATAAGTTTGTATTTTTAGATATCTTTTCTTGGAAAACAACCCACTCATATATTTACTCAGCCGTTTGACATGCGGGAGAGCAAGAGGCATTTTTGGGGAAGAGCAACATACGTTTGATTGCTAAGAGCTCCCGAAATTGGGAAGAAACCCTCGCTCTCATCCATTCTCGACATCAGAAGAAACCCAACGCCATCGGAAGAAACCTCGACCTCGACTCTCCTCCACCAAATCCTCACCCCATCGCGGTCAGAAGAAACCCCCTCGACTCTCTCGAGTCCACCAAATCTCCACCGCCACCGCCCTCGAAAATCCTTAGCAATCCGCTGCTTCAGGTGATATGATTTCCTGCAACCTGTTTGCTGCTGAAAAGAAATTTTTTAGTTTTTTTAATTAGATATATACAGAAAATTATGTTGTTACGCATTTGATTGTTGGTGCATTTTAGTATTTTGTGCGCCGCAACCAGCATCCATCATCAGAAGAAGGGGATCACAAAAAAGATCAGGGTCGGTGTTATTAATTAGTTATTTCACCGATCTAAGAAAGTAAGCTTTTCGACTTATATTCAAAAAGGTATGATTTTTGTTCTCTTTCTACACTTCGCCACCATGGTATGATCTCTCACATTGTACATAGGAGAGAGGGGAAGGAGGCTGGGAGAGAGATTTCACTCATTTCATTTCTGCGGGTAAGGTCATCAATTGCAAAGGTGAACAATTTTACCTTACTTTTTTTCCCATCTGCATATACTGTCATTTTGACGTTCTTCATCACACTGCCCTAATTGCAATTTGAGAATAGCGGTTGCAGTTTGATGGGTCTTCACCACACGTTGTAGCTCAAAGCTTTGTTCGGACAGTTTGGTTCATTTGCATCCAGAGAAGAAGAGCTCCTCATCTATGTCAATTCTGCATAGCCAACTCATCAACAGAAATGGATGTTGTGGTTAAACATGATGATACCTTATATGGTCACAATTTTGTTCAATTAAGAACTCTCTGCATTTTTATCTTTGGTCTTGCTGATACTTAGGAGAACTGTTTCACATCTACAATAAGTAAAGGGCATACAAGAACATCAAACATAGACATATAAGATGATGTATGAGAAAAGTCCAATGGCCTTACATTAAAAGGCAGTGGGTAAGATAAAAAAATTTTAAAATTTTTATGGAGTTTATTAGATGGGGTTTCTATATATTTAGCCTCTTCCTTTGTAATAGGTTGTATCTTTGTTTGGTTAAGAATTCTTACGGGGTTCTATTCGTTTTGTGTTTTTGTAGTGGGTTTTGATTTTGTGTGCAATCATGCATAATGGGGTGTTTGATGATTTGCTTAGGAATATGTTTACTATTATGCAACTCAAAGCTCTACTGCAAGTTTCGGTCCAAGGAAGTGTATTGGGAGCTAGCCGACTCAGGTTCCTTGATCATTTCTTTGGAGAGGCGATCAGAATGAAGGTAATGCCGCCTGGACTTCTACACGCCATATGTTTGTACAAATTTCTCAAAAAAATCTTTTGTTTTTCCTATAGTTTTTTCAACTTACTGTAAGATTTTTCATTTTGAATACATATTTTGCACTATTGTATGGCCTCCAGGAAGGTAATGTTTTTTTATCCCCCTTCAGTTTGGTTCGTTACTTTGTAAACAGTCAAATAATGTTACATGCAACTCAAATTAATTCTGAAACAAACATGTTCATGCTGGTTCTCAAGTATTGCTAACCTTGCAAGTTCTGGAGCCATCGACAAAGGAGAATATGACTTCAAAATCTCATCCTTTTGTCTATCATGTTCTTTTAATTTCTATAAATATGTAATCAATCAGTGAAAATTCTCCATGAAACATTGATTATTCATGTTGTTGTATGTGCGTATATATATGTTTATATGTATCAGCTCCAAAAATGGAAATTTTATCAACATCTGCTTGAATCAGATAATAAAGCTGGATGCTTTAATGTGTTTAGGAATATGTTTACTATTATGCAAATCCTATGGATATGATGTTTGGCATAACCGAGGTTTTGCCGTCAGGATTTCTGAATTTCAAGTTTTTATGGTCTAGGTATGTGGAATGCTATTTGTATATTTTTTCCTTTGGCACTGATGGCTTATATGCAGTCTGTATCATAGGCCATATATAGTCTAGATATTAATCTGGATTTTAGTATTAGTTTAAAGGTCTATAGAATATGCTATATCGCGTTCTGCATTTCAAGTGCTTTGGATATTAATCTGGATATTAATTTGGATTTTAATATTAGTTTAAAGATCACCCATCTCCTATTCTTCTATATCATACATTGTTGATGGGACTTCCAGTTCCAGTTGATGTGCTTGATTCTTGCCCTAATTATTTTATTGACAAATGAAGGCTGTAAAAAACTCCATTAGCCGAAAAGCACATATATCTGTATCTATAAAACACACAAAATTTAGTGAAAAATGTTAGGCCCTCCAAGGATGTAAATGGTTATTATCGATGGCACAATTGAATGTTGCTTTGGACAATACCTGGATGATTAGACCTTCACGGAGGCTTTTGCTCAGCTCACATTGAAATGGTGAGAACTGATAGCCAATAAGTATTATCATTGGTAGGAATATATGGGAACGATTGCATAGCTTTGTTTGAGGTATATTTATTTTTTGCTATCATTTGTATTTGATTTCCTCTCTACTATGTGTCTTTTCATGGCCTTTATTTAGCATATTTCCAATGACACATCCTTTTTTCTTCTTTCTTTTTGATGCATGGCAGTCAGCTGGCAACTCAAGTGCTCTTTTCCTAACTTCTGCATATGACTACACCTGCTATTAAAATGAAGCTACAGTCAGATGGAGAGAAAATGGATATGACGACCCCTGTAATAACGAAGAGTGCAAGTAACTTTAATTCATTAGATGTTTACTACTTTTTAGACTTAATATGCATAGAATAGATCTGATCGTGTATTGCTAATTGGTCAGTCGGGTGACAATTGGACAATGTCATTTTTCATGCCTTCAAAGTATAGCCGTAACTTGCCGCTGCCAAAAGATCCATCCGTAAGGATAAAGGAGGTTCCTCAAAGGATTGTTGTTGTTGCTGCCTTTTCAGGTTGGTCTGCTTGCACTATTGAGATGGATGAGTAAATCTTGAATGAATATGGTCAAATGTTTTTATGTTTTTATGTTAATATTCCTGCAGAGGTTTTAGGATACATTTTGAGGGATTTAGATGTTGGAACTTGGAATAGGTCTGAGTTATAATCATAAAAATACTGACATGATAATGCAATAAATTTTTTCTGGCTAATGTTTTGGGTTCTCAGGTTGGGAGGAAGAGCGCTAGAAGTATCAACTCTGGGAAGTTGTTTTCTGTAATATGGATAACTTAAGAAAAATCTGAGAATAATGACACTATTTATGTTGCGCACAATTTCAAAATATATTAATTATATTTCTAATGTAACTCTGTTAACAATTAAAGCTTGATATGCTGCATACAGTATGTTGTTTTTTATTGTTCGGTTGGGAGTCCAAGCATGTGAAAACTTACACTCATTTGTAATATTATACCTTTTTCATATATATCAGGTTTTTTGACAGATGGAGATGTGAAGCAGAGAGAATCCAGATTATGTGATGCTCTTAGAAGTTCAGGTGGGATATGAGCAGAAATTTATCAGCGTGTGGCCAACACCAGAAAAGTAGTATAGTAGTAGAGGGGAAAGAACTCAAAATGTGCATAACTGAGGTATTGAGCCAACATCCCCCCCCAAAAAAAAATCCCATTTTTACTGATTCTGAATTTTAGGTTACAAATATGCCATTGGGTGAGAGAGTCATGTTTAGGTTCAGACCAGGTTCTGATTTGGTTGCCAAGCTCTTGCATGCCAGCCCATTCTATGTAAACTTCTTTGTTTCGACCCCACTGAGATTAGGAGGTGGTTCTGCTATGCTCTCTTTAGAAGTAGAAAAACTAATTGCATGCCAACTTATATAAGATAGATGAAGAAAGACTGTATGTGTATGTTAACTATTTTTAAGCTAAGTTATAGGAATCAGAATCCTTTTCATTACTTCATTGGTATATATGATAAACTTGCCGTATCAAGAATGTTGAATGGATAAATTAATGGCATGTCAATTTATATAAGATAGATGAATAAAGACAGAATGTTAACTGTTTTTAGCTAATCAATAGTGATCTGAATTCATTTTCATTACTTCATTGGTATATGCTAAACTTCCCATGTCAAAAGAATGATGTTGGATGCTTTGGTTGATGTTAGTGCATTGGTGAATGGGAAGCAACTCCCTTGGTGGTATATAACGCAATCTTTGAGGCCAACTCTGGCATGCCTTGGGTTGTAACATGTTAATGTTCTTTCTTTGTGTTTTTCTCTTTTTAGGTGGTGGTTTCCTTTACAGGGAAGGCTAACGTGGACAATCAAATCTCCATTTCTGTAATTATATGTATCCTTTTTGGTAATTTTTCCTCTCTTTTTACTTTGCAGTTCAACATGTCGTTATACATGAGGTATTAGGCTTGAAGGATCGGGATCAGTTTCTTCTCCTTCTATGAGATTCTCTAATGATTATGTATTTTTTTCTAGTCCAATTGATTGTTTGCTTTAGTTATGTCTTTTAAAGAAGAAATTTTGGGAGATGTGCAGCTTTTATTTCGAGATTTTGTTTTTGGGTTTTTTTCAATTCTGGATTTTTATGTTTTTTGATTTTTTGGTTATTTGTCGGTGATTAAATCTTATGTTATGAATCGAAGTTTTGGTTAGTGTCAGTTTTGGAGAAGGAAATCATCAAAAAAGAGCACATGGGAGAGTGAGAGCTCGGGATCCGTTTCTTTTCTTTCTGATAGATTCTCTGATGATATGTAGTTTTTTTCTTAATCCGATTGATTGTTTGCTTCAGTTGGGTCTTTCAAAGATGAGATTTTGGAAGTTGGGTATGTTTTATTTTGGGATTTTGTTTTTGGGTTTTGTCCATTCTGGATTTTTTCGCTGTCCATTTGATTTTTTTGTAGTTGTTGGTGATTAAATCTTTTTTTAATCGCAGTTTTGGTGGGTGAAGATCCTGGAATGGATCGAAGGAGTTGGTTATGGAGAATGAAATCATGCGATAAGAGCTCAGGAGAGATTCAGAGCTCGAGATCTGTTTTTCTCTTTCATATGTTTTGGGTATGTTGACATCTTTGTTCATGTCTTTCTTTCATATGCTCTGTATTTTTGTAGCCATAGTTGGCCGAGATGTATTTTAGGTACTTTTCTGATGTGTATGTATTAATTCTTTGTGAACATCCCGTTTACAGTTATTTCAGGGGTATAAAACTGAATGCCAAAAGCATTTTAAGGTTTTAAGTGTTTTTAGATCATCAAGACAAAGGTTTCCAGGTAAGTTGATGGCTTTGGTGTGTAGAACAAAAATTGGTATTTTGAGTGATCATATTTGAACGTGATACACATAAGGGTAAGCTTACTTGGATCATTTTGTCAGATTGAAATACATCTAAACATGGACACAAAACTATAGGACCACAAAGTAACTGTACTATTTTGATGTGTATGTGTTGGTTCTTTATGAACATGTGTGCTTGCAACTTTGATGAGAATGCTAATATTAAGTAACTGATGAGGATCCACTTTAGAAAATCAGAAGTATTTTATCACTAATGTTGGACAGAATTATCTGATACATAAAATTGCTTAAGTTGACATGAACGAGGTTTGCACGTAATATTTTATTCCAGTGTGATGCATCTTGAAGCTATGTTAGTCAACTTCTTGAAAGATGTATGATATTGAATTATTTCAAAAATTTGCAGTGAAGAAAGTTTATATGATAATTTGTAATTAAAGAGGCACATTATACATTAAACTTCCAAAATTATTCCAAACTGTTGCATCACTTTAATTTGTAGTCACATTTTGTAATATGTGGAACATGCAAGTATCTACCAAAGCATTGTAGACATACAGGCAGAGTCCATCAGATGTGTATAAAGATATGTGCTTGCAAGTTTTCTGAATCCTATAAGTTGCAGCATGAATCCTATAAGTTGCATCACTGTAATTTGTAGTTCAAATTTTGTAATATGTGGAACATGAACGTGTCTATCAAAGCATTGTAGACATGTAGGCAGATTACATTATAAATGGAAATAATCTCTCTGCCTTGAAGGGAGTTGGAGATGGGAGAACATGCATATAATGTATTATATTGTGAAATGTTAATCAGTATTTGTCGTAGCTGAGCAATCATTTGGGTCCAAGCTTGGTGGTGTTGCCAGTTGTGGCTGTTGTTTTCATCGATCAATGTTTGTTTATGTTGAATCTTTTTTCATAATAAAAATTTCGTGAGTTTTGGGCATTGGCTATCATTTTACACACATGCTTCCATATGCTATTCTGATATGTCTGTGTGATTGCTCCGGGATGTGACCCAAAGAACGGTTGTAGTTTTACCGCAAGTGCACGGTGTAGCAGCGAGCGGGATATCGAACACAGGGAGGACGAATGATCGTGCTTGTTCCAATCAACCTGGCTATTTAAGAGAGAAATTTGCCTTTGGCGATCCTGTCACAATCGTCAGACAAAAATGCGGAAATATCAAATCAATTAAAGAACGTCTAGGGAATGGGGAATCCCCGCTACTCACCGTATTTCATAAATGCGGTTCATCGGTATCAAAATTGCTTGAATGAGAATTTGGATGAACTAGTTGCAACTGAATGTAGAACCAAGCTCACGCTCTCTCGCTGTTGCCGGTCTATAGCTATCCTAGGTTCGGGTCCAATCTCTTGCAAACCCTAGCCTAGGAAAGCTAGCATTAGGATCAACATCATCGTCCAATAGCGCACCGAGCCCAATCTCTTGCAAACTCAGTCCACGACCTAGATTGGGATAGTTCCTACCCGTCCAATCTCTTGCAAACGAGTATCGGCATGGAATTGCAACCGGAAATCCTAGTATCGGTCCAATCTCTTGCAAACCGATACTTCGAAAATCCGACTCCAACCCAATTCGGATTTCTAGGGGTTCCTATCAAATTGGGATCCAATCTCTTGCAAATCCCAATTGATATGAATACCTAGCCATCCATAGTAAATTGATCCCAACCTAATCCCTAATAACAATTCTAGCACAATTTCTACCAATTTATCACAAATATGAAAACGGGCTTGTAGGGTTCATCCCCACGCCCCAAGACGTGGAGACTACTCACAAATCATAGCAAGATCACAAAAATAATCGTTGAAATAAACAATGGAATTCATCACAATATTGAGATAAGCAATAAAAATAGAATTTTTAAAGAAAAGAGATGCAAACCAATGGAGTTCTTCAATTAATCCAACAAAATTCCAATCTTTGTCTCCTCTCCAATCACAAGAATAAAGCTAAAAAAACTAATCTAAAAAGTTGCAAAAATCTAAGAGGGAGGCTCTAAAACTAGGGTAAAAACAGGGTTTAAATAGCCCTCAAAATCGTCCAAAAATCGTGACCAAAATACCCCTGCACAGCCTGTTTTCCGCAGTTTTCGCTACAGGCAGCGCATCGCACTCGGCCGAGTGACAAAAGTCGCTCGGCCGAGTGAAAACCCTGTAATTTTCCAGTAAGTCGGGGCCTTCAGGGGTCTCTACTTCGGGGGCGGCTCGGCCGAGTGAGTTGTCGTCACTCGGCCGATGACTTCATAGTACTCGGGCGGACGGGATTTACCACTCGGCCGAGTGGGTCTTCTGAAGTTCAGGCAGCCGAAAAACAGTAACTTGGAAGTTTTGGAAGGGCTTCGTCTGGGCGCCACTCAGGCGGACGTGATGTCGTCACTCGGCCGATGTGGTCTTCGGTGCTCGGCCGAGTGCATAGGTAAATTGTGTCTGATCTGGTCGGCCGAGCAGTGTCTCGCTGGTCGGCCGAGTGGCTCCTCCACTCGGCCGAGTGGGACACAAAGAATGCCCAATCTGCTTATTTTGGCCTCCTCGTCGCTCCTGCGACGTCCGTTCTTCTTCCGCTCCTCTCCAACAGCAAAATACCCCTCGGGGAGGTCGTCGGTGACCGTCTAGAGTAAGCGCATCTCGAGATCACTCCAAATCGTGCCAAATCACCTGAAATGCGACAAAAACAACAAATCGTGAAAAGCATCGCAATATCATCGATATATCGTGAAAAACATGATTTGGGCGATCTAAATGGCATGCAAACATGCGGAAAAAAGGTGTAAAATAAAGAGTGATCAAAATCCCCCAAGCTTGCCTCTTACTCGTTCTCGAGGAAGATAAGTAAAAGGCGAACCCGGTGGATTCGGAAAACGAAAACGGCGAAAAAAATGAAAAATGAAAAATGAAAAACGGAGAAGAGTGAAATCGAAATAAAATAAAGAAGAAGGAAAGAAGCGAAGAGGTAGGATACTAGATCATTTTCTCAGGACGTGGGTTTCACTTACTCATATAGCATGCGCCGAATGAAAAATACATGTCAATGGATTTTATTTTGATATCATAGTATAATAGTGCAAATAGAAATAGAAAACCCACGAACAACGATATAATCATGAAAAACGGAATAATTTTAAAATTAACATCGTCTGAATCATTTAAAGCGGTATACAAATCACAGATCACACACTTTTCAATTGAACGCTTTCTATCAGGAGTATAAGAGTATCACACAATAGAATAGGGAGAATAGAAAAGTATGGATTTTATGAAATGAACGCTAGGCTTAGATCTCTGGACTTCGTAAAGCTAGAAATAATCTCACCGAGTATAGAATATTACTTAGCCTAGGTTGTCGTGCAATGTCAAGTAGTCACTCTCTCACACATCAATGGATCCCCTCCCTCAAGCTTATCTATAAGCGTGGTGGCATAAAAAAATATTCACATCCCCATTTTTATATAGCTCCAAATGTAATAAGAAGAAAGAAGAAAGGAAGAAAGTGAGATGGGATCTTTTATTGAGGATTTTTCCTCTTTTCTCTCCTTTTTTTTGTTTTTTTTTCTTTTTTTAGAGAATATATACACAATGATCCCAACTCAAAGAGAGATAATGATATACAAGAATATTTTCTCTTTTTCTCTCCTTTTTTATTACTCTCTTTTTTTTTGAATAAGAAAATTGGAGCTAGGAGTTAATAGCGGGGGAAATGCCATATAATAGAATCGCTAAGGGGAGATTCACCAATGATTTTAAAAGTAGAGAAATATTGTTCAAGATTTGTGGAGAAAGAAATAGATATAACTCTCGGTTCACTCTATAAGACATGCACGACAACTTCAGCAGGGTAATCTAATCTACTCAGTTTCGATCACAAAAAAGCTAACTAATCCAGATTTATCATAGCTAACATCATCCAATCATCCTGAAATGAAGTGTACAATTCATGCATATAGAAGTGATATAGGAAAAAGAAATCAGTACTCCAGATATAAGCATTCAATGCGTGAATCTTGGTGTGTTTTCTGTGATAGCATACATATGAATATTCAGACTCAGCTAATAATAAAATTTCATCCATTTTCATGCGGCAAAAGTGTGGGTTACTATCTCTAAATGCAAGGCAAGTCATAGCATATGATATCAGAAATAAAGTCTAAGACATGACAAATATAGCAAGCATATAGAGTAAGCTAAATCCAACGTCATCATCATCACAGAAAAGTCATCTCTAGCTTGAGATGAAAAAGAAATAAAGATAAAGGGAAAATAGAACTATTTACAATGCGGCACACAGAAAAATAAGAAAAACGTGATGCATGGTAAAATAAAAGAAAAATGATGAAAAATAAGTGCAAATGCAAAAAATGGTGTGAAAAACTAAAAATAGAGGTGGCAAATCGAAAAAGAACGTGAGAACTCACTCCCCCAAGCTAAATGGCACAGTGTCCTCAATGTGCAAAGTGTGGCACACCGAGAGACAAGAAATGTGAGGGGATGGTGAGGATGCATGCATGAAAAATGAAAATAAAATGAAAATTAAAGATATGAAAATATGATGCGGACATGATGCATGCACAGATAGGAGTGATACAGATATATAAGTGGCACCAAAAACTCTCCCTCTCTCCCAAAAAAGATATATAAAGATGTGATCAAAAAGAGAATCCCAAAATAAGTGAGGGGAGGGGGGGTGGACAAAAATGCATCAGGACCCAGCAGAAACGGGCAGCACGACGGCAAGGATAATCGATGGCATCAAGGGTGCCTAGGAAGGTGGTGCTGCGCCGTCTCCGTCCTGAGGCGGAGGTCGTGTGGGTGGTGCTGGCTGGGCAGGCTGCTGAGCGGGGGTGGGTGTGGGAGTGGTAGCAGGTCGGGTGTGTGTGGAAGTGTGGGCGGGAACCTGCTGGGTGGGTGGGGGTACGCACGGGAGACGCTCCAGAACCTGGGTGAGACAGTAATGGATCTGGGGGATCAGCTCGAAGCGGCCAGCCATCGCAGAGACGGTGGAGGACAGGGTCGTAAGGTCGTCTCGGAGGCCACTCACCGCCCCCTCTAGAGCGTGAATGCTCTGAAGTACAGTGTCAGGGGGAGGTGGTGCCGAGGGACGCACCGGGCGGGGCTGTGCAGGGCGTGGCTGGCGAACTCGGGTCGCGTAGGTGACTGGCTCAGCGGGGAAGGGAACAAAAGGTGCTGCGCCTGCGAATGTGGGCCTGGCCTCAGTGTGAGGCCGGGGCACCGGCTGGTGGGAAGTGGAGGCAGCAGCAGCGAAAGAAGAGTGCAGAAATGGCAGCGAGGTGGCCGGAGAGGTCAGTGGCACAGAAGTGTGGACAGACACCATGACGCTCTCGGATAATACAACAGGGGTGGAGACAGAGGTAACTACCGCTGGGGTGGAAGTGTGTGGACCAAAAGGCACAACCCCAGCGGAGATCATGCTAGCCATGGTCTCCACGACCGCGGCAAACGAGGGCTCTCCACTCTCAACAAAGGTCGACGGGCGCTCGGGGAGTGCGGAGCAAAGAGGCTCGACGGACAGAGGGCCAGTGGTGGTGGTGGGAGTGGTGGTGACAGCCTCGGAAGTGGTGGAAGTGGTGGAAGTTGGCTCAGCTGAGGTGCTCTCGACACTGACAGAAGTGGGGACAGAAGTGTCAGGAGCAGCGGAAACATCAGGTATGGGCTGAGGGACCACTGGGTCAGCAGGGGCAGCAGGCTCGGCAGGGTGTGCAACAGGGTCTACAGGGGCAGCATGGGCCTGCTCGGCCTCCTCGGCCTCGAGCACGTAGGTAGCGGGGATGAGAACATCCATCGCAGGGAGCCAGTCAACGTGGGCCGGTGCAATCAGAGTCCGAGCAGGGCTCGGGAGAATCATGTAATCGGCCCCGTAAGGGCCGTGCAACCAGACCCAGTGACGCTCACCGTGCGGGCGAAGCATCTTCATCCGGGCCATAACGTCTATCGACAGAGAAGTGGGGCCCGGGACGCGTCGCAAGTCGTCGGGGAAGTCCTCGCCGGTCATAAGAGCAAGCAAGGTGATCAGGCCGCCGCAGCATATCGGTGAGCGAGCGCCCACCGATACAATGATGCGGTCCAAAAACCAAGCCGCGATATCGATCACGACGGCGGGGACAAGCTCATCGCCATCCCTAGATATGAATACCTACCCAGACACGCCGCGAGTGCTCAGCAACGGAAGCATGCGAAGTCAACGCCTCCACGAAGCTCAAATCAGTCCCGAGAAGCTCCCCTGGGCTCCCCTAAGCTCCAAAAAGCAACCTGCGCATGAAATGGAGATATCAGCGGGTAATAATCAATACGTATGGGGCATTAGGGGTATCATAGATAGATGTAGGAATTGATTTGGGTTAGGGGTTCGATTAATACACGGATCCTCGAAAAATACACAAAAGAGGCGATATAGGGCGAAAATAAGCAATACCGGAGGTGGCCAGAGACACAGCCGCCGGCGGCGACTCGGGCGAAGTGCGGCGAGTGGTCGGCCAGCGGTGGCTGGCCGAGCGGCGGCGTGGCAGCGGCGGTCAGGCGAGTGTGGGTTTGTTCGAAGCGAGCGGGCGAGGGAACTGAAGGGGCGCGGGCGTTTGGGGGTTTTGCGTTTCGAAAAATGTGCCCCCCCTCGCCCTTTATATAATAAGAGTTACGACTCGGCCGAGTGACTAGGTCACTCGGCCGAGCGGGATTAATGAAAATTTCCTCCCCGCTATCGCTTCGGCCGAGTGGCTTTGCCAGCCTCGGCCGAGTGGAGTAAGTCCATTCGGCCGAGTGACTCAAGTTACTCGGCAAGACTCACCCTAGGAGGGTATCCGTTTTACTCGGCCGAGTGAATATATATACTCGGCCGAGTAGCAGTTATATTGAAATCAGGAAAATAAACAGAGAGTTGGGTACAGCAGACGTCCCTCGTTCGTGAGCGGCTCGGCCGGACGAACTTGTGTACTCGGCCGAGTGAGCCTTGTTGTCACGCCCCGCTTCCCAAAACGTGGAGGCGAAGCGTGAGAAGGTCCGCTCAGACTTGGAGCTACAAAGCCGCAAGTCCGATAAGCGTCAATCACTTTAAAACTGCAGGTCCTTGCAACGCGAAACAGAACAAAGATAATAATAACGAAAGAGACAAAAAGAACATCTCAGAATATCCATAATAATAAATCTCAACAACGCAGAAAAGCCACCAGGCTACAAATAAAAGAGTCTAAAAGAGGCCCAGCATGGCCAACAAAGTACAAAGTACGAAAACAAGGAAAAAGGTGCAAGCACCGACATCTAACAGCAACCTAAAGCAAAAGCAAGTAAGATCAGTCTCTAAGACTGGTCTCCGGTATCCTCGAACTCCTCAACGAACGTAGGCTCGGGCTCAGCGTCAGCAAACACCTCGTCCTCAGCAACTGTCTCTGACTCAGGGTCTAACATGTGGCACCCAAAAGAGCAAGGGGCACATGTCAGCAAGTCTGGAAGACTTGTGCAAGTGAAACTGAAAGGTGGTAAAAGTAAAGCAACCTAGCAGTTCTAGCATGAATGCGATGACATGGCAGTTTAAAGTAATGAGTGCAACAAGTAAAGTAAAGTAAAGTAAAGTAAGGTACGAGCATGGCATGGCATTCACAAGACAAGTACAAGACAAGAAAAGTAAGCACCTCGTGCACAGAGTTCACGCCTTACAGCTAAAGAGGCTGTACGGGCACACTTTTACGCTGAGTGGTCGCTCAACCCTACCCCTCCACGTGTGTCGAGCCAGGGCCTTACCCCCGAACTTGGAATGCTCGCTTCTGGACCACGAGCCAGGAAGTGTGTAAACAAGTATGGCGTAGGGGTGCACCTAGCCAGGGACACGGAAACACGGATTTGTACAAGTATTTTGTAGCGTGTGCTACGATGCAACAATCAAGTTGGATGACATGTAAGATGCAATGCATGGCAGTTAAAGTACGTACAGTTTAAGGAAAGTAAACGTGACAGTTTAGCATGCATGAATGACAAGTTTAAAGGGTTGGATCTAGCTTCGTTGTCAAGCTAGATCATTTAGGTGACGGATCTAGTTTCGTTGTCAAACTAGACCAAGTAGGCGTCTAGCCAGCTATCATTTCACTGACTAGTCTCTTTTACGCTAAAAGCAAGGAAGTGGCCTTAAAATATGGCCCTACACAAGAGTTGGCAAGTTTCACTTGCCTGCAACTATCACGTCAAGAAAACACCGTCCAACGAGTCCAAAGTCACGATTCCTACGTGCACAAGTCCACCGGCCTACATCCGTTTTATTAATCTTGATTAGTGAATTCTAAAATATTTAAAATACTTTAAAAATAATGATTTTAGTCTTGATTAGCATGCAATTGGGTTTGGGGTCCTAGGGGTGCAAAACGTTACCTCAACACGACGCGAAAGCTACACCGGCGTCGGGTAGCGACGCCGGGGGTTGGAATAATAAGATCGCGCTCCAAGTCCAGATTCCAATTAGTTTCCTCGCTGGAAATTCAGAGCAATCAACCCGGGGCGACGATTCCAGATTCCAAAGCTAGCACGTGCGACGACGGGCTACGACGTGCGACGACGTCGTACGCGACGAATCCTCAAAGAGAAAGCACCTTGGTGGGGCCCACAGTACTCCTAGGGGCCTTTGGGGGACCCACAATAACTCTGGAGAACTTGGGGGGCCCACGGTGGCAAACGGTGCGACGGGTGCGGGGTTGCGACAAGTGACCCTCGGTCGTACCCCTCCAATGCGGGAGAAACTCTCGGTCGTGCGCTGAGAATGCGGGCTGCGACGATTTGGGGCGTGCAGCGGCTGCGGGGTGGCTGGGTGCGAGAGCTTCCGTCGGTCAGATCGATGGGGAGCTTCGGTCGTGCGCTTGGATGCGGGCGGGACAGCGTTGCAACGTTGCAACGCTCGGGCGCTCGGTCACAGCGGGCGGAGCGGTCGGTCAGACACGCTGCGGAGCGGGCGACAAGCGGGCGACAAGCGGGGCGTCGGTGCGGAGCGGGGCCTCGGTCAGACCGAGAGCTCCTCTCGGTCAAGCGGGGGAACGGGCGGGGGTCGCTGCTGTGTGCGGACGGCGATGGATGCGGGGTCTCCTATCGGTCGGAGCGGGAGAACGGAGCGATTTTCCTCGGTCGCGCGGGGGCTGAACGTCGCAACGTTGCGACGATTCGTCGCAACGTCCAAAATGAGTTTGGAGGAGGCTAGGGCTAATTTCTTTGGAAAATAGGACTTGCTAGGGGTTGCTTATATAGTATAGATGGGTTGACTTGGTCTAGGGCTAAATCTAATAGGATTAGAAGTTCAAAAAGATTTGAAATTTGAATTTAAACTTCTCCAACCCATTCTAGGATTTGACCTGGTCCAAATGAGCTGGAAATTGGCTCAAAAATTCTTTAAAACGTTTAAAGCTTAAATAAATTTTATTTGGCCGAAATTAATTTAAACATAAATTATTAAAAATAATATAAAACTTGTAAAAATTATAAAAGTGGTCAAATAAACTCCAAAAATTATAAAATAAATATCGAGGTGATCGTGGCGACGAATGTGAGCTAACTAAGAAGACGGATCTCAGTTTCGACGTCGGACGACGGAACTAAAAATAGAAACGTCTCCCGTCAAGAGTGAGAATCGTCACGTCTCATCGAGTAAGTTTAAATTGTGGAAAAACGACTCGAGAAGTGTCGTTTCAAGATAGTGCCACTATTTAATACTCTCAGAGTCGTTCGCAACGGCATATCACACAAAAGTGTTCACAAACAAATAAAGTCTAAAGCGAACACGTGCACGGCCAAAAGCACGTGCACGAACAACGTACGACGAAAAGTGGTCGTTACACTTGTGTTCTGCTGTTTGTCTTCGTTTGGGCTCTAGACTCCGTCTTTCTTCCTCCCATCGATTCCATCTTCCTCCTAAGCGTCGAGCGCCTTCTTGGGACGCTCCTCGTCGTCTCGTTCATCCTCCTTATGATGGATCTACCTATCTCCTCTCCTGTCAAGAAAAATAGGACCCGTTATCACAAAATTTTTGGGCGAACGACTCGAAACACTAAAAAAATTCTAAAACGAAAATAAAGAAAAAGTGAAAATAAAGCAAAAATCGTCGGGTTGCCTCCCGACAAGCGCTCGTTTAAGGTCGTGAGCTCGACCCCCTATAATTTTTCAATCAATGCGGGATGTTTGGTGCATATGAGATGCACCCATCAAACTTTCCGGGAGAACGCTTGGATTTGGACGTGGCGGCGTCGTGTTCTCCCTCGGTGGTCTCCCATCTCGAATAGTGTTGGGGGGAGGCTCCCCCAAGCTAGCATTTGCTCCGGTCAACGGCTTTACCGGTGACGCCGATCTCCGTACCGGAGGAGCTTTCTTCGGAGACTCCAATTTCGAGAGCTTGCAGAGCTCTCGAATCCTTGCGACATCAGCGTCGCCTTCACCATTTTCAGCGGAGAGGTCGGGGGAATCATCTATCTTCTCATTTTGGCCTAAATCCGGGCCTTCCTCTAAATCTTCTTCGAAAAGAGCGCCAATTGAGTGGGGATCGCCTCCTCTATCACCTCATCAAGGAGGTATGAAAGATCATCCGGCCGTCCCTTAAGCAAATATATTCTATTGGTTTCGCCCGTCGGGACTCCCTCGGAATTGTGTTTGAGCCTCTGACCATTTACTTTGAACGTGGAACCGTCCTTGCTCTCCAACTCGAAAGCTCCTCCCGGTTGTATATGCTTGATGGTGAAAGGTCCGGACCAACGTGACCTCAACTTACCGGGAAATAGTCGGAGCCGGGAATTATAGAGCAAGACTTTGTCTCCTACTTTGAAGTCCGTGACGGTTATGCGGGCATCGTGGAGAATCTTGGTCCTTTCCTTGTAAATTCTCGAGCTCTCATAGGCGTCTCTCCTTATTTCATCAAGCTCGTTGATGTCCAAGAGTCGCCTCACCGCCGCACTCTTGTAGTCGTAGTTAAAGGTCTTGATGGCCCAATATGCGTGGTGCTCCAATTCTACCGGCAAGTGGCAAGCCTTCCCATAAACTAGTCGGAACGGTGTGGTACCGATGGGAGTGCGAAAGGCCGTGCGATATGCCCATAGAGCATCGTTTAGCTTCATTGACCAATCCTTTCTAGACCGATCCACGGTTTTCTCGAGAATTTGCTTGATCTCTCTATTTGAGACTTCCACTTGGCCGCTTGTCTGGGGGTGATAGGCCATGCCAACTCTATGGTTTACTCCATACTTCTTTAGCATGGCTTCAAACTTGTTCTCTATGAAGTGGCTTCCCCCGTCGCTTATCAAGGTACGAGGCACTCCGAAGCGCGGGAAGATATTTTGCTTGAAGAACTTGGAGACGACCCTTGCATCATTAGTAGGGGTGGCGATTGCTTCCACCCATTTGGAGACATAGTCGACGGCCAATAGGATGTATTTGTTGCCATTGCTCGATGGAAATGGTCCCATGAAGTCTACTCCCCAACAATCAAAAAGCTCAATTTCTTGGATGGGCCTCATTGGCATTTCATTGCGCTTGGAGATATTCCCGGTCTGTTGGCATCTATCGCACCCCTTTACAAAGTTGTGGGTGTCTTTAAACATTGTCGGCCAGAAGAACCCGCTCTGCAAAATCTTAGCGGTGGTTTTAGAGGCGGCATGATGTCATCCGCATGGTAGACCGTGGCAATGCAAAATGATCGATGTCGCCTCCTCTTTAGAAACACACCTACGAATGACACTATCTTTGCATATCTTGAAAAGGTAGGGATCTTCCCAAAAATAGCTACGGACCTCATGCAGAAATCTCCTCTTTTGTTGCGTAGACATCCCATGCGATTTGATTCCACAAGCCAAGTAGTTGACGAAGTCCGCGTACCAAGGAACTTCTCCGGTCCTTATGGCATATAGCCTCTCATCCACGAATGTGTCATTGATAGGCAAACTTTCGTCCTCCTTGTCACGAATGAGCCTAGATAAATGATCCGCCACAACATTGTCCGTACCCTTCTTGTCTATGATCTCTAAGTCGAACTCTTGCAACAAGAGTATCCACCTAATCAACCGGGGTTTGGCCTCCTTCTTGTTTAAAAGATACTTCAATGCCGCATGGTCGGTGTGGACAATAACCTTGGACCCAAGGAGGTAAGAGCGAAACTTCTCTATGGAATAGACGACCGCTAGAAGCTCTTTCTCGGTAGTTGTGTAGTTTTTCTGCGCGTCATCCAATGTCTTGCTCGCATAGTATATCACATGAAGCTTCTTATCTTTTCTTTGTCCCAATACCGCTCCAATGGCTTGGTCGCTAGCATCACACATTAGCTCAAAAGGAAGGCTCCAATCCGGCGGTTGTATGATGGGCGCGGAGACTAGTGCTTCTTTCAAGGCGTTGAAGGCCTGTAAGCATTCACCTGAAAAAATAAAAGGAATATCTTTAGCGAGCAAAGAAGTAAGTGGTCGGGCAATCGAGGCGAAATCCTTTATGAAGCGGCGGTAAAACCCCGCGTGACCAAGGAAGCCTCTAATGCCCTTGACATTAATAGGAGGAGGGAGTTTCTCGATTACCTCAATCTTTGCTTTATCTACCTCAATTTCTCTCGAGGAGACAAGATGTCCGAGAACTATACCTTCCGTAACCATGAAGTGACACTTCTCCCAATTGAGAGTGAGATTGTTTTGTTGGCACCTCTTTAGGACTTTAGTGAGATTTTCCAAACAAGAGTCAAACTCACTTCCATAAACCGAGAAATCATCCATAAAGACTTCCATAATATTTTCAATGTAATCGGAAAATATGGATGTCATACACCTCTGAAAGGTGGCGAGAGCATTATAAAGGCCAAACGGCATCCTACGGTAGGCATAGGTGCCATAGGGACAAGTGAAAGTTGTCTTTTCTTGGTCATCTTCATGCAAAGGGATTTGGAAGAATCCCGAATACCCGTCTATATAGCAAAAGTATTTATGTTTTGCAAGTCGTTCAAGCATTTGATCAATGAAGGGCAATGGGTAATGGTCCTTTCGGGTAGCTTTATTAAGTTTCCTATAGTCAATGCACATTCGCCATCCCGTGACGGTGCGCGTAGATATGGGCTCACCTTTTTCATTTTTTATGACAGTCATCCCCCCTTTCTTGGGGACGACGTGAACGGGGCTAACCCATCTACTATCTGATATAGGATAAATTATACCTGCTTCTAGTAATTTTAGGATTTCCTTTTTAACCACCTCCTTCATGTTCGGGTTTAACCGCCTTTGAGGCTCTATGGAGGTGGCGTCGGTATCCTCCAAATGGATCCTATGCGTGCAAAGCCTAGAGCTTATCCCTTTTAGATCGGAGATAGTGTATCCCAAGACATCTTTGTGGCTCCTAAGAACGTCTAGGAGTTTTTCAAGTTGGTCTGGCGTGAGGTGGGAATTTACTATCACCGGGAAAGTCAATTTGTTACCTAAAAAGGCGTACCTTAGATTCGGAGGTAATTGTTTAAGTTCCACCTGAAGGGGCTCCGCTCCTTCTACTTCATCAGCTTGCATGAGTTCGGCTTCTTCCTTGTCGGCTGGGTCTAGCTCGTGTCCAGGTGGCGCGCTCTCTTGTGAAGAGTCACACTCACTACTTAGTGAGGACAATGCATCGAAATAGGCATGCTCCGATTCTGTGCTAGCATCGTCAGAGTTTTCAATCGGGTCCGGTTCGTTCCTGGAATCAAGAAACACATCAGACGACTTATAGAAGCAAGAGTAAGTGTCATGGGGTGTAACTCCCTGAACGTTGATTTGCTCTGAAGATCCTTCCGAAGTGTAGTGATCCTCGACACTTGTTCCACCTTCTTCAAAATATAATTTGTCGTCGATCACGTCAACTCTGACATTGCCCCCGATTGTCCCCTCTGGGGAGATCTGGTCCATCACGAAACTAGCAAACAGCTGTTCATCGGGGTCCTTGACATCGATAGCGAAAGCTCCGGTAGCGTGGACCTCGTCGACAAGCTCCTTAAGGAGGTCTGTGAAGGAGTGATAATCTTCCTGACTGAGTCCTATTGTTGACATTGCATCCTCCATTCTTCCGGGTGGTCGATGACGAACACCGTCAAAATGCCCTCCCCGGCAACGGCGCCAAAAACTTGATCGCTCCGGGATGTGACCCAAAGAACGGTTGTAGTTTTACCGCAAGTGCACGGTGTAGCAGCGAGCGGGATATCGAACACAGGGAGGACGAATGATCGTGCTTGTTCCAATCAACCTGGCTATTTAAGAGAGAAATTTGCCTTTGGCGATCCTGTCACAATCGTCAGACAAAAATGCGGAAATATCAAATCAAATAAAGAACGTCTAGGGAATGGGGAATCCCTGCTACTCACCGTTTTCATAAATGCGGTTCATCGGTATCAAAATTGCTTGAATGAGAATTTGGATGAACTAGTTGCAACTGAATGTAGAACCAAGTTCACGCTCTCGCGCTGTTGCCGGTCTATAGATATCCTAGGTTCGGGTCCAATCTCTTGCAAACCCTAGCCTAGGAAAGCTAGCATTAGGATCAACATCATCGTCCAATAGCGCACCGAGCCCAATCTCTTGCAAACTCAGTCCACGACCTAGATTGGGATAGTTCCTACCCGTCCAATCTCTTGCAAATGAGTATCGGCATGGAATTGCAACCGGAAATCCTAGTATCGGTCCAATCTCTTGCAAACCGATACTTCGAAAATCCGACTCCAACCCAATTCGGATTTCTAGGGTTTCCTATCAAATTGGGATCCAATCTCTTGCAAATCCCAATTGATATGAATACCTAGCCATCCGTAGTAAATTGATCCCAACCTAATCCCTAATAACAATTCTAGCACAATTTCTACCAATTTATCACATATATGAAAACGGGCTTGTATGGTTCATCCCCACGCCCCAAGACGTGGAGACTACTCACAAATCATAGCAAGATCACAAAAATAATCGTTGAAATAAACAATGGAATTCATCACAATATTGAGATAAGCACTAAAAATAGAATTTTTAAGGAAAAGAGATGCAAACCAATGGAGTTCTTCAATTAATCCAACAAAATTCCAATCTTTGTCTCCTCTCCAATCACAAGAATAAAGCTAAAAAAACTAATCTAAAAAGCTGCAAAAATCTAAGAGGGAGGCTCTAAAACTAGGGTAAAAACAGGGTTTAAATAGCCCTCAAAATCGTCCAAAAATCGTGACCAAAATACCCCTGCACAGCCTGTTTTCCGCAGTTTTCGCTACAGGCAGCGCATCGCACTCGGTCGAGTGACAAAAGTCGCTCGGCCGAGTGAAAACCCTGTAATTTTCCAGTAAGTCGGGGCCTTCAGGGGTCTCTACTTCGGGGGCGGCTCGGCCGAGTGAGTTGTCGTCACTCGGCCGATGACTTCATAGTACTCGGGCGGACGGGATTTACCACTCGGCCGAGTGGGTCTTCTGAAGTTCAGGCAGCCGAAAAACAGTAACTTGGAAGTTTTGGAAGGGCTTCGTCTGGGCGCCACTCGGGCGGACGTGATGTCGTCACTCGGCCGATGTGGTCTTCGGTGCTCGGCCGAGTGCACAGGTAAATTGTGTCTGATCTGGTCGGCCGAGCAGTGTCTCGCTGGTCGGCCGAGTGGCTCATCCACTCGGCCGAGTGGGACACAAAGAATGCCCAATCTGCTTATTTTGGCCTCCTCGTCGCTCCTGCGACGTCCGTTCTTCTTCCGCTCCTCTCCAACAGCAAAATACCCCCCGGGGAGGTCGTCGGTGACCGTCTAGAGTAAGCGCATCTCGAGATCACTCCAAATCGCGCCAAATCACCTGAAATGCGACAAAAACAACAAATCGTGAAAAGCATCGCAATATCATCGATATATCGTGAAAAACATGATTTGGGCGATCTAAATGGCATGCAAACATGCGGAAAAAAGGTGTAAAATAAGGAGTGATCACTGTGCATATGAACTCAGACAAGCTTACCATTTTCTTTTTTGCTTCTTAGTTATTTATTGCCACTTATTTGTCCTCTCATGTTTTCTTTGATGTATTGATCAGCAATGTTTACCTTTTTGATCTTTAGCAACATATTTAGCATTTATCTGAGGAACGAATGCCCATAAATTTTTGATGATCGTGTAAGGCAAATGAAGCTGGGAGGGGGGACGACGACGATAATGCTACGACTGTGCGTTGGCTGCATGAACTCGAAGGCTACTGCAATGAACACGGTGGCTATTAATTTTTGCATACTCGAAAGGCGGTTAATGTTGTTGACAATATATTTGTAGGAATTTATGTTTGGATGCGAGACCTTCTCACTTTGAGCTAATTATTAAATGTTAATGTTTGCAATATCCAATAACATGTGCCTTTTGATTAAGTTAGTATATATATGTTGGCTGGCCTTTTGGTATGAAACTATTATAATATTATATCGAAATATTCAAAGGATGATGATTGCTTGGTGTTCAAAACTAATGAAACCTATATAGAGGGCTGAAATCATGAAAAATGATTTGTGATTGGAGAGTGAGTGCTCATGCTACTTACTTAAAGATTTATGCTTCTATTTCTGCTACATCATCATCATCATCATCGTGGAAGTCTGTGTAGAAACGGAACTGTGTATGATGTTGCATTCTAGGTCTGCCAAATACTAAGTTTTTATAGCTAAATTTGGTGTTTTTCTAAGAGTTTGATGGGATTTCATATGAAATGTGCATTCTTTCTTTTAAATTTTGAAAGGCGCCGAAGGCGTCGTTGTTCTTTGAAATTTTGAAAGGCGCCGAAGGTGCTCCCGCGCGTCGAAGGCGTTGTTGTTCTTTTAAATTTTGAAAGGCGCCAAAGGCACCCGCAGGCACCCGCACGCGCCGAAGGCGTTGTTATTCTTTTAAATTTTGATAGGTGCTCACGCGCGACGAAGCCCCCCCATTTTTTTCTTTTTTCCTTTTGTCTGCAAAAAAACCCCGAATGCAGACAATTGTTCTTTTAAATTTTGAAAGGCGCCGCGTGCGCCGAAGGCGTTGTTATTCTTTTAAATTTTGATAGGTGCTCACGCACGACGAAGCCCTCCCATTTTTTTATTTTTTCCTTTTGTCTGCAAAAAAATCCCGAATGCAGACAATTGTTCTTTTAAATTTTGAAAGGCGCCGTGTGCGCCGAAGGCGTTGTTATTCTTTTAAATTTTGAAAGGTGCCCGTGTAGAAGGCGTGCTGTTGTTCTTTAAAATTTTGAAAGGCAACCGCGCCGAAGGCAGACTGTTATTCTTTAAAAATTTGAAAGAGGGATGTAGTTCTTTTAAATTATGAAAAGCGCCCGCGTCTACGCGCCCGTGCCAAAGGCGCCTGTTAAATTTTTAATTCTAATTTGTTGTTCCACGTCGAAATTGTTGTTCGACGCCGAAATTTTTGTTCAGCGCTGATGGTGCCCACGCCGAATTTGTTGTTCAGCGCCGATGCTGCCCACGCCGAATTTGTTGTTCTGTGTTAGTGATGCCTGTGTCGAATTTGTTGTTCCGTACTGAAGGCGTCCACGCCGAATTTGTTGTTCTGTGTCAAAGGCTCCTGTGTCAAATTAGTTGTTCCGTGCCGAATGCGATGTGCCACTAAATATTTTTACGCTAATTTGTTGTTCTTTTAAATTTTAGCTGTAGAAATAATTTTTTGGGGATTAAAGATTTCGCGGGAAAAACTAAAATGAACCGTGCCCGCGGGCACGGGTTATGACTAGTATATATATATATATATATATATAATCTTATATACATATACTACAAACTGAGACATGAGATTCAACAGTTTCGTAGGAGATTATGATACTAAATCTTGCATGTGCACATGGAATTTTTCATGAGAACTCTCAAGAAAACATGGCATGCACAGTTATATCTATGTAAACATGACATGCACAAACAATCGAAACTTCGATAGCAATCAAAATCTCAAAAAAGGAGCAAAATAAAGCTTATCAGATTGGTGACTGGTGACTGAAGAAAGATTGAACAGTGAACAAGAAATACATGACATGATATCATGTCATGGCAATTAGAATCAATAATTCAGAATCAGAGAAGAGTAGGGAGCTTATGCGGGATTAAACATGTAATAGCAGCTAGATGCACTCTAGGAAGGAATTTAACAAACCAAAGATGGGAACAACACAACCTTCCTACTTTAATCCATATTCACCCCTCCTCTAGGCTTAAATCACGATCCAACACACTCCACGTCGCTCTGAGGAGGATGGTAGGAAGCATTTCCATTGGTAGAGGGCCTCGGGCCCTTGGGTTAGATAGAGTGGTTGACGTTCTTCTAGCCACCGTGGCCTCCATCGCAGTTTTTGACCTTTGGTTTTTTCCGAGGTGGGGGAGTAGCATTAGTTAGAGAGAGGACATACTGATCCTAGTTTAGTGCGTCATTCCTCTGACTCTTTGGTGTGGATTGCTACCCCCGGGGTCCAATCTCGTATTGGGGGCTGTGGACCGGCAGCCACATGTGGCGGTTGACTTGCCAGTCATTCTATTACGGTAGTCAGTGCCTGAATGTTGGTGTTGACCACCTAAGAGAATACTTGTTTTTGCTCCAGCATGATCAGCTGTGCTCTGACCTCCCTTGGGAAGAGGAGCCGAAACCTTCATGGAGGATCGGAGCTTCTACGTCCATGCTAGTGAATGGTCAATGGACCATTGGTTGGTGAGTTGAACAGACATAGTTGATGATATGGATGCTAACTCTTATCCCACAGACGACACCAACTGTTGACAGATAAATTCATTATACAGTAGAATGGTGCTGACGAGGACATCTCTAGTGAAGTGGTGCTTCGTCGGCACGGAAATGTGACCCGAAGAAGGCTGAACCTAGGTCAGGGAGAGCTATGTCCGAGTTATTGAATGAAGCTAGACCTAACTCTGAGCTGTCTTTGGCTATCTGCAACACAGACAAGTCATCAGGGGGGTTTGATCAGGGTTCCCATCCAAATCTCATCCGATGCTTAAGTCATTAAGAGACTTAACAAAAGCTCAGGATAACCAAGTCCGACCTATAGTGCGGCCATCCGATCATTGTTGCGCCGAGCTATGAGGGAAGAGATATAAAGTGGAAGTGGAAGAATAAGTTGTCAGTGTACCTTAATGTTTATCATCTATGGAGCTTGACCCTTAGTCCCATCGTCATTAGGACTATTTATAGGTGAGGATTTCCCCTTAGTGCTGTTAGTAGATAACTTCTTTGCTTTAATGGAGGCACGATTGTCCCTAAAAATGAGCATAACCGCTGTCAAGTTACTCCGCCATTAATATCAAGCCCACAACTAATCGATCCCTTGAGGTTTAGAAGCTCAACGGGCAAAACATGACCTGGTTTTGACTGGGTAAGCGGTTCACTTCCCATGAGGCCTTTTTGGGCATCTCAACAAAGCCTTAGGCTCCTTGATGGCTTCTTCATTCAAATGAAATATTCTTTTTTCCTCCTTGTAGACCGGCCCAATATAGTAACACCAGTCATAACTTTGAGTTGCTCTGTGAGTATGAAAAGGAAAAAACTGGTTATTGTTGTAAACGTGGTGGCTATGGAATCCATAGCCCTGTATTTATAGTGGTAGGGTTACATAATGGGTGGATACCCACTAACGGGTAGGCCCACCAAAAGCCCGTTTATAACACTTCCCCTTATCCATCCATTATTGTAAGCCGTGATGAACGCTTCAGGGTTCATATAGCTTATCTGATCATGGGTCTATGGATACTTCTGGATCCTTAAGTTTAAGAGTACTTGCCTCATTAAAACCTTTGCCAAGGAAAACCCAGTGGGAAAAACCAATGGCTAAGGGAAAAGAGTACAAGTCTCTGTAACTTCCCCTGATCGATGGATAACATCAGAGGTGGATACTTCTGGATCCAGAGTTGATGTGGCTGCCTCGTTAAAACCTTTGGCTATGAAAAACCCAGTGGGAAAAACTAGTAGCCAAGGAACAAGAGTACAGCACAACATTAACTCCCCCTGATGAGTACAAGCTTCAGGCTTGTAAATCTCTCAACTGTCTCATCCCAATTCCTAGTACAAGTTTTCTAAAGGTGCTGCGAGGCAAAGCTTTAGTGAATAGGTCTGCCAGGTTGTCGCAAGACTGGATCTGCTGGATGTCGATCTGGTTGTCCACTTGCTGTTCATGCGTCCAGAAGAGCTTGGGGGATATGTGCTTCGTCCTGTCACCTTTGATGTAGCCACCTCGTAGTTGAGCGACGCAGGTAGGATTGTCTTCATACATGGTGGTAGGTCCAAGATCTCCCGTCTTCAGGCCGGTGGTCTTGAGGATGTGGATGACTGATCGAAGCCAAAAGCATTCTCTGCTAGCTTCGTGGATCGCAATGAGCTCGGAGTGGTTGGATGAGGTTGCTGTCGATGTCTGCTTCACGGATCTCCATGAGATGGCCGTCCCACCGTATGTGAACACAAAACCTGTAACGTCCAGTATTTTTAGACGAGTTTTCAAACGTGCGTACCTGTATTTTACTTTTGTCATCCGGATAATATTTTTAGTCCGTACGTTCTCTGCTACGTGCCGACGCGAGCACGTCTCTGATTTCATTCTTACCGTGTCACAATTATTTACTATCGAGTTTAACTAAATATTTTGATTAACTTACTAATTACACTTTGTTAACAGCTTCTAAAAAATTACTAACTACTTTAATTCAATTAGTCTACCATCAAGTTTAACTATATGCTTTAACATAATTATTTTACTAATTGCCTTTGTTGTTTTAATAAATTACATTTAGATTCACGTAAACCCTTTAACTCTTACATGAACACTACCTAAACACTAAGGACAACACACACGTTTAAATAACCAGGTTTCTCCCTTTAATATATTAGTCAAAGTTAGCTTTAAACTCCCTTTTGAAATCAAAACAAACACGTTGATATGACAGATTCCTTCCCCCTAAAACAATTAGTCAAGTTAGCATTAATTTCTCGATTAATCAAACACACTCTTACGTAGGCAAATACATTCCTCTGCCTATTAAAATCAACACACACCCAACACGTTTCTTCAAAAATCGTCAAAAGTTTTCATTAAACTCTGTCTAATCAAGAGAACCTGATCTTTGACAAAAGAGAAAGCTTGTCCCCATGCCAAACACTTCTTAAGGACGTCTTCAAACGAATCTGCAAAACAATTTCATCAAACCCAAACAATTCCTCCCAATCAGTTCAACATTCCCAAATCAGATTTCAACAACCAAACCCATTTCATCAAATCAAAAACTCTTCTGCCAAATCCCTCAACAAATCAAGCCCAAAACAAATTTTTCCCCAAACAAATCCAAATCCTTCCCAATATCATCACCATTCCAAAAATCAAATCCCAAAGAATTCAAAACTGAAATTGGAGGGGGGAAAACAAAAGAAGTCAGATCTGAAAACTCTCAAACAAATTTCAGATCAACAAACACCTTCTTCCTCTTCTTCTTCCTCATTTCTCCTCCCCTCACCATGGTCGACCACCCCCCAGCCCTAACCGCCGCCGCCGGCCACCTGGGACCCGCCGCCAGCCACCTGCACGCGCGCCGCCCAGCCAGCGTCGCTGGCGGCCGCCGCCCGGAGCCCCCTGCGCCGGCACTCCCTCAGCCCCTCTCCTCCTTCGGTCGTCGCAAGGTGAGCCCCTCTCCAAGTTTCCTTTGGGATGAGCCGTGGGTTGCTTCGTTGCCTACACATGAAATGAACAAAAAAAAGAACAGAAAGAAGTAGAGAACAGAATGTAGAAAGTCTGAGAAATGAGTGTGAGAAAGTTAAAAGAGTTAATGAAGAGTAATATATTGCATAAGGGGCCAGCCTTGTAGCCTTAGGTAAAATATTAAATATTATAGCCTTGTAGCCTTGTAGCCTTAGGTAATATTATAGCCTTAGGAATAAATTGTTGATAAATGAATAGACAGCCATGTGAGGGTGTTAAATAAATAAAGGGGGTTTATTAGACAGAGAGATAGGAGAGTATTAAATAAATACAAGTATGTTAAGAGGTGACAGAGGCTGAAATTTGAATGGGAAATGTAAGCCTTATCTATATGAAATGAAGGAGCGTTATTTTTGGGTATTAAGAAGATGTTAGGGTTATAATTTTAACATGTTACCTTATTACCCCATAGTCAAAAGCTTGTAGGCGGACCTACAAACGTCATGTCACCCTTGTAATTAGCCTAGTAGAGTTGATTAGTGAGTAGTTATTAGTGTTAGTGTTAATTTAAATGGCGATTTGTTAAGATGTTATTTGATTTCACCATGTTAGTATAATTAACTAATGTTGGGATAATAATACTGGTATAGAATAGGGTGTGCCCTGTTAGCGTAACACCATATAGACGTTACACAAGCCGGAGAACCCGATAAAATTAAGCGAACCTATTTTTGAGATTATTACAATAATATGTTTATTCACGAAAAATCTAATTCTATGAATTCTTTAACCAAAACAGAGAACCGGAAGTACCAACACGTAGTACTCGTCAAGACGAACCCAACGGCACCAAAATCACCAAAATCAGATACGTCGCGAACTTTCCTGTCGTTACTCGGACAACCTTAACTGTCCCAGTCAGGCAAGCGTGCAGTTATTTTATGTTTTTGTGATATCTGATGTTGTACACTTAATTGCTGACACATACACACTTTTTAGAAATGCTATAGTTAAACTTGTGTGCGTGTGTGTGGATCCCTAAACAATCAAAATGTACACACTTTGTGAATGGTAATGTTTCTAGACATGTATGGTTAATTTTAGAACTGTTGATACTTATAGAATGTTAAATGCCGTTGGCTCTCGTAGTTAAATGCCTTTGGCTACCGATGTTACATGCCGTTGGCTACCGATGTTACATGCCGTTGGCTACCGATGTTACCATGCCGTTGGCTACCAGTTGCCGTTGGCTATCAGATGTTACTTGCCGTTGGCTATTAGTTAATCTCGTCGGTCACATGTGATTACGTCACATGCGACTAGTCTGGACTCGTGTTTCAGTATATGACTGATTAGCATCCTGGCACGTGACCCAGGAAGTACACGTGGGTGGGGTTGGTTCCCGGGCACTAGCCGGTAGTAAACGGGTCGCCTTCGGGGGCACTTGAAGGTGTATTTATTTACTATTCGTCTAACGGCGGGAATCATATTCACGGACTTGCACACACAGTCAAATAATTGAAAAAGAAAGTTAATTACAGACTGATGTTACATTACTCAACTGTCATGTCAATTTTTATTACTGAACTACCATGCTAATGTAACTTGTTGCTTTAACTACCATGCTAGTGTAACTTTTCATAATTGTTTTAACTGCTTCAGTTCATTGAAATACATGCTAGTGTAAATTCTTTTAACTGCTGTAAAACTGCCATATATATAACTTGTTATATATATCTTTTCTTGGGTCATCTGACATCTACTTGCAGACCCTTGCTGACATACATTCATGTTGTTTGAATGTATGTCAGGTTATGAGACAGGTTACCAGGAGGACTAGCTGAGATAGCTGAATCAGTGGACCAAGAACTTTCATTGCACTTCTTTTCACTTATTGTACGGGTCATAAGACCCACTCCTCTTTACTAAATTGTTGTAATACCGTTGAGACATTTGATATTGTAATAATGTTTTTTTATCTGCGTTGTTTTTAAGTAATGCAAGCAAGAAGCTGCGGTATTTCACACAGACGCTTATTGTGTTAAGTCAAGGAAGAGAGAAAAGCAAAAGTAACTCCTCCTTACTTGCATAAGCGGGCCCGTTCGCGTCCTCGCTCTCAAGCCTAATGGGAAGCGGGGCGTGACAGGTTTTAGTGGTGGCCCATGCAGGTCTCTGCTCATGCAAAATGCTTTAAAACAACATAGATAATATTACAATCTTGACACTCAACCAACACTTTCTCTAGAATCTTCTATCCCGATCAACTCCATTTGAAAATTCCAGTCCTAAGATTTCTGATCCTTAGTCAACCAAATCAGTATATTCTTGATTTTTAATCTCCATTCATTTTACATTTCACCTTTGACCTTAGGAATCTATCGTAATCCTTTTTACAAGTCAATTCCTACCCATACTCACATTTCTAATCCTTGCTTTCAACTCACGTGATCTTCCTGACAGCCATCGTTATCCTTTGAATCACTCCCAGTACTATACTGATTTTACTATCGATATCTCTTTTATGATATTTCTCGCCCAGTTTAGCTTCTTTAAAAATCTTTTACATAGGCCTTATTTGCTTTTGAGTTCCCTTCACTGAAAATTTTTAGTCACAAAATTTTTAATGATTTCAAATCTATACCATCCTATTCTACTTTCTACATATGGAGATCTTTATCTTTAAACTCTTTTGTTGATGGCACGCATATAAATGATAAGTTTCCTGGACCATGATCCGGTCAATGTGCTTGGCTAAGTTTGTTGGATCACCCTAGTTAGACTTGGGGTAAGTGATCCTGGCTTAGTCACTTCCCTGGCCGTGTCCGCTGGACCGCAAGGACATGAATCATGATTTTGTATGGCATTTTCTTCTTACTATACTACAACAGATTTCAAAACAACCGACCATATACTAATTTTGAATACTTTTCATGCTAAATAAAACTTCAACTATTTCAATGTATTAGTTCTGTATTCATCGTATTTATACCTTAAATTTTTTTTATTTAAAAAAACTATCTATTTACGAAACAAATACTACATCTCTGCACCCATGACTCTTTCGTCTTTTGCTTATCTACCATTTTAAACTTATACCACATACTCACTATCCTTATATACGTTATTTGGGATATTGTCATTCATACACATACCTCCCATTCTCCCATTTAATCATTCATAACCATTTCTATGCCACCTGATCAAACCAACTCTTGTCACGACTACTGATTTGATACCACAGTTTCACCGACTAAGTCAAGACTGCTCGAACGTGATAGAACGGTATAATAATAATAATCGGTTTTAAATTACTATTGGATCAGTGTCTAGAAAGGAATGGGAAGGGGGTTGGTCAACCAAAGGACTTGTCATGCGGTCATAGAAGTGACCTGTGACTTCAAGCCCTGACTGCCTGGATGGTTTGGGAGTTAAGCTAACTTCTCATTATTAGGCTAGCCTCCACTATTAGAGAGTCAAGCGACGTTTGTTTTCCTCATGCTCGCTCATTACTTGTCCTTTTCAGTATTACTGCGTCTATCTAGTTGTCTTACTATTGTCATCACACTGACTATTGGTTAAAATATTGTTGCTACCATATACCATGCCACCATCGTTACTGTTGCACTTGCACAGTCACCTTTATTATACATTACATGCACTTTACTTACTACACTTAGTAGCCGCCAGTGCTTTACCTTCCACTCATATTTGTATGTCTGTTCTTACTTTTGCTCCTGTAAGATCATCTTTTCTAATCAAGCTAACTTCATATCCTTACATCACCTGAAACCCATTTGTCGCAAACTTAATTCATTACATCAAACAACTCTGTATCCTACACTACCTCTTGATTACCACATTAGGGCATCTATTTATTTATCACCACTTTAGCGAGATTAGTTATAATTATGTGTTATAACCTTTTCTTTTAAAATGTTTACTTCTACTTGTATTTCTACCATCAGCAGTGCTGAATTTTTTATTATGAATTATGTTGATAGGATGTTAGATAGGATTATTATTATTATTAAGGGATTATAATTACGGATGGGAGTAATTTGAGATAATGTAAAGGTATAGTTATATTGATTGTTTACAATGTAACAGATGAAATGATGAGATGTGATTTTATAGTTTGTTAATTAGGGTGTTTAAACTTATGAATTGTCACGACGAAGAATAGTTAGGAGCATGATAAATGTTGATGGTAAATGGTGAGGTATACTGGGCGTATTTGTACTTGTCGCCTTATGTTAGTAATTGGTAGAGCACTGTTATATCAATGGATTAATACAAAAATAAGATTAGAATTGGGATTTGTGGATGTCACAATTATAGTACTACAAGTTAGGTTATACAATGAGCAAGGGATGATACGTTATAGATGAGACAACTTAGGAGAATGTACGTATTTTTGGAGAGGTATAGAGGATACCGTACCTTAACGACCCCCGAGAAGATATTACTGTATTAATAACAATGATAAGCGAAGAGCGAAGAAAATTATAAGAAGTATTGGTTAAGGATAGTTTGTATTTTCCCTTCTGAGGTTGACTTGTTTAAAATATTAATTGTTTAAGGCAAGAATTACAAAATAGAAGTCAACAAGAAAAGGAAAGTATTAGACATGTATTTGAGTTCAGAATATTATTTGAGTTCAGAATATACTTATTCAGTGACAAGACGAGAAGCAATGATTTATTTTAGGAACACTTATTTGAGGATATAGGTTTAAACACCAGGGTGTTAGAACATTGGGATTGCAGTTGGGAATGTTTTATTATTGTTATTATTATTTTTTTCACCATTGTCCCTGCACATCGCTAGTAGCAGTCGTTAGTTATTTTGCTTGCCTATTGACGGTTAAGGCCATCGACGATACTTAGTCATCCGAACCTCTTTTTGAAACTCAATCTTAATCACATCACTTGTGTCTTTCCTAACCAATTTCATTTCTTTGTCCCTACGTATTTCAGGTCAAAATTTACCTCATAGAAATACAAGAACGTTATCCATACTTGTTTCCTGCTCATTAGTTGATAAGAATTCCGAGGACGGAATTATTTTTAAGGTGGGTAGAATGTAACGGCCAGTATTTTTAGACGATTTTTCAAACGTGCGTACCAATATTTTACTTTTGTCATCCGGATAATATTTTTAGTCCGTACGTTCTCTGCTACGTGCCGACGCGAGCACGTCTCTGATTTCATTCTTACCGTGTCACAATTATTTACTATCGAGTTTAACTAAATATTTTGATTAACTTACTAATTACACTTTGTTAACAGCTTCTAAAAAATTACTAACTACTTTAATTTAATTAGTCTACCATCAAGTTTAACTATATGCTTTCACATAATTATTTTACTAATTGCCTTTGTTGTTTTAATAAATTACATTTAGATTCACGTAAACCCTTTAACTCTTACATGAACACTACCTAAACACTAAGGACAACACACATGTTTAAATAACCAGGTTTCTCCCTTTAATATATTAGTCAAAGTTAGCTTTAAACTCCCTTTTGAAATCAAAACAAACACGTTGATATGACAGATTCCTTCCCCCTAAAACAATTAGTCAAGTTAGCATTAATTTCTTGATTAATCAAACACACTCTTACGTAGGCAAATACATTCCTTTGCCTATTAAAATCAACACACACCTAACACGTTTCTTCAAAAATCGTCAAAAGTTTTCATTAAACTCTGTCTAATCAAGAGAACCAGATCTTTGACAAAAGAGAAAGCTTGTCCCACTGCCAAACACTTCTTAAGGACGTCTTCAAACGAATCTGCAAAACAATTTCATCAAACCCAAACAATTCCTCCCAATCAGTTCAACATTCCCAAATCAGATTTCAACAACCAAACCCATTTCATCAAATCAAAAACTCTTCTGCCAAATCCCTCAACAAATCAAGCCCAAAACAAATTTTTCCCCAAACAAATCCAAATCCTTCCTAATATCATCACCATTCCAAAAATCAAATCCCAAAGAGTTCAAAACTGAAATTGGAGGGGGGAAAAACAAAAGAAGTCAGATCTGAAAACTCTCAAACAAATTTCAGATCAACAAACACCTTCTTCCTCTTCTTCTTCCTCATTTCTCCTCCCCTCACCATGGCCGACCACCCCCCAGCCCTAGCCGCCGCCGGCGGCCACCTGGGACCCGCCGCCAGCCACCTGCGCGCGCGCCGCCCAGCCAGCGTCGCCGGCGGCCGCCGCCCGGAGCCCCCTGCGCCGGCACTCACTCAGCCCCTCTCCTCCTTCGGTCGTCGCAAGGTGAGCCCCTCTCCAAGTTTCCTTTGGGATGAGCCGTGGGTTGCTTCGTTGCCTACACATGAAATGAACAAAAAAAAGAACAGAAAGAAGTAGAGAACAGAATGTAGAAAGTCTGAGAAATGAGTGTGAGAAAGTTAAAAGAGTTAATGAAGAGTAATATATTGCATAAGGGGCCAGCCTTGTAGCCTTAGGTAAAATATTAAATATTATAGCCTTGTAGCCTTGTAGCCTTAGGTAATATTATAGCCTTAGGAATAAATTGTTGATAAATGAATAGACAGCCATGTGAGGGTGTTAAATAAATAAAGGGGGTTTATTAGACAGAGAGATAGGAGAGTATTAAATAAATACAAGTATGTTAAGAGGTGACAGAGGCTGAAATTTGAATGGGAAATGTAAGCCTTATCTATATGAAATGAAGGAGCGTTATTTTTGGGTATTAAGAAGATGTTAGGGTTATAATTTTAACATGTTACCTTATTACCCCATAGTCAAAAGCTTGTAGGCGGACCTACAAACGTCATGTCACCCTTGTAATTAGCCTAGTAGAGTTGATTAGTGAGTAGTTATTAGTGTTAGTGTCAATTTAAATGGCGATTTGTTAAGATGTTATTTGATTTCACCATGTTAGTATAATTAACTAATGTTGGGATAATAATACTGGTATAGAATAGGGTGTGCCCTGTTAGCGTAACACCATATAGACGTTACACAAGCCGGAGAACCCGATAAAATTAAGCGAACCTATTTTTGAGATTATTACAATAATATGTTTATTCACGAAAAATCTAATTCTATGAATTCTTTAACCAAAACAGAAAACCGGAAGTACCAACACGTAGTACTCGTCAAGACGAACCCAACGGCACCAAAATCACCAAAATCTGATACGTCGCGAACTTTCCTGTCGTTACTCGGACAACCTTAACTGTCCCAGTCAGGCAAGCGTGCAGTTATTTTATGTTTTTGTGATATCTGATGTTGTATACTTAATTGCTGACACATACACACTTTTTAGAAATGCTAGAGTTAAACTTGTGTGCGTGTGTGTGGATCCCTAAACAATCAAAATGTACACACTTTGTGAATGGTAATGTTTCTAGACATGTATGGTTAATTTTAGAACTGTTGATACTTATAGAATGTTAAATTCCGTTGGCTCTCGTAGTTAAATGCCTTTGGCTACCGATGTTACATGCCGTTGGCTACCGATGTTACATGCCGTTGGCTACCGATGTTACCATGCCGTTGGCTACCAGTTGTCGTTGGCTATCAGATGTTACTTGCTGTTGGCTATTAGTTAATCTCGTCGGTCACATGTGATTACGTCACATGCGACTAGTCTGGACTCGTGTTTCAATATATGACGGATTAGCATCCTGGCACGTGACCCAGGAAGTACACGTGGGTGGGGTTGGTTCCCGGGCACTAGCCGGTAGTAAACGGGTCGCCTTCGGGGGCACTTGAAGGTGTATTTATTTACTATTTGTCTAACGGCGGGAATCTTATTCACGGACTTGCACACACAGTCAAATAATTGAAAAAGAAAGTTAATTACAGACTGATGTTACATTACTCAACTGCCATGTCAATTTTTATTACTGAACTACCATGCTAATGTAACTTGTTGCTTTAACTACCATGCTAGTGTAACTTTTCATAATTGTTTTAACTGCTTTAGTTCATTGAAATACATGCTAGTGTAAATTCTTTTAACTGCTGTAAAACTGCCATATATATAACTTGTTATATATATCTTGTCTTGGGTCATCTGACATCTACTTGCAGACCCTTGTTGACATACATTCATGTTGTTTGAATGTATGTCAGGTTATGAGACAGGTTACCAGGAGGACTAGCTGAGATAGCTGAATCAGTGGACCAAGAACTTTCATTGCACTTCTTTTCACTTATTGTACGGGTCATAAGACCCACTCCTCTTTTCTACATTGTTGTAATACCGTTGAGACATTTGAGATTGTAATAATGTTTTTTTATCTGCGTTGTTTTTAAGTAATGCAAGCAAGAAGCTGCGGTATTTCACACAGACGCTTATTGTGTTAAGTCAAGGAAGAGAGAAAAGCAAATGTACCTCCTCCTTACTTGCATAAGCGGGCCCGTTCGTATCCTCGCTCTCAAGCCTAATGGAAAGCGGGGCGTGACAAAACCGGTCTGGAACTTTGCGATATGTTGGTCAGACCTGTATCCTGCATCTGCATAACCGACCAAGTCGGAGGATACACCTTTCTTGAAGTATAGTCCCATGTCCACAGACCCTTGGAGGTAGCGCAGAAGTTGCTTAACTCCGTTCCAGTGGCGCTTTGAGGGCGCAGAACTGTATCTGGCTAGTAAGTTAACTGCGAACGCTGTATCAAGATGCGTGCAGTTTTCCAGGTATAGGAGTGCTCTGATTGCGCTTAAGTAGGGTACTTCAGGACCCAGTGTTTACTCCCCCTCTTCCAGCGGTCGGAAGGGGTCTGTGTCAACCTCCAATGATCGAACGACCATTGGTGTGCTAAGCGGATGACATTTGTCCATAAGAAAGTTTTTCAGCACTTTCTTTGTGTATGTCGATTGGTGTAACAGGATTCCTCCGCTTAAGTGTTCAATTTGTAGGCCTAGGCAGAACTTCGTTTTACCGAGGTCCTTCATCTCAAAAGTCTGTGTGAGACTTTTGGATATCTCATCTATCTCTTCAGGAGATCCGATGATGTTCAGGTCGTCTACGTAGACGGCAATAATCACGAATCCTGTTTCCTTTGCTCTTATAAAGATGCAAGGGCAGACTTCATTTGTTGTGAATCCTTGTTGCACTAGGAATTCACTGAGTCTGTTGTACCACATTCTACCTGACTGTTTTAGACCATACAGCGATCTCTGAAGTTTGACAGAGTAGACGTCCCGAGGTCTTTCTGTCATTTTTGTCGGTAGTTTGTATCCATCTGGGATTTTCATATAGATGTCCTTATCTATATTTCCATATAGGTATGCAGTCACAACGTCTATGAGCTGCATATCCAAACCTTCCTTTATGGATAGGCCTATAATGAAACGGAAAGTGATCGCGTCCATGACCGGGGAATAGGTATCGTCATAGTCTATTCCTGGTCGTTGGGAAAAGCCTTGTGCAACAAGGCGCGCTTTGTAACGCACGATCTCATTTTTCTCGTTTCTTTTTCTCACGAATACCCATTTATATCCCACATGTTTAACACCCTTTGGTGTTAGGACTACAGGTCCAAAAAATTTGCGCTTCGAGAGTGAGTCCAGCTCTACTCCTATTGTCTCGTTCCACTTTGGCCAATCCTTTCTGCGTTTACATTCTGCTAGAGAGCGTGGATCGATTTCATCGTCGTATTCAGTGACGTGAGTGGCAATAATGAGCGCGGAGTTATCATCGATGATTGTGCTTTTTCTGTCCAGTACCTTCCCAGTACGTACATAATTTAATGATATTTCTCCTATATTTTCCTCTTCAGGGGTTGTTAGGAGGGGAGAGGTAGCTGGGCTGAGCTCAGCATCCTGTGGTGGTATCGTTATTGTTGCTCCAGGATTTTTCCTCTTTCGAGGGTTCTTATCTTTGGAGCCTGGGGGTCGTCCTCTTTTTTGTTGAGGTACGGCCGCTTCTGCTGCAGGTGGATTGCATCCATCTTTGGGTATGTCAATCTTAGCTGGTGTATTTGCAACAGGGACGTGTGATCTGACAATCTTCTGGTTGTCAGTGAATTTGTCCGGTAAAATGTGAACTGTGTTTTGGATTTGAAGGATCTTCAGGATCTCTTCTTCACATTGATTTGTACGCAGATCAAAATGGGATAGAGTCTTTGTGTCCCATGTAATGGTCTTTGAAGCTTCTGGCTTCTGTGTGTTAATGCCTAGTTTCGGAAAAGTGCTTTCATCAAACTCACAATCTGCTAGACGTGCTTTAAAGGCGTCCCCTGTAAGGGGTTCGAGGTATCTAATGATCGATGGTGAGTCGAAACCAATATAGATACCAAGACGCCGTTGAGGACCCATCTTGGTTCTCTGCGGTGGTGCAATGGGGCCATAGACAACACATCCGAATATCCTCAAGTGAGAGATATCGGGCGGGTTCCCATATGCAAGTTGCATCGAAGAATAAGATTGACTACCTGACGGTCGTAATCTTATCAGTGATGCAGCGTGCAGTATGGCATGTCCCCATGCACTAACCGGCAACTAGCATTGCATCAACAATGGTCGAGCGATCCATTGTAGTCTCTTTATAAGAGATTCGGCTAACCAGTTCTGGGTGTGAACATGAGCTACAGGATGTTCAACTTCTATGCCGGTTGCTTGGCAGTAGTCTAGGAAGACTTGTGATGTGAATTCCCCAGCATTTTCCAGACACAATTTCTTGATCTGGTTGTCTGGGAAATGTGCCCGCAACTTTATAATTTGTGCAAATAGCTTTGCAAAGGCTACGTTGCGGGTGGACAGGAGGCACACATACGACCATTTTGAAGATGCGTCGATCAGTACCATGTAGTACCGAAATGGTCCACTTGCAGGGTGAATAGGCCCGCAAATGTCACCATGTATTCTCTCTAGGAAACTTGGGGACTCAGAGTCCACCTTCAGGGTGGATGGTCTCGTAATCAATTTCCCTTTGTAACAAGGGGGACCAGGATTTGCACCCTTCCGAAGTAGCGTCAGGCTTTTCGGGTCAATTCCACGGGATTGAGATATGATGCGACACATCATATTCCTCACAGGGTGTCTTAGTCTATCGTGCCAGAGTTTGAATTCTGGTTGATTATGGCACTTCTGGTGCTCTAGTGTGTTTGTTTCCATTGCTCTGATCCTTGTGTGATAGAGACCCGACGGGAGTCCCTCAAAACGCTCGACGGTGTTTTTAGCACCGTTTTTATGAGACGTTACATCAAGGTATTCTCTATTTTGTTTGCTCACCGTTTCAAGGTGGTATCCGTTTAAGCGGATATCTTTAAAGCTTAACAGATTTCTATGTGAGCTAGGGGAGAGAAGTGCATCTTTTATAAGTAGTTTTGTTTTGTTGGGGAGCATAAATTGTGCTTCCCCTGATCCTTCAATAATACCTGATGGACCGGAAATTGTATTTACGGTGCCATCGTATTTGTTAATGCTTTGAAAAAAGCAGATGTCTTGGAGGATTGTGTGCGTAGAGGCACTGTCCATTAGGCATTTACAGTCCATCTCTAGATCCTACCCGCCGGATCTAGCGACGTTCGGTGAAGGAAGCCCGTTCGCGTCGCGTTCGTCCGTCGGCAAGGGTTCGGCTCAGCTTCGAGTGTGCTGATAACGTGTTGTAAACGTGGTGGCTATGGAATCCATAACCCTATATTTATAGTGGTAGGGTTACATAATGGGTGGATACCCACTAACGGGTAGGCTCACCAAAAGCCCGTTTATAACAGTTATATCCTTTTATTCTTTTCTTATTCACGTCCTCCCGGAGTATTAAGAAACAAAAAGAAAGTTCAGACAAAAGAACATCAAATGAGTCAAAACAATTCTATTGTAAACCCGCCAATGCAAAGTAGGCAAGACAACTGAGAGGGGTTAGCTGAGGTCCTTTTCGGGTTAAGTTTGATCCAGCTCGTATCACGGTATTACTGAACCTGTTCCGGATTTAATCCAGATCTATACTCTAAATCTATAACCGACTAAGAAAAATTAAGTTACCTCTACTTAACTCATCTCCACAATCGAATTGGTTTCGGAACGGGTTTGGGTCGTCAATTTGTTTTTTTAACTGAAGTTATATATATGTGTATATATATATGCTCTAAGTAAAATTTGATAAGCATATCAAGTATTAAAAGATGCCTACCAATTTACCCAACAAAATTTTAGTAGTTAAAGGTTTGCTCTCCGTATATTTGTTAGTTTTTAATAATCATATGCAATGTAAAAAAGCATGTATAAATTACATGTAGAACAGTGAAATATAACAGAAAGCACTTAGTCAAAAGGTGTTTGTACCAACAACTAAGCTAAGGGCCTGTTCTTTTGTAAGAAAGTACAAGAGAGAAAGTGAAAAAATCACTATTCTTGCATTGTTCATTGGATTCCTACCTCACTTTCCGTTTGTGTGTTCTTTTGTGTTTTGAGTTTTCTTGGAAAAAAAGCTGACGTGGCGGGGAAATTGGGATTCCATGGGAGTGTTTTGGAGTTGGGATGAAAAGCTAGGATTACACAAGAATCCTAGCTTTGGTGGGGCCCTCAAGGGGTGTGGTCACCTCGGGTGAGAATATTGGGGTTACCACACCCCAAAATAAAATGTTAAATAATAACTTACAATTAATTTAGGCTGGAGGTAATCTTACCTAGGATCACCACACCCCCAAATTCAACTTTCCACCTCCAACTTTCTTCATCCAAAAGAACACACTACACGGAGTGGGCCCCACCTCAACTTTCCAACTCCACAATCCAACCACACTTTCCAACAAAAGAACACACTACACCAAATTTCTCTCTCATCAGATTCCACACTTCTCAACTTTCCCACTTTATACTTTCCTACAAAAGAACATGCCCTAACTTGCATTGGTTTCTAAAGATTACCTAAATTATATCCATATTACATTTTTTTTGGGGGGGAGGGTGGTGGACGGGACCGTGGGACAAAAATTTGACCTCGTAGGACAAACGGACGGCAGAGATAGCGCCCATCTGCGATCCAACAATGCACGTAGCATGCGCTCCGTGCTCGAGGCCCACAGTGCCACGCTAGCGCTTGCGTGGTGCCCGGGTGCTGCTGCCTGGGAGCGCAATCCCCCAGTGGGGCGCGCAAAGCGCATCACCCCTTAACAAGGGGGCACGCGGCATCGCCGTATTTATGGGGATGCCACCTCCTTGGAAGGGGGTGGGTTTTTTGGCGTTTTGGCCCCCTGGTGAACCTAGTATTTGCGTGTTGGCAACTGGTTACTCTTCCTGGGGTTTTCTGGCTTTTGTGCCACCTTTTTCGGTTTTTTTGGCTCCTTCGCTTTTACGCTCATGCGGCGACTGACTTGGTGTTGCTTTTCGCCGTCAGTATTGCGCTAGGGATACGACTACCCCGTCGTTTTGCGAACAGGCAACGACTGCCCCCGTCGGCATTTCGCTCGTAAACCAGCTGACCCCTTCGGTTTTGCACCTGGGAGACGACCTTCGCCGTGCCCTCCAGGCACAGACATTCGTTAGTATGTATGTACACACACATACATATTTATACATGCATTTATCCAAGACAACTTCAAGTTTATTCGGAAAAGATGATAAAATCTTAACACAACCCGTCAGGTAGGCATGTTGACCCTAAGGAACATGAACAGAAATTTACCATCATCTCGCCAAGAAATTCGGATGGATTTGATCTGTAACCCATGTTGCAAAGCAGCAGACTAACTGAAAACTGATTTTAAAGTACATGTGGAAAATTCCATGGACTTTCGAAAAAGGGCAACATTGAGAATATTTGCTATACACTTGATCAAAATCTTTACAGGGTCTTTGAAGACCATCTGCCACACAACAAAAGCATGCTTACCTGACTTTCTTTTTTGAATATAAACTAGATGGGTCACAATAAAGAAAAAAGTTGCTACCATCACAGGGTTTGTTTAAATTTCCTTGTAACAAATCACATGTCTAAATAAGTAATATACTACTTCAAATTATCCTTCCAAGTTCCAGCTTTGTTCCTTGATGGAAAAGTCCATACAAAAAGAATCTAGCACTGCAACACAACAATACATCATCCTTGATCTTTGTCTGAGTCTGTAGCTTAGATTGAAAGAAGCCTACTTGGATTTATGTGACTCTTCCTACTTGGGAGGTTTCCTCTCCCCCTCCAATATTCAAAATCTCAGACCCTCAGTTTGACTTCCTCCCCCTCGTGCTTCTTGCTCACCAAGCAAGCCTTTTGGCCAAATCGTCAGGTGCTAACTTTAGGCCTAAGCTTGCGTGCTCTTCACAACTCCCTGCCCTATTTAAGGTCACTAGGAGCTACAACGATCAACCACAACTGAGCAGCAGAGTTTACGGAGCAGAGAGAAAACTAATGAACAGTGAAGGCATCAAGCAAAATCATGAGCTTTTGCTGCTTCCAACCAGCAGGGAGAGTCGCGCCAAAGGGATCCGCATGTGAAGTTAAAGGAGCGGAGAATGCAACGCTCAATCCAAAGGCAGATGAGAAGAAGGAACAAGAAAATATGAGCCAATTAGAGAAGAAGCAGAGGAACGAGGGCGCAACACTGATGGTGCACCACTTCCCATTCCATGCGCGGCCTGGCCTTCTGTAGCTTGTAGATGATGTTATTATTATTTTCATTATTTGTTCTCTTTAAAATTTAATTGATTTTGGTGTTTGACATAATCAGCCCGTTGTATTAGCTATTAATATTAATATTGATTTTGTTATTATTGTTCTATGTCCCTGTATCATTTAACAATATTAATATCTGATACGACCATTCTGAGATGGTCCAAGATCGAACGGCCCAAGCCCATATTGTAAGCAGGCGGCCCTGAAGGAGATCGGACCGAGCATCCAGGCCCCCACGAAGGCTTGGAATCGGGTCGGCCACGACCAAAGCAGACGCCCCATCAGCCCACGTCAGCGGGAGCTAACCGCTCCCCTCAAAGCGCACCCTCTTAATCACCATTAAGGGACCCCCATTACGCCCACCTTCATGGCCCAAGAAGACGCCATCAAAGAGGCGGATCATGGGGCAGGGGAAGGGGACGTTGAGGGAGAGCGAACGTGGGATGACTCCTATAAAAGGACTCGAGTGGCGACAGAGAAAAGGATCTCTTACGGGATACCGAAACACGGAGGTATTCTACTCACACGACCTTGTCTTCCACTTTACATTCCCTCTCCATAACTCGGTCCGAGGACTCACGTATTGGTCTCCCCGTGGGCCATACCGATCCCATCGAGTATCCTTCAGATTCGTTCTGGCTTAGGCATCGGAGGGGACTTGGTCGGAACCAATGTCCGGTCTCCCTGACGAGCTTCCTTGTCTGTTCAGGTCGAGTAGATCCAGCGGCACCGAGGCTACCCCTCAGTGTCATTCCAACCAAAGCCGAGCGTCCTCAGCAACGAGCCCACTCGCCCCCCACCACAAGGAGGCCGCCGCTTTACCGATGCTACCCTTTGGCAAGCCGACGCGAGGATCCGCACATCCCTCACCGAGCGTACGCACCTTTAACCGATCCCGGAGGTCCCACATGTCTCCTTGACCACGTTGACCTCCCGTCCTCTGGTCAACAATTCAGCGGAGAGAAAACAACCGTAAACATCTGGCGCCGTCTGTGGGAACGAAGAAGCACCCACGTCAAGCAATCACACTCGAGATGATGCGGCCACGCCCCCCTCGACACAGAAGAGTGGCTGTGGCAACGTCAGTACCGAGACCGTTCCATGATTGCCTGGGTAAAACCTTAACTACCTGACGCACGCCCCAAGCTGAGGGGCCAGGCGAGCCCCGGACAAGACCTACGGAAACAAGTGACGGGGAAGCCAAAAACTCTCCCCCTCCCTTCTACTTCTCCTGGGAGGACTTGGAGGAGGCAAAATCGCTGCACGAAGAGGCACTAGTTGTCTCAGATGTCATCGATACTGCCATTGTCAAACGGCTACTCGTCAACACCGGCAGCTCGTGTGACATCCTCTTCATGTCAACTCTAGAAAGTATGGGGCTGCAGGCCGAAGACCTAGAGCCATGCTCTGGTCCAATGATAGGGTTCACGGGCCACTCCACACCCATCGTGGGGGTGATCCGCCTCCCTGTTACGCTCGGGAAGCCACCCAACTCGGCTACTTTAACGATAGAGTTCGTGGCGTTGAGGATTGGGTCGGCATATAACGGGATCATCGGTTGCCCGCTCCTCAACACTGCTGGAGCTGTGGTCTCAACCCTCCATCGGGTAGTAAAGTTCCAGACCCTGGGGGGATCGGACAGGTCAGAGGCGACCAGGTGAAGCCAAAGATCTGCAACCAGCTGGCCGGCATGGAACGCGCCGAGGAGCACAGTAACCCGATGGACCTTCTCAAACCGAGATACGGCCTGAGGCCCACTCTTGGGGAAGAACCGGAACTCATTCCTGTCACGGACATTGAAGGAAGATTCGTCTCCATCGGGGCAGGGCTTGACCTGATCCTGAGAGGCGAGTTAATCGGGTGCTTGGAGGCCAACCTGGATGTCTTCGCCTGGTCGCCCAACGATATGCCAGACGTGGACCCCCGAGTGATCACCCACCAGCTAAACGCCGACCCCAATTTCAAACCGGTCAGGCAGAAGAAAAGAAACTTATGTGGCAAAAAGAGGAGGGACGCGTCCGAGGAAGTGGAGCGCCTGCTTAACGCAGGAATCATCCGAGAGGTCTGGTACCTGAAGTGGCTGGCCAACGTCGTGATGGCCAATGTCGGACTAAAAATTAATGCAGGATCAGATAAGGGCATTACCAGTAGCAGGTTGTTAACCTTCAACTCCTTGTCATCTACAAGCACTTCTTGCCCATCAGACCTAGAAAGCAACAGCAATTCGTTAATTTCGTATGATACACATTCGTATAAATATTTTTCCAACTTCATCTGAGAGAACAATTGATGTTCCATCCCTAAATTATAGGGTATAGATTAGAAACCATATATAACTTGACTAAAATGGAATATAAAGTTACCAAGACAAGCTAACCAACTATCTCTCATAATATATCATTCGATTCATACTACTGAAGGACTAAAGAATCATTCATACTACTGAAGGACTCGCACACAATGAATTTGTATTGAGGGAAACCAAGGGCACGGTGGTTCAAGCTTTCCTGCAACACGAGCAATGGGCAATGGGCAAGCTTTCCTGCAACACGAGCAACTCGTCAGAAGGGCGGGGTTGGGGTCCAACCCTTAGCCCCTCCGATGCCTAAGTCAGTAATAGGACTTAAAACGGGGGCTAGGCACGCCGGTCGGACTCAGGGTGTGTCGACCGTACGTGGCGAGCTATAAGTGGAAGAACAAAGATATGGACGACCTCTGTTCTCGTGTGTGACTAATAGATTGAGAGAGAATTTGCCACCCCCTCACCGTAAGAAGAGAGGGGGTATTTATACCTGACGGGGGATGATTAGGCGGGGCTGACCTGGCATGCTGACTCGACGTGCTGAGCTGGCTCGGTTGTCAGCGGAAGCTTCGGACAAGTATGTCAGGGACAGGAGTGCCTGACCTGCTTTTGTCAGACGGCACAACGGCCAGGGGCCCTTTTGTCGGGAGGTCAGGGCCGAAAGCATTAACTGTCAGTCGGCTCAACAGCCAGGGGGTGCTTTGTCAGACAGTCGGGCGGCGTTTGTGTCAGTCGTGTCCTTATCCTAGGTTGTTTGTCGTTGGTGATGAACTGAAGGTCTGGCAATGCTATCCTAGGCACCACGGTTCATGGGGATCAGACGGGTCGTTCGGATCGGGGGTTGTCCGGCCCGGCCGCGCCCCCTGTTCGGTCGTGGGCTATGGGTCGCTGGCACGGAAGGATACGCCCGTGCCTATGTCAGCATACCCAGCGGTGCTGTCCGGGCGCTCCCCAAGCGCACTGCCCCTGGCGGATCGAGCAACTGCGGTTGTACGCCTCGGCCGGGTGGGGGGAGTGCTGTGAGGTGCGCCCGTTCCCATGTAGCTTCGGTTTTCTGGGGTGGCGGCCCTTTCGTGAAGGGGAGAGTTCACGGGGTATGTCGGCGGATCTGGGTGGGAGTCGGACTCCCACGATCTTTTGGTCGTAACAATTGCCCCCGGCCTTCGAGTCTGAGGCGGTAGCCCGGCTCGGCTCGGAGGGCGAACCATCTACGACGTCCTGAACCATCAGTAAGGGCCTTGACCCACGCCCGGTGGTGGCGACGGCAGCTTCGGAACTCCCGCCTTACTGGTCATTATTACGATTTGAAAGGGGGTAGAGAAAAACGAAGCGCCTCCACGATTGGGTTTGCGACGCGTGGATGAAGTGACCCTCATGCCAGTCGAGGCGTCAAGGACGTCCCGATGGGCGCCGCGTGGTGGAAGGCCGACGGCTATGATGGCTCGGTGGCCCACTTTACAAATAAAAGGGTCTGGGAGGCGGTCGGCGGGAGTTTTTTTTATCTCTCTCCGATTCTTTTCCGGCGTTCGATACTTCTACATGTCGCTTGCTGGCTAGTTTGCTGCTTCCGTCGTTGGTCATCTTCTTCCGAACGCCTTCCGGATTTGAGGGATCAGACAGGTAATAACAATTAATTTCCTTCCTTTCCAACAGATGGCTTCTCGTTTCGAGGTTGGAGGCGGTAGCCAATTGGGGGAGGAGGAGTTGGTGGGTGAGGGGTTGTCACAGCCGGGGGTGCGGCGGCCCAGGGAAAGAGGGTCATGGCGATCCGTTGTCCCGAGAGCGATTGGATCCCTCCGATGTAGGTTGGATAGGATCAACATCAGGGAGATTCGCGTGCGGTTCGTGCGACAACCCTATGAGGTTCGGGTTCCCGGGTCAGAGGAAGCGGTGTGTTCGCCTAGAGATAATGAGGTCGGGGTCTATGTCCGGTCATTCGAGTTGGGGCTCCGCTTCCCGATCCATACGTACTTGTTTTATTTGTTGAATTTCCTGGAGCTGCCGATATTTGCCCTAGCGCCCCGTTCTTGGGGCTTGTTAGTGGGGTTTGTCGTTTTGTGCCTTGCTTGCTCCTTGAGTCCCTCACTGACGCTGTTCCAGTATTTCTTCATAATCCGGAAGAGGGGAATGTATCATTGTGTTTGCGCTAGGAGAGGGCGAGGACTTGTCCTCGGGGTGCCCGACGACGTCGGCGATTGGATGAGGGAGTTCGCCTTCGTGATGGTGCCAAGCGACGTGGCGCTGATGTCGAATTGGGGGGCGCGGAATCCCCTAGTAAATGAAAGGGTGGAGCTAACTAGGGAGGATATTACCAAAGCTCATATTTTGATGGAACTGCCCGAGGCGTACCGTCAGTTGGCGAGTCTGACGCTGAGCAGTCGGCTCGCCCAAGACTTTTGGCCCCTAGGTATCTTTGATGTTTGGTAAACCTTGGGCTAGGCTTGCCCTGATCTTCTTTTTTTTGTAGGCGGAGACGCGATGCGGGGGCCGGAGGAGGTGTCGGGTTCGGCCGGAGCCCCGATCTCGGAGGACACTGATCCCTGTGGGAAAGGCAAGGGGGTGGCGCGCGAGGCAGGATCCCGGGAACGGGGAGGCGGGGTTCCCCGTGGGGAGAGGTCGCATCCGGGATGGAGGGCAGCTGAGCCAGGTATCTCTGTCGATGGGCCCGGCGAAGATCTTCATGAGGGCGCGTCCGCGCGGGGGGCCAGACCCTCCGTTCCGCCGAGGGTATCAGATGTGGTCGAGCCTAGCCGAGCGCCTTTGGTTCAAAAGTGGCCATACGGAATCCCTTCGTGGGAAATGGGGGGGTCGTCGAGCCCGGCTTGTGAGGGCGCCCTCATTCATTTTAAGAGGGCCCGAGAAGAGGTCGAGGTGTTTCCAGATGACCGTCTCCATAAGTTCCCTTTTCGAGTAGGCTGCGACGAGTCGGTATTCGAGGATGCGGGAGTGGCAGCGCGCCTCGCCGAGTATTACGTGTTACCGCGCGATCGCGAGTCTTTGACTCGTGTGGGGGCGGAACGGTTGTGTGGCTCGGCTATATGGCACGTCGTGCAGGTAAGCCGGTTTTCTTTCCTCGCCCTTGGGCTTTCTTTGTTCGTGCCCCGCTGACTCGGGTCTTCTGTAGATGGTTACGAACAAGTTAGCCCTGCGGGGCCGTACTCCTGTGGCCGTCACCAGGGCGTCTCTGGAGGTAGCGAGGGCGAACCTTGGCGAGGTCAAGGCGAAGCTGAGGGACATGGAAGCGGAGCTGGAGAGAGTTAGGAAGGCCTATGAGGTGGAGAAGGGGCGGGCTGCGTATTTTTGATTCGTCAAAAGCAAAGGTCGAGAGCCAACTCCAAGAAGTAACGCGAGAGAGGGATGACATCCGGTCGAAGCACACCGTGGAATTGGTTAGCAAGGAGGCGGTGATCGGGGTACAGAGGCGGCAAATAGCAGGCATAAAGGAGGCCCTTGAGGCCAAGAAAAGGGAGAGGGGTGTCGCGACGCGACGGCTGGAGGAAAAACGGGAAGCTGAAGGCGAAATGATCGAAGCCGCTATCCACCGCTATCATGACGAGCATGTTGTGCCGATGTTGCAAGAGGCTAAGGATGCGGGGATTCGGCAAGTGGCGAGAGATGTGAGGGCTCGGTCGGTTGAGAGGTGGCGCCGCTAAGAAAGTGGGTTTGGGGAGGCCCGTACCTTCTTGTGTGAGGGTTATAACCAATGTTTTGTTATAGTGTGTGGGAGGTTCAATCTACGGCATTGCTATTTGGGTAGATGCATTGTAGTGGTCTTGTGTCGAACTGTATTCTTCCTTGCTTTGTGAGGGACGTAACTGCCCCCAACTTCGCTCCGCCGAGGATATTCTGGTCGTCGGGAGAGGGAAGTTGAGATATGCCGCGTTTAGCAGGGGTTTGCTCGGAAACCCAGTGTGATTCCCGGTGGATCAGAGGCGGGGAGAGGTTGCTCTGTCCGTACGAATGTATGCCCAGCGTTGAAACCGAGATCCCCAATTAGTTGGGCGGCGGATTCCTGTTTCGGCCGCCCCGACGGAGGTCGGACTCAGCCTCGGGACGAGCGGCGCATAGAAAGAAGAGGCGAAGGGTGGAGTAATTTTGAGTGGGGGTAATCATTTCGCTGGGATTTGGGCGGGAAATTTTGGCGGTCGCGTGACTAGACGTCATCCTGGTGATTCGACGGCGGGCGGGAACCGAAGCGACCCGACCACTGCAGTGACGACGCGTGGCAGAATTGACGGTTGCCATTACGCGAAGCGTCAGAACACGTGGGTCGACGCTAGATAGGGCACGGATTGGTGACGCGTGTCTCGAGGTCGACGGTCACGATGCTTTGCGCAGTCGCGTAAAAGTGAATTCAGGGAGGGGAGCGAAGCAAAGCTGATCGTTGGGCGAAGGTTTTTGTAAGCAGCTGGAGCTTGCCGGAGACTTCATTATCCTTGCCAGAGTCGTCCTTGCGGGAGCGGTCGACGAAGTAGCGAAGACGTCCGAGTTGTCAGAACCCATTAGGTAAGAGGTTCGTTTTATAGATGTCTTCTTCGACGTCTTCATTTCGTGGTCCGGGGTCGGGGGTGGTTGGGGAAGGGAGCTCCGCCGCGGAGACCGGAGAGGTGCCTCTCGAGATTGCAGGCGTAAAGTCGGTGCTGAAGAAATGCATTGCGGAGATCTTCGAGATGTATGTCAGGTCACCGTATTCTGTTCGTGAACCGGAGCCGCAAGAGAGGGTGTGTTTCGCGGGCGACCATGAGGTAGGAGTGTATGTTTCCTCGTTTGAGCAAGGGTTGCGCTTTCCCCCCCATCTGTTCTTGCTAGATGTGTTGAACTTCCTAGAGCTGCCCCTGTATCGCCTGATGCCCAATGATATTAGTGCCGTTGTGGGATTCCTAGTGCTGTGCGTGAGCAACCAGGTTTGCCCATCCCTGTCCTTATTGCGCCATTTCTTCTCGGTGAAGAGGTTGGGGTCCTGCTACTATCTCTCCGTGAAAAGGAGCCATCCGCTCATTAGGGGGTTGCCCGGGAAGATTAAGTGGTGGCGCCAGCAGTATGTGTTTGTGGGCGTGCCGGAGGATGTGCTTATTAGATCTGATCGGGCGGAGCTGAATCCCGAGGCGAAGGAGGGGGTTGAAATTGGGGGATGAGGAGAAAATGGTGGCCCAGCTTTTAATGGCAATACCAGTGGAGGGCCGAGATTACCGGATGCTCGCTCGGGCCGAGATGATTGCGGCGAACATCTGGCCCGAAGGTACAACAGATGTAGGTGTTAGTGCATCTGAAGTGCTTACGCTGAACTTTCTCTCTTTGGCAGGTCGCACGATGAGTTTGTCCCTTGAGGAAATGATGCAGCGCGCCTCGGAGTAGGCGGGGCGAGCGTCGAAGAGAATTGGCCCCAAGAGGTTGCGAGAGGAAGGAGGGGTGGGGAGCTCGATGGGGGTGCCGGCGTCCACGAAGAGGAGGAAGAGGCCGACGAGGTCGTCCGCACCTGATGCGCCGGGGCGGGGGGAAGCCGGTCATCAGGAGGGTGGAACCGGGGAGGGGATAGCAAACCCCGTCATCGACCTGGAGGGCGGGGACGAAGGGTCGACAGGGGGAGGGGCGGAAGCCCCCAGGACGCGGTCGTCTAGCCCCCTGGCACCTGTAGGAATGGAGGGGGCGGCTGCCATCGGTCAGTCGGGGAGGGCCGAGACGTCAGGTGGCCCGACCGGGTCCGCAGGATGGGACAGTTGGCCCTATGGTTGTCCGTTGTTCGGTCTTGAGAGGGCCAAAGATCCCCGCTGTGAGGCCTCATTGGTTCAGTTCAAGGCCAAGAGGACCGATGTCGAGGGTTATTCCGACGAGGCTCTTCATCGGGCACAGTTCAAGGTGGCGAGTGATGAGTCCGTGTTCGAGGACGGAGGCGTGGCGGCGAGGCTGGCGGAGAACATTTTCTTGTCCCGCGATAGGGTGGCGCTGGAAGCGGTGGAGCCCGAGGGTCTGTGTGGGACCGCGGTGTTGCACGGCGTCCAGGTAGGTTTTGTAAGACGGATGACGTTTTCTAGCGGATTTTGTAGAACACTCTAAATTGGTTCTTTTCTTTTCTTTTCTTTGTTTAGGCCGTCAACTTGATGCTTGGGGTGATGAGGCACGTGCCTGCCATACATAAGGCCGAGGGTGCCATAGCTAGAGTGGTGGCCGAGTTCGCCGCATTTCGTAAGAGTGCTGGCGAGGACCTGGCGAAGGAGAGGGAGAGGGTCGGCCAATATGAGGCGGAGGTAGAGTGCCTAAAGGCGGTCCTGGCCGATAATGAGCTACAGGCGGCCGGGGCTAGAGAGAGAGTGTGAAGGAGCTGGAGGAGGCCCTTGGGAAGGAGGAAGTTCGTGCGGAGGGTCTGGCGGGTCGTACCGAGGCCACCGAGGAGGAGTTGGCTCGCAGGGTCGATGAATTTCGGACGTACCAGGAGAAGACCGTCATTCCTGCCCTCGCAGATTCGATGTCCCAAGGCATTGAGAAAGGCCAGGCTGAGGGGTGGAAAGCCTGCTTGGTTCGGATAAAGGAGAAGGTGGCGGGCCTGTTCCCGCCAGTTGAGCTCGACCTTGACGGACTCGCAGCTTGCAGCGACGAGGATGGGGATGGCGACGGAGGGGAGGGCGACGAGGCAGAGACCGGTGGGGCGGTGGGAGATTCCCCTGAAGGGGACGGGGAGGACGTCGTGACTGGCGGATGCGCCATCGACGCGGGAAATGTAACCAAGTAGTTTTGTATAGGCATTTAAAAAAGAAAGAAAGTAAAGTTATGTGGGGTTGATACCCGCACTTTTCTGGGATCTCCCATCTGTGTGTGTGCAGAAGTTCCCTTTCAGAGTTACGCTTTGGTGCGGCTGTCTCTATCCCGGCGTTGGGGGAGTTGTGTTAATTCCCTTTATTTCGGGTAGTGCGCCCGAGAAAATTTACAGCGGGTTAGTCTCTTTTTTCGGGGGTTGCTCCCATGCCTAAGTGCGCCTGAGCTATAGCTAATGGTCAACCGGAAATAGTCTTTCCATCAGCTATTATTAATATTTTAACAAACAGGACGGGTCCGTAGGCGAAACGTTGAATCGTTCTAGGTAGGTTGACGTCCTCGTCGTATTTGATGCGTCCCTCCCCGGCGTCGTGCCCCTGAAAGGGGTGGAGAGTTACTTCAGAGGGTTCCCGCTCGAGGTAGGGGTTGATGGTTGTGTCGATGCCGGGGGCGGTGGCTTTGGCCCTCGGTCCCGGAATTGGGGGGAGAGGGAGTCCTTGGTGGTTGCTCTATCCCACGGGGCCTTGCTACCCCTATCGACTGGAGTCGCCGTGTGGCGGGCGCGGGAGGACGTGGTCCGCCGCCAATCCGTGTGTCTTCCTGGCGTATGTGGTCCAGGAGAAGTCGAGGAGTGGAAGGTGGGGCGCTACAGGTGTAAGCGGAATAGCCTGTTGGAATGCTCCGACGCTCGGTGGCAAGTCCCCTGTGGTCGGGGTGACTTTGGCGGTTGTTGGGGTGCTCGATGGGGTGATTTGACAGGCATGTCCCGTCCATCGGGTTGTCTGCCAGCCGCGCCTGCGTCCGCGGGGCGACCGTGGAGGGGCATGGTATGCCAGTGGAGCTCCAGTTCCCGTGCCTTAGGTTGTCTAAAGGAAGGCGGGGAGCAGCAGGCCGGGTGCCCCTCGTGTAAGAGGAGTATCCTGTTGGGGGATCGTTTACTTAGGGCAGTCGACGATCCTCGCATTTTCCGCGTCTTTTAGGAGGAGAGGGTGGCGAAAGGATTGGCCTTTCCTCATATTCTCTCTTTCGCCCTCCTCCACTCTGAAGAGGCCGAGGGGGGGATTTATAATGGTGTATTTTCGCCTCCTCCCTTTCCTCATCGTGATGAGCTGGGGCCATCTTGGAATTGCGTTCCTTGGGGACCGTTCCCGACGGGTGACGTCTGACGTGACTCCTCAACTCCTGTTTTTCGGCGGGCATGCCGTTTATCAGTGGCGCTCGTCCCGAGAGTCCTTTTCTTTCTTGACGAGTCATTTCGGTTGTCGGCTTTATAGGTGTCAAGCGTTACTCCTCAGTGATGGCCCCGCGTGGGGGTTGCCTCGATCCGTGGGCCTTGATTCGCTTCCCGATGTTTGAGGAGAGGGATCGCAGGCCCTCTCCGGGGAGGGCGGGTATTGGGCCGTCGCCAACCCCGCATACGGCGCTCCGGTTTGGGTGGCTAAGCTCCATAAGCTTGCCCCGGAGGTCTTTCTTGGGGGGGAGCTCGGCCCGTGCCCCTCTCCGGTTTGGGTGGCGAGGACTGGTCCTGCCCCGGAGTCTTTGAGAGGGCGGGTATTGGGCCGTCGCCTCCCTGCAGCCTCTATAGTCGGACGGGTATTGGGCCGTCGCCTACCCCGTATATGGCGCTCTGGTTTGGGTGGCTAAGCTCCATAAGCTTGCCCCAGAGGTCTTCTTCTCTCCTTGCCTCGGCCGAGGGTGTGACCGGGGCTCGCCTTGGGGTGGCTTCGTTGGGGGGAATAGGGCCTTTGTGCCGAGAGTCTCTTCGGCGAACGCATGCCTCTCCGCCATAGCAACCAACGCCTCATAGTCGGTCGGCGGATCCCGGAGCAGTGATTTGTGGAGGCTCCGAGTCTGCAACCCCGTCTTGAAGGCCAGCATAAGCACCTCGTCGCCTCATGTCACCACCGCCCGTCTCTCATCCTGAAAGCGGCGGAGGTATCTGCCCGTTGTCTCCCCCTCTCCTTGGACTATCATGCTGAGATAGTCTAAGGGCTTCTTTTTCGTCCGCCCGGCCCGAAACTCTTGGCAGAACTTGTGGGGTAGCTCGCCAAAGCTCCCAACGGATCTCGCGGGTAAGCCGAAGTACCAGTCCAACGCGGTGTCCCTCAGGCTTTGGGAGAAATGCCGGCATAGGAACGCCTCATCCACATCCTGCGCCTCCATTGCCCCCCCCGGTACTGCTGCACGTGCGTGAGGGGGTCGCCTCTTCCGTTGTACGTGGCCAAGTGAGGGGGTTTGAACCTTATGGGCCTTAGGGCGGACGTAATCCACCGTGCGAGCGGCGTGGCCTCCTCCGGATAGGTAGGGCGATTGGGCGCCTCCCCTCTCCGCCATTCGGGGGTCTGGCTTCGGTCGCGACGCGGCCGCCGACAGTCCTCCGGCCCCGGGGAGTAGCCCGACGGTCGCCTGACGGGGCTCCTCCCCCGGGTCGAGGATTCGACAGGTTGCGGGCTACGGTTCTCCCAGCACCATCGCCTCCCGGCCGGCTCCCCTCGGGCCTCCATCCGCTCCTGATTCTCCCGCAGAAGCCTTTCACGCTCGGCGGTGAGGAAGCGTAGTTGTCGGCAAACGGCTTCCTCGTGCAGGCGATCGGAGTGGTGGTGCAAGCGATGCGGGCTGCCTCCTCCTCCCGGTGGGGATCTGGCCAACAACGGGCCCTGCCCGTCCCCGAGCCGTCGACCCCTCGCCGTCACCTCCAGGATTTCCCGGTTGCTTTCGTTCTCCCTCCTTAGCCTCTCGTGCTCCGTGATGATGAGGCGGAGCTGGTGGCGGGCGGTCTCTTCGTCCCGGTAGGCCCTTCAGGCGGTCTCGGCCGCTTCGTCCATACGCCTTTGCGCGGCGGCCGCCTCCTCCAGGCGCCTCCACCGCCGCGCGACCTCCATCTCCTCTTCCAGGAGCTTCTGCTGGGCCGCAACCTCCTTGGCGAGCCCCCCGTTCTCCCCCTCCTCCTCAAACTGAAGGCGGAGATTCCGCCTCAAGTTCTGGGGCTCCGAGGGGCCGGGCTGGGGCTCCGCCCCCACCGCCGGGTAGCCTCCCAACGCCTGAGTAACGGCCTCGAAGCTCTTCAGGACTGTGTGGGCCGAAGTATGGTCAGTCTCGGTGCCCATCCCCGGAAGGGGGTCGGGCGCCGGGGTGATTAGCAGAGAAAGCGGCTCCTGACCCACGAGATCCTTGTCGTGGTCAGGGTTCCGAGTGATCGGCATGGAGTCTAACATGGGTGTGGCCCTTCGTTCCCACAGACGGCGCCAATTGTTACGAGGTGGAACTCGCACACAATGAGTTTGTATTGAGGGAAACCAAGGGCACGGTGGTTCTGTTGAGAAGAGGGTTTAGGTGGGCTATTTAACAAGTGATTAGTGGGGTGAAGAGGTTGGACTTGTCGCCGGGGGTGGCCACGGAGTCAAATCTCTCCGGACGCGGCGGAGGAAGATTGGATGGCGGGAGGCTGTAGTTGGCGTCGACCAAGGGGCAAGCTTTCCTGCAACACGAGCAACTCGTCAGAAGGGCGGGGTTGGGGTCCAACCCTTAGCACCTCCGATGCCTAAGTCAGTAATAGGACTTAAAACGGGGGCTAGGCACGCCGGTCGGACTCAGGGTGTGTCGACCGTACGTGGCGAGCTATAAGTGGAAGAACAAAGATATGGACGACCTTTGTTCTCGTGTGTGACTAATAGATTGAGAGAGAATTTGCCAACCCCCTCACCGTTAGAAGAGAGGGGGTATTTATACCTGACGGGGGATGATTAGGCGGGGCTGACCTGGCATGCTGACTCGACGTGCTGAGCTGGCTCGGTTGTCAGCGGAAGCTTCGGACAAGTATGTCAGGGACAGGAGTGCCTGACCTGCTTTTGTCAGACGGCACAACGACCAGGGGCCCTTTTGTCGGGAGGTCAGGGCCGAAAGCATTAACTGTCAGTCGGCTCAACAGCCAGGGGGTGCTTTGTCAGACGGTCGGGCGGCGTTTGTGTCAGTCGTGTCCTTATCCTAGGTTGTTTGTCGTTGGTGATGAACTGAAGGTCTGGCAATGCTATCCTAGGCACCGCGGTTCATGGGGATCAGACGGGTCGTCCGGATCGGGGGTTGTCCGGCCCAGCCGCGCCCCCTGTTCGGTCGTGGGCTATGGGTCGCTGGCACGGAAAGATACGCCCGTGCCTATGTCAGCATACCCAGCGGTGCTGTCCGGGCGCTCCCCAAGCGCACTGCCTCTGGCGGGTCGAGCAACTGCGGTTGTACGCCTCGGCCGGGTGGGGGGAGTGCTGTGAGGTGCACCCGTTCCCATGTAGCTTCGGTTTTCCGGGGTGGCGGTCCTTTCGTGAAGGGGAGAGTTCACGGGGTATGTCGGCGGATCTGGGTGGGAGTCGGACTCCCACGATCTTTTGGTCGTAACAAGAGTGATTTAAAGAAAAATAAAAGCATATCCAAGTGATTAGCATAAACATTGCTATTCTTTCAAAAATAGAGACACGTCTCTAATCACATAATACATGCAGTGGTTACAATATGTCACACAATCTGTAGTAGTGAATATTTTGAGACAAATATCTCATTAAATGAAGAAGGAATTATACAATGACATGCTATTCTGAAAGAGATAGCAGAGAGCAGAACTGTGAACAAAATTGAGAGAGATGCATGGTGAACTAACGAGCAAATGTATAAACGGTCAAGTTAATTTTTTTCCAAATCAAGCACTTTTAGTTCTTTCGTAGGAAAACGATATCAGCATAAGCCCCATAATACTACTAATAAGTGGAGAAGATTGTTAACTGGCAGTATCTTAGTAAGCAATAGATATGAAGTTTGTTGCAAAGCAAAATGCCTGATGACATGATGTATTACAAACAATACACTTGTGAGTAGGAATTGTGGTATCTTTACGTGGATGTGGCCGATGTCTATTGGGTTAATGGCTCAGCGATAGTTGCTCTTCTTCCTCCTTGGATCTGCACATCACAACCGGCCAAAATTCCTCTTATGCTCAACAGCTCAAGTCATATCTAGCTGCCACCAAAACCAAAAGCAGTATATTATTCAAAACAACATGCCTCATCCTATGGATATAAAGGCTTATATAACCAAACCCCAATGGTATTCTTGGTGATTTGAGACAGACCCCCAAAACTTCCTATCATTGGCCGCATCCACTATGCATTTCCTGCATAGCCATCCCAATGTTTACGAAACATCAGCGGCAATTAAAAAAATGAAACAGATTGGGCCTATGTGTATTTACCACTTTCTCCATCAGATGCATCGGTGAGCCTGGCAATTGCGTCAATAAGCGACTGCTCATGCTCCTGCAAGGAAACACGGTAAAAAGAAAATGATAAAGAAAAGAAAACATTTGGGCATCATAGGCATGGCCTTCCATTTGAAATTTGTGAAGCGCTATTCAAGATTCCTCGAGCAATTTGTGATATGGCAAAAACATATGTGAGTAAGAGACAAAAAGTGAAAGTGAAAGTGAAAGTGAAGCACTCAGACTTTCCTGCTGTGACTGGAGTGGGAACATTAATATCTGAAGTTGCACTATGTGGTGTGGGCTCAGCAGGATGTGCAATTGTAGATGAGCACACACTTTCAAAATATTGTGAACCAAATCATTAAACCAACCCATTTGTTTTAGGCCCCAATTAAGGGCTCCATGAACAACAGCTGCCCATTTTGGTGCAGTTGTGAGATTAACTTAATTTATGCTGCCAAAATAACGTAATCTGCATTGCATTGCCACATGCATTTTGAGAAGTAAAGCAAATGAACCGCGATCCCATGATGGCCATTAACAGACCCGTTAATGGGCCACCCCACCACGACGCGCGAATGGGAGGAGGCGGAGGCGGATCGTGGGGACGTGAGAGGAGGCAGTACGTGGGGTAATCACGAAGGACCCTATAAGGGGAAGGCCAGGACGACGAAGAGGGGGGAACTCAGGTAACCAACACAGAGGTACTCCATCAACGACCTAGGCTTTCGCCACTCCATTTCCTCCCTCCCCTAAAACTCGCGCCGCCTGGGTTGACGTTCCGGCTTCCTCACAAGCCGGATCTCCCCCGCTGAGTATCCTTTCAGACCCTGATCTGACTTAGGCATCGGAGGGGCTTTGGCCGGAACCTAGGTCCGGCCTCCCTGACGAGTTTCTTCATCTGTCCAGGAAGAAGACATACGAGGCGCCGAGGCTACCCCTCAACGTCGGTCGGCCATCACCGTCGCAGTCGTCAGGTGGACGACTGATCAAGTACCGACCCACTCGCAAGGCGCCGAGGCTACCCCTCGACGCGGATACGACCGAGGCCGAGCGCGACCCAGCCAAGGCCGATCGCGACTCACCGAGCCGAGGCTTCCCCTCAGCTCTATAGCGCCGAGAACAAGCGGGCTCGACAAACCCAAGGGACCCTCAAGTCGGCCCCTTGACCACGTTGACCATACAGCCGACGGTCAACGAGCTGTGGTGAGAAAACACTCGTAAACAATCCCAATGATTGTTAAGGTAAAATGTTCGGCTTGGCAGGGTAAAGCTAGCCAAGCTTTTGATCCAAACAATCCATTTGTGGTCAAATAAAGGAACTCCAATTAACTACTGACTCGCACAAACAAAGAACACTGATAAGCGATAGCCATCACCATCCCATTTTTCTCGTTCAAATACAATATAAAGACAATTTATAATTTCCCTTTGACCCACATGCCTCTTTTTATGAAAGCTTGCCTCCCAAGGAGCAGAGACTAAAACCTGATTTTTAAGTACATGCGGAAAATTAATCCATGGACTTCTGAGAATATTTTCTATGCACTTGATCAAAAGCATGCGTTCCTGCCTTTCTTTTTTGAATATTGACTAGACGGGTCACAATAAACAAAAAAGTTGCTATCATCACAGGGTTTGTTTAAATTTCCTGATAACAAATAACATGTCTAAATAAGTAACATACTACTTCAATTTATCCTTCCAGCCTAGTTCCTTGATGGGACTTTCTCGATAATGGACCAATAAGGTCCATACAAAAAAAATCTAGCACTGCAACACAACAATACATCATCCTTGATCTTTGTCTGGAGTGACCCAGAGGATGAATGGTCAATGGCAGTTGTACTCCAAGTTTGTAGCTAGATTGGAAGAAGCTTTATGCTATCACTCTCTATTCAACAACCGGAACCCTCGGTTTGACTTCCTCCCCCCTCGTGCTTCTTGCTCACCAAGCAAGCCTTTTGGCCACATAGGCAGGTGCTAACTTCACCCCTTAGCTTGCGTGCTATTTCACAACTCCCTGCACTATTTAAGGTCACTAAGAGCTACAACGATCAACCACAACTGAGCAGCAGAGTTTATGGAGCAAATTAAGAGAAAACAAAACAGTGAAGGCAGTAAAATCATGGGCATGACGAGCTTTTGCTGCTTCCAACCAGCTGGGAGAGTCGCGCCGAAGGGACTAGCAACACAAGTTAAAGGAGCAGAGAATGCAACGCTCAATCCAAAGAAAGATGAGAAGGAGGAACAAGAAAACATGAAGAAGGAACAAGAAAACATGAGCAAATTAGAGAAGCAGCAGAGGAGCGAGGGTGCAGCAGCACTGATGGTGCATCACTTCCCATTCCATGCGCGGCCTGGCCTTCTGTAGCTTTGTAGATGACGTTATTATCATTGTTGTTGTTATTTGTTTTCTTTAAAATTTAATTGATCTTGTTGTATAGCAATATATGTTACATATCAGAGACCCATGATGAAGGAATGCAATGGGCCGTGGATAGATGTAATAGCAGAACTAATCCCAGCATTAACACAACCAACATTTTTATCATATAACCGTTAACAATACAAATTAGGAAATGTCTGACAAGAGCATACCTTCTTGTGATCAGCATTCTAAATCTTTAACGGTACTTGCCCATGAAGCAGTCCCTAACTTTTCGGTCGCAACCCACTCGTCTACTTTGCCCAACTCGAGTAATTAAGCCTGTCAGTGCGGCTTTCATCCGATGCATGGCCATAACGTTCTCAAAGAAGACCACTAACCTTGGAGTACCACCCTCAGGAACAAAAACTAATGCTGGTATTAATTATCACGCAGTAAAGCATGAAAGTGATGAGGTGGCCCATAATTCTCCGAACATAGAAGAAGTTGTACATCATGTAGATTTGGCAAAGAGTACTGCAACATTTAGAATATTATTGATATGCGATCCACAAGAACCTTAATCAATTTCTTTACACTGTCTTTGCAGACCATCTGCCACACAACAAAAGCATGCGTACCTAAGCTTGCGTGCTCTTCACAACTCACTGCCCTATTTAAGGTCACTAGGAGCTACACCGATCAACTACAACTGAGCAGCAAAGTTACAGAGCAGAGAGAGAACTAATTAACAGTGAAGGCATCAAGCAAAATCATGGTCATGATGAGCTTTTGCTGCTTCCTACCAGCAGGGAGAGTCGCGCCAAAGGGATTCACTTGTGAAGTTAAAGGAGCGGAGAATGCAAAGCTCGATCCAGAGGCAGCAGAGAAGAAGGAACAAGAAAATACTAACAAATCAAGGGAGAGGCAGAGGAACGAGGGTGCAGCAGTGAGAAAATGCCGATCTCGCACAAAATCGCGCCAAAGGGATTTGCTTGAGCTTTCTGTTATTTCAGAGCAATTTTATACCACTTAAATTTAATCATGTCAATTGGATGCGAATGCGAAGAGCAGGGACGGGTTGCTTCGATCCCGCACAAAATCAGTAGATCAATCGATCGGCCGATCTCGAAAGAGTGGAGAGCAAGAGAAAATGCCGAAGAAGTCGATGGACGACGTGATGGAGGCGGCATCGGGCCCTCACTTCAGCGGCCTACGCATCGACTCCCTCTGCCACTACTTGTCACCAAACTCAAAACAAATCCAACGCGAAGGGGGAGGGTGGAGGATTAGGGTCAAAATTGTAAATAAGTGGTCTGTGAACTCAGCAAGATTTTTAATGGCAAACTTCTAAATAAGTGGTCTGTGAACTCAACAATCAGGTCTGTGTTAATTCAGACTGAAGTATGTTTGGCTGTGTAATATGTGTGTTCAGCCAGTTATATAAGTATGTTCAAGATGAGAGCAAGTGTGTACAGCTGTTGAAGAAAGGAGATCAGTTGTATACAAAGCAAGATAAGTATGTTCAGGTTGTGAACAAGTGTGTACAGCCGTAAAGCCAAGTGTGTCCAAGATGTGAACATGTGTGTTCAGCTGCTGAGAAAAATGAGATCAGTTGTGTGCATAACAAGTCCCTTGAGATTTGTATTTTGTCTGATGTAGTAAATACTTGTACTTGTTGATGTAAACCCTTGACAGGGCATGGTTGTAGGTATGGGCACTGTAAGGCTGCAGAAGTGAAAAATGATGTATATGTAATTAAAAAGAGAGAGAGAGAGAGAGAGAGAGAGAGAGAGAGAGAGAGAGAGAGAGAAGGTGAGGGATCTCAGAGAGAGAAGTAAAAATCATCATCAAAAAATATCCAAGAAGAAGAAGAAAAAAGAACTTCAGCTTTGCCTGAAATTCGTGAGAAAATCCCTGAAAAAATCGTTCTTCTCCATTCTCTCAAATTTGAGTTCACAGCTTTGTGAACACAGTTGTAGTTCATTGTGAACACAGTTAAGCGCATGATGTACACAGATATAGTGTAAACTGAACACAGTTGTTGCAGTTCAAAGCACTATCAAGTGTCCTGTAAAAGTTAATGAGATTGTCCTTCCTTGCAAGTGGTCAAATTCCATCTATGTGCACTCTAACTTATGAATAATTTCCGCCGAACATCGGAGCGAGCTCATAGAGCTCTGCCACCTAACCGGAGAGGAGTATGGGCCGAGCTACGCGCTCGCTCTTTCCCACAAGTGCGACTTGATACCACTTACTGTAACTCTACTTTTACTTAAATTCTGCAAAGAAGACCCGGACACCGGATAGCAAAAATTTCTTTTTCTTTCTATTTGAAGGCAAAGTTTTACAATCACGACCGGGGTCGACTTTACAAAATGGGTCCTCCCTCGGGTCGACCCCACTGCTCGGCTAAAACAAAACCAAAAAAAGAGGGGGGGGGGATGAAATATGACTACCCCTATTGGCCACCGCCACTCGGGTCGCCGCCACTCGGTACGCCGCCCCTCTCGTCGACCTCCGGGGAGTCGACCTCAATGTCGACGGCCACATCCTCGTCGAACCCGGCCTCTTCGTCACCCCTGCCTCTTCCTCATCCTTGGAGGCCACCAACTTGTCAAAGTCGACCTCGATCGGATGGCAGAGGCTGTCCGCTCTTTCCTTCACCCGGCCAAGGCAAGCCTCCCAGTCCTTAGCCCGCCCTTCATCCAGGCCTTCCGCTCGGCCCTCCTCCTGGCCTTCTGCTCGACCTATCACTATGATGTCGTGCATCATGTCTGAGAGGGCAGAGAGGACGATCGACTCCTGATACCCCCGAAATTCTTCTATCTTCGAGATCGACTCGTCTTTCACGGCCCCCACCTGCGTCGCCAGGTCAGCCGCCTGTGCCTTCTCCCGCTCCAGCGCGTCCTCCAGCTCCTTTATGCGATCAACCACGGAGGCGACCTTCATCTCGCGGTCCGCCAGGATCGCCTTTAGGTGCTGGACTTCCGACTCCAACTGGCCGCACTTATCCTTCTCTTGCAGCTGCTCGTCAATACTCTTGCGGAGCGCGGCAAGCTCGGTTGCCATTTTGGCGATGGCGCCATCAGCCTTGTTCAAGGCAGGCGTATGGCCCCTAGCGGCGACCATCATAGTTATGGCCTGCACGACAAAGCAGAGTGTGTCAGACTATTCTTTAAACGAAGCATACAATATACCTGATCCAATACGGACCACCAACCTGGATGCCATGCCATATTACGGAATCGCCCAGCCGTTCTGGACCGACAACAGCCATGCTCACCCTGTCACGAGGCAGTAAGCAGTTCTCAGCCAACCTCGCAGCTATCCCACCGTCATCAAAAATCGACTCACCGGCCCCTACCCGGTAGGGCATCAGATGGAGGGCCTCCTACGGGTAGCCGACGATGTCGGCCTTCTTGGCCTTGAAAGTGACGAGTGAGGCCTCACAGCTGGGAGGGATGGGCCTCTCCAAAACAAACCATGGGCAGTCATAAGGCCATCCATCCTAACCCGTCGACCTGGAACCGGTGCTCAACCCACCCGGGCCCTCGGGGTGACCTCGGGTTATGGTCTGCCCGATGGCATCTGTAACCCTCGGGCTTGGCGGGTGGGATTCGGGGCCCCCTGCCCCTGGTTCGGTCCGCCCTTCGCCCCCACCCTCAAGATCGATAACCGGGGGGTAGCATCCTGTGCAACCCTCTCCCCAGACTGACCGACGTTCTTCTCCTTCCATGGAGCAGCAGTGGACGACTTCACAGATAGCTTCGTCCTCTTCGACCCGACGGGCGCCTTCCCCTTTCTCGAGTCTTCCCCCGGCCTCTTCGCGCGGCCTCTTCGGGTCTGCCTTCCTCGCATGCTGGACCGCTTGCTCTGCGGCTTGCCTCCTCAACTCGTCGAACGGTAAGCTCATCGTCTGACCTGCAGAAGAAGAAGAGCTTAGAGTGAGCACTTTAGATGCGGCAGCCACAAAGTTCGTATTACCTTCTGGCCAAATGTGTCGAACTATCATGTCGGGGTCGGCAAGCATGCCATATTCCCGGCCCTCCTCTGGGATCGCCATCAGGGACCTGGCTAGCTCTTCTTCCTCATCTCTCAGCTTGACTCCCCGCCTCACCTCGGTGTTCAGTGCACCCCAGTTCGATCTCAGCTACACATCTGCTTGCATCGAGACGAACACATACTGCCGACTCCACCCTTTGATCTTGTCCGGCAAGCCTCTGATGAGGGGACGGCTTTTCTTCGTGGACAGATAATAATAGGACCTCAGCCTCTTCAGCTTGAAGAAGTGGCAAAAGAGGGACAGGGTTGGGCAAACGCTGGTCCTCACGCTGATGTAGTTTGGCAACTGGAACATCGGCAACTCCAGGAAATTCAAAATTTTGAGCACCAAGGGATGAAGGGGGAAGCACAACCCCTGCTAAAAGCAGGCCACGTATACCCCCGAACTCATAATCCCCCGCAAAACACACCCTTTTTGACGCGGTAGGCATACGGATTGAGTAGGGCGGCCTAATATACTGTGCCCTGATGTCAGAGACGGACATCTTCACCGTCGACACTACACTCGAGATCTCGATAGGAACTTCTCATGTCACCGCCACTGTAACAGCGGCCCAGGTGGCGGGCTTCGACGCCCGAGCAACGGGCGCCTTCCCCTTCATTGGGTCCCTCTGAGCCTCCGCGGACGAGCTCACAGATCGCTCCCCGCCCGCTGTCCAACTCCGTTTCTTCGATGACCTCTCCTCCGTGCTCTGTGTCGTATCCGCGACAGAGCTTCCTTCTTCTACCTGGTTCCAAACCCATTCCGACACCTCCCCTGACTCTGGCAAGTGGATAGAAGACGTCGACAAAGACATCAAAAGAGAAGAGAGTCAATACCTGTGCAATTGCGACGGCTGCGACGGTGGCACTGCGACAACGATTCGATCTCCGACGGCAATCTCGATGGTGACAGTACGATCTCCGGCAGTGGCAAATGCTCAGAGAATTCCGAAAGTGAGAAACCCTCACTCGTTTCCACCCACAGCTATTTATAAGATGCCATGAATGATCGCAACCGCACACGTCCCGCCATGCGTCGATGATCTGCGATGTCTGACGCTTCGATCCGCGCCCTCTGACGCTTCGACTGATAGCCGATGTCGCATCCCCCACACGTCGCCCTCGGAGCGGTCGAGGCGTTTCGATTTCCTAACGCAGCCTATCCGAAAAGATTGCATCGGTTCGCAAAATGGGCACCGAGACGTTTCGATTCCCGCCCCTTTTCGAGCTAAAATGATTGCGTCAAATCACAAAGCGGTCTTTTCAAAAAAAAGTAACCCCCGCCTCTTCCCAAACTAAGGCCCAGGCCGGGCCCCACCTCCTCGGATGCGACCCGAGAAACCATACGCCCAAAGGGCGAGGTCGAACTGCTGCACCGCCCAATGGCCAGCAATCTAGGCAGAATACCTCGGCTCGCACCATCCTGACGGGCCCCCCTGGTCGACCAAAGCTCGCCCTCATACCCAGGTCGAACATACCATGTCTCAACATACTGCTCCCCACGGCTCCGTGCTCGTCGACAGAAGGATGTTGGGGGCATTCATACCCTTGCAAGAAAACAGTCCGCACATCCAACAAGGAGGAAGGGAAACCAAAAATATTCACTTCATTTATTTTAATGTTGGGGCCATTCACAGATCCCGTCAAGAATACAATGCTACATCAGGCTCGGCCAATGGCCAGCCGTACAAAATTACAAAGTTGCCCTACACTAAGTCCTCCTCAGCTTCGTCGCCTCACCCCCGGCCGCCCCCTCCCGGTGTCGGCCTCTCCGTCGGCCAAGCCCTCATCACATCCATCACTTGGCGAACTCCCGCCTCCCTCGTCTCTTGTAGCAACGGAATGAGATGCTCATCATGGTAGCAGCAGATTGCGGCTTCGATCACGCCTTGGTCAACCTCCCGCCTCTCTTCCAGCTGCTTCTTCAGGATAGCCTTCTCCTTCTTCTCTACCTCGATCGCTTGCTTCAGCCCAGTTATCTTCTCCTGATGCACCTCGATCACATGCTTCTTGCTAGCCATCTCGTCGACGTGCTTTCACTCCTCCTCCAGGAGTTGACGCTCGATCATAGCCTTCGCAGCATCAAAGTATGCGGCTGGTTGACACGGAAAACGCGCACGGGGCACGCCTTCCACTCCCAAGCGTAGAAGTGTCAATGCAATAAAAATAAGCGGTGAGTACCGGGTCAGATCACAGGGACAAGTCGTTCTATATTCACAAAATTGATTGATAAAGAAAAAATAAAGCGTGTTACAACGATGTCAACTAACGGTGGATGAGTGGGAAAAAGAGTGGTGAAAACTAAATTCTATCCTAAGTGGGTAGGGTTGGAGAGCCAAATGAGGATTTAGGATAGCAAGACGAGGAGCATGGGTTGTGGGTTCACTAATGTTGGTGTTAATCAAGCTCAAATTATCCACATATACTTCAATTAGGCCTCCGGCTATGGCAAGCTTAATCGGAAAGTTTAGCTTTCATGAACACGATAATTTTGCTAAAAGGAGGGATGCATCACCATGGCACTAATCAAATTAGGATCATAGACTTTTCTCTAAGTGTGCCCACTTGGGTCTTAACCAATAAAATTAACCCTAATGATACATCCAACATTAACATTGAAATTGGCAAGATGAAATTAAAGCTATAATTAACATCCAACATACATGAATCACAACCCAAGCACAATAACACTACTCAATCATCATGAAAAGGATGAAAAATTTCATTCAAAATTAACCATACTAATTCATTACAATGAAGAGAGATGCTAAATTACAAAGGGGGGAAAAGAGGGATATCACCAAGGGTCTCCCTAAGATTAAGCCTCCCTTCCACTTTTCTCCTCCTCCAAGTCTTCCCCTTCCTCCATGGCCTCCTCCCCCAAGATTTTTGCACCAAAAAAATAAGAACTAGGGCTCCAAAACAGCCCCCAAACCCATAAAAACGAGTTACAGCCAAACGGGTCTGCAGAAAAGAGCAATCAGGTCAAAATTTCGCACCCAAACCCGCTATAATCCGCAATAAAACAAGGGAGAAGGGGCTGCGGGTCGGGCGCGCCCGCGCCCGACCCGCGGGCGCCAGTTGCGCCCGCTGGCGGCACGGGCACGCGCCATGCGCGTGCTCGCTCTCAGCAGGCAGCGGGCCGGCCCAGCGGCCGGCCCGCAAATCTTCAGTTTATTTTTTTTAAATGTGCGGCCCGCTCGCTGAGCGGGCCGCCGGCCTGCGGGCCTTTTTGTAATATTTTTTTGTTGTTTTTTTCTTTTCCAAAATTTCCAGAATAGCCTCTTTTGCTCCAAATAATCCCCAAAAATAGCTGAAAATTCCCAAAAATTCTGGAAAAATTCCAGAAAATCCAAAAAAATCCCAGAAGTACCTGAAAAATACGTGGAGAAAAAATTAGTCTACAAAAACTGTATTTTATGTATAAAAAGAGATTAGGCGTTAATAATCCACGATATCACTAAAACACACGTATCAACGCCGAAATAAACATGATATACACATAAAATACCCAGAAATGAGGGGGAAAATAAGCAATTTATATCCTGAATCAGCGGCCAGTGCCTTCTCAACCTTGTAGGCGGTCGCTACCCGCTCCAGCTCTGCCTCCTTCTCTCGCAGCTTTTCTCTGGTGTCACTAAGGTCGACCATCGCCTTCTCAAGAGCAGCCTTCGTGACAGCCACCGGGGTTTGGCGCTGCAGGGCCACCATAGATGCGGCCATCTACAAGAGGATCCAACTCAGTCGGATGTGAGCGAAGAAAACTTGGAAAGCGAGGCGAGGAATTCGACCTACCTGCATGGTGTGCCATACTGCGGAGCCACACAGCCGCTCCGCGCCCAAGTGGATCTGGGACTCACGATCCCGCGGCAGCATGCAGTACTCTGCTAGACGGGCCGCCACCCCGGCATCTTCAAACACCGACTCGTCCCTACCTATCCGATAGGTCGACCGGTGGAGACCGCCGCTTGGAGGGGCCTCAGCCTCAGCTTTTGTCATCTTGAAACGGATAAGCGCCTTCTCGCAACTCGGGTGCGCCTCCCTTCCCATCTACTGCATAGGAATTCCGTAAGGCCACTTTTAGATGGGGGGCGCCTTGGGAGGATTCTACATCTCCGGGATCTGCACAGGAACCGGGGTGACCACTCCCCGAATAGGCGAACGCTCCAGTGAGGCCTCGCCAGTTTGCTGGGAAGGAGCACCCGATTCAGACGTATGTCGCCTCCTGTTCACCTCCTCCGCAGCCGGGGCCTCGGCACTTTGTTTTCGGGCCACCACCTTCGTTGGCTACTCCTCGCCCATCGCTTTCTTACTCTTATCCCGGGAGTCGGCCTTCTCCACAACCGGCACGCCGGCAGCCCTCAACACCTCCTCCCGCAAGAGAATCGTGTCCTCACCTGCAAAGGAGAGAGAGATCAGGGTAAGCCTATCTGAGAGCTCGCCAGATTCAAACTACCTTTGGACCAGAAGTCCTAGGCGAGCCAATCGTCCCGTGTCAAGCTCGCTAGCCGGCGGTCCGCCTCGGGTAGCTCCGCCAAAATCTGCGCCTTCGCCAAGTCGTCGCCCGTTAACTTCACCCACTCGCTCACTAGAGGATTCAAAGCCCCCCAGTTCGACATCAGCACCGTGTCGACCGGCATCGTGACGAAGACGAAATCCACCACCACCACCTCTCCTCTTCCACTGACTCCTCTGTCTCCTCTGTCACAATACCACTACCTCCTCCGCAGTCAAACCAAGAAGCCATCGGTCAAAGGATCAAGAAATTACCTAGCAGAGCAGCCGAGCTAAGAGGACGGCCGGAAGCGGATCCCCGGCGAGGGCAACAGCGGCAACGTCAGTGAGCGATAAACGAAAACTGGAAATCACGAAGATAAGTTGAAATCGGGAGAAACCTTGCTCTGATCCTCTCCAGCCCATACTTATAGCGAGCCACGGGCCCTTCCGACCGTTGAAGCGCCGCCACGCGCCGCCCATCTAAGCCTCATTGACTCCTCGACTGACGCCACGACTGGAGTGACAGTCGCTTCTGTTGGATATGGAAGACGTTTGTACACCCTTGTGGGGGATGTACGAGGGAATACGGACCTCGAACGTCGCGCACACGAAGTCATGTGCAAAGGGAATCTGTTCCCTTGCGGAAAGGATCTCTGTATGAGCGGGAAAGTCGCATTATATATGCATAAGTGCATGCGACATATGGCTAATAAAGGGGGAATATCTTAAGCTTATGTTGTACCATGCATATGGTACAACTTAAGCTTATAATGTGCCATGTATCATAGTACACCTTAATTAAGTTGTTCCAAAGGAACAACTTACCCTAAAATAACTACCTTGGGGGCTATAAATATGACCCAAGGGTAGCCATTTTCCTTACACACATTTTGCATGAAATTCATGCATGCATCTTCTTCATAGCGAAGCTCTGCAGAAATATTTCCTCTCCCTCCATCCAAGTTCTTAATCTAAAATAGAGATTTAGATTGTGGGATTAGTAGCCTTACTCCGTTCGTGAGTAGACTCGATCCGTCGTGGCGAATCCGAAGGCGAAGTTCGTAGACTACCGTGCCGCGTACGCAAGCGTAAGTCTAAACTTCATGTTATCGATCCTAACTCTGTTTTGGACAGGATCCTTCATTGGTATCAGAGCCATATGGGTTCGCCCCGGTCAATCCACCGCCCCGTCGAAACTACGAACGAGTCGTTGTCTTTTTCACGAATGGGTCTCCTACTATTACGGATATAGTAGGAATGCTTCGTGACGGAGAGAACGCAGCGGTTGTTCTTTTCACGTTAGGGTCTCCTATCATTATGGATATGGTAGGAACTCTCCGTGACGGGAAGAACCGACCGTTCACGTAGTACGTTATTCATTTTTGGCACACGGCCATTAAGAGATAACTAATTTCTTCGACGAACGGGTGCTTCATCGAGGAAGATGATGGAAGTTATTTCCATCGGGTAAGAGGAAAATTTGGTGCATGTGCACCATGGCCAAATGGGCCATGAAGGCCATGCACCCCCTCTCCTCATGCGGAGGGGGTTGGCTACGGCCAATAACCACCGGCGACCACCCCATCAAGGGGGAGAAGAAAGTGCGGCAACCCCATTCAAAGGGGGTGGCCGGCCATGGCCAAAGGGGCCATGGCCGGCCAACGCCGAAAGGCCTTGACCATGGCCGGCCATGGCCAAGCCATGACCGACCATGGCCAGGCCGGCAGTGGCCGGCCAAGGCCGGGCCGACAGTGGCCGGCCTTGGCCAAGGGCATGCCGGCCCTGGCCGGCCTGCCGGCCCTGGCAGAGGCCAGGGCCGGCGCCCTGGCCACTGCCAGGGCCAGGCCGGCCCTGGCCTCAGGCCAGGGCCTGGCCGAGGCCAGGGCAGGAGCCCTGGCCCCGGCCAGCGGCCTGCCGGCCCTGGCAGAGGCCAGGGCCGGCGCCCTGGCCTCAGGCCAGGGCCTGGCCGAGGCCAGGGCAGGAGCCCTGGCCCCGGCCAGTGGCCTGGCCGGCAGGCCCTGGCAGTGGCCAGGGCCTGGCCGGCCCTGGCCAAGGGGGCCAGGCCCCCTGGCCGGCCAGGGCAGAGGCCCTGGCCGGCCAGGGCAGAGGCCCTGGCCGGCCTTTGGCCAAGCCCGGGTCAGGGCAGAGGCCCTGACCGGGAAGAAGTTGAATTCGAAAATTGGTCGACCAATTTTGTGTTTTTGGTCGACCAATCCGACAAATGGTCTGGGTCGATTGTAAACTTGCCAGATGACCCATACGGGGTAACAAATGGCCTTGGTCAAACTCGAATGTGTAGATTAGTCCATACGGGGCTAACTACAGTGCCGAATAGTTCATACGGGACTAACGTTTTAATGAAGTTTTCATTGGGCTCTACTCCTTGAAGATTAGCCATAATGCTCTACTTCATGCGAGATTAGCCAAGTCATTGTGCTCTACTCTTCGGAGATTAGCCAATGTACTTATGAAATTGTGCTCTACTCCTTGAAGATTAGCCGTAATGCTCTACTTCATGCGAGATTAGCCATGTCATTGTGCTCTACTCTACGGAGATTAGCCAATGAACTTATGACGTTGTGCTCTACTCTACGGAGATTAGCCAATGTATTTTATATTCGTTTTGAAAAATACGTTTTCAAAAACGCTTTTCCGCTGCTAAGTACTATAAGAGTACTAACATTTGATAAAGTGAGGGAGAAATATTGAAAGTTACTCTAGATGGTGATTGGAAACATAGTGACCTTTCCGATTCTAGAGTAACATCTTCAATATTTTTCGAAAGTAACTTATCAAATACTTATTTTCCGCTGCTAGTACTATAAGAGTACTATTGTTTGATAAGTGATGGGGGAATATTGAAAGTTGTTCTAGATGGTGATTGGAATCATAGAGACCTTTTCGATTCTAGAACAACACCTTCAATATTTTTCGAAAGTAACTTATCAAATATAATATAATTCCAAGTGGGATTTGAATTTTAGAACTATCCAAATGGGATATTCTATTATCATTTCAAGTGGGAGTTATATTTTAAGAATTTTTTATGCAATGTTTTTTGATCGAACCTTCGGTTTTGTGTCTTTTGCAGCATTTTAAAAGTAAAATGTCTTCCGCTTCAAAGAATATCGTCGCTGAGTTAAACAAAGGTGAAAAACTCAACGGCGATAATTACAAACTTTGGTCCATTAAGATACAATACGTTTTAGAGGAGCAAGAAGTGCTCGAAACTCTAAAGAACGTAATGATTGAACCCGAGTTGGGCACTACGGCCCAACACCGAAGAGACAAGGAAGCTTTTGATGCTTGGTCTCGGAAGAATAAGATAGCGCGCATTACGTTATTAAGCAGTATGGCTGATGACATAATGCGCATCTTCCGAGAACATGACCTAGCCATGGACATATGGTCCAAGCTAGAGGAGAAGTTCGGTGGCACATCGGTGTCCAAACTTCGCGCCTTAACTATAAAGTTCGATACATATAAGAAACGTCCAGATCATTCCATGGGGAAACATCTGCGACATATGGCGAACCTTATCTCGGAGTTAAAGGACGCAGGTCATGTGCTCACTGATGAGCAACAAATCCAAGCAGTCATACGTTCCCTACCAAATGGGTGGGATCAAATGAAGATGCATCTCACTCACAATGAGAGCATCAAGACCTTCAACGACGTTTCCAAGCACCTCGAATTAGAGGAAGAGCGGCTTGCGGCTGCCAAGCCAAGTGCAGAAGTGCACGTGGTTGCTAGTTCCTCACATGGGGGAAAGAAACGTAAAGATCGTTCGAAGTCTTCTAATGAACGTAATAAGCAACCTGAGTCTACCAAGGAACCCAAACATAAGGGTGGGCACAAGAAATGGCACAAGAAGAAAGACTTGAAAAGGATCAAGTGCTTCAAGTGCAACAAGCTCGGTCACTATGCTCGTTCGTGTACGAGTGGAAGTGACGAGGTAACTTGTAATACTAGTTACATATGTGTTTCTAGTCCACTATTTCTTGTGGAATCTAATCCATTTTTGGATAATTGATTCAGGTGCCACCGACCACATAGCAAAGGACAGACGGTCCTTCGTGGAGTATCACCGTATACCCAAGGAATGAAGTGGATCAATGTAGGAAACAACACACGTGTTGAAGTGAAAGGCGTTGGGACTCGCAAGCTTGTCTTGGACAACGGCCTCACTCTCCTACTACATGATGTTCTCTTCATTCCATATATTCAAAGGAATATTAAAACTGTGGTCAATTTAATGGGTCTTTGTGATAGTTGGTTCCTTCATGTTTGTAATATGGACCTATTTTTGTAATAATTCCTTTATTGGTTCTGGGTTATGTATTTAAAGGATTCATTGTAATAAGTACATGATTTCTCATTTCCTTATGACAAATTCTTTGACTAATGAGTCTAATATAATTTGTTGGCAATCAAGGCTTGGTCATATTGAACCAACGCGTATGGATAGACTTGCCAAACGTGGCCTTCTATCCAATGTTTCAAAGGTTGAAATGTCGACCTGCGAACATTGCCTTGAAAGGAAATCTTGTCGCAAGCCGTTTGGAACCGGCACAAGGGCCAAGGTTCCATTACCGCTTATCCATTCGGACATATATGGTCCGATGAATGTCAAGACAAGACGCGGGAAGTCCTATTTCATCACTTTTAATTGATGATTTCACCCGATTCGGTAATATCTATTTGATATCCCACAAAAGTGAAAGCATTAAACCTGCTTTAAAAACTATATGAGTTTAGTGGAGAATCAATTAGATCGCAAGATTAAGGTCATGCGAACCGATAGGGGCGGTGAATATCAATCAACAAGTTTAAAGGAACTTTGTGATGAAAAAGGCATAGTACATCAAGTAACTATGCCTTATACTCCTCAACAAATTGGTGTTGCAGAAAGGAGGTATAGGACTTTAATGAAAAATGGTCTGTTCAATGATGGCGCAAGCTAACTTGCCAATCACCTTCTGGGGTGATGCATTATTGACAACCGTTTTCATTTTAAACCGCGTACCCTCGAAATCAGTTAGCTCCACTCCTTATGAGTTGTGGAACCAAAGGTCTCCTAACTTAAACATTTTACCTTGAGTTTGTGCATTCAACGCACATATTTCCTCCCATAAGTATGGCAAACTTGGGCCATGGGGAAGGAAATGTATCTTTAAACGATACGCATTAAACTCCAAAGGTTATGTTTTTGTTAGTCAGGAAGACAATGGTGTGCTAATTGAGTTTGAGTCGAGGGATGTCACTTTCTTGGAAAACGAGTTTCCAAGACAGGGCGAGATAAGTCAGGACTTATCTCTATTTGAGATTTGTGATCAAGAAGGATTACCTCATTCGAGTGGGAGAATTCTTGGTGAAAACGAAAATACTTTTCAACCTTCACCAATGGATTATACGAATGACGATTATCCTATTCCATACGGGAATAATGATCCAAGTGGGAGCAATTCTAACAACATTTCAAATGGGAGTGATATTAGAATTGATCTAAATTCGAGTCAACAAGGACTTGAAGAATCTCAAATATGCCACATCATGCCCTGCAAAAGACAAATGGATGGAAGCGATGAAGTAGGAATTGAAATCCATAAAAGTTAACCAAGTCTGGGACTTAGTTAACTCACCCAGAGGACATAGAGCAATTAGGAACAAATGGGTTCTCGAGATCAAGCATAAGGCTGATGGCTCTATAGATAGATATAAAGCTCGCCTTGTCGCGAAAGGTTTTACGCAACAGGAAGGGATAGACTACAAAGAAAACTTCTCACCTGTTGTGCGTTTTACCTTGATTCGCAATGGTAGCTTGCTTATACCTCGAATTACATCAGATGGATGTAAAGACTGCCTTTCTCAATGGAGAATTGGACGAGGAGATCTATATGGAACAACCAACAGGGTTTGTAAAAGAAGGAAACAAACATAAGGTTTGTAAACTTCGTAAGTCCATATATGATCTTAAATAATCCTCGAGGCAATGGTATATACGATTTCAAGAAGTTGTCTTATCAAATGGATTTTTTCCATGCTTGATGAAGATAACTGAGTATATATCAAGAGGATTAAAAGCAAGTATATTATCATGTATCTATATGTAGATAACATTTTAATAGCCAGAAATGACAAGGGCTTTGTAATGAGTATCAAGGCTTGGCTTTCATCAGTATTTTAGATGAAAGGCATAGGAAAAGTCGCATATATCCTTGGAGTTAAGATTTCAAGGAATCGTTCGAAGAAACTTCTTTCTCTTTCACAGGAGACTTATATAAAGAAGGTTCTAGAACGATTTAATATGCAGGACTGCAAGTCCATTGATATTCATATAAGCATATGCGATAATTTATATCTGGAATCACGTCCAAAGAACCAAAAGGAAAAGGAAATTATGGAAAAAGTTCCATATTCCAGTACAGTTGATAGTCTTATGTACACTATGGTGTGTACGAGACTGGACATCTGTTTTGCCGTTGGAAATGGTAAACTGTTACCAATCCAACCCAGGGCAAGAACACTGGAAAGCGGTTAAGAGGATAATGCAGTATCTTAAAGGAACTGCAGATTTGCAAAAGACTATGATAAAACCAAGAAGGTAGACATAAGGTACATATCTACGCATGAGACGATAGAGGATCAGCTTACGAAAGCGATCCCCAGAAATGTGTTTTATAAACACTTATCATCTCAAGGATTGCGTATGGGCTGAGTTGTACCAAATATATATTCCCATGTCTAAGAAATGATCAAAATTAATAAAAGAATAAGTTCTTTTTCCAACATTGCATATGAATTTCTTAAGAAATGTTTGTGTACATTTTTGAAATCTCAGCTGAATTGTGTGTATGTCGGACAGATTAAGGTTGGCTCTCTCACATGAGCAACCGCCTTATCTTATCAGATGGATAAGATAGAGATGAGACTAGTTTAAAGTCAAAATCATTAGACGAATGATTTAGAGTCAAGACTTTAACAAGATAGTCGAATGAAAGATCTGCATCATATGGATGCTTACAAAAGATCTGAGATCTGTATCACAAGGATATAAAGATCTCATTGGATTTTTTAATCCTATCTGTCTTATGCAGGATGAGAGTCCGGGAATATTTCCTGAGTAGTAAGGGGACTCAAAAGATAGGCACTGTGGTGTCTGATCTTTCATCCGTACAACATCATTAAGACATACTCTCCCTGGGAAAGGAGTGATGTTGTAATACGTGTTCATACCACGTATGCATTTCGACCACTGAGTTAGTAGCAATAGTGTTTGCTATTATGTGAGACTCAAAGGCCATACGGGTCTTAACTCTTACCCTCAAGGACTCCAATTGGTTCCTTTAGATTTGACGAGATGATCGCTATCTTAGCGTGTTACTAATGGGCTATGGTAATTCGTCTCGGCGGGGCACGTTAGAAAAGCGAATCAAGTCAAGATCATAAGGTTCGCAAGAAGAGGAAGATTGATTTCATATTCGCATTTGGACTTTAATGATTCAAAGCTGGCCAGCCAATTGTAATCCAGATGGGATTCAATTGTTGAATATAAAGTACAAGAAAATGTGAAGAAATAATCTAGGGTAAAGCATCCGTTGAACTACTCAACTTTGCACCTTCGAGGTCGTTGTGTATCTCTAACAAGTGCACAACAACAGAATCTACGCGCATGACGGTCGCACGGTCTATTTCTCGGTATGATAGATGAAAGAACTAAGGGAAAGACGTTCTCTTACAATCCCCTCAAGTGTGAGTGGGAGATGTTGGATATGGAAGACGTTTGTACACCCTTGTGGGGGATGTACGAGGGAATACGGACCTCGAACGTCGCGCACACGAAGTCATGTGCAAAGGGAATCTGTTCCCTTGCGGAAAGGATCTCTGTATGAGCGGGAAAGTCGCATTATATATGCATAAGTGCATGCGACATATGGCTAATAAAGGGGGAATATCTTAAGCTTATGTTGTACCATGCATATGGTACAACTTAAGCTTATAATGTGCCATGTATCATAGTACACCTTAATTAAGTTGTTCCAAAGGAACAACTTACCCTAAAATAACTACCTTGGGGGCTATAAATATGACCCAAGGGTAGCCATTTTCCTTACACACATTTTGCATGAAATTCATGCATGCATCTTCTTCATAGCGAAGCTCTGCAGAAATATTTCCTCTCCCTCCATCCAAGTTCTTAATCTAAAATAGAGATTTAGATTGTGGGATTAGTAGCCTTACTCCGTTCGTGAGTAGACTCGATCCGTCGTGGCGAATCCGAAGGCGAAGTTCGTAGACTACCGTGCCGCGTACGCAAGCGTAAGTCTAAACTTCATGTTATCGATCCTAACTCTGTTTTGGACAGGATCCTTCAGCTTCAGCCACGCGTCACAAGTTCAGCGGTACAGACGCTTCGATTCCCCCCCCCCCCGCCCTTTCAAATCGTAATAATGGCCAACCGGGCGGGAACTCCAAGACCAACGCCGCCGCTCCTAAGCACTGAACGAAATCCGAACCGCCGTTTTCAGGTAGGGGAAGTGGTACGTCACCCGAGCCAAGCCGGGCTCCCACCTTGAACTCGAATGCCGAGGGCAATTGTTACGACCTAAAGATCGTGATAGTCTGACCTTCCATCCAAGCCCGCCATATACCCTACCAGCTCGCCCCTCCGTCAAAAGGCCAGCTAATCCTGCAGAAGGGCGCTCCTTGCCCCAACTTTGTAGGCCGCTCGTTTGTTCCCCCAGGCCCGCTAGACACCTGTCGATCCCAAAGTCCGACACGATTAGGGGAAGGGTGCCCTCTGCCTCGACCGGCAAGAGGGACGCACTCCGCTGCGATCCCTGCTGGTCGCGTGCCCGCCCCCCTCCAAACTCGCTGAGAACAGCACGCAAGGCATGCGACCGGCCTACTCGTTTTCAGTCAGTATCGACCTAGCAGCCCGTCGGCGGCCTTGCCCGACGAATGCACTCCGTTGACTCATCTCCACGTCGGACACAACAAACGACCTAATACAAGGACGCTACTGACACTTTCGTCGCTCAACAATCTGACAAAGTAGCCCCTGGCCACTGTGTCCCCTGACACTTGGTGCTTTCGATCCTGACACTCTGACAAAAGCACCCTTGGCCGTTCTGCCGTCTGACAAAAGCATGGATGGCGCCCCTGATCCTGACATCCTCGTCTGAAGCTTTCGCCGACAGATGGGCCAGCTCAGCACGTCCAGTCAGCACGCCAGGTCAGCTTCACCTAACCGTCTCTGTCAGGTATAAATATCCCTTTCCCTCCATCGGGGAAGGGGGTTGGCAAATTAACTCTGAATCTCATTATTCACACATAAGAGCAAAGGTCTTCCATATCTTTGTTCTTCTACCACTGATAGCTCGTCACGTAAGGTCGACTCTCTCTTAGTCCGACCTGCGTGTCTTGCCCTCGCTTTAAGTCATATTACTGACTTAGGCATCGAAGAGGCTAAGGGTTGGACCCCAACCCGGCCTTTCTGACCAGCTGCTCCTTGTGCAGGCGAGCTCACCTCCGTAGGTCGGACTCAACTCCAACCTCTGGTAGTGCAGGCTTGGAGCAAAGTCCTTGAGGAATCGATTCTGTGGTCAGCCTTTGTAGTGTGCTCAGCCTCTTCATTACACTAATCACTTGTCAAATAGCCTACCCTAATCCCATCATAAACATAACCACCATGCCCGTGGTTCCCCGCAATACAAATTCTAGTGCGCTCAGCCTCTTCATTACACTATTCACCTGTCAAATAGCCTACCCTAATCCCATCATAAACATAAACATCGTGCCCTTAGTTCCCCGCAATACAAATTCATTGTACGGAGTTTTACCCCGCAACACCTACATTTCAGCCTCCACTAGAGGCTGAGCGTCTTGTTTTGAGCACCGTACCACACCCACACACACCCGATAGTGGCCCCACTAGTATGGGAGGTCGTGTGAGACACCCCTGCCCACCACATGTTCGACACTCTACCTCTGTTCTCGTCATCCTTGACTTTCGCCTCCGTGCAGTCGAGATGGCAGTAAGCGGGCTTAGAGTGGATTTTACGGCTCTCACAGCTTGCGTTGCTGCCCAGTAGGGCCACGTCAACATAATTCCTGGTATTCATCTCACGCTGAACCGGATTCTTCAGCACCTGCAGCAGCAGCAGTAGCGGCGGCGGCAGCCGGCACCCCAGTCTGCCCCTCAGCAGTCTGCACCACTGCCACAACAGCCCCCAACACAGAGAGGTGATGACATTGCACCACCAGTCTAGGCACGTACTTTTGGTGCCTGTCATATTTTTGCCTCACCCATCACCCCATTATTTTGTTTGCCCATCTGTCTTCACCATTTTGTAAGGCACTATATATATCAGTTTGGGGGAGAGTATGTATTTCTGGGCCACCATCTGGTATCCATCTTGCATATATCATCTACCATGCTGCATCCATTCATCACTTTTCATGCCTGTTTGCATATACCATTTGCATACATCATCATCTTTTATTTTCTTTATTTACTTTTATTTTGCATCATACAAGCAACCTCACCCACCCACCCCTATCTTATGTGTCCTAGTGCCACACTTCGCATATTGAGGACAATATGATGTTTAGCTTGGGAGAGTGAGTGTACATACACTTTTTTATTTTCTTCATTTTTATCTTTATTTTTCGCTTTCCTTTATTTTCACGCCGTATTTCCACGCCGTATTTCATTTTTTATTGCCATGCATCATGTTTTCTTTATTTTTGGTGTGTTTTGCATATGTATAGTTAGTTTTTATTTTATCGTTACTTCTTTTACTATCTTTGCTAGAGATGAATTCTTTATGATGACTATAGCTTGGACTCTGCTTTACTCTTACATGCATGTATCACTTGCCATGCTATTGCTCTTTATTTCTGAAGTCATATGCGATATATTGCCGTGCATTTGAGAAAAAGAACTTCCATCATGTTTTATTTGTTTATGAATGAATTTTAGCAATGGCTAAGTCTGAGAATTACATTATTGTATACTTTGTATAGAAAACACACCGAGCTTCACGCATTGACTGCCTATACTTGGGGTACTGCTTTGCATCTTATTATCACTTATTATTTGCATGAAATGTATATTGAACTTCCAGGTTGATTGATTTGATTGTCGTTGTATATGATTAGATTAGTTTACTTTTTGATATCAAACTAAGTAGATTACATTACCCTGCTGAAGTTGTTGTGCACATTCAAAAGAGTGAACCGAGCGTTATCTTATATTCTTTCTCCACATATGTTGAAAATCATTGCTATACTTATAGTCATTGGTGAATCTCCCCTTTGGTTAGTCTTATATTTGCATCTTCCTCATGCTAAAAAGAATAAGCTCCGTGAATACCAAAATCTCAAAAGAAAAGAAAAATTTCTATCTTTGTATCTTATATTCTTTCTCCACATATCTTGAAAATCATTGCTATACTTATAGTCATTGGTGAATCTCTCCTTTGGTTAGTCTTATATTTGCATCTTCCTCATGCTAAAAAGAATAAGCTCCATGAGTACCAAAATCTCAAAAGAAAAGAAAAATTTCTATCTTTGTATCTTTATTTGTGATTGTTCATGTGTGTGTGTGTGTGTGTGTGTGTGTGTGTGTGTAAATATATATATAAAGAAAAAGAGAGAGAGAAAAGAAAACAAAAAAAGAGAGTTCTACTATACATACACAATCCCTTCTTATTTCTTTCTTATTTTCATTTTAATTCATATGGAGCTACAAAAATATATGGGAAAATTTTATACTTTCTCTTTGATGCTACCACGCTTATGGATGAGCTTGGGGGAGGGTATCCAATGACATGTGAGAGTGTGACTACTTGTATGTGCATGACGACCTAAGTTAGGTAATTTCTGATACTTAGGGAGATGACTTAGAATATAACGAAGTCTATGAATTGAAAAATTGGCAAGAAATTCATGAAAACCATCTATTTCTATTCTTTTTTATTTGAAATGTGTGATATCTCTTATACTCCAATTAGAAGCAGTTAATTGAAAAGCGTGTTATCTATAATCACGTATATCGTTTTATATGCCTCAGACGATGCTGATTCTAAAATGATTTCATATTTCAGACGATTCACGTTGTTCTTAGTTTTTCTATCAAACACACCCATATGAAATGATGTCGAAGTAAAAAAGCTTTAGCATGTTTTATTCATTACTCGTGCTATTTGAGTAAGCAAATCCAAGCTTTAGCATGTTTTATTCATTGTTTCATACGACGAATCAAACCTGATCGAGAGTTGAAATGTACTCGGCCGAGTGGGAATTTTCACTCAACCGAGTGAGGTTTCTACTCGACCGAGTGAAGGAAAATTTTGTGACGGAAATATTTGACACGTCTCTATTTTTTGGAGGATCTGCAGAAGACTCCACTCGACCGAGTAGACACTCCACTCGACCGAGTAGACACTCCACTCGACCGAGTGAGAAGACTACTCGGCCGAGAGGTCTGAGGAGCCTAGAACGCTGATATTCTTATTTCGAAGCTGATTCCTCGCTCGACCGAGTGAGATGTTCACTCGGCCGAGTAGCGCCGTCAGCCCAGATTGTAAATTAGGGTTTGAGGCCGACCTGGGGTAGAATTGTCAGGATTTTTGCATCTTTTTGGGCATATATAAATAGCCAGATCTGGAAGCAGCCCAAGGAGAGACTCCATACTTTTATTTTTAGATTTTTAATTTTAGTTTAGATATTTCTTTTGACGAGAGATTGAAGACTTGGATCTTGATTTTATTGTTGAAGCTTGTAATCGACATTGGTATCTCTAAAACTCTTGCAAATTTACATTTTTATGATATATCTCTTCTTAGATCAATGTTTTGCAATGAATTCTCTTGTCATTCTTATTTCTCTTGTGATTTTCATGATGATTTGTGAGTAATTCCTTTGCTCTAGGACAAAGGGATGAACCCTATGGATCTAAAGTAAGATTTGTGATATTGGTTGAATTTCAATTTTACTAGAATTGTTAAAGGATAGATTGTGATTGGATCACTACGAATAGCTAGTGATTTCAATTGGATCTTGAGAGCTCGAGAGAGGATCTTGATATATGGGAAGCCCTAGATATTTGATTTAGATCTATAATCAAGATTCACTAGATTTGGTGTGCAAGAGCGACCAAAGCTAGCATCTGTATTATATTTCTATACTTATATTCGTTTGCACGACGGTGAAACGAGTACGAACTATCATGACTTAGATCCGAACTTAAGTTGCACGATAGCGAGCTTGAGTTGGGATTGGATATATTTGTCGATCTTAATGCTAGTATTTTGAAATAGGCTTAATCCAGAGGAAGCAGAGAAGAAGGAACAAGAAAACATGAGCAAATCAGGGGAGAAGCAGAGGAACGAGGGTGCAGCACTGATTGTGCACCACTTCCCATTCCATGCGCGGCCTGGCCTTCTGTAGCTTTGTATCTGACGTTCTTTTTATTGTTGTTGTTGTTTGTTCTCTTTAAAATTTAATTGATCTTGTTGTATAACATATTCAGCTATCGTATTATGTATATTAATATTTTTGAATGATGACGTTATTATTATTTCTATTATTTGTTCTCTTTAAAATTTAATTGATTTTGTTGTATGACATATTCAGCCGTTGTATTATGTATTCCATTTTAGTAGCGGTTTGAAACCGCTACTAAATATATTCCATTTTAGCAGTTTCGAACTGCTAGAAAAATACAATATGTTTATTGACTGACTTGATTGGCATCTATGTATGGAGAGTAAGTTTTCTTTAAGCACAATTATTTATCTTTTTCTTTATGTTTGTTTGTCATCATCAAAAAGGGGGAGAATGTTAAGTATTAGACTTCTCCCTACTTGGTGTTAATGATGAGCAAACATAAATACGTGTGACTAATCCCGTATTTGCAGTTAATCCATTGCCTAAGCATATTATGAAGATCATTTATCAATGGATGACACTCAAAGATCAATGAAAGCAAAGGAAGTGGATTGGATGATCAAAGATGGTGATTGAAGCTCCTAGAAGACTTCATGCTTATAATTTAGAAAGAAGAGAGAGTTCTACAAATGTAATCTTCTTTTTCTCTTCTAGTATATAGCTTACAAGTAGAACTATGTTGGACCACTCACACATCTTCATTTCAGTCTTAGGAAATCATTAGCTCAACTTTTATTTGACTCCAATTCATTTCTATCAAGAATGTGCATGGCATGATCTCAACAGTCGACTGATGAACGATTTACAGTCGACTGTCTTAAAACAGTCGACTGTGTTTTGTTCTACAGTCACCTGTTATGCACATACTTAATTAGTTAATTTTCGGGCTTCTAAGCTTTAACTCTTTCAGGCGACTGCTGTACATTTCACAGGCACCTGTCCAAGTGACAGTCGATTGTGATTTGTTAGTCAGTCGCCTGTCTATCTTCAGCCCAAACTTATTCTCAGTTTGATCAGGCCAGTCGACTGATGTTGTATTTACAATCGACTGTCCAATGGCACAGTCGATTGTCAATGCTTCAACAGTCGTCTGTCTTTGATCCTCTCTGCAGACTCAACTCTTTGAAAAATGTCAGGGTTTGTGACAGTCGTCTGTAGAAGGAATTACATTAGCCTTTTGGATATACAGTCGACTGTCCTCTCTTCATCAGTTGCATGTCCTGTATTTCCAGACTTTTCTGGGAATGTCACATGTAACGGTCCGTATTTTTCAATGCAACTATTCACATATTTTCATTTTTTAAAACTATTTTGTAATGGCACGTCAGGAGTTTTACGATTTCAAAAATTTCTTATAAAAATATTTTGAAGTATCAGGCTAGTTATGAAGTATTTTAGTAAGTTCGGGTTTCATCAAATCCCTCTAACTAATCTGATAAAAATTCACTTTCCGATATTACTTTTTTGACTGAATGAATTAATTTTCTATACAAACATCATCAAAACGTTTTCAAACTTCGACGGTATCATTCTATATCATTTAGGACTCCCCACATTAACTTCGTAATTTTCTGAAGTCGAATCAATAGAGAACCCACAAACCCGCTTCCTAAACGTTTTGACCTAAAACTAGTATTTTCGTAGCTCAAACCCTGAAACGGATCTCGTATTCGCGATCCTCGCGACGATACGAACCCGTGGGTATGTTTTCGTAATTTTTCAGACACGTTTACTAGTAGGGGCAAATTCGTAATTTCATGATATTTTTACTAATTACCGTTTTACCAAACCCTAATTACATTAACCCTAACTAACTTTCCCAAACTAGGACTTAAACATGTGGTGGGCACATTTAAAATTTTCTTCATTTAGTCAACAGCTAACACCTAATCCCTACCTAATACCATTAATAATCTTGACTAAAACTAGTTCTTAAACACCTATTTAAACCCCCTTAATCACACTCCCTCTCAGCTTAACCTTAACCCAGACCTTCACCGAATCTCTCACAACTCTCTCTTCCCCGAAATCTATGCATCTAACTAACCCCCACACACACCCAGTATATATCTCCCCTCTCTCATGTTCATGCCCAACCCACGCACCCGAAGCCCGCTTCGAACGCACACAACCCGTATACCCTCATCTCTCTCTCTCTCTCTCTCTCTCTCTCTCTCTCTCTCTCTCTCTCTCTCTCTCTCTCAGATCATCTCTCTCTCTCTCTCTCTCTCTCTCTCTCTCTCTCTCTCTCTCTCTCTCTCTCTCGATCTCATCCCACACCCCCCAGTCGAAGTGATCCCCGAGCACAGCGAACCCATGCTTACGATCTTCCCCTCCTCTGGCGGTTGACCGCCGTTTGCCGCCTCCCAGCCTCGTCGCCGACTAGTTCCCCGAGCACCAACAGTAGCCCACGAAGCCTCGTCCGCTCCTCGACTGCTTCACCCCACCATCCACGCTCCGAGCCTCCTCCGACACGCTCGACCGCCAAGCTCGCTGCAGCACCTCGAAGCCACCCACGCCCACCGTCGTAGCTCCACCGTGAGCTCGCATCCGCCACCCCTTGTCCGCAGTCGCCGCCTCCCACTTCCAGAGCTCCCCCCTCCTCCCCTGTTTTGCGACAGAGCCATCCCCACACCGTTGCTCCGACGTCCGCTGTCGCGGCTCGCTCGCCTCAAGCCACCGCCCTGTCCCGCTCGACAAGACCCCCTAACCCATGCACCGCCCTCAGCCCCCATTCGAACACCGCTCCGTCGCTGCTTCTCGCCGTACCACCCCCAAGAGCACTTCTCTGCCTCCGAGAGCACGACGGCGACGCCACGGCCTGAAGCTCCGAGCTCCGACCTCCCGCTCCACTCTCCGCCTTCGACCCCTCGAGATCCGCTGCAGCACCGCCCAAGCGCCGTCCGCCGCCCCAAGCCCGCCGGCGAACACGTCGAAACCCCCTGCAATTGTCGATGAGAGGAGAAAGGGTGAGAAAGTTTAATTACGTATAATTATGCGTATTCGTATATAATAATAAATACGCGTATAAATATTTATAAATAGGTTTTATTGGTTTTAAATTTGTAACTAATAATATAGGGACCAAAAAAATACCAGACTAGCTCCAGAAAATCAGAAATGACATTCTGGACCCAATGACACTAGTTTCATCTCGAACAGACGCTTAGTTTTTCCAGAATTAATTTTTATCCGTAAAACTTAAATACGTTGTTTTCGTTCAAAAGTCTGTAACTTATTATGTTCACATAAACTGATATGTGAAAAACAAATATGTGGTAGTACTCTTCGAGACGGTCATTTCGACAGCTCACTTGCAACATTCCGATGTAGATTGCATCCAGAATAAATTGTTGAATAAATACGTTACTAAATTGAAAAATAGTTTTAAATTGATTTTTGAGCTTTTAAAAATTATAAAAATTACAATAAGCTTCTGAAAAATATTTTCTCCTATAGTAAAATCATTTTCATCATATCTATCCTATAGAAAAATCTAGAACGTTTTTTCGACACCGTTTCGACCAGTTTTGAAATCAAAACGATTAAATATTTAAATAGAAAATGAGTGTATTCATTAACCAAGTATTCTTGTGTTGCAGGTACAAATTCTTGTGCACCAGCTTCCGTGGAAGCCATAGATCTAATTCCGGCTAGCCACGACGAGCTCGATAATGTAAGTCACGACTAATTCTAGAATTAGAAAATTAGTTAGTATCCTCGTGTGAATTCGTAGAACACCACTTATAGCCTCAGAACGGCTACTTAACTTGATCCGAACTAGAAATCTAATCTAATAGGAAAGTAATCAACAACAGATTACTTTGCCAACTTTCAACTTTGGTGGTTAAATCACACAATCAACTTGGGTAAATTGTGTGCTAAACAATACTAGACACCCCGAATGTTGGACTTGTCTTTATCCTCACTTCGCTTGGCCAGCTTGCTTTGGAAAGAATGTCTGGCTTTCTGGTTTTCAATAACAAAGTCAACCAGTTGTCTTGGTTTGACTAGTAACATGTGGAACATCTTGTGGAATATCTTATGGAATATCGTGTGGAACATCTCGTGGAACATCATGAAAGAAACATGTACATAGAACACTTGACACTTCACTGGGGTTTTGGGGGTAACTCGTAGTTTGAGAGAGTGCGGGAGTGATTGGAGTTCAATCTTCCCGTCACGCTGCCTGAGTTTCGGCATCCCGTGCCGCTGCCTGAGTTTCGGCAAAATACATGTACCGTGCCTGTGTGTCGGCATTCGTCTGGGTCACGCCCAGGCAAGAGATGAACTCAATGGTCACATATGGTACTCTCCGACTTGAGTCACGTAGTGTAGCTACTTTTGCACAGTCACTTTTACTTTACGCACTACAGTCACCAATACTTTACTTGTCGTACTTTTAGCTACAGCTGTAGTATGTTTCACTTGCCTAGCCTGCTTTACACAGTACAGTGGTTCTCTCCTTTTAGTTCAGTTTGCCTTTACTTTTTAGTTGTGTACAGTTGTTGCTCAGTACTTTACTTTTCACTCTGGTCTGCTTGTACGTATTTACTTTTGTCATACTGGTGCACTGCTTATTTTCTATATTTAGAATTGTTATGACTTACCTACGGTTCCATCTTCGTGGCACCACAGACGACGTACATATGGAGGTAGATGCTTTTGAGCTAATAGCGCCAGAATTCGACCATGAGACCGCAGCTTCCAGAGCTATTTTCAGTTGTGTACTTTCTTTCTTTCATGTACATTGGTTGGTACAATTTGTACAGTATGGATTGTAATAATGGGACACTATTTGAGTATTTTTGTACATCTCTGCATCGCGGCTATTTTGGTTTCACTGGTAACCTGCAGCACCTGCCCAAATATCAAATAAGTAACGGGCCCCCGGGAGCAGGTCGTTACAGTTTTGGTGGCCCACGCAGGTCCGTGCTAACTACCTCGTGAACAATATAGTAAGATCAGGATGTAAAATATAAAATACTCAAATTAACCTCGAGTATGGGTTGTCTCGAGTGTTCACCTGTATTGGATATACGGGTGAAGCGTCCTTATCACCATCTTCATTAGGTCTTCCTTACTTCCTTTGAACTCTTAACCCTTGCTTAGGAACTCGTGTACCATTCTTGGTTCTACCCTTCCTAGTAACCTCTTTTGCTAGCCGTTATAGTGATTTTTCATAGGTTGAACTATCTACCCACTTCATCATCATCACCCTCCCTTCAGTTGATGATGGCACGCATATAAATGATAAGCTTCCTTTAATGGACCATGATTCGGTCAATGTGATTGGCTAAGTTTATTGGATCACCCTTGCTAGACTTGGGATAAGTGATCCTGGCTTAGTCACTTCCCTGGCCGTGTTCCGATGGACCGCAAGGACGTGAATCATGATTATGTAACGCCATCAATCTTCATCACTATCACCCTTTCTTTAGCTAATGATGGCCTTCTGATCATTCTACTAATTCGTATAATTCTTCCTGATCACGTTTAGTTCGCCTGAACTCTAGCTACGTCTATTTTAAGGAGGGTAGCATTCGATTTTCAATCACCAGAAGTTCAAGTTCGACAACGGAAGCGAATCGAAGGACGCTCAGAAGTATTGGAGGATGGTGCTAGAGATTTTGAGACGAGCCAAACCTGACGTGCAAGTGTAGGTTGTTTGCATCTTTTTGAGCTCGTATTTCTCTTCTAGCCTTACTTTCTATCTTGTGCCCGATTCTCCATGAGTTAAACCTCCTTTTCCACCTACCATTCCCCTCTCTTTATTTCCTTTGTCTGCTTCCTCACCTCGAGCCCCGTTCCCGCCTAACCTAGTCTACCCTACAGATGACTTTCGATGCCCCACGTTTTTAAAACCCCCCTCTCTTCCTCACCAAGCCACCCTGTTTCCCATATGCCGTGTCGACTCCCACTCCTCCTCCCGGCCTCTTCCCCAAGCGAGCTCAGCCCATCTCGCCTCTAGTTCCTCCGGCCTCACCCGAAGCTCCGCCAGCTCCACCCCATCTCGGTGGCCCCTGCCACGTCGAGCCGTCGTAGCCCTCGCCGCCGTAGATCGACAACCACCGATGGCCCTCCGACGATATGTTTTGGGATTTTTGGCCTTGGCGACAACCCTCGTCGCTACCTTCGCTACCGCTGTGTGGCTGAGATCTTGGAAAGCCGCGATCCTTGGGCTTCTCTTGAGCTCTCTGCACTGGGTCTCACCCAAGTTGAGATCCCGTTTAGGCTTCCTTTTGTGTCTGCTTCTTCTGGTGTACTGGAAAGCGTGTTTTTGGTTGTTCATTTGTTGGGTGATGTTGGGTGTTGCGAATGTCAAGTATTGGTCTACGGAAGGAGTGATGACGATGATTATTGGCATGATATTGGCCTTGGGTGTTGAAGTTGGATGTAGTCCTTGTGCTTGGCTCTGGATGAGAGCTTGGATCTTGCCTTATTGTGGGATATTATGGAGATTGGTGGAAGGAATGCTGGCAGTGAGTACTGACTTTGGGTGTTGGCCTTGTACTTACCTTTGGGCGTTGATTTGGACGTTAGCATGTGGTTGGGTATTATGGAGATTGATGTTGTTGGTGCTTGGTTGGAAAGCACGAGTAACCGAGGATTAGTCGTTACATGCTATATTATGACCAACATCTTTGGCTAGACCCAGTTATTCTCCAGTAGCATGAATAAACTTCATGGTATTCCCTTATATGTGGTTTAAATAGCTTGCAACTGGCTTATCACCTCAGGTTCCAAGTTCGAACAGAGGTTGTCATCGTAATAGCCCTCATTTTCATGTGATATTATTATCTCATGTTAATTTTGGACTACTTGAGAAGTCAGAGTAACTATTGTAATGATACTGGTCTTAGGAATAGTTACGGAAGCTATGGTGATGTCAATAGTATGTATTCATATATAACATCTCTTATTCTCTTGATGATGTGATATCACATTATATTTCATGTTATTTACAACCAAATTTACTAGACTACTATCTTTTCTATCATTTATTTGCTTGAGCTTCTTTATAACATCAATTATTTGTTTTACAAAGGTCTTTTAAATTCCGAGGACGGAATTATTTTAAGGATGGTAGAATGTAACGGTCCGTATTTTTCAATGCAACTATTCACGTATTTTCATTTTTTAAAACTATTTTGTAATGGTTCGTCAGGAGTTTTATACGATTTCAAAAATTTCTTATAAAAATATTTTGAAGTATCAGGCTAGTTATGAAGTATTTTAGTCAGTTCGGGTTTCATCAAATACCTCTAAATAATCTGATAAAAATTCATTTTCGGATATTACTGTTTTGACTGAATGAATTAATTTTCTATACAAACATCATCAAAACGTTTTCAAACTTCTACGGTATCTTCTATGATCATTTAGGACTCCCCACATTAACTTCGTAATTTTCTGAAGTCGAATCAATAGAGAACCTACAAACCCGCTTCCTAAACGTTTTGGCCTAAAACTAGTATTTTCGTAGCTCAAACCCTGAAACAGATCTCATATTCGCGATTCTTGCGACGATACGAACCCGTGGGTATGTTTTCGTAATTTTTCAGACATGTTTACTAGTAGGGGCAAAATCGTAATTTCATGATATTTTTACTAATTACCGTTTTACCAAACCCTAATTACATTAACCCTAACTAACTTTCCCAAACCAGGACTTAAACGTGTGGTGGGCACGTTTAAAATTTTCTTCATTTAGTCAATAGCTAACACCTAATCCCTACCTAATACTATTAATAATCTTGACTAAAACTAGTTCTTAAACACCTATTTAAACCCCTTTAATCACACTCCCTCTCAGCTTAACCCTAACCCAGGCCTTTACCGAATATCTCACAACTCTCTCTTCCCCGAAATCTATCCACTAACTAACCCCCACACACACCCAGTATATATCTCCCATCTCTCACGTTCATGCCCAACCCACGCACCCGAAGCCCGCTTCGAACGCACACAACCCGTATACCCTCAGCTCTCTCTCTCTCTCTCTCTCAGATCCTCTCTCTCTCTCTCTCTCTTTCAATCTCATCCCACACCCCCCAGTCGAAGTGATCCCCAAGCACAGCGAACCCATGCTCACGCTCTTCCCCTCCTCCGGCAGTCGACCGCCGTTTGCCGCCTCCCAGGTGTGTCACCGATTAGTTCCCCGAGCACCGACAGTAGCCCACGAAGCCTCATCCGCTCCTCGACTACTCCGCCCCACCGTCCACACTCTGAGTCGCCTTCGACACGCTCGACCGCCAAGCTCGCTGCAGCACCTCGAAGCCACCCACGCCCACCGTCGTAGCTCCACCGTGAGCTCGCATCCGCCACCCCTTGTCCGCAGTCGCCGCCTCCCACTTCCAGAGCTCCCCCCTCCTCCCCTGTTTTGCGAAAGAGCCAGCCCCATGTCGTTGCTCCGACATCCGCTGTCCCGGCTCGCTCGCCTTAAGCCACCGCCCTCTCCCGCTCGACGAGACCCCCTAACCCACGCACCGCCCTCAGCCCCCATTCGAACGTCGCTCCCAGTCGCTGCTTCTCGTCGTACCACCCCGGAGAGCACCTCTCTGCCTTCGAGAACACGACGGTGACGCCACGAACCGAAGCTCCGAGCTCCGACCTCCCGCTCCACTCTCCGCCTTCGACCCCCCGAGATCCGCTGCAGCACCGACCAAGCGCCGTCCGCCGCCCCAAGCCCGCCGGCGAACATGTCGAACCCCCTGCAACTGTCGACGAGAGGAGAAAGGGTGAGAAAGTTTAATTACGTATAATTATGCGTATTCGTATATAATAATAAATACGTGTATAAATATTTATAAATAGGTTTTATTGGTTTTAAATTTGTAACTAATAATATAGGGACCAGAAAAATACCAGACTAGCTCCAGAAAATCAGAAATGACATTCTGGACCCAATGACACTAGTTTCATCTCTATCAGATGCTTGATTTTTCCAGAATTAATTTTTATCCCTAAAACTTAAATACGTTGTTTTCGTTCAAAAATCTGTAACTTATTATTTTCACATAAACCGATATGTGCAAAAAAAATATGTGGTAGTACTCTTCGAGACGGTCATTTCGACAGCTCACTTGCAACATTCCGATGTAGATTGCATCCAGAATAAATTGTTGAATAAATATGTTACTAAATTGAAAAATAGTTTTAAATTGATTTTTGAGCTTATAAAAATTATAAAAATTACAATAAGCTTCTGAAAAATATTTTCTCCTATAGTAAAATCATTTTCATCATATCTATCTTATAGAAAAATCTAGAACGTTTTTTCGACACCGTTTCGACCAGTTTTGAAAATCAAAACGATTAAATATTTAAATAGAAAATGAGTGTATTCATTAACCAAGTATTCTTGTATTGCAGGTACAAATTCTTGTGCACCAGCTTCCGTGGAAGCCATAGATCTAATTCCGGCTAGACACGAAGAGCTCAATAATGTAAGTCATGACTAATTCTAGAATTAGAAAATTAGTTAGTATCCTCGTGTGAACTCGTAGAACACCACTTATAGCCTCAGAACGGCTACTTGACTTGATCCGAACTAGAAATCTGATCTAATAGGAAAGTAATCAACAACAGATTACTTTGCCAACTTTCAACTTTGGTGGTTAAATCACACAATCAACTTGGGTAAATTGTGTGCTAAACAATACTAGACACCCCGAATGTTGGACTTGTCTTTATCCTCACTTCGCTTGGCCAGCTTGCTTTGGAAAGAATGTCTGGCTTTCTGGTTTTCAATAAGAAAGTCAACCAGTTGTCTTGGTTTGACTAGTAACATGTGGAACATCTTGTGGAATATCTTATGGAATATCGTGTGGAACATCTCGTGGAACATCATGAAAGAAACATGTACATAGAACACTTGACACTTCACTGGGATTTTGGGGTAACTCGTAGTTTGAGAGAGTGCGGGAGTGACTGGAGTTCAATCTTCCCGTCCCGTTGCCTGAGTTTCGGCATCCCGTACCGCTGCCTGAGTTTCGGCAAAATACATGTACCGTGCCTGTGTTTCGACATTCGTCTGGGTCGCGCCTAGGCAAGAGATGAACTCAATGGTCACATAAGGTACTCTCCGACTTGAGCAATGTAGTGTAGCTACTTTTGCACAGTCACTTTTACTTTACGCACTACAGTCACCAATACTTTACTTGTCGTACTTTTAGCTACAGCTGTAGTATGTTTCACTTGCCTAGCCTGCTTTACACAGTACAGTGGTTCTCTCCTTTCAGTTCAGTTTGCCTTTACTTTTCAGTTGTGTACAGTTGTTGCTCAGTACTTTACTTTTCACTCTGGTCTGCTTGTACGTATTTACTTTTGTCATACTGGTGCACTGCTTCTTTTCTATATTTAGAATTGTTATGACTTACCTACGGTTCCATCTTCGTGGCACCGCAGACGATGAACATATGGAGTTAGATGCTTTTGAGCTAATAGCGCCAGAATTCGACCATGAGACCGCAGCTTCCAGAGCTATTTTCAGTTGTGTACTTTCTTTCTTTCATGTACATTGGTTGGAACATTTTGTATAGTATGGATTGTAATAATTGGACACTATTTGATTATTTTTGTACATCTCTGCATCGTGGCTATTTTGGTTTCACTGATAACCTGCAGGACCTGCGCAAATATCAAATAAGTAACGGGCCCCCCGGGAGCGGGTCATTACATCACAACTTACCCAGATTATGGCCAGTCGCCTGTAGAAGGATTCACAGTTGCCTGTTGGTTTTGCAGTCGACTATCTACTCCTTATCAGTCGACTGTCCACGTTGTAAGTTACTGTTTGAATTTTCACCTACCCTCTGTCACAGTGCAGCAGTCGACTGTGTTTTGTTCAACAGTCGATTATCGCATGCGCAGATTCTATCCGTTGAGCCTTTCTTCCCGGATTTCAAAGGGGCTTTTGGGGAATTTGTTTGAGGGCTTTAGGGAAACTATAAAAGCAGCCTCTACTATTTCATTGAGAGGTTACTCATTTTGATTATTCATTTGCTCAAACATTCAAGCTTTCTTTCTTCCAAGATCAAAGCTCTCAAAATCCAAAAGCCCTAAAATTCCCATATTTCATCTCTTGCTCTCCAACCTAGAACCAAAGAGAAATCTTCTAGCATTTGGTGCAGTCAAGAGAAAGGGCTTTTCTCTCTTCTAAGAGAGTCATTCAACACACAACACACTCTCCTTCAAGTTCTATTTCAAGGCATATGTGATTGTAAGTGTTGTTTATTTCATATTTCATAACTTTCGTTATTTGATTTACTCTCGGGTTGTGAGAGTAATTTTCTTGCTCCCAAGTTATGGGAGTCAAGGACATTGGAGTGTACTTCGATTTCACTTGTAGGGTTCCTACAAGTGGGTTTTTTAAGGAAACCTCAAGTTAGGGTTCTAACTTGAGTATCCGGTGGTAGACGGGTGGAAGGGACGTATCATTACCGGAACAAGTCGGGAAGTGACTTAGGTAATCCAAACTCTTGAAACATCCTTGCGTTTGCATTGTTTCATTTTGGGTTTTACTTTTATTCTACATTAATTGTTGGTTAGGAATTTAATTTAGTGTAACTATCTTTTTAAATTGCATAAACATTATTCAACCCCCCTTCTAGTGTTTTTTCATAGCCAGGGACCTTACACAGCGGTATATAACTCACAAGCCGAATGGTCTCCTTGTGTATCCATGTCCCCTTAATTGAATCAAACAATACTTAACACGTAAGAGTTGACTGACATATGATATTACCATATAGGATGGCATGGAAAAAATATACATGTCTCTTCACATTATCCTATATAACTTATGTCAAGCTCAAAACATAAACCCCGCATATATCCCCTATAAGTTAAATACATTCCATAAAAAATATGAATAACACATTTCATATAAAATTGTGCATATCCAAAACATTAGCCCCTAAATTTAATGTGTAATCATAGTCACACACGAAGTTGCTTTGCCGTTGCTCCTACCTTTTCACCGCATAAATACCCCATCAGTAAATCAATTTTAAATACACACATCTTAATAAATTCCCACTCAAGACTTTGACGTAAGTAAACATTTTGTATACTGAAAAATAAATTTTAAATTCTAATAGTTTGAAATTTTAACTTTAAATATACTTCATTTAAAACAAATAAAATCATGAACTTTCAGTTGAAATGGGGATCCAACAATGTAAAAATCAAATTGGGGCTTAAATGGAACCAATTAGCAATCCATCCATCATGTACGTACATAATCAAATCCATTCCATCATTCCTCATTTTTTCATCATTGGGCTTTTTTTAATAATGCACAAATCATGCACCCATCGATACTATTAAGAATTTTTTATCTATCAGTTTCAGACTGGAGACTGAGAATTTTTTGGCTCTGGGGCATTTTTTTGGGTTGTTCTGATGGATGTAACAGTTTCAGATGATGCTTAAGTAAGAAAATTATGTATGTAGCAGTTTCAGTCATCATACAAATAATTCAGCATACAAAGAATTCATGCACACATCGATACCAACTTCACGTAATAATATCCGCAAAGGGCCTAAACCATTGAAATTTGAAACTCTTGGCGCATGCAAACCAGGACAGCATTTTTGTTTTGGGTTGTTCTGATGTATGTAGCAGTTTCAGTTGTTGTTTCTTTACGAAAATTTTGTATGTTGCGGTTTGAGTCTTGAAACCCTAATCACATGCAAACCAGGACAGCAAGGGCAGCAAAGATCACCGCATAGAGGATCCCATTTACAAAAATTTTGTATGTTGCAGTTTGAGTCTTGAAACCCTAGCCGTATGCAAACCAGGACAGTAAGGACAGCAAAGATCACCGCATAGAGGATCCCATGGAAGCATCAAATCAAAGCAAAATTAATAAGAGAGCTGAAGAAATTATACCTCGTCGATAATATCGCAGAAAAATAGGTTAAAGCTAACCGATCCTGACGATATCCTCCGATTCTCTTCCCTCCTAGTCAATCGAGGCACACGCGAGGATGCTCCGACTCCGATGAGACAGTGGGGACCAAATCGAAGTTAGGTTTTTGCTCTGAGCTTCGCCGGCAATTCGATCCGACCAAGCTAGGCACATCCTCGTCAGATCCGACCAAGAAATCAAAGGCATCAACCGATCCGATTCCACCAGCAACAGATCCGACCAAGCTAGGGGTTTTTCCCAAACCAACTGAAACCTGTGCAAAGAAGGAGATAGGAGGGATGATCTGAAAGGTGGGGCCCAAATCGGAGAGAAACCGCCGTAATCCCCGTGAAATCCGCGGATTTTAGAGGGAGGATTTGGGGAATACACATAGGAGAGAGAGGTCGTCGGAGGGGACCAAAGGAGCGGAGCAAAGAAACACACGAGAGAAAAAAGAGAGGAATCCGCGTAATAGTGGGAGAAGTGACGGGTTACAGTGCTAAAAAAGCACTTTCTCAAAGCAAAGCAACGAGAAACGGGCGAAAGAAACAGGCCCTAAGCTAACTTGCATCGGTTTCTAAAGATTACCTAATTTATATCCATATTACATTTTTTTGAGGAAGAGGGGAGGGGTGGGGTGGGGTGGGGTGGTGGACGGGACTGTGGGTTACACCAAAAAAAATTTGACCGCGGAGGACAAACGGACGGCGGAGATCGCGGCCATCCGTGATCCAACGATGCACGTAGCACACGCTTCGCGCTCGGGGCCCGCAGTGCCAAGCTAGAACTTGCGTGGAGCCCGGGTGCAGCTGCCCGGGAGAGCGACCCCCAGTGGGGCCCGGAAAACACATCACCCCTTAACAAGGGGGCGGGCGGCATCCCCGTATTTATTGGGATGCCACCTCCCTAGGAGGGGGTGGTTTTTTTGGCGTGCCCCCCCACAGGTGAACCTAGTGTTACCAACTGGATCCTCCTCCTGGTTTTTTCTGGCATTTGTGCCACATTTTTCTGGGTTTTTTTTACTCCTTTGCTTGTACGTCCTTACGGCGGCTGACTCGGTGTTTCTTTTCGCCGCCAGAATTGTGCCAGGGATACGACTGCCCGTCATTTTGCGCACAGGCAATGACTGCCCCATGTCGGCATTTCGCTCGTAAGCTGACTGTCCCCTTCGATTTCGTGCCTGGGAGACGACTTTCGCCGTGCCTTCCAAACACGGACATTCATTAGTATGTGTGTACATATGTACATATGCATTTATGCAAGTCAAATTCAAGTTTATTCGGGAAAGATGAAGAAATCTTAACCCAACCCGGTTAGGTAGGCATGTTGACCCTAAGCAACATGAACAGAAATTTACCATCATCTCGCCGAGAAATTCGAATGGATTTGATCTGCAACCCATGTTGCAAAGCAGCAGACTAAGGGTGTGTTTGGATTGAAAGAAAATGCATGAAAGAAAAGTGAAATGAAAAAGAAAAAGAAAGAAAAGTGAAATGAAAATGAAAATGAGATTCTTTCTCATGTTTGGTTGCCAAAGAAAATTTTGAAGAAAGTTCAAAGGAAAATAAGGAAATTTCTTTGAAAACATAAATAATTTACATAAATAATTCGTAAATAATTTCCAAATAATGTGATATTAAGTATTTCATAAATAATTTACAAATTATATGAAAACATTGGAAATAATTTGCAAGCTATTAGAAAAATTCGCGCATAATGCGCCAATTTTTCAAGCAAAACGCGAAAATTACACGAGTTATTCGCTAATTTTTCGAACAAGTTCATGAATAAAAATAATTTAAATATTCATGATTTTCTAAAAAAATTCTGAATTATTTACATACTATTTTAAAAAATTCGGGAAAAATTCGTAAATTTTGAATAATTTGTGAATTTTAAATAACTCATGTGTAAAATTTTGATAATAAATCGTGATTTTTTGAAAAATTCATTCATATTTTTTTTGAAAAAATTAATGAATTATTCATGAATTCATTAAAAATAGCTACTAATTATATTTGTTAAAAAACACAAATGCATGAATGTGAGAATAGTTAATTTTGCTTTGTTTTCCCTCATTTTCCTTGGGTCAAGAGGAGGAAAAGTTGAAAGAAAAGTTTTACTATTTATTTTCCACTCTTTTCCTTCAATTTCGTTTTCTTTTCACTTTTCTTTTAAGCCAAACAATGGAAAACCATTTTCCTTCTTATTTTCCTTCCTTTTCCCACTAACCAAACACACCCTAACTGAAAACTGATTTTTAAAGTACATGTGGAAAATTCCATGGACTTTTGTAAAAAGGGCGACTTTGAGGATATTTGCTATGCTCCACAAGAACCTTAATCAATTTCTTTACACTGTCTTTGCAGACCATCTGCCACACAATAAAAGCATGTATACCTGACTTTCTTTGTTTAATATAAACTAGATGCATGGGTCACAATAAAGAAAAAAAGTTCATGTCATAAATATGTAATATGTTACTTCAATTTCTCCTTCCAGCCTTATTCCTTAATGGACTTGCTCAATTAGGGACCAATAATGTCCATAAAAACATCTAGCACTGCAACACATGCAACAATACCTAACCTTGAGCTTTGGAGATGCTGTTTTGTGTCTGGATTGACCCAGGGGATGATGGGTCAATAAGCAACTGCAGTCTGAGTCTGTAGCTTAGATTGAAAGAAGACTATTTGGATTTATGTGACTCTTGCTAGTTGGGAGGTTTCCTCTCCCCCTCCATTCAAAAACTCAGGCCCTCAGTTTGACTTGTTCCTCCTCGTGCTTCTTGCTCACCAAGCAACCCTTTTGGCCAAATCGGCAGGTGCTAACTTCAGCCCTAAGCTTGCGTGCTCTTCATAACTCCCTGCACTATTTAAGTTCACTAATTAAGAGCTACAAAGATCATATACAACTGAGCAGCAGCAAAGTTTACGGAGCAGAGAGAGAACTAAACAGTGAAGGCAGCGAAATGATGGGCCTGACGAGCTTTTGCTGCTTCATACCAGCAGGGAAAGTCACGCCAAAGGGATCTGTATGTGAAGATAAAGGAGCAGAGAATGCAACGCCCGATCCAGAGGCAGCTGAGAAGAAGGAACAAGAAAACATAAGCAAATTAGAGAAGAGGCAGAGGAACGAGCACTACTACAAAAAAACGCTTGCATAGCGCTTTTTTTACACTTGGATAGCGCTTTTAAGCGCTATCCAAGCTACCGCTATGGTATCTCGGATAGCGCTTTTAAAAGCGCTATCTAAGCGGTTTACTAAGATAGCGCTTATAAAAGCGCTATCCAAGCTACCGCTATCGTAGCTTGGATATCGCTTTTTAAGCGCTATCTAAGTGTTTTACTAAGATAGCACTTTACTACCTTAGCGCCTTTGAAAGCGCTATTCAAGATTACACCTTGCATAGCACTTTCTAATGTTTGGACTGTATTAGCCACGGACTGGCCGTGGCTAATACTCATTGGCCACGGACTAGCCGTGGCTAGTACTAATTCGCCATGGACAGTCCGTGGCTAATGTGTAAAATATTTTTAAAAAAAAATATGAAAACAAATTTCAGTTTCAAGATTCTGCATGTACGCTGCTGACTTGGCTTGATGATGGTTTCCTGGCAAATTCATCACGATCGAAAAGAAAAAACCAAAGCACATTCAATATCAGTCAACAAATTCATAGAGGGATGATCACATCCCCAAATCTTTTTAAGTTTGTCATTCAACTTTATAACACAATCATGGACAAAATACATAATTTGCTTGTGAAGTAAACCATTCATAGACAATGACACATTTGGATTCACATCGACACCCAAAAACTAGAGTAAAAATCAGTTCAGAAGAAACTAGCCACATGAGCACACGGCCACCTCACATCATCTCATCTGAACAATGCCAGCACTGACCAGCTTTTGAATCTTGTGCATTACTTGTGGGTTCTTCAGGTGAGCCTGCGCTGACTTCGGATTCTCCTGAAGGTCGATCAACACCTGATGCACACACATCCAAAGAGCGCGTCAGAGATGTCAGAATCGAAAGCTATGCATGAATATGGATTCAAAGGGCTGGTACGCATCAAACTTACCCATTCAAACTTCATTTCTGGAGGCTCGTCAGCCAGAACATCTAGTGGCTGGATTGGGGTTGAAAGTGCCTCCTAGAAAGTGGACATCAGAATAGTCAGCTACCAAAGTGTTTGCTGAGATATACTACTTGCATAGCATGTCTACATGTCGAGATATTAAAATGAATGTTAAATGACACATGAATAAATAACCAACACTGGACCAAAAACACGTTGTCAACTGAAAATCTGGAAGTACATGTGATATCAGTTTGAAAACAGTTGAACTTGCACTAAACCATTCTTCATTAGGTTACTGTATAAACATGCATGAACTTATTGTGAAATCAACTTCTGGATAGTTGCTCTGTAACTATTTCAAGTAGGAAAAGAAAGCACCTGCAATGCAGCCTTTGTTGGAACGCGGAATTTGATTATAGCTGGGGAACCATGGAATAGGCCCTTCACTTGGGAATCCAAAGTAAACGAATGAGAAACAGAGGCACCGCTGAATCAAAGAACACATAGCATTTTGTCATGAAAATAGTTTAGGACGATCATAAAATGGTCTCATCCTAAGGGGAGAAGAAGCTAGTTAACTTACGCATCAAGCCTTTCCCACGTCTCTGAGGTTCTGCCAGACGTGACATCAAACCTGTCATGACCCCAACTGTCGTCTTTGAGGCTGACATCATATGCAGTCCTGGAAGCATACACAATGAATTAGGACAGTCGTTGCAAACAAGAGTGTAATTCAGCATGAAACTACAATGTTATATGTACTGTGAATGCATGTGATGAATATGTTTGGCTCCGATATAACTTGTTGGGGGTGGGCGAGTTCCTTGTCAAATTGACAATCACCTCACGGAAAACCAAGAACCGTGGATCAACAATCAAAGCAAATGACCAATGACAATATCTAAGCAAAACACTTTACCACATGAAATATACGAAATATGACGCAAATAAAAAAGGAGTCCAGTATAAAATAACAACAATTAATTAAGCGTGTAACATTAGTGATGCATGCGTCTTAATCCATCCATTATACACTGGATGTTATATCGTAAACAAATTGCAGGTTTTTCGTGAATGAGGTACCAGTCAGGGTGTTCAAAAATTTAACGAGGAGGGGACGCACGATTTACTGTTTTTCAAAGTATCTAAAACAATACCCCAAAGATGCAAATCTCAAATTTTTATTATTCAATCAGCAATACAAAAAATAAAGATAGCTACCATCTTTAATGAGAAAGCTATCAATCCAATATGCCAAGTCCAGCAGATTGACTCCTACATTAGTGGTGAAAAGACTTGATCCTATGATCGTCCACAAGAAAAACAACATTTTTGCATTCTTTAGCTCAGTTGGGCACACATTTTCATGTAGATAAATTATAAATGTATGCAAAAATAATGTTACTATGGTAAATTCGGATTCATACTAGAATCCTATGACCTGGGTTCATTAGCCCATTAACATGGTTGGCCAACTTAATAAGTAATAGTCTCTCTCCAATTAAGAGACCTATTTTCTAAAAACTCATTGATAGTTACAACCATAAGAATGAAGTAGACTTTAATTGAATTTTCTAAATAAATACACCAACCTCTTATCATGTATATAGGGGAGTGGTCAAAGAGGTTCAATAATTCAAGTTGATCACATGCAAGCCACCTCCTCAATGGAAAGTTTTCAAAACTTCAAATATCTTTCTTATTCTTTCATCCATCAATAAGAGCTAAGTAAAGCATCAAATGAGATTAAGTGAGAACCCCGACCTGCTTTACGTGTGTTTGTCCGTGTAGGCTATATGTGCATCAACAAGAAGGTTAGTCTTCATCAAATCTGTGATCCTCCTGTGAAAGATAGCACAAGCTAGTACGATTAGATATCATACAATATTACTCCAGTCAAAAAGGATAGAAAAACAGAGAATGATAGAGAAAGAGGTTGATGTATTTAGTGGTGTTTGATAATGGACCTTTGTAACGTATTGATAATACAAGTAATATGGAACTTAGAATTCAAATGCCTTCACAGTTTCCTGGCTCTTTTTCATAGAAATTGCATTAACAAATAAAAAGAATATTAACTACAACTAATTTCATATTCAGTACAAGATTGACAAACTCACCTCTTTGATGCACTCAGGCCCATCAAAAGATGGTTTACCCATTGCAGGGGTCACAGGATACCAAACCTTAGGGCAAATGTTACGGACAACAATTAACAACGAAAATCATGGATAGCTCAATAGCTGTTTTTAAAAAATAAATAAATAAACTGTAAACTGTATCGAATAGAAAACTGAAATATTAGAATAGATGCATGGAAAGGACAAATTGCAACTTTGTTGGTTCTTTCGTTCTTCATAAGGAATCATACATAATGCATAAGTGATAATGTGTAATAATAGTTTTCTCCAAAGTTGGAAGACAGGAAAAATACACTGAAGACAATTGATTATGCATTGTTACACTTTCAACCCGAAGATTCAAATGTGGACAAAATGCATTCGGGACTTTTATTTTTAAAAAGTAGGAAAAAGGAACATCTTCACATCTGATGGTCTAAAATGTACAAAAATACTAAAGACTAAAGAAGTAACAAATTAAACATGTGTTGGATTTCATGAAATTCCCATTATTTTATAAGCAAACAAAAGAGAGAATTATTTGCAGTTTAATGTTCACCACAAGAAATATAACCGATAACAGTAATCAAAAAACACTTACAATATAAGGGTCTTCACAAGGGCCAAGGATATTTTCATGTTTGCCCGAGAAGTCATTTAACCATATATTGATTGACCCAATGTCTCTGAAGATAACAGGCATTCTATCTGTTTGCAGTGGATACAAAGGTTTAAATAGTGCACGAACAGCTGATCATAAATAGAAGCTCACAGAATTTGAAACTTCAAAAAGAAAACATAGATAGAGTCAATACGAACATTACTATTAATTATCACTATTATAAGATGACCTTGACCAAATAATTCTTTCAGCTAAAAGTGTAATAATATACATTGTCTACACACATACATATGTACACAAGCAAACCTGTGTCCACATCACTAGGCTAACCTCCACTAACTAAATAATTTTATCGACTGAAACTGTGACAACATACAGTGCAAAAAACATGCATGTGCATGCACACACATGCCTATTATACTAATCCTGATCTCTCACGGCAAATAATGACCAACTTAATCAACAGAAGGGGTCTCAGAAACAACCCAGCCATCCTCGCTCTCCTCTGCAGCCATCTTCAGTCGTTCAGCCTTATTCCACAAAAATTAGAGTTGTATCAATTGGAACATGTAGGAAAGGCAACCCAGCTAAAACCATATAAAGAGTCATTACCCCGAGCCTCAATGAACCGTAGAAAGTAAGTGTAGATAACCACCATTCAGATAACAAGGGAGGGTCTAATAGAGATACTTCTCCTATGGGAATGACCCAGAACACCTTGCAGGGAACCTTGGCCAGACGGAGAACGTGCCACCCACAGGTTCCATCATAGTCAATCAATATAACCATTTGGTCTAGTAAGGTGGTGAGCTTAATGTAGGCGGTGGCAGTTGTCATCAGTTGAATCACAAGCTAGTAAGATATCATCTAAGTAATATGCTTTCAGTAAATTATGGTTTCCCATCCGCCAAAATTTTCACAAACTGACATCTTACCTGTTGATTCAATCTTTCTACAACCCTTTTGAACTAATCAGCAACCCATTCAAAACATCTCAATTGTATAATAGAGGTGAATGCTTCAAGATACCAAGGCAAGATCTAGTAGTAATCTGTAAACACAAGGCACTACTGCCAACAGTAGCACTACATGACTTGCTAAAATTATGGAGGATTGAAACTTGTCTGTTGCATCAACCATATGTCATATCTAGAATGACAACAGTAGTCTGGAAAACATTTTTACCATTGACTGAAAATAATATCATGCGCATTTTGAAGCTTTACAAGTTCAAGTATTCTCCATATACATCTGGAAATGATACTTGTTGATACTATCCAAAGCATTTGCTGCCTTCAAAGCTTCATTGTGTTCCACCAACTTAATGGATGAATTAATTCTGAATAATGATAATGATATCAGCTCAAAAAGAAGACAAATAAAATTTTCACAAAGCATCCAATTAAATTGATAAAATAACTCAGTGATATCAAAAGGATGATCGCATACGCATGGCAGGCAGCAGCAGCTGACTTCACTTTTGATTGCCCAACATACGCTTCTGTGTGGATGATCTTAATTGAAACAGCAGAATGTACAGATCAGAACATTTGCATGCAATTTGGAGTACAATTTACCTTAATACAAATACACCATTACAATTTAGGAAGGCAACAAAACCTACTTTTCTTTGCATGCATAAAGACATGTATTTTTCTTCATGTCTGAAGAGCTCATTGCTTAGAGCCAGAACCCCCATCTCTATGAGAAGACAAGAGTGCATCAATGGCATCCATCACTTGAGAAGCCTCGGGCGCCTTCCCCCTTGCGCCGGCCAGAATTCATTCGTCGCCAGCACCTGCATCGCGATCAGATACAAAAACGTCATTGTGGATTCAAGAAGCTCATCATTGAAATTGGTTGATCCTTGACTAAGCTTCTCACCTTTGCTTGTAGCTGGAGGAACTTGACATAGCCAATCGCTCCAGGCTAATTCTTGACCACTAAATTCAAGGTTCATTCGGTAGGGACAAAACATCCAATTCACGTATTACCATTACAACACCAAATCTCCAAATTTGAAGCACAATTTAGTAAAAATTTTGTAACGAATGATGTTTAAATCGCAAAACATACAATATGACATTTGCCTTTATAGTCAAATAATATGATGAACAAATTAGGAAAAAATTTCAGGTATTAGACGAGACCCATGTGGTACTATTGTATTAGGCACTGAAAAAAAATTCAAATTATGCACCAAAAGGTTCAAACTTTCATAGCATCCGAGAAGTTGTAGATGAATTTACCCATGTTCATGCATTCAATCATTAACAGCGCTGTCCGCAACTCTATAACATGAATTTCTAAATTTTAATGCCAATTTTTACCGAAACTGAGGAATATCCAGTATTTTTAAAGAATCCCAATTTCCCCAGTAGAAAATATTAGGGATTATGAGATGAAACCTGAAGGGTTATGGATTCGAGTTGGAAGGAGAACAGAGGTTGATGAAGCAGACGAGATCATTTGTGAACTGGTCGTCGCCTTCGTTCCTGATCGTGCCGGAGACTGCATCGATTAACATCATGCCTCGTTCGGAGAGATCCGAAAGCGGTGAAAATGACCAAAATGACGGGATTTGCGACTTCGAATGCCTTGGAGCGATCTCCGATGGGGCGAGCTTCGATCGATGGTTTCGATGAGCTTCGATCGACACTCGACAGTTTCGAGATCCGATTTGACCTTTGGCGAGCTCCGATCGGATGGATGGGTAGCTCGATTCGATCTCAGGTAGCTCAGATCGAAAGAGGAGGAAGCTCGTACGACCTTTACATTGACGATTGATCTTTGGTAGTTCAGGTCGAAAGAGGAGGAAGCTTGTATCGGAAGAGGTGAGGGCCGGAGGAGCCGCCGTCGACGAGAAATGGATCGGACAAGCCGATGTGAGGAGGAGGAGGGGGGAGGTCGCCTGGGGAATTTAGGGCTTGTTTGGAAATGAGAGGATCATACGCAGAGGAAAACGGCGGAATGGGAAATTTTTCCCGCCTAAGGCTCCGATATTTTTACTTGAGCGCTATGCAAGACATTATATATATGTATTTTTTAATAATAATGCTTACGTAACGATTAGTACCATAGCGCTAAAATAAAGCGTTATTTAAGGTATTACTTGGATAGCGCTTTGACAAAAAGCGCTATCTAAGTGATTTTTTGCTTTATTTTTATTTATTTTTATTTTCTATAAGTACAGAAGCGCTATACAAGAGCTCACTTAGATAGCGCTTTTTAGAAGCGCTATCTAAGTGGCGTTATCCAAGCCCAAATCTGTAGTAGTGGAGGGTGCATCACGTCCCATTCCATGCGCGGCCTAGCCTTATGTAGCTTGTATAGGATGTTATTATTATTGTTATTATTTGTTCTCTTTAAAATTTAGTTGATCTTGCTGTATAACATATTCAGCTGGTGTTTTGTCAGGTGAAAAATCAGGTTAGGTAGAGTGGCTTTGTGTATATTGTCTCCGAGTTTTTGGGATTTTTTGATTGAGGGTGTGTTTTTGCGTGTTTTGGGTGGTAGGGGTGGATTTTTTCTGGGTTTTTTTTGGGTTTGATTGTTTTTGGGGCTGATGGGGCATCTCATTGTTGGAATTAATGGCTCTTTTAGCCATTTGTTCACTCCCAATCTTTTTCTTAGTCCAACATTGGATAGGGTGACTCACTTGTGTGGGTATATAAGAGACTTCTTTCATATGGGCTATTGGACGTGTATATGAGCTAGGAATAAGGGGTATCTCGTGGGCGCATGAGCCCAAACCGAAATCGAGCCCAAATCGGATTGGGCCAAATGGAACCGGAAACCCTTAGCGTGTGTGCGTTGGCGTCGGCCTGCGCTGGGAGGGTTCACGGGTACGCGCGCGGAGTGCCCGAGGCCCATTTTGTTTTTAAGAATTCAAAAGGCCCATTACATTTTTATTTCCGCCAACAGCTATTTTTTTCATTAAATTGGTGTTTAATGTCTCAACAGACATTTTCTCTTTTAATGACTGCGTTTATTCATGGCTGATTTCCAACAGTCATATCTTTTCCTCTATATAAACTCAATTGTTAAGAGTTTTTATATTTCCCAACAGCTATTTTTTTCATTAAATTGGTGTTTAATGTCTCAATAGCCATTTTCTCTTTTAATGACTAAGTTATTAATTTTTATTCATGGCTGATTTCCAACAGTCATATCTTTTCCTTTTTATAAACTCAATTGTCAAGAGTTTTTCAATACAGCAAAAAATCATTCCTCCACATACACGAAAATCACCACCTCTTTCATTCTTCCTGGGTATCGATCTCTGTGCAAACTCCACACTTCTGGCCGCGAGTGGACGCGTTCAGACGCGACTGCATTAACCTTAGGGAGCAACCGGCATCATCCGATTACCACCACGGTCGGGCCGTAATTGTTTTCAAGGCAGTAGCTCAGCCACGGCGCAGTTTATCTTCACTGGATAAGTTTTCCATTTTCCTCTGTTTTTCCACTGCTACCTTCTCTTCTCGTTGCTCTCGCAGTTTATTTCTCGATTTATTTTTCTGATCTTTTAACTCTCTGTTTCGTTCTTGCAGTCATTGCTTTTCCCTTTCAGGTGTACGTAGCACCCATGTGGCACCCCTCTTTAGATGTCTGTCATGACCCGCTTCCCTAAAATGGAGGCGAGGCGTGAGAAGGTCCGCACGAGAGTGGAGCTGTGAAGCCCCAAACCCGATAAGCGTCAAAAAAATACATAAGCAGGTCCCTGTAACCACAACGGAATAACAATAATAACACAAGCAGAGACTGAAATAAAATCTCACATCTCATAAATTGTCCAACAAGAAAATAAGTCCAACATCCAGAAAAGCCACCAGGCTAAAAGAAAAGAGTCTAAAGGCCCAGAACAAGGCCAGCAAAAGAAACGACATAACAAGGTATGGGTGCTACGCACCGGTAACAAAACAACTGTCTAACAAAAGTAAAACACGACGAAGACACTAGGACTGGTCCCCAGTGTCCACGTACTCCCCGTCAAACGTAAGCTCGGGCTCGGCGTCAGCAAACACCTCGTCCTCAACAAGGTACTCAGGCTCAGGATCTAACATGTGTCACCCAAAAGAGTAAAGGGGCACATGTCAGCAAGTCTAAAAGACTTGGGCAAGGAAACTGAAGTAAGGCAACTAGCAACCTAGCAGTTTAGTATGCATGACATGGCAGTTATAACATGAGTGCACAATCAAGACATGGCAAGACAATTTGTACAAGAGAACAATCATCGGGACAAGACAAGACAAGACAAGACAAGAGTAGCCACGCTACTATCAATCTCAATCAATTCACTATTCACGTTGTTTTGTAGATGTTTACGCCTTACAGCTGAATGGTTTCACATTCGCTGATTGGCCGCTTAACATCTACCCCAAAACCCAGAGTTTACGCCTTACCACTGCAGTTGCTGATCGGGTAGACTCCCAGTTGATTGGTCGCTTAACTCTTACCCCCAATACCCACACGTAATGGAGCCAGGGTCCCCGTACATGAAGCTCAGCTAGTGAGCCTGGGGTTGCCCCGCACATGAGCTCGCATTCTTAAACACTTGGCGTAGGGGTGCACCTAGCCGGAAACACGCAATTCGGGCATTGGCTATCAACCAACACATGGCCCGCTTCTGGAACACGAGCCAGGTACACAAGCATTTGTAGCAAAGCTACGCAATCACAGAAACACTTAAGAATGCAATGACATGACAATTAATTTGCGTACCGTTAATGGAAAGTAAACATGACATGGTAATTGTGCAACATGCTAAATGTCGGAACTAGCTTCGTTGTCAAGCTAGTTCCCCAATTTGCGCCTAGGCGAGTATCATTTCGTCGCCTAGCCTCTTTTACGCCTACAACAAGCAAATGGCCTAAAACATGGCCTAAACCCTAAGTGGCAAGTTTCACTTGCCTAGCACCGGGGATGACGACCACTTCGTCACACGGGTGCCAATCTACGGGGAAATCGCTGTTTTGGGGAAACAATCATCAAACAACATGAAATTTTATTAGGGTTTCATAAAAATATAAATAGGTTATGAAAACAACGGTAGATCGATTTCTTACCGAGAGGAGGCGGAAGAAACACTCCGGGGAACCCTAGGATCAGATCTGGAAAAGATTGGAGAAGTTTGGGGAAACTAGGGTTTTGGGGGATTTGGGGATTTTGATGGATTTGGTGAGATTTTGGGGATTTGAGAGGTAGATAGAGTGGATGGATGGTTTGGATGATGATTCTAGGGCTTGGAATGAAGAAATGAAGCTTGGAGGAAGATGGGGGCTCAAGGGGGAAGATTTTAGGGTTTTGGGTCGTGTTGGGGAAGAAGAAAACGATTGGGTTGGGTTTAAATAGGATGGGCTGGCGGCTGCCCAGAAATTAGGGTTTTAACACAGGTTAGTCGGTCAAAGAGCAACCACTGACCGACTAGTTTGGTAACTAGTCGGTCGGTCGACCAACGCAGACCGACTAAGTGCAAACAGTAACTTCTGAACGAAAATAGGATTTTAGAGTTAGTCGGTCCATGAAAAAATACTGACCGACTAGTTTAGCATCTAGTCGGTCGATGAACGTTCTTAGACCGACTAAGAGTAAACAGTAACTCAACTAAAATTAAGATGATGTGTTAGTCGGTTAAAGAAGCATTGCTGACCGACTAGTTTGCAACCTAGTCGGTCAACCAACGTTCTTAGACCGACTAACGATAAACAGTAACTCCTGAAAAAATTAGAAAGCCAACTAGTCGGTCCAAGAAGGATTACCGACCGACTGGATCGTCATCTAGTCGGTCGATGCCCCTTCTTATACCGGCTAATGAGCACAAAAAGTTCCGATACGGAGCGCGGGGCCCCGGGATCGATTCCTAAGACTCCTAGGCTTGATCTAATAGTAAGATACGACCGTTATGAAGTCCGTCACGAATGACATACTTCGAAATCGACGATCCTAAGGAAGAAACGAGAAAATACGACGAATCGATCGAAAATGAAAGCTACGGAGACGAAAACCACACAAGAGGAGAAAATCCACCAAAACATATATTATATTATATTAAATCCAGATACATGAACAGCAGTCGTTACATCCTCCCCAACTTAAGAAAAATTCCGTCCTCGGAATTTCCAAATACTCACGAGTCCGGAAACAAAAGTGGGAAACGCTCTCGCATCTCATCCTCATTCTCCCAAGTAGACTCTCCAAGTGAGCCGTGTCGCCACATCACCCTCACAAGATTGACAATCTTGTTCCGAAGCGATTTCTGACGCCTGTCCAGAATCTGCACTGGATGCTGGTCATACGTCATATCGGGGCGAACGGTAATCTCCGAAAAATCTACCGCATGAGATGGATCGCTAATGTATCGACGAAGCTGCGACACATGGAAAACATTGTGAACTCCTTCCAAAGATGGCGGCAAGGCCAGGCGATAAGCTACCTCGCCAACCCTCTCCAAAACGTCAAACGGTCCAATGTATCACGGGCTCAACTTTCCACGCTTCCCGAAACGAATCACACCACGATTCGGGGAAATCTTCAAGAACACATGGTCACCCGGCTGAAACTCCAAAGGACGACGTTTAGCATCCGCCCAATGCTTAAAACGGTCCTGAGCAATCCTCAACCTCTCCCGAATATTCCTGACGATATCCACGGCCTCCACGATCATCTCAGGTCCCAACAACTCCCGGTCACCAACGTCATCCCAACTCAATGGCGATCGACATTTCCTCCCATAAAGAGCGGCGAAAGGCGCCATGCCAATACTCGCCTGGAAGCTGTTGTTGTAAGAGAACTCCACCAAATGCAGATGGTCCTCCCACGAACCCTTGAAATCCAACATGCACGCCCTCAGCATGTCTTCCAAAATCTGAATCGTCCTCTCGGACTGGCCATCCGTCTGCAGATGGTACGCCGTGCTGAAACTCAGACGCGTACCCAAACTCTTCTGCAAACTCTGCCAGAACTGAGATGTGAACCTCGTGTCTCTGTCAGACACGATACTCACGGGGACTCCATGAAGTCGCACAACCTCCTGCACGATTCACGTTACATCACTATCTACACTAGGGAAAAGGAAATAAAACGGAGAGTAAAAGAATTTTACCTCCATGTATCTCCTTGCTAGCGCCTCAGTGGACTGTCCCACCCGGAACGGGATAAAGTGCGCAGATTTGGTCAATCGATCTACGATCACCCAAATCGCGTCATTCTGCTTCGGACTCCGAGGTAGTCCAGTCACGAAATCCATAGTGATGTGTTGCCATTTCCACTCCGGAATCGGAAGCGGTTGTAGCAACCCGGCCGTACGCTGATGCTCCGCCTTCACTTGCTGGCAAACCAAGCATTTGGCTACACTCCGAGCCACGCTCCTCTTCATACCATGCCACCAATAATTCAGACGAAGATCCTGGTACATCTTGGTGCCACCAGGATGCACAGAATACGGCGAACTGTGTGCCTCCACCATCAGCTCCTCTCTGATATCCCCAGCTGGCACACACAACCTGGCTCCGAACCTCAGCGAGCCATCCTCATGAATCAAAAAGTCAGTCCGCAGACCGGCTTCCACCTGCTCCCGAATCTTCACCAGCTTCGGATCCTCGGCCTGGCCAGCCTTAATCCGATCCACGATCGTCGACTGTACCTGCATGTACATCAACGACGAAGCCTCCCCAGGAAGAACAATCTCCACGCCAGACTCGCAAAAATCCAGCTGCAATCTCCACTGCGAGGTCAAAATCATCACCGCGGGAAGCCTACTCAAAGCATCTGGAACCACATTCACCTTGCCAGGGTGAAACTGCAAATCAATCTCATAATCTGCCATAAGCTCCAACCATCGACGCTGTCGCATGTTGAGCTCCTTCTGAGTGAAAATGTACTTCAAGCTTTTGTGATCGGTGAAAATCTTCACTTTCTCACTCAGCAGGAAGTGCCTCCAAATCTTAAGAGAAAACACAACGGCAGCCAACTCCAAATCATGCGTCGGGTAATTCCTCTCATGAACCTTAAGCTGACGAGACGCATACGCCACAACGTGCCCGTGCTGATGCAACACACAACTGAGACCCTTGCCAGAAGCATCGCAAAAGATCTCGAATCCACCGATGCGATCAGGCACAACAAGAATAGGGGCAGTCGTCAACCTCTCCTTCAGAACACCAAAAGCACTCTCACAATCACCCGACCAAACAAAAGCAACATCCTTCCGCGTCAACCTGGTCATCGGCTCAGCAATACGAGAAAAGTCCTTAATGAATCGCCGATAATAACCAGCAAGTCCAAGGAAACTCCGAATCTCAGACGCAGACGACGGAACAGGCCACTCCCTGATGGCCCTAATCTTCTCGGGATCCACTGAAATACCATCTCCAGTCACCACATGCCCGAGAAAAGCAACTCTATCCAGCCAAAACTCGCACTTCGAAAACTTAGCATACAAACGATGCTTCCTCAAAATCTCCAACACCGTCCTTAAGTGCGAGGCATGCTCTTCCTCCGACTTCGAATAGATCAGAATGTCGTCAATAAAGATAACGACAAACTTATCTAAAAAGTCGTAGAAAATCAGGTTCATCAGATTCATGAAAACTGCGGGCGCGTTAGTTACACCGAAAGGCATAACCACGAACTCATAGTGTCCATACTTCGTCCTGAACGCTGTCTTCGGTACATCTCCCTTCTTCACCTTCAACTGATGGTAACCACTCCTCAAATCCAATTTAGAAAACACCCTCGAACCTCCAAGCTGATCAAAAATATCATCGATGTGAGGCAACGGGTATTTATTCTTAATGGTCACCGCATTCAACTCCCGATAGTCTACGCACATGTGACGCGAACCATCCTTCTTCTTCACCAGCAACACCGGTGCTCCCCACGGAGACACGCTAGGATTAATATAGCCCTTCTGCAAAAGCACATCCAACTGCTTCCGCAACTCTTCCAATTCTGCAGGTGCCATACGATACGGCGCCTTCGAAATCGGTTGCGCACCTGGAACGAGATCGATAGAAAATTCCAAAGCCCGATCAGGCGGCAAACCAGACATCTCCTCGGGGAAGACGTCGCCAAAATCTCGCACCACAGCTGGCCACTCCAACTCCATCTGCATAGCCACAGCCTCCACCGGCCTGGCCCGAAATCTGACAGGACCAAGCGAACTGCTACCACGACTGAACTCAAACACTGGATGTCCGGGAATCTCGAACACCGCCTTCTTCCTCCGACAGTCGATCGTAGCATAGAAGCTCGCAAGCCAGTCCATCCCAAGAACTGCATCATAGTTGATGATGTCGTGGACAATGAAATCAGCGAAAAGCTCATGTCCACAAACCACCAAAGAGCAAGAATTGCAACCACGATGCACCGAGACCACACCATTCCCTGTAACGATATTCCAACTCTTGGGAAGAGGGGACGTCGACAAGGAATGCCTCTCCACGAAGCTCCGAGAAATAATGCACATCGACGCACCAGAGTCAAAGAGGACTCGTGCAGGAAATATGCAAACCAAAACCACACCTAATCAAGCAATTAACAATCAAACCCTAGTCTAGCAAACAACCATGTTCAAGCAAACAACATAATCTAACAATCAAAACCAGCTAGGAAAGTATCAGCTAGATTGAGGATTACCTGCGATAACCTCTTCCACAGCCTCGCTCTCCGCAGCGGTCATCAGAAAAGCCTGCCTCCTCGGCGGAACAGCCTGCCGAAAAGCCTGCCCCTGCGGAACAAGAGCTGCTCCACATCCAGCAGGAACAGACGCTCGCTGCTGTAACGGCTGAGCTGCAACAGGAGCCCTCCGCAGCTGATTCGCATGCCGACAATCCTTCGCGGCATGAGAAGCATCACCGCAAACGAGACACTGGCCCAAAAACTTCCGACACTGATCCTTGATATGGCCAGGCTTACCGCAGAAATGGCAAGTCTTCAGAATAGGCCCTCCTGGCCTCTTAAACTGAGCAGACTGATTAGGCCTGAATACAGGTCTAACCACAGCTCTCGCCTGTTCCACAGGCCTCTTCCCAGCACCAACAACAGACCCCCTCCTCTGGTTCACGAGCAGCTCCTGCCTCTTGGCAGCGACCAGAACCTTCTGATAAGATTCCCGGTCAGAAGAGGTCACAAAACTCTGGAGCTCCGAAGCAAGCCCCTGCAGGAACCTCTGAGCCTTCTCCTCAGCGTCCTGCACCATCTTTGGTGCAAACCGACTCAGCCTCATGAACTCTTGGTGATACATGTCCACCGACGAGTTCCCTTGCTTCAAATCGATAAAACACTGCAGCATCTCCTCCCTGGCAGCTTTCGGAAAGAACTCACCCTCAAATCTGGCCTTGAAGGTAGCCCAAGCTATCGGCTCCACCAACATCTTCTCTTCTGCATCCCACCAATTCCGAGCATTATCCTTGAGTTGCCTCTTCGCCAAATCAACCCATCCAGCCGGGGTGATCTTGGCCATCTTCAGATTGTCCTCGATGTTCCAAATCCACTCATCGGCAGCCAGAGGACCCTCAGAACCATCAAAATACGCGGGACCCAGCTCCCGAAATTACTTCGCTCCTGGCTCAAAGCGAGGGGCATCCGGAAGAGCCCGGGCAGCTCGAGCAAGTGGAGCATTCTGGACTTGCAAAAGCACGCCCTGCTGCACTTGCATCATCTGGAGCATCATCCGCATCATCTCACCGCTGGTAGGTTCCCGCTCAGGCTCCTCATCATGAGGGGTCGCGCCACTACCCCCACCACGGGTGAAACGTCTTCCTGCCATCTAGTGACACAGAAAACGAATCAGATTAGACTCATAGCTTATGACATCGGACGTCGAACTTAATTTATTGGACATTCTAATATTATTATCGTCATTCCAAAAATCGAAGTTACAGAAGGACCTGCATGGGCCACCACTAAAACCTGTCACGACCCGCTTCCCTAAAATGGAGGCGAGGCGTGAGAAGGTCCGCACGAGAGTGTAGCTGTGAAGCCCCAAACCCGGTAAGCGTCAAAAAAATACATAAGCAGGTCCCTGTAACCACAACGGAATAACAATAATAACACAAGCAGAGACTGAAATAAAATCTCACATCTCATAAATTGTCCAACAAGAAAATAAGTCCAACAAGAAAATAAGTCCAACATCCAGAAAAGCCACCAGGCTAAAAGAAAAGAGTCTAAAGGCCCAGAACAAGGCCAGCAAAAGAAACGACATAACAAGGTATGGGTGCTACGCACCGATAACAAAACAACTGTCTAACAAAAGTAAAACACGACGAAGACACTAGGACTGGTCCCCAGTGTCCACGTACTCCCCGTCAAACGCAAGCTCGGGCTCGGCGTCAGCAAACACCTCGTCCTCAACAAGGTACTCAGGCTCAGGATCTAACATGTGTCACCCAAAAGAGTAAAGGGGCACATGTCAGCAAGTCTAAAAGACTTGGGCAAGGAAACTGAAGTAAGGCAACTAGCAACCTAGCAGTTTAGTATGCATGACATGGCAGTTATAACATGAGTGCACAATCAAGACATGGCAAGACAATTTGTACAAGAGAACAATCATCGGGACAAGACAAGACAAGACAAGACAAGAGTAGCCACGCTACTATCAATCTCAATCAATTCACTATTCACGTTGTTTTGTAGATGTTTACGCCTTACAGCTGAATGGTTTCACATTCGCTGATTGGCCGCTTAACATCTACCCCAAAACCCAGAGTTTACGCCTTACCACTGCAGTTGCTGATCGGGCAGACTCCCAGTTGATTGGTCGCTTAACTCTTACCCCCAATACCCACACGTAATGGAGCCAGGGTCCCCGCACATGAAGCTCAGCTAGTGAGCCTGGGGTTGCCCCGCACATGAGCTCGCATTCTTAAACACTTGGCGTAGGGGTGCACCTAGCCGGAAACACGCAATTCAGGCATTGGCTATCAACCAACACATGGCCCGCTTCTGGAACACGAGCCAGGTACACAAGCATTTGTAGCAAAGCTACGCAATCACAGAAACACTTAAGAATGCAATGACATGACAATTAATTTGCGTACCGTTAATGGAAAGTAAACATGACATGGTAATTGTGCAACATGCTAAATGTCGGAACTAGCTTCGTTGTCAAGCTAGTTCCCCAATTTGCGCCTAGGCGAGTATCATTTCGTCGCCTAGCCTCTTTTACGCCTACAACAAGCAAATGGCCTAAAACATGGCCTAAACCCTAAGTGGCAAGTTTCACTTGCCTAGCACCGGGGATGACGACCACTTCGTCACACGGGTGCCATTCTACGGGGAAATCGCTGTTTTGGGGGAACAATCATCAAACAACATGAAATTTTATTAGGGTTTCATAAAAATATAAATAGGTTATGAAAACAACGGTAGATCGATTTCTTACCGAGAGGAGGCGGAAGAAACACTCCGGGGAACCCTAGGATCAGATCTGGAAAAGATTGGAGAAGTTTGGGGAAACTAGGGTTTTGGGGGATTTGGGGATTTTGATGGATTTGGTGAGATTTTGGGGATTTGAGAGGTAGATAGAGTGGATGGATGGTTTGGATGATGATTCTAGGGCTTGGAATGAAGAAATGAAGCTTGGAGGAAGATGGGGGCTCAAGGGGGAAGATTTTAGGGTTTTGGGTCGTGTTGGGGAAGAAGAAAACGATTGGGTTGGGTTTAAATAGGATGGGCTGGCGGCTGCCCAGAAATTAGGGTTTTAACACAGGTTAGTCGGTCAAAGAGCAACCACTGACCGACTAGTTTGGTAACTAGTCGGTCGGTCGACCAACGCAGACCGACTAAGTGCAAACAGTAACTTCTGAACGAAAATAGGATTTTAGAGTTAGTCGGTCCATGAAAAAATACTGACCGACTAGTTTAGCATCTAGTCGGTCGATGAACGTTCTTAGACCGACTAAGAGTAAACAGTAACTCAACTAAAATTAAGATGATGTGTTAGTCGGTTAAAGAAGCATTGCTGACCGACTAGTTTGCAACCTAGTCGGTCAACCAACGTTCTTAGACCGACTAACGATAAACAGTAACTCCTGAAAAAATTAGAAAGCCAACTAGTCGGTCCAAGAAGGATTGCCGACCGACTGGATCGTCATCTAGTCGGTCGATGCCCCTTCTTATACCGGCTAATGAGCACAAAAAGTTCCGATACGGAGCGCGGGGCCCCGGGATCGATTCCTAAGACTCCTAGGCTTGATCTAATAGTAAGATACGACCGTTATGAAGTCCGTCACGAATGACATACTTCGAAATCGACGATCCTAAGGAAGAAACGAGAAAATACGACGAATCGATCGAAAATGAAAGCTACGGAGACGAAAACCACACAAGAGGAGAAAATCCACCAAAACATATATTATATTATATTAAATCCAGATACATGAAAAGCAGTCGTTACAATGTCACATTGGACAAACCACATCAATCACATCTCAAAACACGTGCACACAGTACATGGGGCAAAACCCACATGAATAGGATGTGGTGCACACACAAAACCGAAAAGGAGTGACACGTATGGGTGTGTGTTTGTTTGGTTATCGTCGGGGTGTAAAAGGGAGAAAAGCATGGGTGAAATTGCAAAACCGTCGGGGGAGCAAAGTGCATAAATCACAATGACAAGGTTGTAATTCATGGAATGTGGGGGCTTCAATTTCGATGGTCCACAGCCACACCTCGAAACCAAACCCAACTCCCTACCTACCCCAAGTGGGCCCCACAATGATGAGGTGGCCAAATATAGGCCACCACTCTATCAACATGTTTGTGTGCATGTGGTAAGAAAAAAACCTCATGAACAGGATGCGATGCACATGCGCAACCGAAAAGGAGTGAGAAGAGTGTGTGTGTGTGTATCGTCGGGGGTATACAGAGGAAAAGCAGGGGAGAAATTGCAAAAAAACTTTGGGGTTGGGTAAAGTGGGGGGCTTTTATTTCGGTGCACCACACTCACACCGCAAACCAAACCCAACTCCCCACCCACTCCCAAGTGGGACCACAATGATGCGGTGGATAGGCCACCACTCTATCAACATATTTTTGAATGATGAATGCACAAACATCCATTCAGCGCATCTGAGGATGAGGGAAACTGGCTACTGGACCTAGTTATGATTTAATAGTGGTTAAATTCGAATTAATCACGATGATCTACCACAATAATTGGGCTAGAACTGCAAGGCGCATCTTGTCGTTGAGCTTCATTGGGGCTTTCAGCCATGTTCTACTGTCACGGCTTACAGGCTTGCCATTATGTTACTCAAACTTGCTAACCCAATGAAGTGTTTAGCTCACTTTTCTTGTGGGTTTACCCTTGAGACTTCTTATCCTTTTACCCTCAGACAATATATACACACAACCACTCCTCTCACCATTGTCGTTTTTCGTGGCCCCTGCATCTTGTGGGTGGGTTTTTTTTGGGTGTCCTAGTGCACTATGTGCATGTGTAATTTTTAGTCTATTATACAAATGATGATGTTGTCCTCCATGGCGGGTTTTGTCCCATGTAGTACATTTGTCCTATGTGGAAGTGTCACATTGCCACATGGGATGCCATATCACCGCATAAACACTCAAAAACTACCCAAAAAGGACCAAAAACACACCCAATGTCAAACAACGGCCCATAAACCCCACGACAACTCTCTCTCTCTCTCTCTCTCTCTCTCTCTCTCTCTCTCTCTCTCTCTCTCTCTCTCTCTCTCCCCCCCCCCCTCATTTGAACATGTCACGCCCTACTCCCCAGGATACCTGGGATTTTCGCATCTATCCCAAGTATTCCTGAAGAGGCAGATGTGATAAAGAAAGAGAGAGTAAACAATTAAGAGCAAGCAGGCCACTGTGCACATTCTGGGACAGTACAGATAGTGCTCCAATACAGAAATATCACACAAACACAACAGACACAAGAAGACATAAGAAAAATAAATCCCATATCATTTCATCATTACTAATATCCATGGTACAACATATACATCCAGGGCTACAACTCACACTACGACTCGCACCCCACCAATACAACCATCAACACCACCCAAGAGGGTGAACACAGTTGGTACAACCCAGCCCACTAGTACAACACACTCCTTACACTATCTCTGAACTCCATCTCCATCTCCACGGCTCTCCAAGACTCCTCGACTACCTATGGGGAAAAGGGTAGGGCACGTCAAAGCGTGTCCAACATGAGTGCATAACTCTAACAGAGGAATATCTATGTTTGACATTGTGATGCGAACGCAAAAGTGCATAAGGTAATAAAAATAAATAGCTATTGTACAGAAGATAACAACTAAATGAAGAACTAAAGTGAAGTAAACAACTTAAGTAAACAGGGAGTGAAGCAACTAAAGTAGCATGAAAATAAAACACACTACAAAGGCAAGTAGCACAAGAAGACAAAGCACAACCACATAGTCAAACATAATTACACACACTACACATAACACGCATAAAGCACATAGTGCACATGATATGCACAAGCAACACATGAAATGCAATCCACGCATGAAATGCAATGTACATGCAACCTAGAGGGATCTCATGATCTACGCTGACATGGCATCAAGAGGTGGCTCCCATTGGGATCAAGAGGTGGCCCGACGAATTTTCCCAACTCCTACCGTGAAACTTTGGCCCAATGTAGTAGTTTGGGTCATGTAGCCCTCCTTTCCATCATACCTCATACCATTTATGAATAAGCATATATCCCAATCACTTGGCATGAGAACATGTCATCTCATTCACTTGCATAATAGCATCATGCATGCATGCCACATTTAAGTCAGAACGGTCACATTCACATGTACATGCATGACATGGAGTCCACATCACACACGTAACACATGCACACAGTCATAAACAAGAAAACTGAGGCAGACTCATAATCTGTTTTCAGTCTATCCTCTAAAAGAATCAAGCAATATCAGTCCCTTACACTTAGAACCTGATCTAATGTTCAACATAAGAGTTATAGATAAATTAATTATCTTCCCAGATCGTCTAAGAATGCACAATTTGTACAATTATAGAGACAGTTATGACCTGTACCCCCACATGGTGACAGAATCTGCCCAAAATGGACATATAGTTGAATATCAACAGTTATAGGTCATTTACAGTTTAAAGCTAAGGTTGGACCCAAAATGAAAGTTGGAGGTAACTTAATAAGATTTCTAGATTATATTAAAGCATAATGTTCAGATCAGTCTACTAATAGTTATGGCCTACAGATCATAGGGTGCTCAAACTGTCCTGACACTGGAATTATAGCTGTATAAATCAATTAATACAGTAATGTTACAACCAAAATCTGACTGAGGTCCCAACATGAAATTTGTAGATAATTTAAACCGGATTCCAAATTATCAAGAATCATGACATTTGGATATTTTATGTAAAAGTTATGCTCTGTTGACCAACATGGTGTAGAATCTGTCAGATCATGAGACTACGACAGAGATCATCAATTACAGTCTAATTATTGGAAGAATTAAGCTTTAATCTCTATATGAAAGTTGTAGGAAACTTCAAGGGCTTTTCAGATCATATTATAGCATAATTTTTGGAGAAGTAGAATAAAAGGTATACTCATCACAATAATAGAAAAAGAGCACCACAGTAAGGAGATTTTGCCAAAAATGACACTACGTTAAAGATCATCAGTTTAAGTCTAGTTCCAGGCAGATTTTGAATTTATTATTTAAATAGAAGTTGTATATAACTTAATGAGCTTTCCTTATTATCTAAAATCATAATTTTTGGATCATTATACTGGAAGTTATGCTTATTTGAATTCGTAGGACAGAACTGGAATTAGAAAAAGGCAACATCTTTACAACACACAACATCAGCAACAATAACAACACAAAAACAACTATCACAAAACACAACCACAACTACAACACAACAACTACATGGCATGTCAATCTGAAATATAGTATTCCAAGAAGAAGTAAGAGTTATGAACTCCAACCTCTAAGAAAGGTGCAACCCAACTCTTCCAAAAGCTCTAAGCTCTCCCACAACTCTAGCTCATACCATGACACAAAAGAGAATGAGTTAGAGATGTTGGGCTTGCAAGATGAAGAGAGGAACAAGGGGAGGAGAGAGCTTACATGCTAGGTTCATCCTTCTCAACCAACACCCTAGCTAGCATCTCGTAGTTGCTCCCTAGCATCAAGAGGGAGGAGGGAGGAGGGAGGCTCATGGCACCATGAGAGAGCCAAGAGAGCATCAAGGGGTCATGGCATCAAGGGGAGGAGATGCTCATGAAATTGATAGGAGAAGAAAAAGGAAGAGAAAGACAGGATTGGATAACAGCAAAAGAGAAATCTAGATCTCTCTCTCACTTTCTACCTTAGCTATAAGATAACCATGCACTAAAGAAAGTTACCAAAATACCCCCAAGGTCACAATGACCTAACAAACCGCACCAATACCTAGGAACAACAACGATGTCATTCCATGGAATTACCCCTCAACTTGGGGTAATAGTTACAATTCATGCCATTGGGTCATACACACATACATACATAAAGACACATAACCATACATAACCAAGCATGTGCGCGCGCGCAGACACATACATCTAAACACACTCATGCATTACACACCCGCATCCATACATCTAAACACACACAGTGATGGATCAATATGCACATGCAGATATGCCCGAATGCAAGCACAAATATAAGAACAAAGATACCATGCACAGAGAAATGCACGGAGAAATGCCCATACATGGGATATTGCACATGCACGGTGAGAACGGGTCTAGTCGATGCAGCCCCCGTTTACAAACAGTATCTTTATACTCATGATTGTCAAGTAAAATGTTAAGTTGGCAGGGTAAAGCCAAGCTTTTGATCCAAATTAACAACCCATCTGTGATCAAATCCACGGAGTGGAGGAACTCCAGTTAACTACTGACTCGCAAAAACAAAGAACACTCCAATTAAATCACCCTCCCTCTTTCCTCGTTCAAATACAACATAAATACAATTTATAATTTCCATTTGACCCACATGCCTCTTTTATGAAAGCTTGCATCCCAAGCATCTCGTGTGCCTTCTCCAACACACTTTGAATCCATTCAAGAAAAGCCAGCGCCTTAAACCAACTAGTATTTACAATAAGACCAGGGGCCAAAGTGTTGTAATTTTCATCAAAGCCGTGTCTAAACAATTGAAGCCATTTTCTATAAAAGGATGCCGGCACCTGACCTAGAAAGATAAAGCAACTGAATTTAGTTTAGAGCAGAGTCTGACTGATCAGAGAGAGAGAGAGAGAGAGAGAGAGAGAGAGAGATGGGGTTTAGTTTCAGTTGCATGCCAGCCCTGCTCAAGGTTTCTCCATTGAAACAATCTGAAGAAGAGGAAAAACTCTCGGCCTTGAAGTTTGCGAAAAAAGAGGAGAAGCAGCAGCAGCAGCAGCAAGAGGAGGTGAAGATGAAGATGAAACTAGCAGAGGAGAAGAAAAAGAGGAGCAATCTCGATGAGGCTGCTAAAGCAACTCCTTATTTCAACTTCCACTCACGGCCAGGCCTCCTCTGATTGGTTCTTTGGCATATCCCTCTCTCGTCAGAGCTAGCTGATGATTGGCTTTCAGCAGAATGACGCAAGACGTACTCTGTGTTAAGTGCTAATTTGTGTCATGGATGGTAGTTATCAGTGTTGTAATTCTTTGCTTAGCTTGTATGTGAAGTTGGCCAAACTGATGATCGAACTCACAACCTCAACTATTTTAAGCTCTGCGTGTTCATGACAAATGTTTCACTGATTTCAATGCGGATCTTTATCCAAGAATGCATTTGTTCTCACCATCAAAATGGCTGAGATTGTTTTCCAGCTCGTTTTAGGTGCCCTATTTAATCCTAATGGATCATTAGATTAGTTTAAGGCTATTTTCGATATCTGGAGCCTGAGAGAGCTGTAGCCGCCGCCATTGTAGAGGTTTGTCGAGAGATTAGGTTTATGAGTTTGATTGTGAAGGTGAGTGATTCTCTTCATTACTCTTTTGATTTCTTCTTCCTTTGAGTGAGATTGTGAGGGCTTGTGCTTTTCGTCAAGTTATTACTCACGTAAGCGGAAGATAGATTGTATACCCTTTGTCGATCTCTCTGATAGTGGAAGTATCTCGGAATTGATGGACGTAGGTTGTGCGCAACTGAACCAGGGTAAACTCTTGTGTGTCTGTAATTGATTTGATTATTGTTGTTGTTTTTCATTTGATACTTTACTTCGCAATGTCGTAGGGATTTTGTATGGTTATTTGAGAATCCATTTTTGCTATTCCTAAATTCCTGATCAGCTTTTAGGATTGATTATTCCGCACGAATCCCAATTCTGGCATCGCCATTGGACTATTTCCCAACATGATTAACTGTTCAATTCCTTTCGACGTGAATATCAGATCCAGTAAAATTTCAGGGATGATGTTTTATAAATGTGGAAAATGGGAACCAGCAATATATGGTGGAAAATTTTCTTCTTGATAGCGTGAAACTCGCATACCAGTTATTTATTCATTCGATCCGAACGGTTCATTTTGATCTTCATGTTCTAAAAAAATAAACCACCAATTTTCAATTGAATCCATATAGTTTTGCTTGTTTATCCGCCCATTGCAAGTTTAACGGAAAAGATAGAACTTTTTTCCAATGAGTGCATCACTTTTCAAATACCCCTAAGTTTCACACACATTAACCATATGCAGGTAATAGCGGAGGGTGAGGCGTCGGTTCAAATCACCAAGTGAACATCATATCATCAAATGATCATCTCCCGAGCTCTTCTTGATGGGGTCCATGAAAGTGTAGGAAGATATATGCCCATGAGGCAATTTATCTTGATTATACGTCTTGTTCATACCGTACATGGTGCGTATTATTCTAAGTATAAAATCATTTGTATTAATATACTTAGATAATATCCATAGACTTATAGTTAGGTCCTTACATATCTAGATGAGATCTCGATTATGAGTAAGTAAGAGACCGAATAGAAACGTAAGTCTAAAACGGTTCGTGATCATAGATGTGTCGAGAACTGGATATCGACACATCGGATAGATCACTGTGTCTTCGTCTTACCTTCGGGTAATGATGATCTCATAGTCATTCGACTTACTGAAGTCGGAGATGAGACACAGGTGCTCATTGGAGAATGAGTTCACTGAACGACCAAGTTAGAGTTATTAAATGGTTAACTTTAATGATCTGTCTTTAATAACTCTAGGGTACTGATGATAGGTTAGTTGATCCTTAAGACCTGAAGTCATCTGTACCAACCTGTGAGCGGACGGTGTAGCTTAGACCCATGATCTAGCTTCGAGGACCAGTCCTGTTGAAAGATCTTAGGTTGGGTTGCACCTGAAGCTCTCGAGGTGAGTAAATGACTAAGATGGGATTCGTCACTTCCATTAAAGGGAAGTTAGTGTTACAGGCTCAGTACGGTCTTTATGTTAATCCTCGGCCGGGGTACGTTGCAAGTAGTACAACGTGTATACAATAAAGACCGCCGTATACTGACCAATGTTGTCTAATAGGGTTGACAGAAAACCATACCCTAGGCCAACAATAAACACAGTCTTGACGAAGGGATTGTAGCTAACGGCATTCATCACTGACACAGCCAATGCAAACCATATGATACTTTTGTCAAAGGGTCGATCACGTTATGATGACTCTGAAACAGGGACGACAGCTACTGCTCGTAGTGACCGTCGTCTAGGGGTTTCGAGCCCCAACCTGTAGTAAGGTCAGGCTGTAGGGTCGCACACCGAGTAGTGTTCGTGTCTTAGTAATAGGAATATAGAAAAGAGAGAAATATCATTTGATGATATTAAACATTCACAAAACGGTTGTGAATATTAGTCGCATTAGCAATGGGGACACAGCATTGCATTAGATGCTAACTTTGACTAAACATGTTGTAAATTAGTTACGACGAATTTAGTAGGAACAAACTTGTTGGAAAGGGTTACCTGGATGACGGGATTGTCCCGGTCTAAACACGGGTTCAAACCGCGTCCAAATCGGAGCTCAAACGAGTCCAGAAACGCAGAAATAGTTCAAGGAGAAGTGGGTTAGACCCACTGGGCCAAAAGGCCCATGTGCAAAGGCAAAACGGGCACCGCCCACTGCATCAGCGGGCGCGGCCCGCTGCACAGCGGGCGGGCGCCCGCTAATGCAGCGGGCACGGCCCGCTGCACGCAGCAGGCCAGCGCCCGCTGCAAGCGGGCGCGGCCCGCTGCTTGCAGCGGGCCAGCAGCGGGCGGGCGGCCCACCCTTGCTCCCTTGGGCGGGCGCGCCCGCTAAGCCTAGCGAGCACGCCCACAACTTAAGTCAAATTAGGGTTTTTGAAACCCCTAATGACGACTATGAATTTTGAGAAATTGCTAAACTTTGAGCATTTGTTTGAGGGGTCAAACGAAGTCGAAATTTGTCGCCGTCAGTTCCTACGCGTTCACCATTCCAAGCTCTTCTGATTGATAGCTTGTTTGGTGTCTGAAGTTTAGTATGCGAGGAGAATTAATTAGTTAAAGTTTGACTTTGTGAAAGGCTAACTTTAAAGTTGAAATTAAGCAAATGGCTTAAATTGTTTTTTCTCTTCATGGGGATTGTCCCACATTGCCCGCAACGAGAGGTTGAGTGCTCACTCCCTATATAAATAGGGGTGCACTCTCCTCGTTGAAAAACACACCAGTCAACAATCGGGTAGCTCCAGAATTTTAGAGCAAGCTCGATCCGCGACTAAACTCTCTGTCTATTTTCCTGTTCCCCGGAGTAGTCCTAGCACGACTACAAAGGGGGTTTGGATCTGATCCAGACGTCTAAGACGCGGGTTTCTTCTCAAGTGAAACTTTCTACTGCGTGTGATCGGCTCGAAGGCGAAAGCAGCTCGGGCGGATCGGTGCGAGGGTGCGAGGCGGCTCAGGCAGATCGAGTCAACGCGGCTCGGCTACGTGGAGCTTCTCAAGACGGTGCGGTACATCTTGCCTGCTCCAGGGCCAAGATTCCGGGTATGTGGTTAAGCATTTTTAGTGCAGATTTTATTAGTCGCTTTAGTATAGATCCTTCTTGGGGTGGTCAGATCCACCCCAAGTTGGCATAGATCGGGCTAGGTTCTGGCTCCCCAGAGCCTAGCTAAATAGTTTAGCTAGTGTAGAAATTTTGATTTCTGGTTTTTTCGCTGCGCTTTTGTGCCTCCGTGGTCCGTCCGACTTAGGACGGATACGGATCCGAGCTCTGGGGGTCCGCCAAAACCCAACAGTGGTATCAGAGCTTGTTGAGCTTGAGTACGGGTTCTCGGGTTATGAGCCAACCCGAAGTAATCGCTCTTACCGTACCAAGTCCCGATAAGATGGAGATCTTATAATGGGTTGGGCATTGTCGAGAGGCATGCCGTAAAACAAGTTTCTGAGGTATCTTGTGACGGGTCTAGAGTGCCATGGATGATGGGCCTTAACAGCGTCATAATGATATCAGAGTGATACCCTTCAGTGGTATCAGAGCTTGTTAAGCTTGAGTACGGGTTCTCGGGTTATGAGCTGACCCGAAGTAATCGCTCTTACTGTACCAAGTCCCGATAAGATGGAGATCTTATAATGGGTTTGGCATTGTCGAGAGGCATGCCGTAAAACAAGTTTCTGAGGTATCTTGTGACGGGTCTAGGGTGCCATGGATGATGGGCCTTAACAGCGTCGCAATGATATCAGAGTCATACCCAACAGTGGTATCAGAGCCACGGTTATGCTATAGATCTACTATAGCGGCTTCTTAAATCTTAAGAAATGCTAATGTTAACATGTACAAACTATTTTGCTTAATGTTAAATAGTTTTAAAAATTGTTTCGTGTTTTAAAAATTGTTTTTGCAACACGGAAATTTTATTTTGGACTATTTACTTTATGCGATAAATTTTAAATAGGTATCCAACATTTAAATACTGTATAAATTTTTTTATGAGATATGAAAAATTTTTGGGGGTGTTTAAAGTTTATGTAAACTTTATAGAAAAATTTTATTTTCGAAATTTAAGAATTTTTTCTTTAGTTACATAAAAGTTAGAGATCTTTAAAACTTTATTTGAAAGCTTCTAAAAAGATTTCTAAAAGTTTTAAAAGAGTTTTAAAATTATTTTAAAATATGTAAGTAATAGAAATGATTTTATTTCATGAGATGAAACATAAATTAATTTCTTTTTTTTATTACATAGTTGTTTCTAAAATTATTATGTGATATTTTAATTTTAGAAATAAGGTTAAAAATTTTAAAGGCCTAGGTTTAAATAATTATTAGATAATTTTGTACGACCTAGTTTTATGCGATAAAATTTTTATGGAGGCTTTAAATCTTTAATTTTTAATTTTAAGTGTTAAAATTTAGATTTGCATGTTTGTATTATGTAGATAAATTTTAAACTTGCAAATACACTTTATATGTCACTAAAATGAAATTTTCTTTTATGCGGATAAGTTAGTTGTTTCATTTCATGTTGAATAATGTATTCACAAACCTTATTAGGTTAGCCATTAAAATTTTATAAGATGAAATTTTAATATGACAGTGACATGCTATGTTTGATAAAACAAAACAACATCGAACCTAATACCAGATTAGGGTAGTCCCTTTGTTTTGTAAATCATTTCATTAAAACGTTCAATTAAATGATTTTCATAAAAAGACAATGTTGAATTGTTATATTAAAATCCTAATTAGATTGGGGTAGCAAGTTGAACGTAGAACCTTATAGTTGATAAGGACTTAATAAAAGCTGTTCAAACAATCTGAAAAATTTTGAATTTTAGGATCCACTAGTTGATAAGGATTAACTAGTTCTCTAAATTAAAAGCCATTTAGTTGTTTGGAAAACATAAGATTGATGACAACTCCTTCAATGGATCATGATGTCGGTCAATGTGCTTGGCTAAAGTTTTTGGACCAACCTAGCTAGACTGGGTGACAAGTGGTCCTGGCTTAGTCAATTCCCTGGCCGCGTCCGCTGGACCGCAAGGAGTCGATTCATGACTATGTAAGTCCATCGACTATACCTAAGTCAATACGATAATAATCTTTTTCAAGATAAATCGTAGCCCTCCTTGTTTTAGGAGTTGGCAACTGTAAGAAACATGTTTCGGTTGTTGAGCTACACTCAAGCCGTGACATGTCAATCTTATAGAAACCGATTTCTTGATTGACATCTTAACCTGACTGAAACTGTTGTCTCATCCCTCGAGCTTCGGCGTAAGTCTAACCAAGAATGTAGTCTAAGACCTGACCCAAACCGGCGCGTCGTGCATACACCGAGCAAAGGGGCAAGTCAGGCTAGACACGAAAACAAGGGTCCGACTAGGCTAGCCATTGTGATCCGGTTGAGCACACTCATGATCACAAATGACTAGGGGTAAAATCGATAGGGAATCATAGTAAATATGATTGACGATGAGTTCGTCTACCGACTGCAGAGTCGGACAACTTGTTGAGATACACTCAAGGTTGTCAGACTCAGGGTAGTCGGATCCCTCTCTCACAAATGTTATTTTATAATAAATTGTTTATTATTATGGCTTTAAATAAATTTAGTGGGAGAATATAGTTTTATTACACTACTGGAAAATTGGACATTAGCCACGGACAATTCCGTGGCTAATACCCCAAAATCCGTGGCTAATACCCAATAGCCACGGATTTTTATAAATTCCGTGACTATTGTTCCGTGAGAGAAAGTGGCATTGCAAATGTGAAAAATCCGTGGCAAATGGAAGAAATTCCGTGGCGAAAAAGTTAGCCACGGAACTATAGCCATGGAATTTCCGTGGCAATTGTTCCACCTATTGCCACGGCAAATCCGTGGCAAAAGAATATTTGCTACGGCATAGTTCAGAAATTATTTCCGTGGTAAAGTTCATTAGCCACGGATATTCCGTGGTTATTATTCCAACCTTTGCCACGGATATTCCGTGGCAAAAAGTTATTCGTTACGGAAAATCCGTAGCTCTATATAACATTAGCCACGGAAAATCCGTGGCTAATACGCAGTAGCCACGATCAGTTTTACGGATTGGCGGTGGCTAATGTATATTAGCCACGGATTGTCCGTGGGTAATGGTAAATTTTTTTTTTTTAATTTAAAAAATCAAAATATTACTCCGTATCAAAATATTATTCTCATTTCAACCACTAGCAACATTCTCTTGTTTCAAAACAACCTCCTAAACATTAATCAACATATTACTAACAATAATTATATTAGAAAACTTTCATATTACTAACAATAATTATATTATAAAACTTTCCAACATGTGTCAATATCAAAACATTCATAAACATATCCTCAGCCATCACTGTAAAATTTACAACAAATATACAACATACACACCCCAATATCCATATACAAAACTCACTACCAACTCACACAACCAATCTTATATATACAAAAAAAAGGTAATTACACAGATATTTGGTGCATTTACAGCGTTAGATACGAGCATGTGAGGGATCCATTAGTATACAACACCACCAACAATTACACTTCCTGGAAATTCTCACAGGAAGCACAGCCTGCAAATTTAATCCCTACATATCTCCCCTATACCTGCACCAATTCAGGAATAAGCTTCAGCAAGAAAGAGAGCTCCCTCTTAGCAAACCTGGGCCTCCTTTCCTCTACCCCTTCTCCCGCCGAGCTTCCCGATCTCTCCTCCCCTCCATCTGTGCTTGTAAAACCTGACGCGGCCTCGGTGATCTTCTCAACCAAATTGACAATCACTCCGTTGATCCCCATCATATGCTGCATGTAAACCGCTTCCGGAACATTGCTGCGCTATACAAGAGATTGATGAACCGTTAGTCTGATACTTAATTGGAGTAAGACTTTGACACTGTAGGTTTCACTTACTTTAGCTGGCCGTATGTTAGAAGGGCAAGATTGGATTCTTTGATTTTGGGTATCATTGAGGGATTCCTGAAGATGGCTCGGGATTCTGACACTGCCTTGCAGGCCGCTCGCCATGCACATCTTGATAGCCTCTTCCAACGAGTTCCTCCTCACGTCAGCGTAGATTTCATTCCCTCCATTTGTGAGGAAGTACACCTGATCAGTAACAACAGACACCACTAAGAACATTCCTACAGTGGAGGTAGCACAAAGATTGATTCAAAGACAATCCCATTGTTATGCTTGTTTCTCTTTCACACTAATGTTCTGTCCAAGCAGAAGAAAATGTTTGGCAACCAATCAAAATTAGCATCTAAACATGATCTATATGAAAACCAATTAACTACCAATGACTTACATGGTAATCGTTCTGCAGCTTCCGCATCAATCGAGCAGCATCGGGTTGGAAGCTCGAGAAGATGATGGGCCGACCACCGGCATGCTGAAAGATTACCTATCAAAAATATTACGACAGCTCTAAGCATGAGGTACTCAAATTACAGCAGTTTGATGTGATCCCACTGCCATACCTGCAAGATGACTTCAAGAATGCGAGTGAGTTCCTCCTCTTGGTAGACAATACTGTCATCAAACTTCAGTTCAATGTTGAAACCCAAGTGGGAGTCCACATTTTTGAACGCTTCCTCCAATGTGCAGAAAGGTGAATCAGTCTCCACATTCCAGTTAAAGACCCTCCCATCTTTAAGCCTTCGGAGCAGTTTTTTCCCACCTGAAATTGATGCAATGCAAACAGATGATCATTTCTGGCACATTGTCAATGAGTTTTTTTTCTCATATTGATGTTGTTATTTGTCCAATCATTAATTTAATAGTAGAAAGATACGAATAATGTTTTTTTACCTTGCCAGGTTCTATCTGAGGGCCATAGAAAGAAATTCCTCCAAGTAGAGATCAGTCGCCCGTCTCTCCAAAATATTTCCCTGTATGATACATGTCACACGAGAAATACATCAACAAATCAAAATCATGAAGAAACAATCTAATCAAATATGGTAAACAAATCAAAGATGATAAGAAATCTTACATCTTCCTCCGTGAGGATGAAGTTGTCATGGACGATGATCGGACAATTGTCCTTGGTCACCTACAAAAATTGCAATCATGGTTCCCTTCTAAGGTTCTTCATTCACTGATTATATATAGAATATGAAAGACCAAAAAATCTACCAAGACTGATCAGTTCTTTGAATTTCAAATGTTGAGAAAATGATCTGATGAATGACACTTTAAATAAAGGGCAAAAAAGTTATGTCATATTGAGAAACCGATTTTGCTCAATTAGTTCATCAACTTCCTTTATAGGCATGTGTGTCTCAACACAACGCAAATGAAAATCATATATATGAGAAAAAGGCTTCACTAGCTTCGTTAACATCCTAATAACCACAAATAAAAGGTAAAAAGTCATAGGCTAAGCAAAGTAGCAAGAATAAATGCAGGGTTAGGCCAAAATGCACCTAATATCAAAACCTTCCTAGCTTCGTTAACATCCCAATAACCACATTGTGATACTAGGCACTTGTACTTGAAGCTATAATGACTACAATACATGCAACATTTACGATAATTGTACTGATTATGGTTGTCAACAATACATGCACCAAATACTACATTACAGCAGCAATTTGCAAACACATTACATTTCCATGCACATGCATCGAAGCAGCAGAGTATATTCGACATTTGGAGATGCTGAAGCTGCAAAGACTCAACTCTCCTTACGGATTGCTAACAGAAGCACATAAGCAAAGCAAAGATTGCTATCATTTTCATTATATCATAAAAGTAGAAAAAGAAACAGAGTCTAACCCAAGAGTAGAAAATGAATATTGAGGCAATCTATCAATAATGTGATCTACATCAGGCTATGGTGTGGTTGCTCGTGTGTTGTTCACATGCCGGCAGTCGCATGTGCACAGGCTCTGTGACTCCTTCACAACACGATGTGAACGTTTGCCGGTGCAACTTGATGTTAACTAATTTACTAGCAATCTAGAAAACAGACACAAAATAAGGAATCGGTCGCCAGTCGGTCCGACAAACAGTAAATGGAAGTACAATTATTGAAAACCACTATTATTAAGAAAAATATAGAACGAAGTGTTGCAGCTCATATATAATGCATACACACCAACACTAGCAGTGCACACCTAGAAAAGGATCAACAAAAAGTGTAACAAAAAGTGTAATGCTGAAAGGTGAGATGTTTAACTCATACAAATCAATTTTTCACTTTTTAGTTTGTTAAGTTCCGACATCTTGTCAAAAGAATAAAACGTAACATAACTCTTTTTTTCTCGCGAACAATGTTCAGACACCATGAAAGGCATTATGAGAGAAGAAACACTGACCATTCTCCAAGTTAAATCCTCTGGTGCAAGAGGTTGAGATGGACTTGAGTACAGAAAGTGCCTTGAATACTGGAACATGCAAATGAAGCAACAAACAAACTAGTCAACAAGTATAGAGGCATTCCATTGTGAGCATCACTCATTAATTTTCTAAAGACTTTTATAGTGATATGTAAACAACAATAATCCAGTTGACAAACCTTAGCAAGATTGGCTAGCATCTCTTTTATTTGCGTGGGATTGATGCTCCTGAGAAAACTCACAAGCCACCCAGGTTGTGCATCACTAGATGAAACAAAACGTGCAATCTACATAAACCATGAAAATAACAACATTAAGCACCGATATTTTATTCATATCAATGCTAGTGTCTCTTTATGGATATATGCAATTATTCATGTATCATTGTGATTGTAGTACTGCTACTATGTTTGAGAGATATTGTAATACATACGAGTGAATTTGTAGTATTTCCTTTGTGTGGCGAGCTTTGAAGATTGATGGGTTTCTATACTTGACTAGTAATTCTTCTGGATATTTTCTAACTATTATATTCTTTTCCAATTAAAGTAAGGAATACATGCAAATTTCTTTTTCTATGGGAATACAAATAAATAAATGGAAACAACATCATCAATCTTAGATTTTGATCTGTAATAGCTTCGATGACGATGATTTCCTTCCAATCAAATAGCAACATCACGAATAATGGTGCATTGCTATCATCCATCGTGTAACAACGACATATGAGCTTTGGATCATTTAGGTTGCTTACCAGACACATCCCCAAACACATCCCCAAACCTAGAGATATGAACTTAGAGATCATGTCTCCTTACCAGACACAACCCCAAACCTAATAGGATTTAGGTAGCTTCTAGCTGTTCAAACCAGTATCCTAAATGGATTGAATCCACTTCATACAGACCCAGATCTAACATGTTTTGCCCATAAGTCCAACAAACCCCCACTTGGCCAAAGTAGAACATTTGGACACCAAAACATTTATGGAGACAATCTCCTATAAATTATAATATGTGCAATATTAACCAGCATCAACAATTTTAACCAGTATCAACAATTTAGTCTAACCAAGTAAAAATTCAGACAGAGACATAACGAGGAAGGGAGACATAAACCTTGTGATAATCGAGTATTCCTTCAAAAGGAAGCTCCAATTCATCAATTACTATAACAGGAATACACCCACTTACTATTGCATCAAAAAGACTAGCAGAAGATGGTGTATTGCCAGAGGGAGCGAGGGAGAATCCATCCAAATTTACCTTCTTGAGCAGTCTGATAATTGTCATATCCATATCCAAGTGAGACCCTCCTGATTCGATCTTTGCGAGCCCTAACTGACACCACGGCCCCCATCTGGCTAAAGAAATAAAAAATTTGCCCCTTGGTCACTGAAGGATCGATATCATCGATGATTGCTAAAAGTATTGGTGCCTTGCAAAGGGCTCGGTGACATGGGATAGAGCTACAGGAGAGGCGGCGGCATGTCCATAAATTAGATAATTACATAAATTTTCAGCAACATTTGAACTCTTTGGGCACGAAAACCCTAAATTTTGATGAAATTGGGGGAGAGGGGTACCGGGTACCTCGAGAATATGATGAACACAAGCTCTGAGCTGAGAGAAGACATGGCTACTGGAAGATCACCGATGCGGTCGCTGGAACTCGGATCGGCTGGCGTCGAATCGGATCGGTGCCCCTCCTCCCCTCATATTGCCGACAACCGCAAACCCTAACCATGAGAGAGCGAGAGATAGAGAATAGAGATAACCGCACGAGGGCCGCATGATCTCGGATCAGTCTGCGTCGAATCGGATCGGTGCCCCTCCTCATGTTGCCGACAGCCGCAAACCCTAACCGCGAGAGAGAGAATAGAGATAACCCCGAGAGAGAATGGGGAGGGGGAGAGAGGGGGGAGGGAGAGGGAGAAAGAGACGGCAAAGGGGAGAGATCGGGAGGAGACAAATTGAGAAATGGGGGTAAACATTATTGGGAAAGGAGGAAAATGACCGCGCTCGCCCGTGCTTGATCCGTGAAAAAAATTTTACGTATCTGTCACGGATCAGTCCCTGGCATATACACATCAGCCAAGAAACTGTCTCTGGCAGATTAAAATTTTGTCACGAAAAACTCAGTGACAAATGTGACTTGTAGCAAAAAAACATTGGCCACTAAAAAATCCGTGTCAAATTATGTTCATATACCACGGATATGGTCCGTGGCAAATGTTCTGTGGCTGTTAGTACCATTAGCCACAGAAAATCTACCACGGACTAATCTGTGGCAAATATTTCAACATCTGCCATGGATTGAATCCGTGGCTAATGATCCGTGGCTGATACACTGTTTTCTAGTAGTGTTAAAACCATTAAAACTATACTACGAACATATACTAACTAAAGTATCTATAAAATGCAGAATGGACTCAGGTCTAAAATACATGGTAGAAAAGAACGTGCTGGATGTAACCAACTACAAAGACTGGCTTAGGAATATTAAGTTGGTCCTTTCCCTAGCTGGGATTGGATACATATTGTTCGAGGACACTCCGGAGAAGCCCGATGAGGATTCGACCCACGAAGAGAAAGAAGCCTTCAAGTTGTACCAGAGGGATGCAGAGAAGGCAAGATGCCTTACTCTAGCTTCGATGACCAACGAACTACAAAGGAAGCATGAACATATGGATGTTCAGAGCATACTCCTTAATGCACAAGAGTTGTATGACAAGCGATCCAGAGCTGCCAAGTTCGAAGCTACCAGCAACCTCTGGGGCACAAAGATGACGACAGGGCCCGTACAAGATCATGTTATCAAGATGATCGGGTACGTAGAGGACGCCGCCCAGTTAGGATTTGTCCTGGACAATGAGATGTCCACGGACATTATCCTAAAGTCTTTAACTCTCGAGTTCAAGCCCTTTATAACTGGCTTTATAATGAACAGCCTTGAGACGGATCTTCCTGGTCTCCTCAATATGCTCCGACAATTTGAGGAGATTGAGAAGAAGCCGACTGCACTGGTTGTTGGCTCTGCTACTTCCGACCAGCCGAAAGGCAAAGGAAAGAAGAGGCAGGTCCCACAACCTGCGAAGGCTAAGAATGGGAAGAAGAAGAATAAAGGGGCCATGTCGAAATCTGAGTGCTTCCATTGCCACAAGATTGGCCACTGGAAGAGGAACTGCAAGATCTATCTTGCAGAGAAGAAAAAGGGGCATACTGATGCCTCTACCTCAGGTACAAATTAAATTCAATTAAATGCAATTATTTCCATTCATATAGTATGAGATACTTATAGACATCTGTGTAATGTATACATGTGGCTGATAAGAACCGGAGATTGGAGAAGTACGGAGATCGGTCGGCAATCAAAGCAACAGTTGCTGATGGGACCACTCAAAGACTTCTGGAGACGATTATCGTGATGGAGATGATATTTTTTCTTACTTGAATAAAATGTATCATCTTTAAGGATCGAAAACAATGAATGAGTGCTTTGCACTCAAGGTTTATTTTTGATAAACAAGTTAAGGTTCTTTTCATGAACCCGTTGTTTTGGAATGGATGTCTCGTTTGTTGCAATTGAAATTGAATCGGCTTAAATTCTATGGATGTGGTTTTTTCTGTGATGGTTGCGTATATTCTCGAATAATAATGCATAGATTCGATAATATTGTTTTTGGAGCTGACTAAATGTTAAAAGTCAATCAGTAGTTAAGTGTAGGTTCCAGGGGGCGTATAAATTGTGTGCGATCACAATAATACGCATATCAAGATTAATTCTTGATTATCTGCATTTAGTTATCAAAAGAGTTAATACTAAATGTGGTTAAAGGAATAAGTACAGTGTAGGACGTTTTGATTGAACGAGTCAATGTCAAGATTCCTTAAAGTTATCTTGACTTGACTCATTCGTCAAACCGAACCTGACACTTGTGCATTCCATCTGAGGCACTTACCAAATGGTTATTTTTGCACATAAATCTAAATATGATTTAGTTATTATGTTGCAGTAATTTAACCAGGTAATTCTTAAAGTCAGTGGGAGCGAGCTCATATACTTAGTTCCGGTTTTCGGACTAAGTAAAAAGGATATTTCACTTTAATGAATCTTCTATATAAATCATTAAGTCAAAATTGTTTTGATTTAATCGTATATATATAGAGACTTAGGGTGTCAAATATGTACTTGACATATTGACACAATAAAGTGGAGTGTACTAGAACTGACTTACGGAAATGTTAGACCCCACATCTAAATCGTATAAGCTAAGTGTTAGCTATACAAAGTTAGGAAAATTGATCCAGATCATTTTTCCAAAGGATCTAACCTATGTGATCAAGAGATGTAATTTCAATCCATTAAAATTCGTTATAGATACTTGTTAGTAGAACCATTCTTAGGTTTGCCATATCAAATGTCAAAGTGACTGATATGCTATAACGGTATGAGATACCGAGATAAATAGCCTAAGTGCAAGTGGGAGATGTAGGAAGATATATGCCCATGAGGCAATTTATCTTGATTATACGTCTTGTTCATACCATACATGGTGCGTATTATTCTAAGTATAAAATCATTTGTATTAATATACTTAGATAATATCCATAGACTTATAGTTAGGTCCTTACATATCTAGATGAGATCTCGATTATGAGTAAGTAAGAGACTGAATAGAAACGTAAGTCTAAAACGGTTCGTGATCATAGATGTGTCAAGAACTGGATATCGACACATCGGATAGATCACTGTGTCTTCGTCTTACCTTCGGGTAATGATGATCTCATAGTCATTCGACTTGCTGAAGTCAGAGACGAGACACAGGTGCTCATTGGAGAATGAGTTCACTGAACGACCAAGTTAGAGTTATTAAATGGTTAACTTTAATGATCTGTCTTTAATAACTCTAGGGTGATGATAGGTTAGTTGATCCTTAAGACCTGAAGTCATCTGTACCAACCTGTGAGCGGACGGTGTAGCTTAGACCCATGATCTAGCTTCGAGGACCAGTCCTGTTGAAAGATCTTAGGTTGGGTTGCACCTGAAGCTCTCGAGGTGAGTAAATGAATAAGATGGGATTCGTCACTTCCATTAAAGGGAAGTTAGTGTTACATGCTCAGTACGGTCTTTATGTTAATCCTCGGCCGGGGTACGTTGCAAGTAGTACAACGTGTATACAATAAAGACCGCCGTATACTGACCAATGTTGTCTAATAGGGTTGACAGAAAACCATACCCTAGGCCAACAATAAACACAGTCTTGACGAAGGGATTGTAGCTAACGGCATTCATCACTGACACAGCCAATGCAAACCCTATGATACTTTTGTCAAAGGGTCGATCACTTTACTGCTCGTAGTGACCGTCGTCTAGAGGTTTCGAGCCCCAACCTGTAGTAAGGTCAGGCTATAGGGTCTCACACCGAGTAGTGTTCGTGTCTTAGTAATAGGAATATAGAAAAGAGAGAAATATCATTTGATGATATTAAACATTCACAAAACGGTTGTGAATATTAGTCGCATTAGCAATGGGGACACAACGTTGCATTAGATGCTAACTTTGACTAAACATGTTGTAAATTAGTTAAGACGAATTTAGTAGGAACAAACTTATTGGAAAGGGTTACCTGGATTACGGGATTGTCCCGGTCTAAACACAGGTTCAAACCGCGTCCAAATCGGAGCTTAAACGAGTCCAGAAACGCAGAAATAGTTCAAGGAGAAGTGGGTTAGACCCACTGGGCCAAAAGGCCCATGTGCAAAGGCAAAACGAGCGCCGCCCGCTGGCTGCAATGGGTGCACGCCCGCTGCAGCAGCGGGCACGGCCCGCTGCATCAGCGGGCGCGGCCCGCTGCACAGCGGGCCAACGCCCGCTGCAAGCAGGCGCGGCCCGCTGCAAGCAGCGGGCGCCCGCCCGCTGCTGCAGCGGGCAGGCGGCCCGCCCTTGCTCCCTTGGGCGGGCACGCCCGCTAAGCCTAGCTGGCGCGCCCGCAACTTAAGTCAAATTAGGGTTTTTGAAACCCCTAATGACGGCTACGAATTTTGAGAAATTGCTAAACTTTGAGCAATTGTTTGAGGGGTCAAACAAAGTCGAAATTCGTCGCCGTCAGTTCCTACGCGTTCACCATTCCAAGCTCTTCTGATTGATAGCTTGTTTGGTGTCTGAAGTTTAGTATGCGAGGAGAATTAATTAGTTAAAGTTTGACTTTGTGAAAGGCTAACTTTAAAGTTGAAATTAAGCCAAATGGCTTAAATTGTTTTTTCTCTTCATGGGGATTGTCCCACATTGCCCGCAACGAGAGGTTGAGTGCTCACTCCCTATATAAATAGGGGTGCCTCTCCTCGTTGAAAAACACACCAGTCAACGATCGGGTAGCTCCAGAATTTTAGAGCAAGCTCGATCCGCGACTAAACTCTCTCTCTATTTTCATGTTCCCCGGAGTAGTTCTAGCACGACTACAAAGGGGGTTTGGATCTGATCCGGACGTCTAAGACATGGGTTTCTTCTCAAGTGAACCTTTCTACCGCGTGTGATCGGCTCGGAGGCGAAAGCAGCTCGGGCGGATCGGTGCGAGGGTGCGAGGTGACTCAGGCAGATCGAGTCAACGCGGCTCGGCTACGTGGAGCTTCTCAAGACGGTGCGGTACATCTTGCCTGCTCCAGGGCCAAGATTCCGGGTATGTGGTTAAGCATTTTTAGTGCAGATTTTATTAGTCGCTTTAGTATAGATCCTTCTTGGGGTGGTCAGATCCACCCCAAGTTAGCATAGATCGGGCTAGGTTCTGGCTCCCCAGAGCCTAGCTAAATAGTTTAGCTAGTGTAGAAATTTTGATTTCTGGTTTTTCCGCTGCGCTTTTGTGCCTCCGTGGTCCGTCCGACTTAGGACGGATACGGATCCGAGCTCTGGGGGTCCGCCAAAACCCAACAGAAAGTGCATACTTAGCATTGAAAAGTCTCCGAGTCAAGTCGATTGTCCAAAATCCGAGGCAGGGGACCCACAATGTCCATAGAATGATGAGAGGCCGATCTATCACTTGGTTGAAAAATCATCATTCAAGTACTCTTCTTCTCATCAAATGAGAGGCTCTTATTATCAAATGAGGGTCCAAGAATGGGACAGCTTGAAGTTCCCTCGTTCTCCTCAATCCCCATTGTAACAATTGCACAAGTGTTTTGAATACCTCCGAAACAAAAGCATCATTGGACACATTAGACAACGAGAAGAGGCCGATCCTTCACAAGGCATTGGTCGATGTCCCTGCATTTTGAAAAATCATCCTTCTAGTGAACTTCTTATCATCAATTGGGAGGCTCTTATTATCTCCCTCTGCTCCAAATCAAAATGTTGCTGTTTATCTCCCAGGAGCCATGGTGGCGAGCGACTAAGAGGTGGTGGGTGCCACGCGAGACCTGTAGAGAGCCAGCAGCCGCGGAGAAGCGGCGGCCACTGGACGTCATATGGGCATCAAAACAACAACCCTCGGCTTTGTCTTCTTGGGCACAACAGGACCCGCGCGCTATGCTAAGCCCACGAGGTGTGCTCTATTATTGCATGTCCAGAGACAAGGATGCATATAGACACATGAGGCTCAATCCTAACAATCCCAGCAAAGCATGCAGACTCGAGTCCAGCACATTCAACAAATCATAGTGCGTCTGGAATTACTGGCCTCTGATTGAGGCGAAATATTGCATATGTTATCCCTCATTAGATGGCATTTTGTGCATAATTTGTTTTCATTTTGGCTCTGTTACATGCATTTTGATGACATCACTTAATATTGGAACTTATCGTTTACTTATGCATAAAACATAATTTTTACAGCTTATTTCCATCTCTATATTTGTGTTCTATCATTTTTTGGTTGAAGATTGCAAAGTCCCGATTCCAACACATATTTTTGTGGACTTTTCTGAGTTAGGAGCAATTTTCTACAATTTTTGGAAGACAATGTGTCAAAGTTATCCATCTTTTTCATAGGTCGCACACGGTCGTGCCAAAAAGGGGACATGACCGTGCTCCAGCTGCAAATGCAAATTTGGGTAGTTTTGACCCATTTTGGACCCACTTCTTCAAGTTTTCATCTCCACCATTGGTCCTATGTTGGATGGCCACGATTGAAGCAAAATTTCAGATCAAAATCCCATGGATGGCTCTCTTCTCCATCAGTCTACTCTATATTCTTCTTCAACCTAGGGTTTGGGGAGCCATGGAAAAAACTTGGAGCTAGCTTAGAGGAGCACTTAAGGAGTAAAGACTTCATCTTTGGGTGACACTTGGTGAAACTGTTTCCCTCTCTTGTGTATTTTGATTCATTTCATTGTATTGATGTATTGGATTATGATTTTGAGTAAAAACTTTCCATTTTTCAATATGATGAGTTAGATCTCTCTTGTGGGTTGTATGTTGTGATTGTTGTTGTTAGGCTTTGGTTATTTATCTCTTGCATGATTTGTTGCTTATGTGGGATGAATCATTGTGATGTATTATTGATTTTGGGAAACCTAGAGGGTAAACCCAAGAGGGGAGCAAGCATATTGGAATCTCACTTTTGTTTTAATGCTAGCATCTTGGTGACCCATCAACTACTTTTATTACACACTACCACTACTGGATAATTGGACATGAGCCACAAAACATCTGCTACGGAATGATTCCGTGGCTACTGTTTCTTAATTAGCCACGGAATATTACGTGGCTATTTTTCCGTGGCTAATAAAGTAACAGCCATGGAATTTCCGTGGCAACTAAGTAATGGCCACGAACATATCATTATCTCGTCTTTTCGTCGGAATAACGTAATTGCCACGTAATAATCAATGGCTGATATTTGTAACTGTCAGTGCAAGTCCATGGCAAATGTGTATATGCCACGAAATTGTCAAAATACCTCACGCCTAACTCTGGCGGGAGAACGGAATTGTCGAAATACAACACGCCTAGCTCTGGCAGGAGAACGAAAACTTTATAATTAAAATGTATAACGAAAAGTTATAATTAATAATTATCTAAACCCTTTCATCTCTCTCTCTCTCTCTCTCTCTCTCTCTCTCTCCCCGAAAGCCAGCGGCGATCAGAAATGGCGAGATCTGCGTCTCTCTCGAGTGACGACAACCGGAGAGATCCGTCTCTCGTGAGCGACGAAAACCGGAGAGATCCATCTCTCTCGAGCGACGAAACCTTGTGACGAACGACGATCAACAGGCGACGATCCGACAATTGGATCTCCGACGATATCAAGCGAAAAAATTAGGGTTTCTGTTCTCCGACGCTCTATGTGGACTCAGGCGACGGTGGACTCAGGCGGGTAGCTATATTCCTTCCTCTTTCTATCTATCTCTCTATTGTTTCTAACAAATTAGGCTTTTTCTTTCCGCAGACGAGCCGACCTAACGAACTAGGGATTTCTGACTGTGATAACTCCGGCGACAGTGTTCTCCGACGACGACGACAAGATTCTGATTTTGATTTTTCCTTCATTGTTTGGAAATTCCTCAAATTTAGTTTTGATATTAACAAAATGTTGAATTTTCTTTCATGGTTTCTATCTTGTGATGATCTGCACATACCCATATCAGCATTTTTGCTACTTCTTAGGTTTGGTATCTGCATGTTTATTGATATAATTTTTTTGGCTGTATGCAAGATCTATCCAAGTTGCTTTTGTAGGTCTACAGACCCAAATTACTGGGGGAGCTGATGTTTCTTGCAAATTTGTTAGAAAAACACTTATTGCTATAAGTACTGTGGAATTTGAATTGCTTTTAATAATGCATGTTTAGAAGCTGAATAGCTGAGAAATATTTTTAGTCAATTGCCTGTTACTTTTTATCTACTACGTGATGTTGTTGTTTAGTGTGATAACAAATCTATACTAGATAAATGTTAGCAGAAAAAGGCAATATAGACTATGCAAAAGTTCAAGTAGTGTTTCTTTGAAATGGATATGTACTAAATAATTTAATAGATCCATCATAAGTGTATATCCAATGATAGGTTTCATGAGTTATCAATGGAGATTGGTTAAAGCTCATATGAATGTTACCCATGCTGGAACCCAACATGTTGGAATTTTGACTACATAAGAAAGGTTCAATAGTTTAAACACTTCATAATTTACATGGTTATCAATGGATATGTACTAAATAATTGCACTTAAACCCCCTGTTTTATGATGTAACTGTAACTAATCACTTCTAATTTTTGATACTAACACTGAATGTGTATAAGTGCAACTTTTCCTTTCTTAATTTATCAATACAGTGTGTCTCATTGTTAGTATATATGTGATATGAAAATAAGACATCAAATGCTGGATCGGGTTTGACTATGCATAAGAGTTCATTTTAACTTGGCAACAATATCAAATTCAGACGCATGGTATACATTGTTTCTAAGTGGAAATATATACATCCTATTTGATTTAGCTTTGAGTATATAATATATATTTAATATTTACTCAGAAGGACTTCAAATATTTACAGGAGAATGGGGGAAAATAAGAGATATTTGTGATGATTAATTTTTGAGATTGTCTTATAGGGATTTGCAATCCTGGGGTAAATCTAGATGATTAATTTTTGAGATGGTCTTGTAGGGATTTGAAATCCTGGCGTAAATCTAAATGTGCTGAAGTTTAAGTGGAAATAATTTCATATCTTCTTTCCAGCATCATCCTTTTTTGCTATTGTAACAAGGACCCCAGCCATGGTGCTTCCATGACACCATGACGTTGGGCAGGTTGCCACGATACTAACTACAAAAAAGTGAGTTTCTTGTGACCAAACTTAGTGTCGACTTAAATTTGCTGACACTAAAAGTATACTTTTAGTGTCGGTAGAAGAAAGCCGACATTAGAAAAGCCATTTTTTGGATTCCTGCATATATGCCGACACTAGAGCTTATATCTCGTGTCGATCTTAAGTTGTCGACACAAGATGATAAATTGTCGACATTAGTAGGTGATTTTCTTGTGTCGGCTGCAGATGTCGACACTAAAATGTATACTTTCTAGGGTCGACACTAGAACGTATACTTTCTAGGGTCAGCCTTATTGGTCGACACTAGAACATATACTTTCTGGGGTCACCCTTGGTGGTCGACACTAGAACGTATACTTTTTACTGATATATAAAATTAAAAATTAAACTATACATGTGCACGTGCGGTGGACACTACTACAGATTTGGTTTTGGGTAACGCCACTTAGATAATGCTTTTAAAAAGAGATATCTAAGTGAGCTCTTGTATAGCGCTTCTGCACTTATAGAAAATAAAAGTAAATCAAAATTAAGGTAAAAATCACTTAGATAGCACTTTTTGTTAAAGCGCTATCCAAGTAATACCTTACATAGTACTTTTTGTTAACGCTATGGTACTAATCGTTACGTAAGCACTTTTATTAAAAAATATACATAAATATAATCCTTAGATAACGCTTGAAATTTTGCTAGCACAGACTTCCCAAATGTTTCCGCCAATCTTTTCCGTTCCCCCCCCTTTTTATTCTAGGCCCTATCATTCTCCTATCTCAAAATCTAGCTTCCCAAATGGTTGGAGATGATCGCCTTCGACGAACCTCACAGTCGGAAGGTCTGGTGTCGACCCAAAGGGAGGTCACAGGAGCCGTCATCGACCCTGATGGTGCTCGAAGCTGTCACCGTCGACCACTTGGAGAGTTGGACTTTTGCGCCTTTCGACGAGTTGGGGACTTCGACTGAGGATCGTCGACAACTTCTGCAACTGCACTGATCATGTTTCGCCAGGAATCTATTTGGGTCGAGATCAATCGAGCCTCACTCTATGTTGCCCTTCTCGTAAGGGACGATGCCTGACCCATTATTGAGCTCCAGGATCACGAATTCTTCGAGAAATTGAGTCAATCGCTTGGCATGAGCACTACTGGGAGTCGTGCTCCTAGGATCGACGGTCGATCTCCTCCAACGATGAATCGATCGCTCAGAAGGACCATTGCCAAAATTAATCAACCCCCCCCAAAAAGACCATTGTCCTTCTACAGGTGAAGATTTTAATTTCTTTCTTTTTAATTACTAATTTTTATTCTTTCTATACAGCTTTGTTACAACTAATATGGACCGCCCCGAATTACAACGGCCCACGGCCCGACCTCAAAGGAGAAGCCCATTAGAGAAGACGGGCCCGCCCGAAGGGGGCCCACGGACGGGGCTGAAGGCCCAGCCACTTCGCCCTAGGGGGCACCCGGCTGGCCCCCGTTCGGCCGGATTAACCGCCCCTATGGATCCGCGATCCCATGATGGCCATTAACGGACCCGTTAATGGGCCACCCCTCCACTACGCACCAGGGGAGGAGGCGGAGGCGAATCGTGGGGACGTGAGAGGAGGCAGGACGTGGGGCAATCACGAAAAACCCTATAAGGGGAAGGCCAGGCAGACGGAGAAGGGGATCGAAACTCAGGTAAACAACAAAGAGGTACTCCATCAATGACCTAGGCTTTCGCCACTCCATTTCCTCCCTCCCCCTTAACTCACGCCGCCTGGGTTGACGTTCTGGCTTCCTTGCAAGCCGGATCTCCCCCGCCGAGTATCCTTTCAGACCTTCATCTGACTTAGGCATCGGAGGGGATTTGGCCAGAACCTAGGTCCGGCCTCCCTGACGAGTTTTCTCATCTGTCCAGGAAGAAGATATCAGAGGCGCCGAGGCTACCCCTCAGCGTCGGTCGGCTACCCCCATCGCAGTCGTCAGGCGGACGGCTGCTCGGGCATCATCCAACTTGTAAGGCACCGAGGCTACCCCTCGACGCAGGTCCGACCGAGGCCGAGCGCAACCCAGTTGAGGCCGAGTGCGACCCACCGAGCCGAGGCTTCCCCTCAGCTCTCCGATGCTGAGAACAAGCGAGCTCGGCGAACCCAAGGGACCCCCAAGTCGGCCCCTTGACCACGTTGACCACACAGCCGTCGGTCAACGAACTGTGGTGAGAAAACACCCGTAAACATCTGGCACCGTCTGTGGGAACGAACTAACACCCACGTAAAACCACCAAGATGGAACTAATCAGCAATAGCCTAGGGCGCATGCCGCCCATCCCGGAGGAGGGCGTGTACCACGCCCCCGTCGAGACCCCGAACGGCTGCACTGCCGGGGAGGCCGACAACGCCCAGCTGGCCACGCAGGGGCAACTCCGAGCCTACGCGTAGGAGACCAATGCCAACATCCAAACTTTAGTCGCGATGATTCAGCAGCTCGTTAGCAAAACTCCCACCCCTGAGGGTGGGAAGGGACGGGCCTCCCGCCAGGAAGAGGATCGCCGACCTCTTCATTCCGTCGTGGTTGCCGACCACGGAAAAGGAGTGCGGAACACGGAAAGGAGGTTAACCATGCCCGGTTTTTCCCCGGAGCGATCTCCCACTCCCACCTCACTCAGAGAGGGAAATGGGGGAACTCGGAGCGGACATGCGACATCTCAAGGACGGCCTCGTCCGCACGTCCGGGGTCACACAAACGTAGGCGGGATGATCGCTGATCAGTGAGCATCTGGTCATACTAGAGCGGAGGCAGCCAACGGGCAAATTCCCACCACCAGAAGAGCCGGAAAGAACGTTCGCGCCGATCGAGCTCGACACCCAAGCTGGCAAGGACCCAAAAGGAGGTCAAGCTTCCGCCGGCCCCCTCGTTGCAGCCGAATGGCAAGGATTCGGGCGAAGGAGAGCGACCCAGGTGCATCAGTGGAGAACGATGCCCCCTGACTCAGAGGATAACCGAGGCGCGGATACCGCGAACTTCAAGGTACCGACGCTGGAGAAATACAACGGCGTTAGCGACCCCGCAGACCATGTGATGGATTACGAGGGGGTCATGGCGTTCCAGGGGGCCGATGACACCCTGCTCTACAGTGGCTTCTACTCCACCCTACGGGGGGGCTGCTCGGACCTGGTACCTCAGCCTGCCCGGTCGGTCGATAGACAGCTTCGAGGAGCTCACCCAATTGTTCTGCAAACAATTTATGGCTGGTCGGCAGGTAAAACCTGACTCGGAACACTTGTTCAATGTGGTGCAGGGACCGGCCGAGTCTCTGAGGCACTTCATGTGTCGCTTCAACGTGGAGCGATTAAGCATAGATAGCTGCCCCGAGCTGGTGGTAAAGGCGGCCCTGAAAAAGGGCCTACGACATAGGGGATTGAAGAAATCGCTACACAGCGACCCACCGAAGGACCTCGCCAGAATTATGGCCCGAGCAGAGCGCTTCATGCTGACAGAAGAGGCCCTGGCCGTGGATGAGGGTAAGACCAGGTGCGGGACCAAGCACGACGAGAGCGAGCGTCACGGCACGGAGGAGCATCGACAAGAGAAGAGGGACAGAGGAAGACCACGGAGGGAAGAGCCCCGGCACTCCTCGGTGACCACCGCCTCGGACGTGATCCTAGCGCAAGCCCAGAAGGAAGGACATATGAGCCGACCTCCCGGAAGGACGAGGAGAGGCGAGAGGGATGAAAATAAGTACTGCAAGTACCCCAAAGACAACGGTCACGATACCGACGACTGTTGGAACCTAAAGAAAGACATCGAGAAGGTTGTGAGCCGGGGGCATCTGAAGAACTCTGCCAACGACCCCGCCTCGGGAGAAGGAACATCCAAACAGCAGGACAGGGGAAAAGGGGTTAACGTGGTCCAGACAGTTGCGCGTATCATCGAGTGAGGAGATAAAGTGAAACAGCCGCCGCTCCACCGGGGGAGGGCTACCCTGCCAGAACCTCCCCTGTGTCTTGTCACCTTTTCCTTTTTTCATTACTCCAAATGTATTGTCTCACGGAAATGAAGGCATACACTATCAGTGCAAACTCTATCACCTGTTTTGAGCAGACGATTCAGGACACGTAGGAGGACTCAATCAAGGCATCCGCGGTCCGACTAATATGGACCAGACCGAATTACAAGGGCCCACTTCTTCGTCGGCCATAAGTCGAGGGGCAACTCCCCTCACCACCGAACAGACCTCCTTCATTGGCCGTAAGTCGAGGGGCAACTCCCCTCGCCACCGAGCGAATCTCCTTCATCGGCCGTAAGTCGAGGGGCAACTCCCCTCGCCACCGAGCGAATCTCCTTCGTAGGCCGTAAGTCGAGGGGCAACTCCCCTCGCCACCGAACAAATCTCCTTCGTCGGCCATAAGTCGAGTGGCAACTCCCCTCGCCACCGAACGAATCTTCTTCGTCGGCCGTAAGCCGAGGGGCAACTCCCCTCGTCACCAAACGAATCTCCTTCATCGGCCGTAAGTCGAAGGGCAACTCCCCTTGCCACCAAACAAATCTCCTTCATCGGTCATAAGCCGAAGGGTACTTACCCCCGCGGACCGAGCGAAGCACTCGCTCATAAGGCTGGGGGCAACTCCCCCAGCCGACGAGCACGACTGCCGGTCGTAAGCCGAGGGATACTTACCCCCACGGACCGAGCGAAGTACTCACTCATAAGGTTGAGGGCAACTCCCCCAGCCGACGAGCAGGACGCACGGTCATAAGCCGAAGGGTACTTATCCCCACGTACCGAGCGAAGCACGCACTCATAAGGTTGAGGGCAACTCCCCCAGCCGACGAGCACGACGCTCGGTCATAAGCCAAAGGGTACTTACCCCGCGGACCGAGCGAAGCATGCACTCATAAGGTTGAGGGCAACTCCCCCAGCTGATGAGCACGATGCCCGGTCATAAGCCGAAGGGTACTTACCCCCGCGGACCGAGCGAAGCACTCGCTCATAAGGTTGAGGGAAACTCCCCCAGCCGACGAGCATGACGCCCAGTCATAAGCCGAGGGCTACTTACCCCCGCGGACCGAGCGAAGCACTCGCTCATAAGGTTGAGGGCAACTCCCCCAGCCGACGAGCACGACGCCCGGTCATAAGCCGAAGGGTACTTACCCCTGCGGACCGAGCGAAGCACTCGCTCATAAGGCTGGGGAAACTCCCCCAGCCGACGAGCACGACTGCTGGTCGTAAGCCGAGGGATACTTACCCCCGCAGACCGAGCGAGGCGCCCGCTCTTAAGGCGGGGGCAACTCCCCCCAACCGACGAGCATGACAGCCGACCGCAAGCTAAGGGATGACCCCCCTCGCGGATCGAGTGACCCGCCCGCTCGCCTGGCTGAGGACAATCATCCCGACGGACAGACTCGGCGGAAAGAACGACATCGCAAGCCAGACGGGCCCGGGACAACACCCCTAGACAAGGACGACGACGTCCGTCCGGTCTAGGAACATTGAAGGCTATTCCGAAGGGGAGAACCCCCGAAAAGAGACCAGTGGAGCAAGAAGAACTGACTAGAAGATATCATTTTCATTAATGGTATGGGTTACATATCACTCAGCAACGTCCTCTCGAGCACTGTTGATGACAACAAAATTTGTCACCCAAGAAAGGGGACAGAATACAAGGGCTCTTCGGGGGTCCGGAGTGAGAGAGACAGCGTCGCCCGGGGCCCGGAGCACTGTTGTTGACAACAAAATTTGTCACCCAAGAAAGGGGACGGGATACAAGGGCTCTTCAGGGGTCCGGAGCGCGAGAGACAGCGTCGTCCAGGGCCTCGCCTTGCTCCGAGCAGGGGGGATCGGCGTGTCCCGGCGGAGGGAGGAGCGGCGCCCGGGCGAGCTCCGCAAACTGCTGGAATGACTCCCTTACGACCTCCACTATGCGAGGGGCAAGGAGGTCCTCATAAGTTCCGAAGACCTCCCTCAGGACTGACGCAATCTTCGGCCTTATGGCCGTGTCGACGCCCTTCTCAGCCTCCTCAGTAAAACGGAGCCGCCGACGCAGTTCGGCGAGTTGGCCCCAGAGATCCTACCTCTCTCGCCAGAACTTCTCTTTCGCTTCTCGGCTTAAGTCATGGACATCCACAAGCTTTCGCTTGAGATCATGTACTTGAGACTCGAGTTCGTCGGCACGACGGCGTTGCTGCCGAACTTCCATGCGGGCACCCTGAAGGGCTACATCAGCCTCCCCAGCCTGGGCGCGTTCCCGATTTAGGGACTCCTCGAGGCTTTTCAACTGGGTCGCCCGGCGTTGCGCCTCAACAGCCATCGCGGTGGCCTGCAAATGAAAGAGAGGGGGTTATACCGAGGAAGGTCGAAGGGCAAAGCAACTATCCGAAAACAACAGGAATTCGAACCTGTCGGAGATGATTGACTAGAGAATCTGACAATATGTCCACGGGGGACAACTCCAAGAAGGAACGGTCCCCCGGAAGGACGGAGTCCGCCACCGGCCGACTCGCCAAGGCCATGTCAATGGGCACCGATTCCCTGTGTGGATTAGCAGGGCCCACGGAGGCGCTCAGCAGGACGCAGACGGCCCCCAAAACCAAAGGGGTAGCCGAGGGGGTGACGACGGCATGGGCGGCAGGGTCGGCCGAGACGGTCGGCACGACTGCCTTGCCGGGATCCGTCGGCGTGACGGTGGGAGCCGGAGAAGCGGCGCGCCCGTCGTTCTTCCGCGACTTCTTCCTATTGGGGCCAGCGGTAACTGGGGAGAGCGCTTGCGACTCCCGCTCGTGGACGGACGAGGAGCCGATCCAAAACCCTCAACAAGGAGGGGGTCGCTCCCAGTGACTTCCCTTCCGGGGGCACCCGGTGCGACCCGTGGGGGAGACCTGGCCTCAATCCTTTCCGAAGGAGGCTCAGACCGATGCAACTCTTCATCTACAGAGCGGCTAGGCGCCCGTCTGTAGGATCCTGTCCAAAACAGAGTTAGGATCGATAATATGAAGTTTAGACTTACGCTTGCGTGCGCTGCACGGTAGTCTACGAACTTCGCCTTCGGATTCGCCACGACGGATCAAGTCTACTCACGAACGGAGTAAGGCTACTAAATCCACAATCTAAATCTCTACTTTAGATTAAGAACTTGGATAGAGGGAGAGGAAATATTTCTGCAGAGCTTCGCTAGGATGAAGATGCATGCATGAATTTCATGCAAAAGGTGTAAGGAAAATGGCTACCCTCGGGTCTTATTTATAGCCCCCAAGGTAGTTATTTTAGGGTAAGTTGTTCCTTTGGAACAACTTAATTAAGTGTACCATGATACATGGCACATTATAAGCTTAAGTTGTACCATATGCATGGTACAACATAAGCTTAAGATATTCCCCCTTTATTAGCCATATGTCGCATGCACTTATGCATATATAATGCGACATTCCCACTCATCCAGAGATCCTCTCCGCAAGGAAACAGATTCCCTTTGTACACGACTTCGTGTACGCGACGTTCGAGGTCCGTATTCCCTCGTACATCCCCCACAAGGGTGTACAAAATGTCTTCCATATCCAACATCTCCCACTCACACTTGAGGGGATTGTAAGAGAACGTCTTTCCCTTAGTTCTTTCATCTATCATACCGAGAAATAGACCGTGCGACCGTCATGCGCGTAGAGTCTGTTGTTGTGCACTTGTTAGAGATACACAACGACCTCGAAGGTGCAAAGTTGAGTAGTTCAACGCATGCTTTACCCTAGATTATTTCTTCGCATTTCTTGTACTTTATATTCAACAATTGAATCCCATCTGGATTACAATTGGCTGGCCAGCTTTGAATCATTAAAGTCCAAATGCGAATATGAAATCAATCTTCCTCTTCTTGCGAACCTTCTGATCTTGACTTGATTCGCTTTTCTAACGTGCCCCGCCGAGCCGAATTACCATAGCCCATTAGTAACACGCTAAGATAGCGATCATCTCGTCAAATCTAAAGGAACCAATTGGAGTCCTTGAGGGTAAGAGTTAAGACCCGTATGGCCTTTGAGTCTCACATAATAGCAAACACTATTGCTACTAACTCAGTGGTCGAAATGCATACGTGGTATGAACACGCATTACAACATCACTCCTTTCCCATGGAGAGTATGTCTTAATGATGTTGTACGGATGAAAAGATCAGACACCACAGTGCCTATCTTTTTGAGTCCCCTTACTACTCGTGAAATATTCACGGACTCTCATCCTGCATAAGACAGATAGGATTTAAAAAATCAAATGAGATCTTTATATCCTTGTGATACAGATCTCAGATTTTTTGTAAGCATCCATATGATGCAGATCTTTCATTCGACTATCTTGTTAAAGTCATGACTCTAAATCATTCGTCTAATGATTTTGACTTTAAACTAGTCTCATCTCTATCTTATCCATCTGATAAGATAAGGCGGTTGCTCATGTGAGAGAGCCAACCTTTATCTGTCCGACATACACACAATTCAGCTGAGATTTCAAAAATGTACACAAACATTTCTTAAGAAATTCATATGCAATGTTTGAAAAAGAACTTATTCTTTTATTAAATTTGATTTTTCTTAGACATGGGAATATATATTGGTACAACTCAGCTCATACGCAATCCTTGGGATGATAAGTGTTTATAAAACACATTTCTAGGGATTGCTTTCGTAAGCTGATCCTCTATCATCTCATGCGTAGATATGTACCTTATGTCTACCTTCTTGGTTTTATCATAGTCTTTTGCAAATCTGCAGTTCCTTTAAGATACTGCATTATCCTCTTAACCGCTTTCCAGTGTTCTTGCCCTGGGTTGGATTGGTAACAGCTTACCGTTTCCAACGGCAAAACAGATGTCCGGTCTCGTACACACCATATCGTACATAAGACTATCAACTGCACTGGAATATGGAACTTTTTCCATAATTTCCTTTTCCTTTTGGTTCTTTGGACACGATTCCAGATATAAATTATCGCATATGCTTATATGAATATCAATGGACTAGCAGTCCTGCATATTAAATCGTTCTAGAACCTTCTTTATATAAGTCTCCTGTGAAAGAGAAAGAAGTTTCTTCGAACGATTCCTTGAAATCTTAACTCCAAGGATATATGCGGCTTTTCCTATGCCTTTCATCTCAAATACTGATGAAAGCCAAGCCTTGATACTTATCACAAAGCCCTTGTCATTTCTGGCTATTAAAATGTCATCTACATATAGAGGCATGATAATATACTTGCTTTTAATCCTCTTGATATATACTCAGTTATCTTCATCAAACATGGAAAATCCATTTGATAAGACAACTTCTTGAAATTGTATATACCATTGCCTCGAGGATTATTTAAGACCATATATGGACTTACGAAGTTTACAAACCTTATGTTCGTTTTACAAACCCTGGTGGTTGTTCCATATAGATCTCCTCGTCCAATTCTCCATTGAGAAAGGCAGTCTTTACATCCATCTGATGTAATTCGAGGTATAAGCAAGCTACCATTGCCAGAATCATGCGAATCAAGGTAAAACGCACAACAGGTGAGAAGTTTTCTTCGTAGTCTATCTCTTCCTGTTGCGTAAAACCTTTCGCGACAAGGCGAGCTTTATATCTATCTATAGAGCCATCAGCCTTATGCTTGATCTTGAGAACCCATTTGTTCCCAATTGCTCTATGTCCTCTGGGTGAGTTAACTAAGTCCCAGACTTGGTTAACTTTTATGGATTTCAATTCCTCCTTCATCGCTTCCATCCATTTGTCTTTTGCAGGGCATGATGCGGCATATTTGAGATTCTTCAAGTCCTTGTTGACTCGAATTAAGATCAATTCTAATATCACTCCCACTTGAAATGTTGTTAGAATTGCTCCCACTTGGATCATTATTCCCGTATGGAATAGGATAATCGTCATTCGTATAATCCATTGGTGAACCAAGAATTTCTCCCACTCGAATGAGGTAATCCTTTTTGATCATAAATCTCAAAAATAGAGATAAGTCCTGACTTATCTCGCCCTGTCTTGAAAATTCGTTTTCCAAGAAAGTGACATCCCTCGACTCAAACTCAATTAGCACACCATTGTCTTCCTGATTAACAAAAACATAACCTTTGGAGTTTTATGCGTATCGTTTAAAGATACATTTCCTTCCCCATGGCCCAAGTTTGCCATTCTTATGGGAGGAAATATGTGCGTTGAATGCACAAACTCAAGGAAAAAATGTTTAAGTCAGGAGACCTTTGGTTCCACAACTCATAAGGAGTGGAGCTAACTGATTTCGAGGGTACGCGGTTTAAAATGAAAACGGTTGTCAATAATGCATCACCCCAAAAGGTGATTGGCAAGTTAGCTTGCGCCATCATTGAACGGACCATTTTTCATTAAAGTCCTATACCTGCAACACCAATTTGTTGAGGAGTTTAAGGCATAGTTACCTGATGTACTATGCCTTTTTCATCACAAAGTTCCTTTAAACTTGTTGATTGATATTCACCGCCCCTATCGGTTCGCATGACCTTAATCTTGCGATCTAATTGATTCTCCACTAAACTCATATAGTTTTTAAAGCAGGTTTAGTGCTTTCACTTTTGTGGGATATCAAATAGATATTACCGAATCGGGTGAAATCATCAAAAAAGTGATGAAATAGGACTTCCCGCGTCTTGTCTTGACATTCATCGGACCACATATGTCCGAATGGATAAGCTGTAATGGAACCTCGGCCCTTGTGCCGGTTCCAAACGGCTTGCGACAAGATTTCCTCACAAGGCAATGTTTGCAGGTTGACATTTCAACCTTTGAAACATTGGATAGAAGGCCACGTTTGGCAAGTCTATCCATACGCATTGGTCCAATATGACCAAGCCTTGCGTGCCAACAAATTATATTAGACTTAACAGTCAAAGAATTTGTCACAAGGAAATTTTCATTACATGAGGAAATACATTGTACTTATTACAATAAATCCTTTGAAATACAAACCCAGTACCAATAAAGGAATTATTACAAAATAGGTCCATATTACAATCATGAAGAACCAACTATAACCAAGACCCATAAAATTGACCACAGTATTAATATTCCTTTGAATATATGGAATGAAGAGAACATCATAAAGTAGGAGAGTGTGGCCGTTGTCCAAGTCTAGCTTGCAATTCCCAACGCCTTTCTCTACAACACGTGAGTTGTTTCCTACATTGATCCATTTCATTCCTTGGGGTATCCGGTGATACTCCACGAAGGACCGTCTGTCCTTTGCTATGTGGTCGGTGGCACCTCGTCACTTCCACTCATACACGAACGAGCATAGTGACCGAGCTTGTTGCACTTGAAGCACTTGATCCTTTTCAAGTCTTTCTTCTTGTGCCATTTCTTGTGCCCACCCTTATGTTTGGGTTCCTTGGTAGACTCAGGTTGCTTATTACGTTCATTAGAAGACTTCGAACGATCTTTACGTTTCTTTCCCCCGTGTGAGGAACTAGCAACCATGTGCACTTCTGCACTTGGCTTGGCAGCCGCAAGCTGCTCTTCCTCTAATTCGAGGTGCTTGGAAACATCGTTGAAGGTCTTGATGCTCTCATTATGAGTGAGATGCATCTTCATCTGATCCCACCCATTTGGTAGGGAACGTATGACTGCTTGGATTTGTTGCTCCTCCGTGAGCACATGACCTGCGTCCTTTAACTCTGATATAAGGTTCGCCATATGTCGCAGATGTTTCCCCATGGAATGATCTGGACGTTTCTTATATGTATCGAACTTTATAGTTAAGGCGCGAAGTTTGGACACCGATGTGCCACCGAACTTCTCCTCTAGCTTGGACCATATGTCCATGGCTAGGTCATGTTCTCGGAAGATGCGCATTATGTCATCAGCCATACTGCTTAATAACGTAATGCGCGCTATCTTATTCTTCCGAGACCAAGCATCAAAAGCTTCCTTGTCTCTTCGGTGTTGGGCCGTAGTGCCCAACTCGGGTTCAATCATTACGTTCTTTAGAGTTTCGAGCACTTCTTGCTCCTCTAAAACGTATTGTATCTTAATGGACCAAAGTTTGTAATTATCGCCGTTGAGTTTTTCACCTTTGTTTAACTCAGCGACGATATTCTTTGAAGCGGAAGACATTTTACTTTTAAAATGCTGCAAAAGACACAAAACCGAAGGTTCGATCAAAAACATTGCATAAAAAATTCTTAAAATATAACTCCCACTTGAAATGATAATAGAATATCCCATTTGGATAGTTCTAAAATTCAAAACCCACTTGGAATTATATTATATTTGATAAGTTACTTTCGAAAAATATTGAAGATGTTGTTCTAGAATCGAAAAGGTCTCTTCGATTCCAATCACCATCTAGAACAACCTTCAATATTCCCCCATCACTTATCAAACAATAGTACTCTTATAGTACTAGCAGCGGAAAACGAGTATTTGATAAGTTACTTTCGAAAAATATTGAAGATGTTACTCTAGAATCGGAAAGGTCACTATGTTTCCAATCACCATCTAGAGTAACTTTCAATATTTCTCCCTCACTTTATCAAATGTTAGTACTCTTATAGTACTTTGCAGCGGAAAAGCGTTTTTGAAAAACGTATTTTTCAAAAATTTAAAATACATTGGCTAATCTCCGTAGAGTAGAGCACAATGACTTGGCTAATCTCTCATGAAGTAGAGCACTAAGGCTAATCTTCAAGGAGTAGAGCACAATTTCATAAGTACATTGGCTAATCTCCGTAGAGTAGAGCACAATGACTTGGCTAATCTCGCATGAAGTAGAGCACTATGGCTAGTCTTCAAGGAGTAGAGCCCAATGAAAAACTTCATTAAAACGTTAGTCCCGTATGAACTAGTCGGCACTGTGGTTAGCCCCGTATGGGCTAATCGACACATTCGAGTTTGACCAATGCCTTTTGTCACCCCGTATGGGTCAGTAGGCAAGTTTGCAATCGACACAGGCCTTCTGCCAAATTGGTCGACCAAAAACACAAAATTGGTCGACCAATTTTTCAGACTGCAACTTCTTCCCGGCCAGGGCCTCTGCCCTGGCCGGTGCTTGGCCAAGGGCCGGCCAGGGCCTCTGCCCTGGCCGGCCAGGGGCCCTGGCCCCCTTGGCCAGGGCCGGCCGGCCAGGCCACTGGCCGGGGCCAGGGCTCCTGCCCTGGCCTCGGCCAGGCCCTGGCCTGAGGCCAGGGCGCCGCCCTGGCCTCTGCCAGGGCGGCCTGGCCGCTGGCCGGGGCCAGGGCTCCTGCCCTGGCCTGAGGCCAGGGCGCCGCCCTGGCCGCTGGCCGGGGCCAGGGCTCCTGCCCTGGCCTCGGCCAGGCCCTGGCCTGAGGCCAGGGCGCCGGCCCTGGCCTCTGCCAGGGCCGGCCTGGCCCTGGCAGTGGCCAGGGCGCCGGGCCTGGCCGGCAGGCCTTGGCCAAGGCCGGCCAAGGCCGGCCTGGCCTTGGCCGGCCATGGCTTGGCCATGGCCGGTTATGGCCATGGCCATTCGGCGTTGGCCGGCCATGACCCCTTTGGCCATGGCCGGCCACCCCCTTTGAATGGGGTTGCCGCACTTATTCCTCCCCCTTGATGGGGTGGTCGCTGGTGGTTATTGGCCGTAGCCAACCCCCTCCGCTTGAGGAGAGGGGGTGCATGGCCTTCATAGCCCATTTGGCCATGGTGCACATGCACCAAATTTCCTCTTACCCGATGGAAGTAACTACCATCATCTTCCTCGATGAAGCACCCGTTCGTCGATGAAGCACCCGTTCGTCGAGAAATTAGTTATTTCCTAATGGCCGTGTGCCAAAAATTGAATAACATACTACGTGAACGGTCGGTTCTTCCCGTCACGGAGAGTTCCTACCATATCCGTAATGATAGGAGACCCTAACGTGAAAAGAACAACCGCTGCGTTCTCTCCGTCACGAAGCGTTCCTACTATATCCGTAATAGTAGGAGACCCATTCGTGAAAAAGACAACGACTCGTTCATAGTTTCGACGGGGTGGCGGTTTGACCGGGGCGAACCCATATGGCTCTGATACCATTGTAGGATCCTGTCCAAAACAGAGTTAGGATCGATAATATGAAGTTTAGACTTACGCTTGCGTGCGCAGCACGGTAGTCTACGAACTTCGCCTTCGGATTCGCCACGACGGATCGAGTCTACTCACGAACGGAGTAAGGCTACTAAATCCACAATCTAAATCTCTACTTTAGATTAAGAACTTGGATAGAGGGAGAGGAAATATTTCTGCAGAGCTTCGCTAGGATGAAGATGCATGCATGAATTTCATGCAAAAGGTGTAAGGAAAATGGCTACCCTTGGGTCTTATTTATAGCCCCCAAGGTAGTTATTTTAGGATAAGTTGTTCCTTTGGAACAACTAAATTAAGGTGTACCATGATACATGGCACATTATAAGCTTAAGTTGTACCATATGCATGGTACAACATAAGCTTAAGATATTCCCCCTTTATTAGCCATATGTCGCATGCACTTATGCATATATAATGCGACATTCCCACTCATCCAGAGATCCTCTCCGCAAGGGAACAGATTCCCTTTGTACACGACTTCGTGTACGCGACGTTCGAGGTCCGTATTCCCTCGTACATCCCCCACAAGGGTGTACAAAACGTCTTCCATATCCAACACCGTCCAGAAGAGCTCCCATGGCCCCTGCGAGATCCCAGCCGAATAAGCTCATCAACGTCGTGGGTGAATTCACGGCCAGCCATCCCTGTGAGAGGAAGCGAAATCAGGGTGAGCCAGAGGTTAAACGGATGGAAGGGAGACAACTAACCGGGGGACCACAGAGTGCACTTAAGAAGCAGGTCGTCCAGCAAATGCCAGACCGACCTCCCCTTAAGAGAAAGTGACGATATGAGGCGGGCCGCAGCCCGCTCGGCCTCGGATAAGGTTGCCGCCCTGTCGGTTTGTTGCGAACTCCCCCAACCTGTCAAGATCACCGAGACCCGGGGAAAGACAACAAAAAAAGCTAGAGTCCCAGTTCCCCGACCAAGGGGGCAGACCGAGCAGGCACACTCGCCCCGCACGGGCTCAGAGGTGCAGCCAAGATCCGAGGCCAACCGTCTGGATCTGGTAAAAGTGGAAGAGGAGGGGGAAAGACGGCTCCAGGCCGTGAGTGATACAAAGCGTAATGAACCCAGTCAGCACTGCGATAGAGGATGGCGTTAGCTGGCACATGGAGACTTTCAAGGAATCCGTGAATTGAATAATAAAAGGATGGAGGGGGAAGCAGAGCCCCAGATGGAACATCTCGACATAGACGCCGACCTCGTTACTCCGCGGGAAGCAGATCCGCTCGTCTCCAAAGGGAATCCGGACGTCATAGGGATAACATAATTACTTCTCTCGTATTTCCCTAGAGACTAAAAAAGGGGCCATGGATGACGACCGGAGGATCGATGGAGGGATGCCTAATCGCTCGGAAGACGAGGCCACATCGTCCCCAACGGGATCCGGAAAAAGCTTTCTTTTCCCTTTGTCCGGGACCTCCGGGGACGGCGAAGGAGCTTTGAGCCCCGAGGGAGGGGCACGATCAGGACCAGGTGTCGGCCCGCTAGGACGTGTATCACCTATTCTAAGCATGGCCATAGCCCGAGCTAAAGAGTGGAAGAATTACCTTGGTAAGAGCTGGAGAGAAGACAGATGTCGGGAAGAAGAAGCTGGCAGAACGAGGATCAAGAAGGAATGAGCGCGAAAGAGTTGAAGCCCGAGGGATTGGAACGTATATATAGAGGACGATGGTGGGATTTGAACCGTCAAGGGAGAGCGCGTGGCGACATCAAAACGGCGGCGATGCTTCGAAAACTGCACCAACGGCAGTTCAAACGGAGCGGTAATGATGACATCCATTTAATAGCGGAACCTCGACTGACGCACCCGTCGGATTATGAAAGAGTCACATCACCCGAACCGAACCGGCGGAAGCCGAACGGTCCGGGCGATGGGGGCAATTGTTACGACTAATATGAACCGCCCCGAATTACAACGGCCCACGGCCCGACCTCAAAGGAGAAGCCCACTAGAGAAGACGGGCCCGCCTGAAGGGGGCCCACAGACGGGGCTGAAGGCCCAGCCACTTCGCCCTAGGGGGCACCCGGCTGGCCCCCGTTCGGCCGGATTAACCGCCCCTCTGAATCCGCGATCCCATGATGGCCATTAACGGACCCGTTAATGGGCCACCCCTCCACTACGCACCAGTGGAGGAGGCGGAGGCGGATCGTGGGGACGTGAGAGGAGGAAGGACGTGGGGCAATCACGAAAAACCTTATAAGGGGAAGGCCAGGCAGACGGAGAAGGGGATCGAAACTCAGGTAAACAACAGAGAGGTACTCCATCAACGACCTAGGCTTTCGCCACTCCATTTCCTCCCTCCCCCTTAACTCGCGCCGCCTGGGTTGACGTTCCGGCTTCCTTGCAAGCCGGATCTCCCCCGCCGAGTATCCTTTCAGATCTTGATTTGACTTAGGCATCGGAGGGGATTTGGCCGGAACCTAGGTCCGGCCTCCCTGACGAGTTTCCTCATCTGTCCAGAAAGAAGATATCCGAGGCGCCGAGGCTACCCCTCAGCGTCGGTCGGCTACCCCCATCGCAGTCGTCAGGCGGACGGCTGCTCGGGCATCATCCAACTTACAAGGCGCCGAGGCTACCCCTCGACGCAGGTCCGACCAAGGCCGAGCGCAACCCAGCCGAGGCCGAGCGCGACCCACCGAGCCGAGGCTTCCCCTCAGCTCTCCGACGCTGAGAACAATCGGGCTCGGCGAACCCAAGGGACCCCCAAGTCGGTCCCTTGACCACGTTGACCACACAGCCATCGGTCAACGAACTGTGGTGAGAAAACACCCGTAAACAAGCTTTGTATTTTTGATGATTCACATAAAAAAGATATATTTTTTGGTGTAAATGTAGCAGCTGGGATGGATTTATTTTTCATGGATTTTTACTTTTAGTTTTATTTAAAAAAATTGGTTCTCATAAAGTGTTTGGCAATATGCTTGCATTGAAATAGCTGGTTGATGTTGAACTCTTTTTGTTGATTTGATCGTTGGCATGCATTTAGAAATATGAGCAACGAAACCGAAGAGAATGCTTCCGGCAAGCGTTCAGGCCCGCGGTTGAACCAAAGGATTCTTTCGTCGATGTCGAGGAGATCAGTAGCTGCTCACCCTTGGCATGATCTCGAGATAGGTAGCTGCCACGAAGCAATCTGAAATAAGATCTCTTGTTAGGTTATCATATTAAACAATCACTGAAAATGTAGCAACTTCTCTTGCAGGTCCGGATGCTCCTGCGGTCTTCAATGTTGAAAGTACTCTTTGGTAAACTGAGTAGGTTCCCAAGTGAATATTGTGGTGAATTCCAGTTGAATTTCAAGTTTGATCTTGGGATATACCAATGTGAATTAGATTTTGACAAATTTTATCTATTTATAAAATTATTTTTCAACGAAAGAAATAAACTAAACTGTGATCATTACTTTAATTTCATGTGTTCACAATTGGGCATCCTTACCAAATTAGCTAATATGAACATGCTGGCTTGAAATTCAAATTGAACATTGCAAAGACAACGACCCCATAGATGTTTTGGTGCTCATGCAGGTAAATGGAATCTCCTTTTCTTCTTCTTGTTTATTATTCTTATTTGGCATTTTTGTTCTTAGAGCAGAGACAATTTTTTTCATTAGTATATTATTTTCACATCAATACTGGAACAGGAACCAGTTCTTCCAGGCTGTTTCTTCGAGCCAGGGCCATTGGGCTTATGCCTATGATAGACCAGGTATTACCCTTTTTTCATTGAAATTCATGCTTGAAAGCATCTATTGGTAGATAAATACATACTGAAGGAAAGATTTATTGATTAATACAAGGGAAGTCCCTACAATGCCTACTCAAGATTAAAACAACCAAAACATGCAGACCGAGGATACACATAGAAATCTCTATTTTTTTTATTCTCCTAGTATCTTAAGAGTTTTCTGATCTGCAAAACAAGGCACTTAACCGAATAGTCACAATATTAGTACACATTGACTCCTAATCCTGAAGGAGGCCCTCCGCTTGGTATGTTTTGCTTGTCCATGAGGTACTACTATGTTTTTCTTGCAGACACATTAGGAGTCAATGTGTCTTTGCCTACAATTATCTTTTGGAAGAGCACACATTGTCCATCATAATTTAATAAGTTCATTCAAGTGTACCATTATGTTTGTGATCTCTCGGATTTCAGGCCACTAGTAGAACTGTCTCGGATTACTTCACCACGTTTAGAGGTACTGTCTAAGATTAGGGATTCTGATGTATAATAATAATACAGTGGACTGGGGTGCATGAGTAAAGCCATTAAGTTGAACAATTTAGGCTATTGCTTGTAATCCTTCATATAACTGTTGTAATTTCAAGACAATTAACGATGCCCAGTCTTGTTTTTGCAACATTTACTGGATAGTTAGTAATCAGTAAATGTTGTGGAAATGCTCTGGCTAATCACAAGGAGGCAATTGCAGGTTAAGGGAAGCAATTAAACAATTAATTCAGGTAATCCTGTAATAGTTGGTTTTAATTAAACTATGTTAAAAATTCCAGGAGTAACCTATTGGTATGTATGAGACAAATTTATCAATTATTTGAATTTTTTCATTTACCCAGTATACCTGTTACTGTGTAAATGAAAAAATTCAAACCCATATCCTACAGAACACTCATTTGCAATGCCCAATGGTTAGTTCATAATAGTAGCCATATCCTTAACCTATTCTGTACAGAGTACGATGAAAAAATTGGGCATTGCAAACACCTTAGTGTCAAAATGCTTTAACTACATCATAATAGTTGGTGTAGTTAAAGATTCCTAAGCACTAGTGGGTAAATTAGGTAATGAAAGCCAAAAAGCCAAAAAGGAATGCATGTGTGTTGTTGTTGGGTGTTGGGACCACTCTCAGTTTCTACGTCCGCATCCTTGTGGTGGTTTGTAATTGAGATAGACATGATTCTCTCTACGTCAGCATGCTTGTGGTGGAATGTTGTTTAATTAGGCAAAGTAATAATGTATTAGTGCTATGTTATTAATTAAAATCTTGTTTGATAATTAATCTTATTACTAATCTATCAGAAAGAATAAAATTTAGTATTCTTATGGGTGACTTTGACAAGTTAGCTAATTGTATATCAATTTGTCAATGTAGTTCATGAAGATGTTTGCTTGCTAATTGTAAATTGTAAACATTTACACATGTTTATTATTAATGTGACTGGATTTGGTTATTGGTATGCTTGGTTTGGACTTATTAGTGTGTTTAATGCCAATGTGAGGGTGAAAACATTAAATCAAATTGACACAGACACTGCTTCTGTCTTAAGACAACAAATGAGGTAATGTGTTGTAATATTTGAGGAATGAAATGAGCAACTGAATACTATGGATGTGCATGTGTAATATTCTGAGATATCTCCAGTTAACAAAGTATATGTTTATTTGATGGAAAATGCAAGGCTATTTAAGTTGATCTGGTATCAATGCATGATGATGTTGGTGTTGGTGGTGAGCCATGAACTATCAACATAGCTCCCTCAACATTAGCCAGTCCCAAGTGTGATTCAACAGAAAAAGATATATATTATGACTAAACATTTAAATAGTGATCCCCACTGGTATGCTTTTGATGAAAGTTTAACTTCACAATTTGTGGAGACATTTTGTATCCTTCCTGTCTAACGTACTTTCTCCTGAAATTTCTCTTCTTTCTTTACAGGATATGTCACAACATCCACCTTGGCAAGAATTGGTAGCCACAGATCTTCATGGGAATGAGTGGCATTTCCGTCACATATTTAGAGGTTTTCCCTCTTTCTCTATATTACTTTTGAAATTTTCTTTGTCAATTTTCTAATATTTGCGACTAATCTATGAGGGCAATCATTGAAAATTGAAAGATGTTTACAATGACTAAATATCTTATTTTTCATGTTAGCTGCACACTCAACTATTTTTTCATTAAGTTTCATACACGTTACAAAACCAACTTTGCATTTCTAGTTGTATGTCATTTTATTTAGGAACCATGTGACTTAACATGCATAATTTATTTTGGTGTCAAACCCTCTATATTCTTGGCTTAAACATTTATGTAAGTTTCTAATTTGTGTACTGCACTTATACTAAATGGCATTGACCTTTACCAATGAGATTAGAAGAGTTCAAAACAATGTTAATAGATTTCTCTGTTTCATTTTTTTTTGTTGCAGGGGAACCTAGGCAACATCTTCTCACTACTGGGTGGAGTGTCTTTGTTAGCCCCAAGAGATTGGTAGCCGGCGATGCATTTATCTTTTTGAGGTAAACACACCTTCTCTTTTTGAGGTTTGATAAAATGTTTGATTGGCTGGTGTGTTGAATGTCTATTTTTTTGGAGTAGCATACTTTGTAAAGCTTTGAGCAACTTCTTATGTAATTATTTAATATATAATTTTTTACTTGTGCAGGGGTGAGAATGGAGAGTTGCGAGTTGGTGTAAGGAAGCTTATGCGGCAACTTAGTAATATGCCATCGTCTGTTATTTCCAGCCACAACATGCATGTTGGAGTTCTAGCTACTGCATCGCATGCAATATCAACTGGCACACTCTTTTCTGTCTTCTACAAGCCCAGGTTTGAGATCCTACTAAATTTAGTTTCTTCCCCCGCTTATTGCTCTTTTTCCTTTGTGCTTCAGGGAGCATGCGATATTAACCCTAACATTTCCCCTCCGAAAAAAGCACGCGCGCACACACACATGCATGTATGGACGTGTGCATGCACACACTGACTCTCAGATGTTTCTAAGCTGCGATATAGAAAATCTTGTCCCCCTAATTTTGTGTGGTTTGCTGTTGAGTAATATTTGTTTACACTTGCATTTTGGCTATACTCACACATCTATTATTTAAGGAGTGAATTAAAAGTGTGTGCCATTTGAATTAGCGTTGCAAAACAAGTCTATCTGAGTTCATCATAAGTGTAAACAGATATCTTGAAGCCAAAAATTACAAGCTGTCCGTTGGAATGAGGTTTAAAATGAGATTTGAGGGTGACGAAGCTCCTGAAAGAAGGTAATGTACATGGTGGCAACTCATTTTTAAACTACAATGGCAAGAAAGAGTATTTTATCATTGACAAAGACCCGTTGTCAACTGCATATCAGGTTTAGTGGTACTATAGTCGATGTTGGTGAGTCAGGATCATCAAGATGGGAAGATTCCGAGTGGAGATCTCTAAAGGTATATACAATCTGTATCAGCCTCATGCTCTAGATGATGCTACATACAATCAGGTGATGCCTCCACAACATAGTGGTCATCAACGTTCTTATGGACCTGGTGTGACAGCAAAGACTCGTTTTGGTTCTACTTCTACACAATCCAGTGGAACTACATCCTCTAAATCATGTCCATGCAAATGCAGTTAGAGGAATATCGTCAACGAGAACTTGCAAGAGAGGAAGAACATATGCAAAGAGATGATGAATATTGGCGAAGAGAGGAGGAATATAGGCGAAGAGAGGAAGAACAAAAACAAATTATAGAGGAAAATCGAAAACGGGATTTAGTAAGGGATCTACAAATCCGTGTTAGCAGGGATTCATTTCTTGTCTTTTTCATTTCTTTCTTTTATTTCTACACTTTCACTCATATAATCCACGTAGCTCTCACACAACCTAGGTGAGGCTAGTAGCCATTCAAGCCATCCACCTCCCTGAGTTCGATATACCCGCACCCTACACTAACCGTGCACTTGCGGTAAAACGACACCGCGCCCATACCGTCCACGGGGCGCCGGTCAAGTTTTTGGTGCCGTTGCCGGGGAAGCGTCCGGTTTGATATTAGCTTAGCTTGGGTTCGTTAGACTACGCATAAAAACATTAAAAAAAAGAAAAAACAAATACAATAACCAAGAAATTTTTCCCCCACCATCATATTATCTTTTTGTTATTCTCTTGTACTATTGACGCTCCTCTTTAGTTTTCTTATTTTTGTTGTCCATGTATCTTTGCTATTATCATGTGGAGACCAAATTTCGATGCTCAGATGGGAGGCTATGATCCTTATTCATTTGTGGTTTGTGAGATTTGTGGGATCGTAGGGCACGTGTATAATGAGTGCCCATTTACGCCTGAGAGCCTCATTCTAAACCAAGGCCAAACGTTTTCCCAAAACCTTGGCCCAAACACCTCCCATCCATTTCCTCAACCTTATATCCCTCCACCAACACAAGAAAAATCAAGCCTTGAGTCTCTCCTTGAAAGTGACATGTTTAACCAAGGCCAAATATTGCAAAAATTTACGGTACCAATCACCGAGCCTACACCGAGGAGAGAGGATAGAGGAGAGGATATACCCACTTTCATGGTTGAGACCACCATCCCATCGGCCACCATAGACACATCTCATGCCGATGTCCCATTTTTTCCAACACTACCACTTGGATGACAATGCATTTTTAATGATGATTTGGAGGATACGGTGATTTCTCTAATATCTGTGCGAGAGACTTCTCATCTTGATTTAGATACCCCACATGAGTCCTATGAGAGCACTGAGGAGACTACAGAGCTTATGCATACCGGCGAGGAGGATGTACATGAGGACGAGGACACCACGACCACATGCGAGCGGTCTGCTCCGCATTCACCTCCACAGCCATCTCTGTTGCAGCTTCTTCCTTGGTCTGTGGTCAACCACGATGATGTCATTTAGGACATCGGATAGATGGTAGAGCATGAGCATGTCGTCGAGGAGAATGTGCATGAGGGCTTGAGTACAATGGTCCACTTCATGGAGCCCGAGTCACATCTACCTCTACCGTCACTCTCCACTTCTTCTGCGGTTGAGCATCTACTTGAGCATATTGTCCCTATTTAGGGAGATTTTCATACTCACTCTCACTCCACATTTAAGTCTCGCTTTTCACGTCCTATTTCTTTAGACTTATATGTTTTTGACACAACATATCTCTCGCAGGACACAGGATCAACTTCCCCTGAGGTATGTTGCGGTGTGTCACCACCTGGAGAGTCACTTCTCTTGGAGAGCGAGGATTTGGTCGTCACTAGTACAGAGGATAGCGACCCATTCTTAGGGAGTATTCGTCACCCCTTTATTATTTTTCCATCTTATGTTGACGATTATCTCTGGGATACATTTATTTTGGGAAATAATTTCTTGCCATGGACTAATGCACCTCGTCCTTTGCAGGTCACGGGTGGACACCTACTAAGGATGCTTGGAGGTGCATTGCATGGGTCCATTGGCACACGTGGCACAGCGCTTCTGACGAAGCCATAGCAGGAGCAGTTAGAGCAACTACCTGCCCCACTCGAGATTCTGGATCCGCCTATGCTCAGGTGTATCCTAATCTAGTAGTGCAAAAATTTACAGCTTTTTAGTTTAGATTAGAATAATCTCGTCTCCTCTCATTAGCGAGGGGAGCGTATCTAGGGTTTGCTTTTGCACCATAATAACCCATCATGTCGTGCCCTTCTATCATTTCAAGCCCATCACCCTATCCTTGTTCTTTTGGCACTTTTCTTGGCCCCGTTGTCATTTTTCTTGGCCCCGTATCGGATTTTCATATCTTTTGGGGATAGCTTATATTAGCTTGGAGGAGAGTATCACACATAGTCATTTTTGTTATTTTTGATGCATTTCGCCTCCCATTTTATCTTTGCCCTCTCATGAGTAATTTTATTGCATTGAGGGTAATGCAAGATTTAGCTTGGGGGAGTTGCATTTCATGCATGTTTCCTTTATTTTCTTCCATTTTTCACCTTTTTTATGGATCAAAAATTTTTCTTTTCATTTTTATGCATCATTCCCATCATGCATTTTTCTTTCTCCATTTCATTCTTGCCTCTTTCTAGAGATGAACCCTCAATGATATTTTGCCACTCATGCTTCACTTTTCGCATTTGAGCACCTTTTTCCATCACGCTATTTCTTTGATTATTTAATGCTCATATATGTGTTTTGCCATCTTTTGGGTTTATTTGCTATATTTCGAGATTTTTGGTTGTGATTGTGTTTAAGGCATGCTTCTAGCTATATATCATATTTTAATATGCCCCTCTATTTGAAGTTCTTAGATTTTCACGCTTCATTTCCAAGAAACGGTTATTTTACCATCCTACCCACGTGCTTCTAACTCTTGCATGAAATACTATATACGTACTCTTATCACATGTGTTAGCTACCTTTCGACGGGATTAGGATAACCGCACCTTTGTTCCGTGCCTTAATTCATAGAGGATTTTCTTGCCATGCTTGGATTTCTCAAAAATTCTCTTTTGTTTTACTTTGTACATTCCCCCTCGTCGTGCATCGTTCCCCCATTTGGGGGAGTGCACACTTTTGTACATATTTCTGTATAATGGTCCTTCGGGGTTCTTCGTAACCCGACGCCCTAAAGCCATTTGGTTTGGGATGCGTAGGCCGCCCTTACACTTCATTGCGATCCCGCAAGTTTGCAAGACAAAAATATTAAAATCAAAACAAAAACAATAAAAAAAAAACAGAAAAAAAAACAAACCAATGTATATAGGGAAGGCGAGAGTTTGTACATAGTTATCTTTCCACCTCTTCTCTGTCTCCTTTTGAAAATACAAGCAAGGCAAGAAAGTATTTCAAAAGTCAAAAATGACAAGCGTGTGTGGTGATTCCTTTCATCCTAGAGATTGATAGTTATTCACATGATTCATATCTATTCTTGCTTACTTCTTCATGCATGTATGGGTATCTTGTATTCACCGTTTGGAAGATTTGATACGAATTTTGAGCTTCCTTATATATTGGGCATATTATCTACTATAACATGCTATGATAGTTATGCCTTTGCTAATGTCACACTTCTATCTCTTTTGTGTTCTATTGATATGAACCCATGATGCTATATTATGAGATTGAATTCTTGATTTAGATTGTGATATACTTTTCCCTTGTGCTTGATTGTGTTGGTGATTACATTTGTGGTTCGGAGAGGGCGATCAAGTATTCTTCGCTTTCCCTTCTTGCTCTCGCACCCCAATTTCATTCCAACTCGTCTTCCTCGGGACGAGGAACAGTTTAGCTTGGGGGCTTGATGCGTGTTCATATTTCACCTTTTTCACACGCTCTTTATCGTGTTTTCATATGCATTTCATCTCATTCCATGTTGTATATATCACTTTTTGGTTCATATTGACTATTGGGTGTATTGTTTGTATTTCAGGCAAATGTCAGCATTTCGGTGTCTTCTGGGATCAACCTTGCATGTCGGGACCAAGGCGCGCTTATACGGTGAAGATCCGATGGCCAAAGACGAGGATTTGATGATTTGGAGCTTCAACCAATCAGGTGGACAGACCCACCCGATCGGTTCGTGCACACGTATCTGACCCGACGAGGAGCAGCAAAGGAGCAGATCCCACCCGATTGGTTCAGTGATCGGGTGGATGCCGCAGTGCTCTCTGTCTTTTAGAGAGCCTCCCAACCGATCGGTTCATCCCCTCGGGTCATCTTGCAGAAGAACTCACCCGATCGGTTGACATTTCAACCGATCGGGTGGTCTTTTCTTCCCCTTTCGTGTACTTCTGCTCATTCATTGAAGATCTGCTATCATTCCAGTGTGAGTTTGGGTGATCTCTTATTTTTCTAGCATCGGCATTGTCATTAGCTTTCAACGATAGGTCACATGCACAAATCCGATTTTTCTACATTTTTCTGGAATTTTCTGAGTGCAGCTGGGTGCTGAAATTGGGAGCTGTCTGGAATTTCAACTTCAACCGATCGGGTGAACCTTCACCCGATCGGTTCTGATCATTTTCAGAAGCTTTGAGTCTCTGTTTGCTTCCACCCGATCGGTTGAACTTCCAACCGGTCGGTTGAACTTCCAACCGATCGGGTGGCCCATTTTCAGCAGTTTTAGTGGGTATTTGGACCCAAACCGTTAGGGTTTTGGGGGAGCCTATAAACATGAGATTGGGCACGACTTGTGGGGGGATTCTCCTCTATTTTTCAGTAGCTGATTGCCCCTTTTATGGGAGCTTTAGGTTTGGTTAGATTAGGTTTTCTATTTCAATAAATCTTGTAATGGATTGATGGATTCGAATGCAAGATAAGTATTTCTTCTCTTATTTCCATTGTTTTGTGTTATTTTCATGTTGCTTGATGGTGAATGTTTGTTTGTCTTTTTTGTTGCTTGATTTTATGTTCTTCACCATTGAGTAGTGTTTGATGAACCCTAATATGGGTTAGAGTATGATTTATGATTGGGTTATTTCATTTGACTTGACTGCATGGCAAGTGTTTGATGGAATGTGTCAATGAGGATTTCTAGCAATCTGAGTCCAATTCGTATGGCAACACACTAGATGTGTTGGGGGTTGGGGTCCGGATGCTTGTCCTGTTAAGTTCCGCTTAGATGTATTGCTAGAAATCACATTCGACCTATTAGGCCATTAGGGTTACGTGGGGGTGTTTTATTGTCATTGGCGGGAGAAAGACCGCATCTGACCGTCGGGCCAATAGGAAATAAAACTGGCGCTTGATCCCCTAGCCACAGCCCACACCCCTAGCGTTGACACCGAGTCCTCGCACGTGGGAACGGCCTGGACGAAATGTTGGGAGTTATCATTGTGGCATTAATGCTTCCGGTGGCGGTCGGTGTTAATGGACATGGGAATGCCCACCGTCCGAAACCGGGTAGACCTGGCGTAACATCCTGGGCATCGACCGGAATATCGGGCCCATGGGGCACTAGGTACCACCTTTTGGGGTAATGTCTCACCCTGGGTCAAGTCGAATGCAAAGTGTCATGAGCGCTCTAGCCCGTGTTAGCGGGGATTCATTTCTTGTCTTTTTCATTTCTTTCTTTTATTTCTACACTTCCACTCATATAATCCTTGTAGCTCTCACACAACCTAGGCGAGGCTAGTAGCCATTCAAGCCATCCACCTCCCTGAGTTCGATATACCCGCAACCTACGCTAACCGTGCACTTGCGGTAAAACGACACCGTGCCCATACCGCAAACGGGGCGTCGGTCAGCCACTGCCCCATTCTCTAGACCCACAGTGTCAGGTATGCATATATGGGTATTATATCATGTTTGCAGCTTACTTATTGCATTTATTACTACGTTGGATGACTAATTGCTAATTCATGCATTTCAGGCCAACAGTCGACAGCGGGCCAGACCGCTGCCCCATTCTCTCGACCCACAGGATCAGGTATGCATATATGGGTATTATATCATATTAGCAGCTTAATTATTGCATTTATTACTACGTTGGATGACTAATTGCTAAATTCATGCATTTCAGTCCAGCAGTCGACAGCAGTTCATATGGATGCATGTGGCTTAGAGGATATACCGATATGTACTCGATCCATTGCCTCCTCCCATGCCACCAGTTATTCCACACAGATTCATGTCGAGACGGTACAGTTCGTGCCGTATGATGCCAGTGTAGGGGACTCTCCTTTACCACCTGCTGCAGAGGCTTATAGATTGGCACGGTCCCAGAAGACTGCTATGGATGCACGCCAGGAGGTTTTAGATTTGTTTACATCAGTGGAAAATGCTAGGATGATTGCTGCCAGAGAGGAATGCTTCCATCAAAAGGGTATGAAAACATATTTCAATTATGTTAAATAAGAAGAACATCTTAAATAACATTTTATTTATATTGTATGATAATATCATTTTTTTGCAGGTGGGGAGAAGCCACCTAAGGCTGGACGAGGATACACCATGATCTCACACCTGATTCCACTAGAAAGGCAACGAGTTGTCATCCAGTGGAGCTACAGTGCCCCCATTGGAAAGTGGGGGCACGTTTACGAGATTTTTGGCTGCATTGGCCAAAAGGGCCGATTTCTTCAACATTTGCCTCGGTTTGTCCGATCAAAGATTTGAAAATTTGGTCATATGTTAGCGCTACATTAACGTAAGTATGATATACACTACTAAAAAAGGACTTCTGCCAGCATTTTTTTAAACATTTCCCGGCGTTTTTAAACCGCTGGCAAATGTTTTCTCGGTGTTTTACGAAACACCGCGAAAACGTTGGGAAAAGAGGGCGTTGCTAAATGTTTTCTCGGCGTTTCGGTGAAACGTTGGAAAAAGCCCACTTTTGTCGGTGTTTTCGTGAAACGTTGGGAAATGTCAAGACATTCCCCGGCGATTGCTTGAAACGATGGAAAATGCCAAAACATTTCCCGGCGGTTGCTTGAAACGTTGGGAAATGCCAAGACATTTCCCGTCGTTTTCTTGAAACATTGGGAAATGACAAGACATTTACCGATGTTTTCTTGAAATGTTGGGAAATACCATGACATTCCCTAGCGTTTTCTTGAAACGCTGGGAAATGTCTTGGGACATTTCCCGGCGTTTGCTTGAAATGTTGGAAAATGACAAGACATTCCCCAACGTTTTCTTGAAACATTAGGAAATGCCAGCGTTTTCTTGAAACATTGGGAAATGCTATAACATTCCCTGGCATTTTCTTAAAACGTTGGGATGACATTCCCCAAGACATTGTTTACACTTTAACATAAATTGAATCCAAAGAAGTCTGACACCACAACTAAAAAAATGCAACAAATACAGATCTATACAAATCCGATACAACTCAATATAAGATTCATGTTAATAAAAATCACAATAGATGTTTGTCACGTTCCTGTCATCTGGAAAAGTTATGTCCCTCATGATAATGGCACTATCTACGAATGAAAGACACCAACTTGCTAGCTATATATGCACCAATTAGCTAGCTAAAATTGCCGAATGATTTATAGGGTCCCCCAGTCTTCCAATCCACTGGAATTATGTTTTTGGCCACCAGCTTCCTCCGCTGACACTGCAAGGTCAGCCAAATTGAGAACGGAGCATTTAGCTGCAGCCCCTATTGCCCGCCACGACTCCCTCATTGGATGCCACGAACTAGGTTTAGACAACTTGAGCTCCACGCAAGCAAGGCTTCCATCACCGTCTGTAAAATCAACAAGGACTAAGAAGTAGTTGCGCGTGGAGCAAACATCTACGCAAAAGGTGGTTGTCTTGTGATGATACTCACAAGTAACTCTGAAAGTATAAGTTAATTTAGCAATAAGTAATAGTTTGTAGTAAGAGAATAGTCATATATTGTAGTGACGAAATCAGAAATAGCTAGTTTACCATGTTTATTGGACATGCAAGACCCTAGAGGCTCATAGCCTATCGTCGCAGCCTGGCTGGTCCATCACTCCGAATGCAGTGCCACTAACATCGAAATGGATTGATTCTGATAGGTACGGACCGTCGGTAAATGCATCAGTGATAACCAATGTAACTGGCTTCCGAGAACATGTGTGATTCCTAGTGCATCGCACCTGAAACATCAGTTGAACAATTTCGTAAGTTCAAAAATTAAACCGCTAGAGTTCTATATAGATATAGATACCTGATAGCAAGATCTGCATCCTTGGCCCGCCTTGAAAATGGATGGGCTTCCAGCAGCAATCATATATGAGAATGGATATTTCCATGCAAAATCTATTCATAGAAATGTAAATACACATGTAAGAGAGAGCAAGAGAGTTATATGCATATATATAGATATATTTATGTTCGGTTGGCTGGATTTTACTATTGCTTCCATCACCATTTGCGGCTCCATACCAGGTCACTCCGCCCAGGGCCACCTTCTACCTGCCATTAATGGAAACTTGGGTTTATCTTTGCTCTCATGGAAGCCGAAGCAAAGGTCTGTGAAGATACTACAGAAGCATAAGGCAAAGGTGTAAAGGAGCAATAAAGAATAACGAGTAGCCATATAGTTCTATTATGATCAGTTAACAGTGCATACTAGCTAGTTTAGGCTTTGTAGCTCTAGCCTTAACAATCCAAACGTTTTATAAAGAGACAGAGAGAATTGATCATTTAAAAATATTCTTCAATTTCATAAACTATAAATGTATACAAGAAAATACAAGATTACAAGAGAACACACTGTCCATGTAATAAAGAAAGGAAAGGCACGCTATTGCAAGAGTTTGCAATATATCAATCTAACGTACTTCCCAAATTACATTCAACAAGCTAATATGTGCATGTATTACACACAGGATATAAGGCTACTCACCCCAAAGAAACCTGATGTTTGGCTTTCAACTATAGCAAACATGAATCGAAGCAATGTGCTACACGTGACATGCATAATACGAGGCTATCAATTAGCACTAAATTGAAGAAACAGTGAACATTTGCCTTTATGGGAAATTGATGTGCAAACTACAAACAAATATCATGCCACCAAGACACAATGCAGCCCTTGCACCATCTATTATCCAAAACAACCTGAGTATCCCAATGACACAAGAATACCACCACAAAACAAAGAATTTTTTCCAAATGAACGGTAGAATTAAAGATCACAAATGTGCAAGGCTCAAAGAAATTCTTACTAAATTCTCATGAATAGTAGTAGAAAATTAGAAAAAGATGAGCGGGTTCAGGATGAAGATATTCTTTTTCTAGTCAGTATCAACACTTTTGAATATCAATCCACTTTTTGAATTACATAAGTCATCTACAACCTGAAAAATACAAGAAATACACTGATTGACACAGAAATGTACAATTGAAGTTTTATCGCTGAAACAATACATTTTAAAAACTCTAAAATAGGAAGAATCAAATCAAACAAGCAGACATATTTTAGGGCTTTCAACTTTAGCAAATATGAATCGAAGCAATGCGATACACGTGACATGCACAATAAGAGGCTATCAATTATCCCAAACTGAGAAAGCATTGAAAGAATCCAAATATTGAATTGAAAAAGATAAACGGTAGGATGGTCTGTATAGCTTTCCTCTCTAAACCTGCCAGGTCCACAAGGTTGAGCCTAGAAAACCTATGATGAGTAACTCATTGGGCTTCCCACAACAAATAATAATAGTAATTAGAGAAAGGAAAACAAAGCACTAAACATGTGATGAAAACTTATTTGATCAACGCTAAAGATTGCTTCACAAATTATTGGGAACGTTAAAAATTGCAAATAAAAATTTATGTTTTAACTGGTAAGAAACAATAGAATAAAAAATAGCATATTAGGTTTAATATAGCATACCCACCTTACTTTTGATAACACAAGTAAAACCTCTATGAGATCAACCGATTGCTCGGTTCATATTTGTGGCTGCCACATTTCTGTTTGCTACACCCTGAAATATAGTATTCATGTTAAATCACAATATTATGAACATCAAATGCAATTTTTTCAAAAATTTTAACACAAAGAGTATGACTTAGTTATATTACAATCATTAGCTTTATAAGCCCAAACCCGTGGTTATCCAACTTTCATCCTCACACTGCTTTGATCCACTAATTTCTTCGTTGGACAATTCCTAATGATCACAGACCTCAAAAGCAAAAGTAATTCAATTCACATCAAATGTTGGTGATTACTTTCTTTTTGGCATCATAATGACATACCTCCTCAAAAAATGGCGGGTAACATAACTCAATTATTGTCAAAATGAGAATTTACAAACTAGTAAAAGGAGTTATAATAGGGTGATTAACGAAGCAATAACGAATTGGAGTATACCCAAGCAGACATGGATTAGAGCAATAAAATCAGGTCATATGGCTATTGATTTAATAGAGAAGAAAAGTTATAACAAATAAATTATTTACCTACAATCACAATCTGAACAAATAACAAAGTAAAAGGGGGGAATTTTTTGCGCCATCGAATCAAAACAATAATAAATGACGAAAGAACTCGATACAACGCGAAAGAAGAAATCTTTCCCTCATTCTTTCAATCAGAAATAAGCGAAGAAGAGACGACACCAACTAACCTTCTAGATCGAAAGCTCTGTCAATGAAATGAATGAAATGAATCAATCCTCGTCGTGCTCAGTAAAAGGGATCGCCACCTCCTAGAAATGGATTGATCACTGAAACCCTAGCAAAAGAAACCCTAGAAATGGATCACCATCGCCTCTCTCTCACATCTCCTCCTCTCATTGGAAACCTCGCTCCCCGATCCTCTCCTTTAGCGGTTAGATGAAAAAATGCAAGAAATTTGATGGAAAAGAATTTAAGAAGCTGAAATTTTCGGTGGGATATAAAACGGGGAAATTTTGGGAGAAGCGGGCTCGGGAAAATTTGGTGTGCGCTCATTAAAAAAATGGACTGCTGGAATGCACAATATACAATTTGCTAAACATGTATTCTATTTACACGATTGCCATTATAATATCAAATATAATGGCAAATTTGGAAATAAAATGAAATGCAACTAGCAACTCTTTAATAATTTATTTACATACAAGTCTAGCATTTCCCGACATTTTAAAAAAGCGTCGGGAAAAATCCAGTATTTACCGGTGTTTTTCGAAAAGTGCTGGCAAAAGTCCAGTATTTGTCGGCGTTTTTCGGGAAAGCGCTGGCAAAAGTCCAACATTTCCCAACGTTTTAAAAAAGCGTCGAGAAAAGTCCAGCATTTGCCGGCGTTTTTCGGAAAGCGTTGGCAAAAGTTCAGCATTCCCCAACATTTTAAAAAGCATCGGGAAAAGTCCATCATTTGCCTGCGTTTTTTGGAAAGCGCCGGGAAATGCCCAGCATTTACCAGCATTCTTATAAACGCTGGTAAAAGTCTAGCATTTACCAACGTTCTTATAAACGCCGGCATATGTCGAGATACCAATAGACATTTGCCAACGTTTCTTTAAAACGTTGGCCTAAAAACATTGGTAAAAGACATTTTTTTAGTAGTGATATTTCAATTTATTACTTTCATTATGTAAATAATTTGTATATGTGTTTTTTCGTAGAGGCATTACGTACTAGATGGAAATCCAAACTCATGGGAGTTTTGTTTTAAGAAGAAGATAAAGGATGCGTTGGTCCAGTGGCGTAATTACTTGAAGGATAGGATCTGGTCGGGTTACACAGCAGACTGGGAGCGCTGGTGGCATATGGACGCCCGAGCAGATCCCCTCCAGTTCTTTGGATCATGTGTCTATTGGGAGTCGGAAGATGGGAAGGTATGGTTCAATTTTGGTTCATTTTAATATGTTTTAATATCCATTTGGCCGACATGCTTTTTTTAGAGGATTGCGGATATCACCAAGGCGAACCGTGAAAAGACACGAGAGTATGATCATCATGCCGGCTCCAAGAGCTACACCAGACATGCCCACGATTTGGCGATACAGGTTATATGTTCAAATTTAATTTTTAGCATATATTATGTTATAATGGGATATATGTCTACTGTCTGTCTATTTATTTATCTATTTGTTTTTAGGGCAAGCCGAATTTGGAGTCATTGGTGGAGCGCACCCTTACAAAGGCCCACCCCAAGTATGCTGATATGAATAAGCTGGAAAAGAATAAGCAGCTGCTTGTAAGTAATAACTTATGTTTAATAATATTGTTCATATTATGTAAAAATTTAATGTTGGTTGCATTTGTTTCGGTCTCTTCTGCGTCAGGCTGCAGCAGACCTCAGGTCACACTCTGAGGCAGGCTCGAGTTGCTCTGGACCGTTCACCAAGGAGGAGGAAGATGCCCCCATTGCAGGGGTGCTCGGAGGGCCGAGGAATAACCGGAATCGGTATAGAGGTTCAGAGAGTAGAGACTATGGACAGTCGGCCAGTTCGTCCTCATCAGGTCCTGAGAGTACCCGACGCCCAGAGCCCACCGATCCACCAACGGACATGCATGAGTTCACCGCCATGTTAACCAAGATGATAGAGAAGATGGAGAAGTATGACCAGGATTACCAGTTATTGCTCGCTTGCATGCCTCCAGAGATGCAAGAGAAATACCATCGGCTCCATACTGATCTGGTAAGAATTTATATTAATTATTGAAATATGTGAATCTAATGGTATTTAATTAGGATTAGGGTTAGTGTATGGGTGGGAAAGAAATACATATGATATGGGAATATGTATCAGATACGAGATTTCAAATATATATGCATTCCTATTGGTCTTTGAAGTTATGCTTTCGTTTTCAAAAATAAGGCGCAGAGTGATACGATTCTAACTTAATAGCTTTTTATCAATACTAACTTAAAATTTACCATTGTTCACCAAAACTATCATGGACTTCACAATTATATATAAAAACTATCTTGAAGTTTGAGTGAAATTTTGGTAAAACTATCTTATACTTTTAATAAGATAATGCCAGTATTAATATAAAAGATGCAGTTCATCTTTATAAAACATTGAAAACAAGCAAATTATCAAAAGTGTTGCACATTCCATTCCTACAGCCAAGAATACTACACATTCAGTTACTGTTTGATACAGTCTGTGAATAATAAGAAATGAAGTCCCTGAAGTTCTTCTAGTTTCCAAAACTTACTTAAACAATAAGAATAGATACATTAGGGCATAAGCATAGATATAACAGCCAGCTAATGGACCCATTAACATAGTGATACGATTGGATTGTTCATCAATAATGGGCATGATTTGGTTGGCTGCCAAATTAGTAGTTTGTTTTATCCGGCCATTGTATCTCCTTTTATTATGAAAAAGGAAGACAAATCAATTGGTATGTTGTACATGTGCAAATGAATCACTCAACCATGTTAGTGTATCCTTGTTTTTGTCGCATATGATTAGCGTGTCACTAAACATATATCATTGAACCATGATATTGGGGGAAACTACCTTTGGATTGGGAGTGCATAATCTGGCTATATGTTGGGGTTCATTTGGGCTCTATCAGAAGCTTGTTTTCAATTAGAGATAAGATATCTGGTTCATATCATGTTGATGCTCTCGATTTTAGTTTTGAGTGTTCCCTTGGGTTAGCTTGCTTGGAAATGATAGAGACTTTCCTAATTGTTGGGTCACACTGTTTGTTCTGCAAAATCCATGTCGTTTGTTCATTTCAGGTGTATTTGTTGTGGGTTAACAGTTAGTTCATAGTCTAGATATCTTGAAACTGGAAGCTAATCATAGTCTAGATATTTTCAGTTTTAAATCAATGTTTGGGCTGTGTTATCTTACAGTGTTTTGTGACGTTGAAACATTGGCAGCCGACCATTGAATTGCTCATGCATTAATTTCATTAAAAATGCGAGACTGTAGGATTCCGTCCTTTTGTGTCCTTTTGACACACGTGTTGAACGAGTCTTCCGAAGCTCCCACAACTATCTAACTACTTAACCATGAATATTCTGTATCATAACTATCTACCTACTTACCTACTTAGATATTCAGTATCAATTATGATCACAATCCCATATATGTAGGATTAGTTGTTATGAATCTCATGTATATATATTCTTCCAGTATTATCAATACAAATACACGGTTCTACCAAATCTTCTAATATGGTATCAAAGCGAAGTTATTCCCCAATTCTCTTCTTCAGATCGAATCAGATCTAATCGTCCTCCTCAGATTCAACTTCCAGATCTGAGAAGATATTCCTCAGATCCGGCTTCCAAATCCGACGGCGCCTTCTTCCAGATCCTGCAGATCCACGCGGCTTCCAGATCCGGCGGCCACCTCTAGATCCAACGGTGCCCACCTCGTTTCCACTTCCAGATCCGACGGCCACCTCGTTTCCACTTCCAGATCCGGCGCCCACCTCTAGATCCGGCGGCGATCTCGCGACTCCGACGGCAACACAACTTGTCAGTTCTTCATTTTTTTTTTTCATCATGTCTGATCAAATCCTCAACCTTGATCAAAATTCTCAACCAGTGACCACATCCAATCTTTACGATGTGCATCACTCGGAAAGTCCTTCCATTGTCCTCGTTACGCCTCTTCTAACGGGTGACAATTATGGTACGTGGAGTCGAGCAATAGCCATGGCTTTACGAGCTAAGAATAAATATGGCTTCGTTGATGGAACCTTGTCGAGACCTGATTCTCAAAGTGACATTCTCAACTTTGAACGTTGCAATGATTTGGTAAGCAGTTTGATTCTCAATTCAGTTTCTCCTGAGATTCGGCCAAGTATTCTCTATTCCGAGAACGCTGCTCAAATTTGGCTCGACCTCAAAGATCGATTCTCTCAGTCAAACGCGCCGAAAATTTACCAACTGAAAAGGTCCATCTCCAATCTAAAACAGGAGGGTATGAATGTTTCTTCATATTTTACCCAACTGAAATCCCTTTGGGATGAATTGAATAGCATCATCGTCCTATCTCCATGCATTTGTGCCAATTTGAAATCCATCATGGAGCAAATGAATCAAGATCAAGCTATGGAATTCCTACAAGGACTTCACGATAACTTCTCTTCGGTACGGCGACAAATCCTTCTCATGGAACCTTTTCCTTCTATCCAACGGATATATAATTTGGTGCGTCAAGAAGAGAAGCAACAAGAGCTTGACATACACATTCCGATTGTGGAATCTGCTGCCCTCAACACTTCCAGGAATTCAACATGGAATGATCGACACACCGTCACTCCCCAATCTAATCGCCCCCCAGGAAAGTGACAGCGTCCTTTCTGCGACCACTGCAATCGCCATGGTCACACCCGAGCCACTTGTTATCAGCTGCACGGATTTCCCGAAGGCCAAGTGAAGCGTCCAACACCTCAATGTAATCCTCCAGTGGCAACAAATAATCATATCACCACTGAGCAGTACAACAAGTTGATGGCTCTCCTCGCGAATGAAACTTCAGTTGGTAATTCTGCACATTTAGCAGGTAATATTTTCTTCTCTGCACATTTAGTAGATAAAGTTCTAACTTGTGCATCTTCTTCTTGGATTATTGATTCGGGCGCATCAAATCACATATGCACATCACTTGCATTATTCTCATCTTATTATGCATTGCAAAATCATTTATCAGTTCAAATGCCAGATGGATCATTGGCATCAGTAACTCATATTGGAGTTATCAAACATTCTCCAAATCTCATTCTCAAAGAAGTATTTTATATTCCATCTTTCAAATTTAATTTATTATATGTCTCCCAGATAACTCGACATATTGATTGTGTAGTCACATTTTTTCATACTCACTGCCTATTTCAGGACCGTTCCTCGAAGGCGAAGATTGGTCGGGGTAGTTTGCAAAATGGACTTTTCTATCTGGATGATGTTCCTGCTTTAAATAATGCATTTTCTTTCAAAGAATGTAATAAATTTGACTTATGGCATTCACGCCTTGGTCATCCCGGGAATTCTCGTTTTAAATTCCTTGTAAGCAATTTTCCTGATATTGTTTCAAATAAGAATTTTACTTGTGATATTTGTCCACAAGCTAAGCAATCTCGTCAATCATTTTCTAACAGTAGTTCTCGTTCTTCTAAATGTTTTGAATTGATTCATATAGACATATGGGGACCTTTTTCTGTTCCATCTCTGAATGGATCTCGCTATTTTTTAACTATTGTCGATGATTATTGATCGCTCCGGGATGTGACCCAAAGAACGGTTGTAGTTTTACCGCAAGCGCACGGTATAGCAGCGAGCGGGTTATCGAACACAGGGAGGACGAATGACCGTGCTTGTTCCAATCAACCTGGCTATTTAAGAAGAGAGAAATTTGCCTTTGGCGATCCTGTCACAATCGTCAGACAAAGTACGGAAATATCAAATCAAATAAAGAACGTCTAGGGAATGGGGAATTCCCTCTACTCACCGTATTTCGTAAATGTGGTTCATCGGTATCAAAATTTCTAGAATAAGATTTTGGATGAACTAGTTGCAACTGAATGTAGAACCTAGCTCACGCTCTCGCGCTGTTGCCGGTCTATAGCTATCCTAGGTTTGGGTCCAATCTCTTGCAAACCCTAGCCTAGGGAAGCTAGCATTAGGATCAACATCATCGTTCAATCGCGCACCGAGCCCAATCTCTTGCAAACTCGGCCCGCGACCTAGGTTGGGATAGTTCCTACCCGTCCAATCTCTTGCAAACGGGTATCGGCACGGAATTGCAACCGGGAACCCTAGTATCGGTCCAATCTCTTGCAAACCGATACTACGGAAATTCGATTCCAACCCAATTCGGATTTCTAGGGTTTCCTATCGAATTGGGATCCAATCTCTTGCAAATCCCAATCGGTATGAACTCCTAGCTATCCGTAGTAAATCGATCCCAAACTAATCCCTAACAACGATTCTAGCAAAATTTCTACCAATTCATCACAAATATGAAATTGGGCTTGTAGGGTTCATCCCCACGCCCCAAGACGTGGAGACTACTCGCAATTCATAGCACAAACACAAAAATAATCAATGAAATAAGCAAGAGAATTCATCACAATATTGAGATATGCAATAAAAATAGAATTTTTAAAGAAGAGAGAGGCAAACCAATGGAGTTCTTCAATTAATCCAACAAAAATCAACTTTTGTCTCCTCTCCAATCACAAGAATAAAGCTAAAAAGTTAATCTAAAAAGCTGCAAAAAATCTAAGAAAAAGCTCTCCAAAACTAGGGTAAAAACAGGGGTTAAATACCCCCCAAAATCGTCCAAAAACTGTGACCAAAATACCCCTGCGCAGCCTGAAATCCGCAATTTTCGCTACAGGCAGCGCGTCGCACTCGGCCGAGTGACAAAAGTCGCTCGGCCGAGTGAGAAACCCTGTAAATTTCCAGTAAGTCTTGATCTTCAGGGGTCTTCACTTCGGGGGCGGCTCGGCCGAGTGAGTTGTCGTCACTCGGTCGATGGCTTCTTGGTACTCGGGCGGTCGGGATTATCCACTCGGCCGAGTGGGACTTCTGAAGCTCAGGCAGACGAAAAACAGTAAGTTGGCGATTTTTGAATAGCTTCGTCTGGGCGCCACTCGGGGTGGACGGGATCTCGTCACTCGGCCGATGTGGTCTCCGTCGCTCGGCCGAGTGCACGTATGAAACGTATCCGATCTGGTCGGCCGAGCGGTGTCTCGCTGGTCGGCCGAGTGACTCATTCACTCGGCCGAGTGGGACACTAAAAATGCCCAAACAGCTTGTTTTGGCCTCCTCGTCGCTCCTGCGACGTCCGTTCTTCTTCCGCTCCTCTCCAACAGCAAAATACCCCTTGGGGAGGTCGTCGGTGACCCTCCGGAGTAAGCGCATCTCGAGATCACTCCAAATCGCTCCAAATCACCTGAAATGCGACAAAAACAACAAATCGTGAAAAGCATCGCAATATCGTCGATATATCGTGAAAAACATGATTTGGGCGATCTAAATGGCATGCAAATATGCGGGAAAAAAGTGTAAAATAAGGAGTGATCAAAATCTCCCAAGCTTACCTCTTACTCGTCCTCGAGGAAGATAAGTGAAAGGCGAACCCGGTGGATTCGGAAAACGAAAACGGCGAAAAAATGAAAAATGAAAAACGGAGAAGAATGAAAAACGAAATAAAAATAAAGAAGAAAGAAAGAAGCGAAGAGGTAAGCTGCTAGATCATTTTCTCAGGACGTGGGTTCCGCTTACTCATATAGCATGCACTGAATGAAAAATACATGTCAAAGAGTTTTATTTTGATATCATAGTATAATAGTGCAAATAGAAATAGAAAACCCACGAACAACGATATAATCATGAAAAACGGAATAATTTTAGAATTAACATCGTCTGAATCATTTAAAGCGGTATACAAATCGCAGATCACACACTTTTCAATTGAATGCTTTCTATGAGGAGTATAAGAGTATCACACAATAGAATAGAGAGAATAGAAAAGTGTGGATTTCATGATATGAATGCTAGGCTTAGATTTCTGGATTTCGTAAAGCTAGAAATAATCTCACCGAGTATAGAATATTACTTAGCCTAGGTTGTCGTGCAACGTCAAGTAGTCACTCTCTCACACATCAATGGATTCCCTCCCCCAAGCTTATCTATAAGCATGGTGGCATAAAAAATATTCACATCCCCATTTTTATAAAGCTCCAAAAGCAATGAAAATGAACACGAAAAGAGAGAAGAAAGAAAGAAAGTGAGATGGGATCTTTTATTGAGGATTTTTCCTCTTTTTTTTTCTTTTTCTCTTTTTTTTTCTTTTCTTTTTTTTGATATAGCATATATACACAACGATCCCAACTCAAAGAGAGATAATGATATACAAGAATATTTTCTCTTTTTTTTTGAATAAGAAATTTGGAGCTAGGAATTAATAGCGGGGGAAATGCCATATAATAGAATCGCTAAGGGGAGATTCACCAATGATTTTAAAAGTAGAGAAATGATGTTCAAGATTTGTGGAGAAAGAAATAAATATATCTCTCGGTTCACTCTATAAGACATGCACGACAACTTCAGCAGGGTAATCTAATCTACTCAGTTTCGATCACAAAAAAGCTAACTAATCCAGATTTATCATAGCTAACATCATTCAATCATCCTGAAGTGAAATGTACAATTCATGCATATAGAAGTGATATAGGAAAAGAAATCGGTACTCCAGATATAGGCATTCAATGCGTGAATCTTGGTGTGTTTTCTGTGATAGCATACATATGAATATTCAGACTCAGCTAATAATAAAATTTCATCCATTTTCATGTGGAAAAAGTGTGGGTTACTATCTCTAGATGCAAGGCAAGTCATAGCATATGATATCAGAAATAAAGTCTAAGACATGGCAAATATAGCATGCATATAGAGTAAGCTAACTCCACGTTATCACCATCATAGAAAAGTCATCTCTAGCATGAGATGAAAAAGAAAGAAATAAAGATAAAGGGAAAATAGAACTAATTACAATGCGGCACACAGAAAAATAAGAAAAACGTGATGCATGGTAAAATAAAAGAAAAAATGATGAAAATAAGTGCAAAAGCGGAAAATGGTGTGAAAAACTAAAAATAAAGGTGGCAAATCAAAAAAGAACGTGAGAACTCACTCCCCCAAGCTAAATGGCACAGTGTCCTCAATGTGCAAAGTGGGGCACACCGAGAGACAAGTAATGAGAGGGGTAAGTGAGGGTGCATGCATGATGGACGGGAAAAAAAAAGAAAAAAGGAAAAATAATGAAACGAAAAATATGATGCGGACAGGATGCATGCAGATATAGGAGTGATACAGATATATAGGTGTGGCACCAAAAACTCTCCCTCTCTCCGAAAAAAGATATATAAAGATACGATCAGAATGGGAATCCCAAAATAAGTGAGGGGAGGGGGGTGGACAAAAATGCAACAGGACCCAGCAGAAACGGGCAGCACAACGGCAAAAATAATCGATGGCATCAAGGGTGCCTAAGAAGGTGGTGTTGCGCCGTCTCCGTCCTGAGGCGGAAGTGGTGGTGGGAGTGGGGCAGGCTGCTGAGCGGGTGTGGGTGTGGAAGTGGTAGCAGGCTGAGTGTGTGTGGAAGTGGGGGTGGGAACCTGCTGGGTGGGCGGGGGTACGCGGGGGAGACGCTCCAGGACCTGGGTAAGACAGTAGTGAATCTGCGGGAGCAGGTCGAAGCGGTGAGCCATATCGGTGACGGTGGCGGACAGGGTCCTAAGGTCGCCTCTGAGGCCACTCACCGCCCCCTCTAGAGCACGAATGCTCTGAAGTACAGTGTCAGGGGGAGGTGGTGCAGAGGGACGCACCGGTCTGGGCTGTGCAGGGCGGGGCTGGCGTACTCTGGTGGCGTAGGTGACGGGCTCAGCGGGTATGGGAACAAAAGGTGCTACGCTGGCAGGTGGGTGTCTGGCCTCAGTGCGAGGCTGGGCAGGACGGTGAGGAGTGGAGGCAGCAGCAACGAAAGAAGAATACAAAAGTGGCAGCGAGGCGGCCGGAGAGGTCGGTGACACAGAAGTGTGGACAGACGCCACGACACTCTCGGAAAATACAGCAGAGGTGGAGACAGAGGCGGAGACAGAGGTCTCAACGGCGGTGGCAAAAGAGGGCTCTCCGCACTCAACTATGGTCGGCGGGCGCTCGGGTGGGGTAGAGGAAACAGGCTCGGCAGACAGAGGGCCAGTGCTGGTGGTGACAGGCGTGGAAGCAGTGGAAGTGGGCTCAGCTAAGGTACTCCCGACACCGACAGCAGTGTGGACAGAGGTGTCAGGAGCATCGGAAACATCGGGGATAGGCTGAGGGGCCACGGGGTCAACAGGGGCAGCAGGCTCGGCAGGTGCAACAGGGTCTGCGGGGGCAGCGTGGGCCTGCTTGGCCTCCTCGGCCTCGAGCACGTAAGCAGCTGGGATGAGAACATCCATCGCAGGGAGCCAGTCCACATGGGCTGGTGCAATCTGAGTCCGAGCTGGGCTCGGAAGAATCATGTAATCGGCACCGTAAGGGCCGTGCAACCAGACCCAGGGTCGCTCACCGTACGGACGAAGCATCTTCATCCGGGCCATAACATCAATCGACAGAGAAGTGGGGTCCGGTGCTCGTCGCAGGTCGTCAGGGAAGTCCTCGCCGGTCATAAGGGCAAGCAAGGTGATCAGGCTGCCGCAGCATATCGGTGAGCGAGCGTCGACCGATACAATGATGCGGTCCAAAAACCAAGCCGCGACATCAATCACGACGACGGGGACCAGCTCATCGCCATCCTTAGATAGATCTCTGGGCCGTGTCATCGCGTAGAGCATGTAGAGCTCTGGCGTGGACATCGTGCCCGGCTCATATCTGGCCAAAAAGGTCGTCGCCATAAGGCGCTGAGCTATACGGAGGCAGGGATGGATAATGGCCGAGGCCTTGGCCCTACTAGGGTCAAAGGCAGCGTGAAGACCCGTAATCCGGGCCCAGAAGGCACCGGCGTCGAAGGAAGGTGGGGGGATATGGGTGGGGGCGTAACCTCGATCGGCCCCAGGGACATCGGGCCACGAGAAAAAGGCTCTTATCATACCGAGAGTGACCTGGCACTCCCGGTCCATGAACCGAAACGAGCATCCCTCGTCGGTCTGGGCGATCGAACTAAGTACTTCAAGTGTCGGACGGATAAACGTGTCCGCCGACACCTGAAAGAAATCTCGCCAGCCCACGTTGTCGTACAACGTGAGCATCCCCTCTAGTACCCCCAGGCGTCCTAGGTCGGCAAGGCGTGCAAACCTGGAGGGTACGATCGAGCGCTGGGAAATACGCTCGAAAGCGACGCGGTGTGCGTCGTTCCGGAACGTGATCCCCAGCGGCCCGATAAGTGGAGCCGGAGGTGGTGGCTGTGGAGCGGCAGGGAGCGGCTGTGCGGGGTGTGCGGGCTGTGCGGGCTCTGCAGGCTGTGCGGGGTGGACGGGGTGTGTGGGAGAAGGCGGAGGAGAGTCCTCCAACTCGTGGAAGGGGCCAGCATCATCCGACCGCTTCCGCTTGGCGGAAGCTCTCTTCGACCGCGGCCATGTCCGGGGCGGCATATGGGCCCCGAGCGCGCGCCGAAAAGCGTGAAAAGTGCGGCATGTGTGAAATAAAGGAAAGAGTATACCCCGACACGCCGCGAGTGCTAAGCAATGGAAGCGTGCGAAGACAGCGCCTCCGCGAAGCCCGAATCAGTCCCTAGAAGCTCCCCTGGGCTCCCCTAAGCTCCCAGAAACAACCTGCGCATGAAATGGGGATATCAGCGAGTAATATTCAAAACGTATGGATCATTAGGGGTATAATAGATAGATATAGAAATCAATTTGGGTTTGGGGTTCGTTTAACGCATGGATCCTCGAAAAATACACAAAAAGAGGAGAAATAGGCGAAATAGGCGATACCGGAGGTGGCCGGAGACGTGGCCGTCGGCGGCGACTCGAGCGAGGCACGGCGGGGGCTCGGCCGGCGGTGGCTGGCCGAGCAGCGGCGCGGCGACGATGGTCGAGCGAGTGGGCGAAGGGTTTGGGCGAGGGAGCTGAGAGGTCGGGCGAGTAAACGGTTTGTGTCGTTTCGAAAAACGAGCCCGACCCCGCCCCCTTTTATAGGAGAAGTTACGACTCGGCCGAGTGACTGAGTCACTCGGCCGAGCGAGATCAATGGAAAATCCCTACCCGCTAACGCTTCAGCCGAGTGGCCTTGCCAGCCTCGGCCGAGTGGAGTAAGTCCATTCGGCCGAGTGGCTCAAACTACTCGGCAAGACTCGCCCTAGGAGCGTATCCGTTTTACTCGGCCGAGTGAATATCTATACTCGGCCGAGTAGCAGTTATACTGAAATCAGGAAAATAAACAGAGAGTTGGGTATAGCAGACTTCCCTCGTTCGTGAGCGGCTCGGCCGGACGAACTTATGTACTCGGCCGAGTGACTAGTATACTCGGCCGAGTGAGCCTTGTCTTCTGCTGTTTGTCTTCGTTTGGGCTCTAAACTCCGTCTTTCTTCCTCCAGTCGATTTCATCATCCTCCTAAGCATCGAGCGCCTTCCTGGGGCGCTCCTCGTCGCCTCGTGCATCCTCCTAATGATGGGTACCTCATTCTCCTCTCCTGTCAGGAAAAATAGGACCCGTTATCACAAAATTTTTGGGCGAACGACTCAAAACACTAAAAATTTCTAAAACAAAAATAAAAGAAAAAAATGAAAATAAAGCAATGACCGTCGGGTTGCCTCCCGACAAGCGCTCTTTTAAGGTCGTGAGCTCGACCCCCTATGATTTTCAATTAATGCGGGATGTTTGGTGCATATGAGATGCACCCATCAAACTTTCCGGGGAGAACGCTTGGATTCGGAAGTTGCGGCGGCGTGTTCTCCCTCGGTGGTCTCCCGTCTCGGATAGTGTTGGGGGGAGGCTCCCCCAAGCTAGCGTTTGCTCCGGTCAACGGCTTCACCGGTGACACCGATTTCCGTAGCGGCAGAGATTTCTTCGGAGACTTCAATTTCGAGAGCTTGCAGAGCTCTCGAATCCTTGCGACATCAGCGTCGCCTTCATCACTTTCAGCGGAGAGGTCGGGGGAATCATCTATCTTCTCATCTCGGTCTAAATCCGGGCCTTCCTCGAAATCCTCATCGAAAAGAGCGCCAATCGAGTGGGGGATCGCCTCCTCAATTACCTCATCAAGGAGGTCCATGTAGTCAAGCTCCTCGTGGTAAGGCATGTGTTTCATAGCCTTAGGAATGTGAAGCTCCACCTCGATGTTGTCGACGTTCAAAGTTAGTGTACCTTCCCGCACGTCAACAATGACACCGGCGGTGGCGAGGAACGAACGTCCTAGTATCAATGACATATCTCCCTCCTCCTTAACGTCCATGATTACGAAGTCACATGGCAAGCATATGCCCCCCGGGACTTGTAGCGGGATGTCTTCGGCGATCCCTACCGGCCTCGTTATCCGCCCATCGGCCAATTGTATCCGCATGTCGGTAGGTTTCAACTTCGTCCCGGTGTTTAGCCTTAAGAACATGGAGAGAGGCATGAGGCTCACACTAGCCCCTAAATCTACCAACGCCTTTTGAAGAGGGACGCCGCCCAAGGTGCAAGGAATTCGAAAGCTCCCCGGATCTTTGAATTTGGCTGGCTCCTTCTCTCTCTTGGTGAACCAAGAGCCCTCCTCGGCTAGCATAATCTTCTCCTTCCTCTTTCTCCCTGAAATCAAATCCTTTAAGAATTTAGCATATGTGGGGATCTCCACGATGGCGTCGAGGAAGGGAATGTTGAGGCTAACCCCTCTCAGATACTCGAGAAACTTTGCTAGCCTTTTATCCATTTTCGCTCTAGCAAGCCTTTGGGGGAATGGGACCGGTGGCATGAAGCGCCTTTCCTCAATCAATTTCTCCGCTCTAGATTTCTCCTTTTCTTGTGGCTCTTTCTCCTTCTCAACTTCAACTACCGGCTCAATTGGCTCCAAACTTTCCTCCACGGGCTCCTCGGTAGGAATCATGGCGGGGGTGGTATCTTTCCCGCCTCTAGTAGTAACGGCAACTACGGCATTGATGTGGCCGGTGTTGCCCCGTGGGTTTTGCTCGGGTTGCGCCGGCAATTGTTGAGTATTCCGATTGAGCAACACCAATTGCTCCGAGATTTGAGCTACAACGGTTGTAAGGGAGTCTTGCCCCGCCTTCAAGGTAGCATTGACCTTCTTTTGCTCGACCATAAACGCCTCCACTCTAGCTTCAAAGTCGGATTGTTGTTGAGCTTGTGGAGGGTTTTGATTTTGATTCCTCCACCCTTGATTGTATCCGGGCGGCCTATATGGTGGAACTTGTTGCTTCGGTTGAAAATTTTGTTGTGGAGGTCCCCTCGATGGATAGTGTTGTTGTTGGGGTGGGGGTGGTGGTCGAGCTTGTTGAGGTGGTTGTTGTGGCGGGTTCAAAGCTCCTTCATTGTTGGCGTAAGAGAAACCGGGATGATTTCTTGTGGCCGGATTGGCCCAATACCCTTGGTTCCCCGCGACATATTGTACTTGCTCCAAGGATCCTTCTCCTTGCTCTCCTCCCACATACATGGCTTGAGATTGGTCTTGCCAATCACACATTTGGTTCGTTGGTGCGGAGGTGGAAGGGGTTCCTTGGGGCTCCATGATAAACTTCTCCAGTCTCTCCACTACATTGTGGAGAGAATCAAACTTGCTTGTAAGCTCTGCTACGGCCTTCGCCTCATAGATACTAGTTGGCTTCAAGGAGGACGTAGAGTGTCCTCGCTCATCGCCCCATTGTTGATTGTTTGAGGCCATCTCCTCAATTAGGGCCGTAGCTTCTTCGGGAGTCTTTGATAAGATAGCACCATTCGCCGCGGCATCAATAATTTGTTTGGTCCCCGGTTGGAGACCGTTGTAGAAGCTATGAACTAGCTCCTAATCTTCAATGCTATGGTGCGGGCATTGATGCTGCAGATCTTTAAAACGCTCCCAAGCCTCATAGAGCGTCTCTTGGGATCCTTGCTTGAAGGACATGAGAGCGCTCCGGATCTTCACCGTCTTGGAGGGCGGATAGAACTTGTCAATGAATGCACTCGCTAACTCGTCCCAAGTGGTGAAGACTCCCTCAGCTTGCGTCCTCAACCAATAAAGTGCCTTGTCTTTTAGCGTGAAGGGGAAGAGACACAGTCTGATGGCATCGATGGAGACCCCCGGCATCTGAAATGTGGCGCGCTTCAACAAGAATAATTGGATGTGGTAGTGGGGATTTTCATGGGCATTCCCATGAAATGGATCCTGCTGCATCAGAACCACTAGTCCAGTCTTTAGCTCGAAGTTCTTGTCAGCCGCCAACTCCGGCATGGCAATGGATGAGGTCGTAGAAGAGGTCTTAGGCCGAAGCCTATCTCGAATAGAAATTATCCTCGCCATCCTTGCCGCTAATTGGTCCGCAGTTTCCGGGTTGGTCATAAACCTCCCTTCCCGATCTTGTCTCCTTTCCGCTCTAAGTCTCCGCGCGGTACGTTCGATCTCGGGATCAAATAATATAGCTTCAGGGTCCGCCGTAGATCTCGTGTACATGCACAGGAGAACAAAGTTTCAAAGAAGCGATTAGCACAATGGAAGGGTTAGGTAAAAGAAAAATAAAGAAATAGAATAATAATAAAAAAATAGCTAGGGTGGTAAGATCAAACGCAATCGCCTCCCCGGCAACGGCGCCAAAAACTTGATCGCTCCGGGATGTGACCCAAAGAACGGTTGTAGTTTTACCGCAAGCGCACGGTATAGCAGCGAGCGGGTTATCGAACACAGGGAGGATGAATGACCTGCTTGTTCCAATCAACCTGGCTATTTAAGAAGAGAGAAATTTGCCTTTGGCGATCCTGTCACAATCGTCAGACAAAGTACGGAAATATCAAATCAAATAAAGAACGTCTAGGGAATGGGGAATTCCCTCTACTCACCGTATTTCGTAAATGTGGTTCATCGGTATCAAAATTTCTAGAATAAGATTTTGGATGAACTAGTTGCAACTGAATGTAGAACCTAGCTCACGCTCTCGCGCTGTTGCCGGTCTATAGCTATCCTAGGTTTGGGTCCAATCTCTTGCAAACCCTAGCCTAGGGAAGCTAGCATTAGGATCAACATCATCGTTCAATCGCGCACCGAGCCCAATCTCTTGCAAACTCGGCCCGCGACCTAGGTTGGGATAGTTCCTACCCGTCCAATCTCTTGCAAACGGGTATCGGCACGGAATTGCAACCGGGAACCCTAGTATCGGTCCAATCTCTTGCAAACCGATACTACGGAAATTCGATTCCAACCCAATTCGGATTTCTAGGGTTTCCTATCGAATTGGGATCCAATCTCTTGCAAATCCCAATCGGTATGAACTCCTAGCTATCCGTAGTAAATCGATCCCAAACTAATCCCTAACAACGATTCTAGCAAAATTTCTACCAATTCATCACAAATATGAAATTGGGCTTGTAGGGTTCATCCCCACGCCCCAAGACGTGGAGACTACTCGCAATTCATAGCACAAACACAAAAATAATCAATGAAATAAGCAAGAGAATTCATCACAATATTGAGATATGCAATAAAAATAGAATTTTTAAAGAAGAGAGAGGCAAACCAATGGAGTTCTTCAATTAATCCAACAAAAATCAACTTTTGTCTCCTCTCCAATCACAAGAATAAAGCTAAAAAGTTAATCTAAAAAGCTGCAAAAAATCTAAGAAAAAGCTCTCCAAAACTAGGGTAAAACAGGGGTTAAATACCCCCCAAAATCGTCCAAAAACTGTGACCAAAATACCCCTGCGCAGCCTGAAATCCGCAATTTTCGCTACAGGCAGCGCGTCGCACTCGGCCGAGTGACAAAAGTCGCTCGGCCGAGTGAGAAACCCTGTAAATTTCCAGTAAGTCTTGATCTTCTGGGGTCTTCACTTCGGGGGCGGCTCGGCCGAGTGAGTTGTCGTCACTCGGCCGATGGCTTCTTGGTACTCGGGCGGTCGGGATTATCCACTCGGCCGAGTGGGACTTCTGAAGCTCAGGCAGACGAAAAACAGTAAGTTGGCGATTTTTGAGTAGCTTCGTCTGGGTGTCACTCGGGCGGACAGGATCTCGTCACTCGGCCGATGTGGTCTCCGTCGCTCGGCCGAGTGCACGTATGAAACGTATCCGATCTGGTCGGCCGAGCGGTGTCTCGCTGGTCGGCCGAGTGACTCATTCACTCGGCCGAGTGGGACACTAAAAATGCCCAAACAGCTTGTTTTGGCCTCCTCGTCGCTCATGCGACGTCCGTTCTTCTTCCGCTCATCTCCAACAGCAAAATACCCCTTGGGGAGGTCGTCGGTGACCCTCCGGAGTAAGCGCATCTCGAGATCACTCCAAATCGCTCCAAATCACCTGAAATGCGACAAAAACAACAAATCGTGAAAAGCATCGCAATATCGTCGATATATCGTGAAAAACATGATTTGGGCGATCTAAATGGCATGCAAACATGCGGGAAAAAAGTGTAAAATAAGGAGTGATCAATTATTCGCGATGTACATGGATATATCTCATGAAAAATAAGTCCGAAACTTTTCGCATGATTATCCATTTCTTTAATCAAATTAATAGACAATTTAATAGCAACATTTCCAAAATCAACACCGGAAACTGTGGCATATTCCTTCCGCAACTCCAAATCATTCGCTCAGACAATGGAGCTGAATTTCTTTGCGCCAAATTTCAAAATTGGTGTTCTACTCATGGCATTATTCATCAACGTAGTTGTGTTGCCACACCCCAACAAAATGGGATCGTTGAACGTAAGCATCGCCATCTTCTCGATGTTGCTCGAGCCTTGCGCTTTCAAAGTCGTCTTCCTCTCCCATTCTGGGGAGAGTGTATTCTTACTGCTGCCTTTCTTATAAATAAATTACCAGCAAAGGTTCTTAATTTTAAATCTCCTCATGAAATATTATTTGGCACATCTCCATCATATTCTTCACTCCGAGTTTTTGGATGTTTGTGTTTTCCCAAAAATATGTATATTCGACATAAGTTTGATTCTCGGGCCAAACCTGGCATCTTCGTTGGCTACCCTTTTGGTCAAAAAGGATATCGAATTTATGATCCATCTACTCGCCACATTTATGTCTCTCGCGACGTTGTTTTTCATGAATCACACTTCCCTTATAGTAACACATCGCCAACTCCTCATTCGACTCCTCCTCCGATAAGTATCATTCCTTTAAATGATGACCAAATGGATCCTATCATTCCCTCGAACTCTTCTCAAATCGATCCTCCTATTCAACCAACATCTCCTGTGCAGGCTACTATTGACTCCCCTCGGGAATTGGGTCCAACTTCTTCTCATGTGCCTATCACTACTGATTCTACCTCCTCAAGATCCGTACGACCTTCGCGAGTTCGACGTCATCCACCTCGCTTAAGTGACTTCATATGCTCAAATGTCTTCCCCTCTACTCAATTTCCCCTTTCCAACCACTTCTCTTTAAACACATTGAGTTCCTCTCATCGTGATTTTGTATCCACGATCATTGATCACACTGAACCGCAAACTTATTCTCAAGCGGTTAAGTCGTCTCACTGGCGTACTGCCATGTCATCTGAAATTCAAGCTCTTGAGCGTAATCGTACTTGGTCTCTTTGCCCTTTACCTCCTGGCAAATTACCCATCGGTTGTAAATGGGTTTACAAGATCAAATATAATTCCGATGGATCTATTGAGCGTTACAAAGCACGTCTCGTTGCAAAAGGATACAATCAAATTGAAGGGATTGATTATCATGATACGTTTGCACCTGTTGCCAAACTTGTTACTGTTCGCCTACTCCTTTCCATCGCGGCGATTCATGGATGGACCCTTCACCAACTTGATGTCAATAATGCTTTTCTCCAAGGCGACCTTCATGAAGAAGTTTACATGAAACTTCCTCCAGGTTTTCATCATAAGTATGATTATCATGTTTGTAAACTACACAAATCTCTGTATGGACTCAAACAGGCCTCTCGTCAATGGTTTTCGAAATTTTCTTCCACTCTAATATCACGTGGATTCCATCAGTCTACCTCAGATTACAGTCTTTTTACATATATCAAAGGTAAAATTTCTGTATTTGTCCTTGTTTATGTTGATGACATTATTATCACTGGAAACAATCTCGCGGTCATCCATAAAACTAAACAATTTCTTGTCAGTTCCTTTTCCATTAAGGATCTAGGCACTCTCCGATACTTTCTTGGTATTGAAGTCTCTCGCTCCAACAAAGGTATCTTTTTATGTCAACGTAAATACACTCTTGACATTCTCTCTGATTCAGGACAACTAGGTTGTCGTCCATCTTTTTTTCCTATGGAACAAAATCTTCATTTACTTCCAGATGATGGTACACCACTTCCCGACCCCTCTATTTATCGTCGTCTTGTGGGTCGTCTTCTCTATTTGACTGTCACTCGGCCTGATATTCAGTATGTCGTTAATACTCTTAGCCAATTCATGCAAAATCCATGTTCAACTCACCTCGATGCAGCTCATCGAGTCCTCCGCTACCTAAAAGGTTCTGTTGGTAAGGGGATACTACTATCAGCTATTAGTTCTCTTTCTCTAGTTGGTTTTGCTGATTCTGATTGGGCTGGATGTCACATTACCCGTCGTTCTACCACTGGATACATCACAATGCTTGGCTCTAGTCCTATTTCATGGAAGACTAAGAAACAACCCACTGTTTCACGTTCTTCCGCCGAGGCCGAATATCGTTCTCTTGCAACTCTCACTGCGGAGATACAATGGCTCAAGTATCTTCTTTGTGACCTTGGCTTTCCTCCTCAACAACCAATCACAGTTTATTGTGACAACCAAGCTGCCCTTCACATTGCCAGCAACCCGGTTTTTCATGAGCATACAAAACACATTGAACTTGATTGCCACTTCGTCCGTGAAAAGATTATTTCCGGCCTTATCTCCGCCGGCTACTTACGTTCTTCTGACCAACTTGCTGATATATTTACAAAGCCGCTTGGTGCGGATGCTTTTCATCGCATTATTTCCAAGTTGGGCGTGCTCGACATATCTCTCCCGACTCCAACTTGACGGGGGGTGTTGAACGAGTCTTCCGAAGCTCCCACAACTATCTAACTACTTAACCATGAATATTCTGTATCATAACTATCTACCTACTTACCTACTTAGATATTCAGTATCAATTATGATCATAATCCCATATATGTAGGATTAGTTGTTATGAATCTCATGTATATATATTCTTCCAGTATTATCAATACAAATACACGGTTCACGAAGGCTCGTTATTGGGCTAAGCTCTGTACATCTGATACGTATGGATAACATCCTTCCCCACGAAAGATAGAACAAGAGGAGATGGATGAGGGGTTCTTACCCGTAGCGGCTGTGTGTCAAAACATATTCTTGTATCATCTTTGGTCTACAAGATGAATCTCTTAATTAGATTTAGGACTATGGCAAATAGCTGCATACGATAGGACACAATAATCACCAGAATTATTGCAGCTATTTTGCGTTTGTAACATTGGGTTGGCTAGAATGTTAACATGAAATGAATGAAGAATTCTGTATGGATATTTAATTAAGTCGTCATCCTCTTGTATCAACCACACAGACCAATTGACACCGCAGACAAAGAAATACCTTGCTACTATAAACAGTTGAAACATAAACTTTAAGGAAGATTAAAAGTTTCTTGGGTTTTCTGCCTATATGGGATGGGAATAGTCCGTCTCAATCATCGAATATGAGAAATTTCTCCAGGAAGTTTAGATGGTGAACGTTCATGCCACATGAGCTATAAGCTCAATCGGCCAAGTTTTTTATTTTCTTCTTAATTTTCTTTTGGGACAGGGTGTTGTCTAAGCAGCTAGTCTTGCCAAGCCTGGCTTTCTGATGGACAGACATGAGTTGTGTCTGAACTTAAATTATGCATGGGAAGCTTGCCAAGTACAGGCAAGTTGCTTTTAAAGCGGTATGTGGAGCCTCTTAAATGTTGTATATGTAGAGGAAGAACATAAATAATGAAACCGGGCTTCAGCTCGGGGTATCTGGAAATTGTGCATGCCTAAAAACTGAAGACCACAGAGTAAAGAGGCTGACATAGACATTTCCAGGTTGATCTCGATGTTGTTGCTCTATTGTGATATTTTCCCAGCAACATTCTGTTTATTGGCAGTCGTGTAATTCGTCCTATAGATGCAGAGTGAATGGGGTCTTCTCAGGACACTATTCTTAATGACAGTCCTCTTAGCATTTAGAGATGTGTGACCTTGCAGACCCTAGTTGGATGACAAAAGGCTTAGACAAAGAGGAATATCGCAAGCAGCTCAGATGTGATGAATAGTGAATGCGGACGTAGACCTATGGGTAAGCAGATACTTGGCCACCTACCATGGTATCCTGTGTTTTGATAAGTTTAACCTGCAAGTGAAAACTGTTACCTAACACAAACATAGAACCATACTCTGAAGAGAATCAAGTACAGCTTCACCATTTGCACGGAATCTCAAACATATGAGAAGTTTCTTGGGTTTTCAGATACAAATATAATTTCGAAAATTTTCTCAGATTTTTCCAATTTTATTTCTTTCTTATTTTTGCTTAGGCCAACCCACTCAATCCTTATTCTTTTTTCCTTTTCTTAACTATTCTTTCTTTTTGTTTCAGGAATTGCGTATGCAAGGCGGAGAGGGTGGAGGACAGGGTGGAGATCGAGATCAGCATTGAGGGTTATTTTTTTGCTAGCTCTCAAAATTCTGATTCTCTTACCTTTATGTACTAGCTCTCAAAATTCTGTCTATATATTGTTTTAAAATTTGCTCCTGAATTTCAGAGAGGAGACAGGCTGAAGCTATACGAATTAGGGAAAAAGTATCCTGATAGAATTCCTGTGAGGCCCTTTGTCTTTATGTATTACATGCCATGAACTACCTTGCTCGTCATATTAATTGTTATTTCATGTGTAGGTGATAGTTGAGAAGGCTGAAAGGAGTGACATATTTACCAGACATTGACAAAAAGAGGTCAGTTCTTCCTGTTGTTTATCAATATCTTCCAGAATTACTTATTTGCATTGTTATATAATTTTAAAACCAGTCATCCTTATATCTTTGTGATGCATATATTGTAGTTTCTTGTTTTTAAAATTTATGGTTCTTTTTTGGCGACTTCTCTACATTGTTGTTAGGCATATAATCTGTTTTTCATTAAGTGTATCCAGATTCCTTGACATGGATTTCTTCCTAATTCCATTACGAAGAATTATACTTGATGTGGGTCCAGATTAAACTCATTCAAGAAAAAGTATGAAGTACATGTGTGCATAATATTGGATTCAATAATGCATGCTACTGCTATTCTTATCAAATTGAGTTCCCTTCCCTGGCTATGCAAAGCATTGATACATCCTGACAGTTGTCAAACTAATCCAAAGTTAATATTAAAATAACTCATTACACCCAAAAAAAAAATTTTAAAATTTAAATTCCACAGGCACCTCATATAGAGGTAGATCTCCATAGAAATTCATTTTTAGAAGTTACTCATGCACAGCTAGCACATTCCAAATAAAAGAAAATTTTCAACTATGTACATGAAGATTCTTTGCATCAACAAACGACCGTCCAAATAAGGTATATAAAAGGATGAATAAATGATCTCTTCCCCATCCGCTACAAGATCAAACACAGACAGTTTTTCACCATTAACATCATCAAACTGTGAACAAAAGAAATTCAAGTACTTGCCTTTGTTGTCATAAGCTTTGTTCTATTAAATAACATCCTATAGCAAGTGTACTTGTTGGGCATAGGATAGCAACTATTAGAATCATCTTGATTTTGACCAATTTAGAAATTAAAAAAATGATCACAATATTGCACCGTATTGATCCACCTATTAGACAAATGACATGTAGCAGTCTACCAAGTGTTCAGTCATTCAGAATTTATTGATTACTCCACAACCTTTGCATTCATAGTATGCAAAAAGGATATAGGTAGATTGTAAGTGGCTTTGACCTGCAATGGCTCAATAATAACCCGAAACCCACGTATATAGGTAGATTATAAGTGGGTTTGATCTGTTTTTATTCTCAGATCTCCAAATCCCTCATAGAAGCCTTCATTTGTAGGAAAAAATAATAATTCCTAATCTTAATGGTATGATATAATGATTACCCAAATATCATGTGTATACCAAACATGATATAAGTTTTGAATCAAAGATAACAATTATTTCCTGAAATTAAGTCACACACACACACACTAACTATATGTTGAGTCACATAATGTAATTTCCAACATTCCCCAACTTGACTCAACAATTCTATGACACCATATACTGCAACAGTTCTTTATTACCAATATATATGTTACATCTGTAAAATGACATAATGTTTTCATAAGGATGTTCATTAAACCAGAAACTTCATGAGTCTAGCTTTAATTTGCATGTACAACAAAATCACATGACATAAAAAAGTAAAAGTAGAAGCGGGAAGTTGCCTGCAAAGTAAAATAACATCACAATTAGGATGATGATTATTGATAGGTTGTGACAAGGATTGAGGGCTATATTTTTTATTATATCATGACATTTTGTATATGGTTAGATTTGGTTTTAAGATGATAAGATGTATATTGACTATGAGCAGAAATCACTCACCTTAAGTTACATGCTTAATTAGGTTCGCACTCTTCTAATCCTTATATCTATAGCTTTAGGTCAAGTGGGGTTGCCTCTGAAGACTTTGAGCTGAAAGACACGAACCAACCTTGCTTCTCTCATGGCACGGGGAGTTTCACACACAATCAATGTGACTGTCAAGCAACCGTGTGGATAGATGATTCATCAGTTAGGCATATAAATCGTGAGATTAGGATCCGATAAACCCCATAATGGATCAAGATGTTGGCTATTTCAACATCGATAGTACGCAGAAACTGTAAATTACGTGAGGAAACAGATAATGTGTGCTTTCAAGAAGTGATCAGAGAATATTGATCAGAGACTAGAGACTGTTTTGAATTATTTTGGTAGATAAATATTAGTTTATCTGATTTCTTTTAGTTGAATTATTGGTTATGTTTTGCTAGTTTATTCTATTTAATCGTCGTGTGTGTTTACTAATGTTTTTGTGCTTCCAAACCTAATACGATAGATTAATTTGAAGTTTTGGTATTTGCTTGCTATTATGTTACTAGAACAATCTATTGATTTATGTTAATTTTTCTATGATTATGAAAGGGAATGGCTTTGGACAAAGAATGGATGAGGAAAAATAGGACTTCAGACGAATACATAGATGGTGTGGACAGTTTCTTGGAGTTCGCATTTAATGCAGACAGTGTGGTAAATATCAGGTGTCCTTGCATATGTTGCGATAATGTTTTTTTTCCATAAACGTGATGTAGTGAGGTTTCACTTATTCAAAAATGGAATTGTTCCAACATATACACAATGGTGTCACCATGGAGCGGATGAGTTTGGCTCTAATGAAAGGACAGAGACATGTGGTGTTAGTCCTGATGATATTGGAGATGATAACATGATGAACATGTTAGAGGATGCACATGGCATGAGAGGTTTCAACTTTGATAGATGTAATGAATCCGGTCACAGTAGAGACGAGAGGTTAAGTGCGTCGGTCAGAGAAGATCCTTGTGAAAGCGCTGCTAGTTTTTTTCGTCTTTTGAAAGAATATTAAGAACCATTATCGAGTGGTTCGAGTTCTGATTTGAAAGTGTCAAAGCTGGAATATGTGGTTAAAATGCTTCATCTCAAATGTCAAAACCATTGGAGTGATGTCTCCTTCACACGTATGCTTCAGTTACAAAAAGAGTCCTTTGGGGCGAACATTCCAGGTAGTTATTATGAGGCGAGAAAGGTCATTGAAGATTTAGGTCTTAATTATGTGAAGATTGATGCCTGCATAAATGATTGCATTCTTTTTCGTGGTAAATATGAGAAATTTGACAAATGTCCTATTTGTAACTCAAGTAGGTGGAAAGCAAAATCTTCAGATAAAGGCAGCAATGTGCCTCATAAGGTCCTCCGACATTTTCCACTGAAATCTAGGCTCCAAAGGTTATACATGTCCAGAAAGACAGCGAAGGACATGTGGTGGCATAAGGATTGTTTACTGAATGACGATATCATGCGGCATCCTGCAGATTCTTTTGTTTGGAAATCTTTTGATGAACAATTTCCATCATTTGCTAGCGACTCTCGAAATGTTAGGCTTGGCTTCGCTTGTGATGGTTTTCAACCCTTCAGTAGCTCTGGATTTGGCTCGTCACACAGTATTTGGCCAGTTGTATTAATTCCCTACAATTTGCCTCCTTGGATGTGCATGAAACATCCATATTTCATGTTATCGTTGATTATTCCTGGTCCTAGATGTCCTGGAATGGATATAGATGTTTATTTGCAGCCCTTGATTGATGAATTGCTGGAGTTGTGGGAAATTGGTGTTGAGACTTATGATGCACATTCCAAACAAAATTTTAGAATGTATGCAGTTTTGTTGTGGACAATTAGTGACTTTCCTGCCTATGCTGATTTGTCTGGATGGTGTACTAAGGGGTATTTTGCATGTCCCTCATGTCACAAAGATACGCATGCTCTTTCTATAACAAATAAACTGTCATACATGGGTCATCGTCGTTGGTTGCCAAAGACACATAAGTGGAGAAATGATCAGGAAGTATTTGATAAGCAAAAAGAGAAGCGATTAGCGCCCATTCTATTAACTGGGGATAATGTTTTAGACGATTTCAGTCAATTCATCCCGACCCAATTTGGGAAAAGTAAGAAACGGAAATACAATGATTCAAATAGCTTTTATGGATGGAGAAAGCATAGCATATTTTTTCGATTGCCATATTGGAAAAAGTTAAAGTTACGCCATAATTTAGATGTGATGCACATTGAGAAGAATGTGTCTGATAATATTTTGAGCACACTATTAGAGATAAAAGGCAAGACTAAAGATTGTCCGAGAGCACGTGTAGATTTGGTGAAAATGAATATTCGGAGTGATCTTCATCCCATTCTACGTGGAAATAAGGTGGAAATGCCAATAGCATGTTACAACTTGACTAAGGAAGAGAAGAGTGCATTTTGTGACATGATCTGGAACTTAAAGTCTCCCGATGCGTATATGTCAAATATCTCACGATGTGTGAATAAGAAGGAGCGAAAGATATCATCCTTGAAATCCCACGATCATCATATTTTTCTTCAGCAACTTCTTCCGCTCGCCATTCGTGGATTTTTGCCTAAACATGCATGTGAACCATTGATAGAGTTGAGTATTTTCTTTCGAAATTTAACTGCCAAAAACCTGACCATGATGGAGTTGGATATCCTTGAAAAACAAATTCCATATACACTTTGTAAATTGGAGATGATTTTTCCCCTTGCATTTTTTGATGTGATGGTGCACTTGGTGGTACACTTGGCTACGGAGGCAAAAATTGCAGGGCTAGTTCGATACCGATGGATGTACCCAATAGAGAGGTATATGTTACACATTTATGATTACCTCTTTTAGTAATACCGTTAATTTTTTTAACTAACATTGTGTCATCGTTTTCTTTATAGATATTTAGGAACGCTAAAATCATATGTTCGAAACAAAGCAAGGCCTGAAGGTTCAATTGCCATGGGATACCTGGCAAATGAGTGCTTGACGTTTTGCTCCAGATATATGGACGACATTGATACTCAATTTAATCATAAAGCACGCAATAATGATGACGATGGCATGCACCATGTGTCATGTACTTTGGAGATATTTAAGGTTATTGGCCGTTCTTTAGGCAAGGGTACGTTGCATCATCTTGACGAACAAGAGTTTGCACAAGCACATCTATATGTACTTCATAATTGCGATGAACTGGTTGGCTATGCCAAGTAAGTAAACTATCTTTGCAAGTTGTTTATGAAAAATTTTGCTGGAATTATCTTATTATTATTTTATCATATCACAGGGAACATATACAACTGTTGAAAGGAATAAATCCAACTAATGCACAAAAAAGACACAATGATCAGTTTGCAAATTGGATATATAATCGTGTAAGTTCTTTTGCATATTTCGTTCATTACCAAATTATTATTTCATGACGTATATTTTAATGGACAAATGTTTCACCAATTGTATAGGTTGAGCAACTGCACAAGGATGAACATGCAGATGATGAATTATATGACCTAGTCTGTTACCCATCTCGATCTGCAATCAAGTATTCAAGATATATTGTTAATGAATTTAGGTTCCATACGCTGAATCGGGAGATTGGAAGGAAATGCCAAAATAGTGGTGTTATGGTACGAGGTGATGACTCTTCTGATAAGGAGTATTATGGTATTTTGCTTGATATTTATGAATTGCAATACAATGGGCAACATTCAGTTTTTGTATTCAAATGTCAATGGTTTGATGTTGATCACAGGGGAAGAGGGTATAGGATTGATGAATTTGACATTGTAAGTGTATGTATTGGACGCCAATTGAGCACAAACGAACCTTTTGTACTAGCGTCACAAGTTGAGCAAGTGTTCTATGTGGATGACCCTAGAGATAAGAATTGGCGTATTGTGGTTAAAACTCAACCTCGAGATTGTTATAATATACCGACAAGTCTCCTTGTTGATAACATTCCCCATGAAGATGATGATGCAATGCAACAAGGTGACGTTGATCAAGATGCTCTATCTGCATTATATCGTAGAAATACTACGGTAGGGATTGAGAATGACACACCTCAATTGCACAGAGGTGGCTATATTGTGGAAGAAGGTGATGCAGTACACGAATTTCATGGACTCTTGCAAGAAGCAAGCACAAGTCCAGAATTTTTGGATGATGACAGTGATGTTGAAGCTGTTAACATTCCAAGTGAAGAAGATGAAGATGAAGACGGAGACGGAGACGGAGATGATATTGATTGATGATTTTTTTTGTCATATAATCTCTCTTGACATTCATCATTTTTTATTTCCATTTCATTTAATATGCTCAAGTGCAAACAATGCAGATTCTATTGCATATTTTATTTCCATCTCACATTGTAGGACCTAAATTCTATGATGGTTTTGATTATGCTTACAAGGTTTATTCTGTTTTAAATTTCTTTAAAACAACATGCGTATAAGGTTTATACTGTTTTAAATAAAACAGTGACGTGAGTTTATAATATTTGCTATTTGACATATTGAGAATGCTAGATCAGATGAATGACCTTGTAAAAATTCCACATGATTATTTGTTGTAGTTTATAACATGTCAGTACAAATATAGGATATTGATAATATAGTATTGGTGGGGTTCATGTTTGAATGTGAGAGGTCATTGATGTTATTCTAGGTATGTTGGATGAATTCTCTAATAATATGCTAGATTTGCTTTTAGATGCAGTGTTTTTTGCAGCATGCATTTTTCTTACATTTCCTTTTGTGCTAAGATTTTAATATCTGGTTTCTCAGGGAAAAGATCTTACAGTAATGTCCTGAAGATTTGTATGGTCACGAATCACTAAGAGCATCATTTGGTTTACCTGACATCTAGGAGTAAGTTTTAAGGTGGGAACACACATTAATTCTTCAAATATTTAATTTTTTGCAACTTCTACTGAAAGTAAACATCCTAATTGTATATGTTCATAGCAATGGTGGGTCGAGGGATGGGGAAGAAGCTTCTTCAATCTTGTAATGATAAACAAAAAGAAGTCATGCAGCATGCTCGAAAGCTTGAAAGTGTGGCCACCGCTGGTATGATAATGTTGTTTTATAAACCGTGGTATTCTGTTTTCTTCTTGTTTTAGACACCATGATGTTTTTCTTCTTGTTTTGGACAACTGTACATATGCTAATTTTCTTCTTGTTTTAGAGATATTGTTCTGTTAATTTCTGTCAATGCAGGTTCTTGTATTCCTTCGCACATGTAGTAGAAGGGTCATCGAGAAATATCTTCCAAAACAGGCTAAATGTCTCAAATATTGAGTTGACCACTAAATCACTATCAATTTAGGCTGAGCAGATGCATAAGCTAGCTCCAAGAAATCCTAGCATAAAAATATATTCACATTGTTTGTTCATCTTCTGCACATCAACATTCACTGAAAATTATAACTTATAACCATCGTAGAAATATGCAAGTGTCTAATCATCCTCCTAACTATTCCTGAATAGCTTGTGAAATACATCATAGGCATTAGTAAGGTTGGTTCCTAGGTTGTGAAATACATCATAGGCGTTAGTAAGGTCAGCCATGCCTCTTCTTGTTGTTTTGGAGTTATTACATGTATTCTTTTTCTATGAAAAAAATTAATATTTACAACTAGAATTTGTCTAACATGTCAGGCAGATATATAATCATCATTTTTCTTTTTCATTGTAGGTTTTTGATTGCAGATATGTCTCTTTAAACGTCGATACAAGTTCTAAATATATTCCAGTATCTGATAAGTACTAACTAAACTTCTTAGCGACTTGAAGGGTGCCATTCACAAACATTCAGAAACGAATATTATATTGAATCGACGTAGGCAATAACAACAGGAAAAAGCTCCTGAATGAATGCAATGGTTCAGCATAGGCAAATTTATGAAATCGATTAAACCACAGGTATAAACATTGAGGGGCGAACCATCACTTAGAGTTCTGTGAAGAGAATTTTGTTGTTCATGCATATCTTTTATCCTAATGTCATCTAGCAACCTTTTCTTTTTTTCACACTTGCATTTTCACTAGCAGATTCAAGAAACTGGTTTACCCAAGTTTGAAGCACGTTATATGAAGCTGTTCATAGTTTATGGTTCAAAACATGTTGACCTTGATTTCATGTACTTCTGAAATAGTTTTGTCAATTGATTGATAGACGTCAACAAGTCTGAAATAGTTATTTGGAGAATGTCCATGGAAATGAAAATGAGTGTCGCTTTGGGGTGCAATATAGGAGCCCAGCACACAAACTGGCAATTAAAATGGCGACATATACGTGGGCTTTCTTGAATTAATTCCAAAATACTCCAATATTCGATCTGTGTCCATATTTGAGTCAATATTTTCTCAGGTGTCGTATTTCAGATAGCTAAGCTTATGCTATCTGTTGGATCTGGATCCTAGCCTAGAGGGGGGGTGAATAGGCTAATAAAAAAAATTCTCGTGCAACCCACGAGAAATCACACGCTGTTAAAAGCACAACCAGAGTAATGAAAAACAGACACAGAGTACACAGCAGATTTACCCTGGTTCGGTCGTCCCAACGACCTACTCCAGCCCCCAAAGCTAATACTAGATTGAATAGTGCAATAGGTACAAAGTCACAAGTTAGAGCACGCTCAGAGCACCCTCTACGCCTCTACACTCGCCAGACTCTCAGTACCCCACACACAGTGTTTCCTTTCACTATCAATCCTAGCAAAGCGTTCTACCAGCTAGTCCCAAACTAGCTGGGTCCCACTTGTCTAGTCCCAACTAGACAAGTCCCAAAATAGTCCACAACAATAGGTAATAGTTTCCCCTACAGAGAACGTTACACTAATACACAAATAAAGGAGTTTAGAGTTTAGAAATGCTCAGTTTGTGTCTGTGTAGGCGTCTCTGTCAATCAGCACGTCGTCAGCTCCAATCTGACGCAAACGGTGTCTCAATCCGACTCCTGGATGTCAAGTTATGGACTGGTCTGTGCGTAAAGCAATTCAGTTCAAATCCTTATAAGCTGGCTGGTCTGTGCGCTCAGCAACTCCTTTAAAATTTGCTGTCGGTGTGCATAGTAAAGCAGTTCAATTCTTTTAATTCACGGTCTGTGCGCAAAGCAATTCGCTTTAACTCCTTATGCCACGTCAGCAAATAAATGATGCTGGCTTCGATTCAATTTCGCTTGCAGTAAAACGATCTCCGCCGTTGATTTGTGTATCTCCCGTGATCATGCGGATCGCACACGTCAGCCCATGCAATGCGAAGTTGTCTTCGTTACTCTCCCACCTCCGATTCGACCTAGGGCATACGGCGTACAGCGGCGGCGACTAGAGGGCTGCAGCAACATGAAGACGTCGGCGACTTCTTGCAGCGATGATCTCTACGGGGACGATGACTCGAACGTTTCTTCTCGGAGGCGACGAGGCGACGATTTAGTGCGGCCGTTTGCTTCGACAGCAGCAGATGACAGTGCCCTCTTCTCTGATTTGCAGCAGTAATGGTCGGCGACTTCTCCTTGGTGATCACGGCGACGGTGAGCTCTCAGCGATGGCGGCTTCTACGGTGATGCACGACGAGCTCTCCGACATGATCAACAGAGAACGGCGGGATCCTTCACAGATGGCGATGGCGGGATCCTTCGACGACGGCCTCAACAACTCGATGGCGACGTCGGTGTCTTCTTGCAACGGCGATGGAGGTGTCTTCTTGTGACGGTAATGGCGGTGTCTTCTTGTGACTCCTCCGTGCAGATGATGGCATCGAGGACTTTGTTGCGTTGTCCTCCGGCGGTGACTTAGAGATCAGCAACAGTGGCGAATCCTATGCCAACGATGGCGGGCTCCTTCAGCTCTCGACGACGATGATGGACGGCGCAGATGAACAGCAGCACAAAGGAGCGGCGATGAAGGCTTGGAGATGAAGGCGTGAAGAGCTTCTGGCGATGGCTCTCGATGGCAGCTTCTTCTTGATGGCAATGGCTCGCTCTTCGTTTGTAATGGTGGCTGCTGCTCTCGGAGATGTAGATGACGATCGATGGGAATCAGCTCTGACTTGTTGGCCCTGGGTTTTCTTTGGCTACAAGATGATCTCTTTGGCTACAACAGAGAGCTCCTTCTTTTTGGCTTGATTGTTTGTGGTTGAGGGTGATTTACTGCTTGGGAGAATAGCTTTGTGGCAAGGCTTTTTGAAATTTGTGTGTTGGGTTTTTTTTGTAGCAGCCGCAACCAGTTTGTAGAGGAGCTCTTAATATTTTTGATTGCCGCTTGCCCTTAGGCTATTGGAAGAGATTCTTATATAGGATATAGAAGGGGTAGCCTAGGGTTTTGGAGAGAGAGTCCCTAATAGATAGGGATTTTGTATTTTGATTGCGAAGAGAAGTTTGAATTTGATGAGGGCACAACCAACTGGGAATTTTGAAATTGGCTAGTGATAGGGTTGAGTCAATCAACTTTGGGATTCTATTTGATCTTATAGTAAAACTAATGGGATTAGGACGAATTCAAATATTTGTAAATCTTTCTAAAAGATTTGATCAAGACCATCTCATCCCCATCTCATCCCATATTGGACTAAGTCCAAATTTTGCTCTTCATTGACCAAGTCAAACTTCTTTGTGCACACACGCGCCATCTCTCCCAATGTGCTATACGAATATCAATTTCGCCAAATACCTTGAATACATTGTTTCACCAAGCCTGAAACACACTGAGCACACACATTAGATATACCGACACGTTTGTCATCATCAAACCAAGATCCTAGATCGTTGCTTCTAACAATCTCCCCCTTTTGGTGATGACAAACCCATAAAAGATTTGATCAATAGAAATGAGTGTGTGAAGTGTGTTGAAGGGTGTAATGCAATATTAATCATGAGATGAATATTCAAGCACTACAACATGGCATGCACAAACTAATAACAAATACAATAGCATGCTCCCCCTTCTCTCAAGCTCCCCCTTCAACAAGTATTCAAGAATATTTCATGCTCCCCCTTCAACAAATAATATCAATCATCAAAGCTCAAAGCTGTCAAAATCTTTTCTTTCTCCCCCTTTTTAATCACCAAAAGTGGATTAATGAACTCACAAAAATATTCCATGCAAAAATAAATCATTATTAGAAGTAGCGTGCAATTTGCATGAGTATTCCAAATCATAGACAAGTCAAGTTCATAGAATTTCATACCAAGACTTCTCCACCTTTGTGTAAGTGAAAAGATATAGACAATAAAGTGCAAGAGGAGATTCAATATCAGAAAATCAACAAAAAACAATCCACATTTTCCATTTTTCATGAATATCACTAGGATTGACTTTTCCCACCTCATCAAAGATGAGTTCAAGTGACCGAACCCCGAAACATAGCCTAAAAGGACTTTTAAATGTGGGGTGGCATTGCTTGACGAGTTATATACACCAACGCTAATGATTACCCATGTAGCACAAGTTGGATACTCGTGGGTTGTGTTTTAGCCATGAAGTGTATCCATTTTTCATACGGAGCAAATATCGTTTTTTTTCAATTCTTTTGTGCTCAATTTTAATTCATGGCTAAACACATCATATCCCTTAGAAATTTCAGAAATTAATCATTCCTACATTCACTTTCCATTATTCTTCAAAAGAATCTCCAAAAGTACTAAAAAGTCAAATATCGTGAAAGTGCAAGTGTAGGTGTAGAAGTCAAGTTTAAAACTTATGAGACATGTCATGGCTACTAAAAAGAATAACATCATGTTCATGTAGCTATAACAATAATGAATTGACTTCTACAAGGGATAGAATTGATCATTCATACAATATCACTCAAGAGATTCATAAGAGGATTCAATAAGCACTTTTTTTTTTTGATTTTTCAATTTTTTTTCAGAAATAAAAACATTAAAAAACATCCATGCAAGCACACAAAAACAAAGTAAATCAAGCACACACAAGATATCTATGAAGGTATGCAATGACATGCAAAGAGGGATAAAACAATTATACCTTCTCGTCGCTTTTTAACGAAGGAGCTAAAAGAATGAGACATTGAATTTAACGCTCCTTGCCAAAACTCCATCACACCTACATGAAAGGTGTTAAGTGTGACCTTGGAATCCAACAAGGTCCACTAGTGTTAGCCAATATTGTTTTAGGAACCCACACTTGTTTAAACTTGATTTTAGTGTTCCTAAATTTACAATAGTATGAAGTATGGCCTACATTATCACAAGTAAAGCACTTTGCATATAAGTTCTTCGCAATAGACGGTGCATTGTGGAATTTCTTGAATTTTTGCTTTTCAACGTTTTTCAGACCAAAACCAAGTCCTCTTCTATTATTGCCATATAATTGATTCTCTAAAATAGTGTCCAACGATTGTTTTCCCGTAGAGAATTTCTTAATGGCCAATTCAAGATTAGAGACTTTGGTTTTCAACAATTTATTTTCTTCCACAAGCAATGTGCATTTACTAATAAAAGCTCTCTTGTTTTCCTCTTCCTTCTTTTCAAATTCAACCATTTTTCTTTTAAAATCATTATCCAACATGCAGAATTTATCATTAAGCTCTCTAATAACATAGTCTTTTTCAGTTTCGAGCTTAATCAAATCAAGTTTAAGCATGCAAATATTATTCATCAAGGAAGGGCAAGAGAGACAAGGTGCTTCATCATTAAGACTGGATTTTTCCTTTTTCAGAATATCAATAGTAGAGTCACGTGCAACAATATCAATTTTGAGTTTTTCAATCTCTTTAGACATTTCATATTCAGATTGTTGCATTTCAAAGTTCTCATTTTGATAATCTTCTATAGTGGATTCAAGCTCTACTATTTTATCTTGCATTTCTTTACAAAGAGTAAGGAGTTCAGTTTTACTACCAGAAGTTACCTCATTGTGTATTCCCATCAATGCCATGCATGAATGGGCTTCGTGTTCCTCCTCCTCGCTCTCAGCTTCGCTATCCATGTCCCAAGTAAGCACCTTGGATTTTCCCTTTTCTTTAGCTACCTGAGCTGTCTCATGTGGGCAATCTCTCATTCGATGTCCTCTTTTCTTGCATTTAAAACAAGTCATTCTATTAGTAGTATTCTGATCATAATTTTGCTTACGAGACTGAAAAAAGTTAGAGCGATTAAACCTGGGTGCCATTTCTGCTCTTCCTTGCTTGGTCTGGACAAACTTTCTGAAATTTCTGACCATTAGCGCTATGTCATCATCATCATCTTCACTTTCGTCAGCTTTTAGAGCAAGTGGCTTGGTAGCTTTTTCTTTTTCCTCGGGTTTCTCCCTTTCATTAATATTTTGCAATTCAAGCTCGTGGGACATTAGATTACCTATCAAGTCCTCCACCTTCATCTGTGACAGATCTTTCGCTTCTTGGATGGCAGTGACTTTAGGCCTGAAAGAGCTTGGCAGTGCTCTTAATATCTTTCTCACCTGCTCAAGGCTAGAATATGGCTTACCGAGCGAACTAGACTTGTAGACAATGTTGGTGAACCTCGCAAACATTTCTGATATCGTCTCGGATGGTAGCATGTGAAATCCCTCATATTTCGTGCTCAGAAGTGCAAGTCTAGACTCCTTCACCTGTGACGTTCCCTCGTGCGTCACCTCCAAAGTATGCCATATTTCCTGTGCAGTTAGACAATGTGAGATACGATTGAATTCAGATTTATTTAATGCACAAATAAGAGCATTCATAGCTTTAGCATTAAGAGAATAAAGCTTCCAATCACTATCATCCCATTTATCATCAGGTTTAGGCATTTCAGTATTTTCAATTTTAATAACAGGTGATTTATAGCCTTTTCAACAATTTGCCAAGCTTTATAATCAATAGAAATAAGATAGATTTTCATACGATTTTTCCAGTAAGCATAATCTCCTCCATTAAATCTAGGTGGTCGGGAAATAGACTGACCCTCAGCAAAAGCACTATCAATGTGGTCCATGGTCAACTAGGCTAGATCTACTAAACTGGCTCTGATACCACTTGTTGGATCTGGATCCTAGCCTAGAGGGGGGGTGAATAGGCTAATAAAAAAATTCTCGTGCAACCCACGAGAAATCACACGCAGTTAAAAGCACAACCAGAGTAATGAAAAACAGACACGGAGTACACAGCAGATTTACCCTGGTTCGGTCGTCCCAACGACCTACTCCAGCCTCCAAAGCTAATACTAGATTGAATAGTGCAATAGGTACAAAGTCACAAGTTAGAGCACGCTCAGAGCACCCTCTACGCCTCTACACTCGCCAGACTCTCAGTACCCCACACACAGTGTTTCCTCTCACTATCAATCCTAGCAAAGCTTTCTACCAGCTAGTCCCAAACTAGCTGGGTCCCACTTGTCTAGTCCCAACTAGACAAGTCCCAAAATAGTCCACAACAATAGGTAATAGTTTCCCCTATAGAGAACGTTACACTAATACACAAATAAAGGAGTTTAGAGTTTAGAAATGCTCAGTGTGTCTGTGTAGGCGTCTCTGTCAATCAGCACGTCGTCAGCTCCAATCTGACGCAAACGGTGTCTCAATCCGACTCCTGGATGTCAAGTTATGGACTGGTCTGTGCGTAAAGCAATTCAGTTCAAATCCTTATAAGCTGGCTGGTCTGTGCGCTCAGCAACTCCTTTAAAATTTGCTGTCGGTGTGCATAGTAAAGCAGTTCAATTCTTTTAATTCACGGTCTGTGCGCAAAGCAATTCGCTTTAACTCCTTATGCCACGTCAGCAAATAAATGATGCTGGCTTCGATTCAATTTCGCTTGCAGTAAAATGATCTCCGCCGTTGATTTGTGTATCTCCCGTGATCATGCGGATCGCACACGTCAGTCCATGCAATGCGAAGTTGTCTTCGTTACTCTCCCACCTCCGATTCGACCCAGGGCATACGGCGTACAGCGGCGGCGACTAGAGGGCTGCAGCAACACGAAGACGTCGGCGACTTCTTGCAGCGATGATCTCTGCGGTGACGATGACTCGAACGTTTCTTCTCGGAGGCGACGAGGCGGCGATTTAGTGCGACCGTTTGCTTCGACAGCAGCAAATGACAGTGCCCTCTTCTCCGATTTGCAGCAGTAATGGTCGGCGACTTCTCCTTGGTGATCACGGCGACGGTGAGCTCTCAGCGATGGCGGATTCTACGGTGATGCGCGACGAGCTCTCCGACATGATCAACAGAGAACGGCGGGATCCTTCATAGATGGCGATGGCGGGATCCTTCGACGACGGCCTCAACAACTCGATGGCGACGACGGTGTCTTCTTGCAACGACGATGGAGGTGTCTTCTTGCGACGGTAATGGCAGTGTCTTCTTGTGACTCCTCCGTGTAGATGATGGCGCCGAGGACTTTGTTGCGTTGTCCTCCGGTGGTGACTTAGAGATCAGCAACAGTGGCGACTCCTATGCCAACGACGGTGGTCTCCTTCAGCTCTCGACGACGATGATGGACGGCGCAGATGAACAGCAGCACAAAGGAGCGGCGATGAAGGCTTGGAGATGAAGGCGTGAAGAGCTTCTGGCGATGGCTCTCGGTGGCAGCTTCTTCTTGATGGCAATGGCTCGCTCTTCGTTTGTAATGGTGGCTGCTGCTCTCAGAGATGTAGATGACAATCGATGGGAATCAGCTCCGACTTGTTGGCCCTGGGTTTTCTTTGGCTACAAGATGATCTCTTTGGCTACAACAGAGAGCTCCTTCTTTTTGGCTTGATTGTTTGTGGTTGAGGGTGATTTACTGCTTGGGAGAATAGCTTTGTGGCAAGGCTTTTTGAAATTTGTGTGTTGGGTTTTTTTTGTAGCAGCCGCAACCAGTTTGTAGAGGAGCTCTTAATATTTTTGATTGCCGCTTGCCCTTAGGCTATTGGAAGAGATTCTTATATAGGATATAGAAGGGGTAGCCTAGGGTTTTGGAGAGAGAGTCCCTAATAGATAGGGATTTTGTATTTTGATTGCGAAGAGAAGTTTGAATATGATGAGGGCACAACCAACTAGGAATTTTGAAATTGGCTAGTGATAGGGTTGAGTCAATCAACTTTGGGATTCTATTTGATCTTATAGTAAAACTAATGGGATTAGGACGAATTCAAATATTTGTAAATCTTTCTAAAAGATTTGATCAAGACCATCTCATCCCCATCTCATCCCATATTGGACTAAGTCCAAATTTTGCTCTTCATTGACCAAGTCAAACTTTTTTGTGCACACACGCGCCATCTCTCCCAATGTGCTATACGAATAGGAATTTCGCCAAATACCTTGAATACATTGTTTTGCCAAGCCTGAAACACACTGAGCACACACATTAGATATACCGACACGTTTGTCATCATCAAACCAAGATCCTAGATCGTTGCTTCCAACACTATCTTCATGTTTACATTTCGCTCGCAGAATTTTATTTCCAGAATTTTATTTCCAGAATTTTATTTCCAGAATTTTATTTCCAATGCTTAATCAGTTTGCATGTGGTTTTTTCATTTGGAAAAAAGAAATGAAACAAAGAAGCGTGCGTTTAAGACTCTTGTGTAAACGGATCAAAACCTCAGTGTATTCCGACAACTCAATGATATATCCAAAAGAACTTATATACATACATTTAATTTTTGACATGATTGTAATAGTATATATGTTTTTTGTTATTGCAGGATTGTCAGGATGGGGTATGGCAAAGAAGCCTAGGTACCGTACTGTTTCAAGTGTTCTCCAAGAACCAGTTGTTTCCCAAGATAATAATAGCGGCCGTGTTGCTTCGCAAGAGCATCTCCAACGAGAAAATGTGTCAAACAGTAGCAGCCGTGTTGCCACGCAAGAGTAACTCCAACAAGAACATGTGTCAATTGGAGGTAAGACAAATAAATTTAGCTATGCTCATGTATTTCAGATATTACATTGGTTTTCTCATGATTAGTAGGAATTAGATTTATTCAAACTTATGTTGTTGTCGTAGGAATGTCGAGGCGGGGTACGGGTAAGAGGCCCATGTATCATACAGTATCAAGTGTTCTTCAAGAACTGGTTGTTCTCCAAGATGATAATAGCGGCCGGGTTTCCTCGCAAGAGCACCAACAACAACAAAATGTGTCAAACGGTTTTAATAGCATCCGTGTTGCCTCGCAAGAGCACCTCCAACAAGACAATGTTTCAATCGGTTGTAATAGTATCCGTGTTACCTCGCGAGAGCAACTACAACAAGAACATACGTCAATTGGAGGTTAGATGATTAGATTTAGCTATGTTCTCTTGTATTTCAGGTCTATCTTGTCTTATGAATATGAGTTTAAGGATAAATTTTGGATCTGGGTAACTGTTTTCATAACTCCTTTTGCATTGTCATATTGTAATACAGGGGAGCATACTAAGAAGAAAATTAGTAGGGTTGATGTTGCCACGAGGATGAAAGATGTATTGGTGGCTCAAATAATTCTACCACCTGTACCCCTAACAAATCATGAGCAACAGTCTGATTCTAGTGGAGAAGATGAGCTTGATGAGTTCTTACAGGACAATGGCCTCTTGCATAACCATGATGTTGGAGGTATGTGTAGCATTGTGTGTTATTTCCTTAAACCCCAAATGCTTATATGTTATGATACTCATTCTTATTCTATTTGTGTATAGGTTCATCTACTAAAGGAGTTATGAAAACACGTGGCGTGTACAAATCAGACGTGATTTATAAGAAAACGAAAAACGGACAGAATAAAATTCAGATCAATGTGCCTGAACATGTACTACGTGTTCTTGGTAATAATTCACGTCAATTTGTAAACTATTATGGATTCATTCTTAGGACTACAGTTCCTTTAATGGGTAGGGCGGTTGTTAAGGAGGAGTATTTTGAGAGAATGTGGCTAAAAATAATGGTAAGTCATAACTATCATTTATCATGAAAACATGTATATTACCAATGCTTACCTAATGATAATTCTTTTGAATTCAGGATAAATTTCAGCCACCGGATTGTGAGAAAAGACGGCTTCGAGAGTTTTGTAAGGATGAATTCAAACGCTTGTTTCAATTTTGGAAGGGCCGAATAAGCAGACATTACAAAAAATGCCTTAAAAAGGTTGGGAACCATTACAGCATTGTCCTGAAACAGTGAGTGAACGTGATTGGAAGTATTGCATTGAAAAGTTTAACTCGGATGAATTCAAGGTATTAAATAGACGTTTAGTATTTTCCTTCTCATTCACGTTCATTGTTTTCACATATATTGCTTGTAATATAATATTTTAACATTTATCTTTGTAGAAAGTCAGTGAAAGAAATTCTCGGAATCGCAATTCAGCGAGGTGGATCAAGCACACCACATGCCCTGTCTCTTTTGCTGAAGTGGAAGAAATACTGGTGAGTTAGTGCATGTAAACTTTCACAAATACGATTTTTACTTGAGTTCTAATCAAGGTATTGTTTTTGTCAGACCCAACAAAACAACAATGTCAAGCCTCCTGCTGATGTTATATGGCTAGCAGAGCATACTCATAGAGATGAGGATGGCTATCGGTGGGTCAATGATCAGCGTGCGCAGGAAGTACATGTATGTTTTCTAGACGGTAGCTAATGTACATGATATCTTCATATTTTTAAACTTATTGTTTTATGCATGTTGTCAAATCAGGCTAAACTTCAAGAGCTTGTTGAACAATCTAGTCATGAGGGATCAAACCCCATGACTGATGTGGAGATGCTTACAACAGTGCTGGAGCCACGATCAGGCTATGTTAGGGGAAAAGGAACAGGCTATCGAGGACATTCAAAACATTTCAACTGCCAAGGAGATCAAGGTGGTGAAATAGAAACCCTGAAGAGAACAATTGAAGAAATGAAGGAGGAACATGAAAGGACCTTGTAGAGAACAATTGAAGAAATGAAGGAGGAACATGAAAGGACCTTGCAGAGAACAAAGGAAGAAATGAAGCAGGAACATGAAAGGACACTTCAAGAGCACCGCGCAGATCAAGACATGAGGCTACAAGATACACTTGCAACTTTTAGAGAAGAATTCTACCAATCAATGCCTTCTCGGCGTTGAGTATGATGTAAGTGTCACTCGTCCTTTTATTATATGGCACCGCGCGGATTTATTATACATATATATTTTTATGTTCAAGTTACCTCACGTTATATCCTAACCACACCACCTCATGGGAAATTTTCCTTTCTACTTTGATGATTTCCATTTTTTTCATAAAATCTCTGTATGCAACACTGCCTGATTGGATCAAGAAGTTTAGAATCCAATCTTTCAGAACTGTACCATTTGTTCTGTTTATAATGTTTTACTAGCATATAAGAGATGCATATGTAATGCCTACATAACAATAACAATGCACAAGTCAATGTAAACTAAAACGCTTTCAGACTAGCATATGTAAACTAAAACCCAATTAAAATTGTAAGATCCTGTTTCGTTGAATACAGTTTAGCAGGATTGTGTGAGGAAAGAGTTGACTAAATCAAAATTTTGACGATGGCAATAAATTTCAGGAACTAATGCGAACAATGAATGGTAAAAAAAAGTGGAATGAATGATAATAGTAGATGCATATGTAAGATCAATTTCAATTCCTGTAAAAGGGGACTTGACTTATAAGATGAAATTTACAAAAGACAAACACCATTGCAAGACATTCATTGCTATTGGCCATGTCACTTTTGATAACAATTGCGACAAACACTCACCAGACCTACATTTTTGTTCTTTGCTATGAAAGCTTGAAATTGATTTCTTAATGATGCATTTGGCTGACCCAGCTAGAAACCTAGAATCTTTGAAATTGGCTTGGTTTCTCATTGGCATGACAGGTATCTGAAAGTTATGGATACGATTGGCTAGTAAATGCCACATAGAACAGTTCTCCAATCTCAGGCTCAAACAATAGCCCAAAATTTGAAAAATCATATAGCAATAGTTTCCAAATGCTTGAAAGAAACAACACTCAAGAAACTTATTTATATTTACCATATTTGGCTGAAACCCACCATTTCCAGTCTCCATGTTCCTTCAAAACTAATAATCCGCTGAAATTCAAGATTTAGAAATTTTCATGTTCTTAGGAAATCTAATTTACTAGATTGTTAGTTTCTATGCATAGCTGATGACCTAGTTCTCCAAAATGAGTTTAATGTTAAGTTATTTTAAAAAGGCTTTTAGAGGTATTAAATGTGGTTTCATTTCCTCTAATCAGGGAGAATTTCTCTAAACCTCAGTTTGAGGTTCTGCATGACAGCAGGATTTCTAAATCCAAAATAGCCACCATACAAGCTACAAGACAAAATTCAAGTTACATTATAAGTTGCCATGTCCAAAAAGGTTTTAAAACCCAAATAAAGCAGTTAAATGTTCTCTTTAACTACCTACAATTATCAAACTAGGCTAGAATGTTTGCAAATCAACTATTTATCTAATTCATTTGATTCGTACAAAAAAGGTTTGGGTTTCCTACCTACTTTAGTTTCTAATTGTTCATGCTAGTCTGTTCAAGCCAAACCAGTGTAAAAAGCGTTTCAGTTTACATTGAATAATAACAGATTTCCATACTTGAGGGTATTTCGCACCAGGATACTCTCCTTTAAACGAGTGCTTTTCCTAGTGCTTGCCAAGTTCAGACATACTGGCTTCTTTCTGGACAAAGTTACGTTTGTAGCTTGGCTAATTTGGTCCTCCACTTCAGCTTCCCAGTCTGGGTTGTCAATGACAAGGTCTTTGGGCACCCTATCTATTTCATCCCCAATGTTGTCCTCAATCAATGAGGGCATCCCCATGAGACTGATGTTTACTGGATCCTGGTGCATCTATGAACCCGGTTCCTCCACTTCTTGATAATAGTAGATGCATATGTAAGATCCTGTTTCGTTGAATACAGTTTAGAAGGATTGTGTGAGGAAAGAGATGACTAAATCAAAATTTTGAAGATGGCAATAAATTTCAGGAACTAATGTGAACAATTAATGGTAAAAAAATAATCATTGTTTTTTGCCAATATCATTAAACCAGATAAAGTTTATAACGAGCAAAAGGGTGAATGCGTCAGGAATGATTCCTTGTTTCACATACAGGCTAGGGAAGAAAATTACTATGCAAGGCCAAGAAGGTATCTTAATAACAAAAGATGAGTGTTGTTGCTGTTAGTCTGCAGTATAGTCTTTTCCAGTAATTTTACAGTCTATAAACCTAAATATCTAGTATGTCCATGTCTAAATTCCATGCAATCTGGGATGTATGACCTACAGAATAGATTATATCACCACCAATTTTCTACTGCTCATGCAACACGGTAACCAGGGAGTTGCCTACTCAAACCTATCTAAAATCGAACGATGTGATCTCTCCGTCTCTATTCAATATATACATATTAACCAATATGGGTGCATGTCATATGTCGTATTAAACTATAGCTATGAATATACAAACGAAACCAGCACACGCAAGAGCTGCTACCTACCGTTCATTCACATATAGTTAGCAATGGAGGTTTGCAAATAACATATCTATCATTCTTCTACTGTAAAATTTTCAGTTCCTCGATACTCATTTTTATGCCACATGTTGTGATTTCAGTTCATCCCCATCTTTTTTTCTCAGAAAAGAGAAATCATTAGATCATAATTGAAGGCCAACTATCTCTTTCATATATTCCAGTGATCACATTCAACCCCATCTAAGCCCAATGCACATCAGATGCAGCTTAAAAATTAAGCCAGATGAAATCTAACATGATTCAATCAATTAAATTAGGTTCTGGTTGTTTCCAACATGGCTAAACCAAGTCAAATGTAGACCATGGGCAAGAATACAACAATTCAATTTAACATATAAAAACATAGTGCCTGGTCATGCTACATCTTGATGCAACATTTAATCAAACATGGAATCCATAGAGTTATAACAATTTATTGGATTAAGAATTGAAAATTGTAGCACCTGTTAAATTTGGTTAAATATGTTGTTCCATGCAATGTCATTGAAGGCATTTTCAGACTATCATCTGCTGACATAAAAAGGAAGTCATTTTTATTTCTTGAAATGTATGGTTCATAGAGCTCTGAAAATGGTTACTTTTTGCCAAATAATGTTATCTTTCTGAAATGAACATATAGTCGTGATGTAGCTTCTAGTAATTATTTTCGTTTTGTTCTCAGCTTGAAAGGATTGCATAGCGTCTACACGAGCGGCAATGAGTTGCATGCTGAACCAAAGAGTAAAATGAAGTGCTTGGAAGATGATCGTGGGGAAATGAAGGATGCTGCAAATGAGACATCTAAATTGGCTTCTCCATTTACCATGCTGATTAAACTTTGGCATGTACTGCAATGCTTGTATATGAGATTGTTGACTTGTTGGGGACCTTGTTCAACATGAGGTTGTTAGTGTGGATTGTTTGATGTGAGATTGTGGATGGCTTTGTAGCTTTTAGCTGAATTTAAACTTGTTTTGTTTGGGTAATGAACAATTTCTAGTTTTTAATTGTAACCATGCTTGTTGCTAGCTCGTTGGTATTGGCATGTTTTGTATTCAAAGTGAACTTGTGCTGGCTCATGAAAGTATCCTATCTAGTTACATCCAGGAATGGAATTTTTTTGTTGCCAAACATTTAGGGAATTTCATTTGTTGTTGCCATATTATCAATGGCAATGACACAGGTGGTTCCCATTTCCAACAATGACAACCAGCCAAGTGGTTGCCAATGGCAACCACTTTTGTCGTTCCCATTGCTGTCAACTCATTGTCATTGTCAACAGTGGCAACCATTTTTGTCGTTGCCATTGTTGTCAACTCATTGCCATTGAGATCAATGGGTCGTTGTCATTGCTGTCAATGGCAACGACCTGGGTCGTTGCCATTGCTCGCAATAGTTGTCATTACCGATAGTGGCATCGACATGTGTTGTTGCCATTGTTGTCAATGGCAACGACCTATATGTTCCCATTGCTGTCAATGGCAACAACACATGTCGTTGCCATTTCTCTCAACGACAACGGCACAAGTCGTTGCCATTGAGAGCAATGGCAACGGCAGATGTCGTTGCCATTTCTCTCAATTGCAACAGCACAGGTCGTTGCCTAAGCTTGACACACCAATGGCAACGACTCCTTGTCACGAGTCATGAAAGGCTTTCGCAACGGCAAATATTGTTGCCAAAAGTACCTATAGCAACGACAATTTTATCGTTGCCAATACCTTTGGTTACGACAGTTATAGCAACAACATGGCAACGACATATTGTCGTTGCCATTGGTGTGTATGTCAACGACTTTCAATTTTTGGCAACGACTTTTATCGTTGCCAAATGTTATATTTCTTGTAGTGTTAATTATTTTTTTCTCGGTGTGATGTTGAGGGGGCCGAGGGGCTGTTATGTTTAGTTAGATTGAGAGTTTACTTTTTGTATTGAGGAGGCTGATGGGCCGTTGTGTTGATGACTTATGTGGAAACTTTTTGTATTGAGGGGACCGAGGGGCTTTTACTTATATGTGGAAAATTTTTGTTGCTTTGTTTATTAGAATTTGTTGACGATGTCGTGTGAATTTTGATTGCACATGGATGTTTCTTGTTTTCTGCGAATTGTGAATTTTGACTGTACAGTAATTTTTTAAGATTTTCTATTCTTTTTTAAAAAAATAAATAAATAAGCCACGGATAGTCCGAGGCTAATACACATTAGCCACTGAAGTCAACTAGGGAAATACACCGTGGCTACCTCAATGTTGCCACGGAATTTCCGTGGCATTTAAAATTACTATGGTCACGGATTCCCGTGGCTAACGTATAGTAACAACGGAAAATTTTCCGTGGCAAAAACATTTTGGCCACACAAATTCTGTGGCAAAAAAAATGTGTATTGCCACGGAAACATTAACCACGGACATCCGTGGCTACTGTTCCGTGGCTACTGTTTCTGTCACGGAATTGCCTCTATTGGCCACGGAATTTTCGCATTAACAACTGCACTTTCCCCCACGGAACATTAGCCACGGAATTTCTAAAAGTCTGCGGCTAATGTCTTTTAGCCACGAATTTCAGGGTATTAGCCACGGATTTCTCCGTGGCTAATGCACAATTTTCCAGTAGTATACGTGTTTGTATAAATGTTAGATCCTCAGATTGATCACTTCTTAGCCAGATGATCAATTGAGTTATATTGAGATGGACCCATATGCCTTGCAACCCCAATAACCCATACACCACACAAATCCTCCCCATTACTTGCATATTCAACTCTTCATCCCTAGTGTGTGGATTATGTAGATAGTTTCAAACCCAATTTTTACATTACCTCCACCATCACCCCTAGTGAGGTGGTCATATCATCCCCATCATTTTTTCCATAATTAATTAAACGTGCGAGCGTAAAACGACTTGTCACTGTGAATTCGACCCTGGACTCACCAGGATTTACTACTTGATGACCTACTATCATGGGGAGTAGCGTGCGATTTTTCGAGCCCGTCAAGTTTTTGGCACCGTTACCGGGGACACCGGTTTTTGCATATTACATTTTCGATTGATTTTGGATATTTTAATGTGATACTTCTATCTCTTAGTGTTGAGTCTCTCTATTTTTTATTTTACGGTTATTGAGTCATTTTATTTGCCTTCATTTTTATTTTCTTTATAAATTTTTAACATTAAATAATTGGCATCATTTTCAAATTTTTCCGTCGTTGACTTGGAGGATATCCCACTTCCACCATTCTTTCATGGTTTCGGAGTGGCAGAACTCTCATTTACATTTGAAAAAGTTTGAAGAATGGTTGTTTTGTTGTCTTGGTGGGAACTATTGTAATGATTGCATATATCTTAAATATTTCCCATAATATTCTTTGTAAGATAATGATAGACTTTGGTTTAATGCATTACCTTATGGCTTACTTTCTTCTTGGTCGTCTTTTCAAGCTGAGTTTCTTCGAGTGTTGGAGGAAATATAGAAAGTTAGGTCGGAACATATCCTGAGGGTAGGAGTGCATGACTGGAGATTGTAGGAAAGAGTGGTCGGGTGTGAGATGTTGTCTGATTGCTTTCCCCTGGAATCCTCTGAGAATGTGGAAGCTGCCCACTTTCTTGTTGTCCAAGAGGCTACTTATAGGCGGGACGTTATATGGTAACGTCCGATGTGTTAATTGGCTGATCTGTCACTATTAATGACGGGCGTAACGGCTTGCCATTCAATTCTTCTGTTATGAGCTGATGCTTTAAGTGAGGAAGTCCAACGGTCTATCCATGCTATCACCTTAAATGGAGAGACGAACGGCCTCACGTGAGGACTTCTGTTTTGTTGGGCCAAAACTGTGTGTCGGTCTGCTCAAACAAATAACTGAAAAATGCAAACGCAAAGACAAGGAATTTTTATCCTGGTTTCCCACAACTTGGGTACGTCCAGTCTCCGACCAATCTGGTACGAGATTTATCCACTATTGCCTTAGCAATACAAGTGCATAACTCCATTCGTTAGGATTTCCAAACACCTAGCCTTGACCAGGATTTCTAACTACCTAGACTTGTCTAGGATATCCAACGTCCCTTTCAACAAAGGGGAATCCGCAAAGAAAAACAAAGTTTTCAATTCACCACAATATTGGTAGAGATTGGATTACACCCAGAATTCTATAGCCAAAATAAATAAAGCAATTGTGCGTTTATGTGGCTAAAGAATTTAGATCGATCTTTAGATCACACAAAGAATATTAGTTTATTCGATGTGATCTAGATCTATTGTTTTTAAAAATTCCTTTCAAGAATGAAAATTGAAGAACAAGGATTTTTAAAAACTCTTTTGGAAAAATAGCCAAGCTAAAAAATAGATCTAAAAAAATAACTTCAGAACAAGATTAGAGATCAGAAATTAAAAAAAAAGTTGGCTATATCGATGAGAGCAATAGAACGACGAGAGATCTATTAGAATTTTAGCTTAATAGAATAGAGAGATTAGATGTGTAGAGAAATGATCTCAAAGGAGTCTAGTTATAGAGTTTCAAGAGATGAATTTGAATTTCAAACGATTTGACTTTCAGCCCAAACAGATATGGAAATGGGGTGAAATCAGGAAGTAGAGTCATTGGAAAACGACAGCTGGTAGTCGACTCCCTCAGGGTTGTAATCGACTCCCAGAGAATTTCAGTAGGAATTCTGCTTCTAGCTGGTAGTCGACTCCCTCCTCTGGTAGTCGACTCCCAGAGCAGTTTTCATTGAAACTCAGCTAGCAAAGATGTAATCAACTCCTGAGTGAATGGAGGTTGACTACTAAGATATAAGATAGCTAGCAAATGCTCTCAAGAGTTAAAAATATTTTAAAAACATTTAAAAACATTTTTTGCTTTTGAAATCATTTGTGTGTGTGTGATATATAGTTTGGCTTTGACATAATCCTAAGAAACAAAAAACTCACATACTTAGACTAAGACGATATCTTCAGGAAGCCGTTTAGATAAATGAAGTAAATGCGCACTTCTCCTGAATTTTGAGTTCCTTCTTCATTAAGCTTGAGCACGAGCTACATCTTGTGCTTGACGTAGAACAAGCAAATTCTTCTTCATCTTTCGAATGTGGTTGAGCTTCTTCGGAGTATGCGTAAAGTCACTGTTTGCACAACCTGCACACTTGAGTTGTAGTGAAGTTAGTATACTAACATTATTTGGTGTGCTTATCATCAAAACCACTTAGGGGTGGGATTCAATTTCCCATCAGTTTCTTCCTGTGGATTCCTTAGGAAGTCCTCTCCAATCCCAAAGTGCTAAACTCCTTTAGCTTTATTTTCACAAACTATTTGTGAGCTTAATAATTCCATTGCATCAAATGCATTCCTCTTATCGTTCTTCCTATTACTAAGACGTGAATACTACTCGGTGTGAGACCCTACAGCCTGACCCTACTACAGGGTGGGACTCGAAATCCCTAGATGATAGTAACCATGAGCAGCAGGTGTCGTCCCTGTTTCAGCATCATACTTACGTGATTGACCCATCAACAAAAGTGTTGTCTGGATCACTCTGACCGTGTCAGCGATGAATACTGTAGTTTGAGTCCCTTCGTCATAACTGTGTCGCTGCACGACCTAGGGTATGGACAACCGCCAACCCCACTAGCCAGCATTGGTCAGTATACATCGGTCTTTGTTATATACACGTTCTACATCCTACAACGTACCCCGGCCAAGGATTAACACAAAGGTCGTACTGAGCCTGTGACACTAACTCCCCTTTAACAGAAGAGACGAATCCCATCTTAGTCGTTTACTCACCTCGTAAGCTTAAAATTTCACCCAATCTAAGACCTTTCGACAGGTCTAGCCTCGAAGTTAGGTCATAGATCAAAGTGCCACGTTTCACGAACAGGTTCGTACAAACGACTTCAGGTCTTAAGGACCAGCTTGTCTATCATCACTCTAGAGTTATTATTGACAGTTTAGTTAAATATGAATCATATAACAACTCTAAGTTGGTCGTTCAGTGAATTCATTCTCTAATGAGCACATGTGCCTTGTCTCTGACCTCGCCAGGCCGAATGACTATGAGATCATCATTACCCTTAAGGTAAGACAAAGACACATTGGTCTATCTGATGTGCCGATATCCTATTCTCGACACATCTATGACCACGAACCGTTTAAGACTCAAGTTCTTATCGGTCAATTACTTCCCACAATCTAGATCTACATCTAGATATGTATTGACCTCACTATAAGTCTAAGGAAATAGTCTAAGTATATAATTCATAATTATTACACTAGGACAATTTGCACCGTATAATTATTAGAATACGATGTTTAACTCAGGATAGATGCCTCAAGGACATACATCTTCCTACATTATCACCATCAGGCCCGAGCTGTTTCTAATCTGTTTCTGGGTTCCTTTCCACTTCCTGCACCACACAGCTCTTTAGGGAGGGTCGAATCTGAGGTCTGACCTAATCACATCCGATACTTTAGTCAGAAGATGACTCAAGGCTCAGGGTAACTATGGATGATATGTTGGGAGATCAACCGATAATTATCGTACCGAGCTATGGAGGAAATATAGAAAGTTAGGTCGGAACAGATCCTGAGTGTAGGAGTACATGACCAGAGATTGTAGGAAAGAATGGTTGGGTGTGAGAAGTTGTCTGAGAGATTGCCCCTCGAATCCTCTGAGAATGTGGAAGCCGCCCCCTTTCTTGTTGTCCAAGAGGCTACTTATAGGCGGGACGTTGAAGGGTAACGTCCGATGTGTTAATTGGCTGAGCTGTCTCTATTAATGACGGGCGTAACGGCTTGCCATTCAATTCTTCTGTTATGAGCTAATGGTTTAAGTGAGGAGGTCCAACGGTTCGTCCGAGCGGTCACCTTAAATGGAGAGACGGATGGCCTCACGTGAGGACTTCTGTTTTGCTGTGTGCCGGTCCGCTCAAACAATAACTGAAAGTTGATGAACCAGCCTACCGCTGTATCAAATCATATTGCGTAGGAATAGAATTCTAAAGAAAATATTGCGTTTTTAGGAACAAACATCTCCACTATTATGCAACACTTTATATGCAATGCTTAAAACTTTTATTCAGTGGATTGTGTATCAATAAGCCACTAAGATTATCTCTGCCATCTTGTAGACACAAAGCTATCAAGAAATGCTTTCTTGATACGACCATTTAGGAGAGGCCCAAAAGCGAGCGGCCCAGGCCCACGCTGGAAGAAAAATCCTCCCCAAAGAAGTTTAGGCCAACCATCGAAGACCCTCGAAAGGGCCCTTTAGCAGATCAGCCACGATCAGACGTGCGCTCGGTCAGCCCACGACTGCGGGAGTTAACCGCTCCCCAAAACACTCCCCCTTGATGACCATTAAGGACCCCATTAACCCACCTTCATGGTGTGTAAAGGCGCCTGGGGGGAAGCGGATCATGGGGGCGGAATAGGGGGGCGTAAAGACGGGACGATCGTGGGAGGATCCCTATATAGGGACTCGAGGGGGGACGAAGAAAGGGGCCTGACCCCAGATACCACGATACGGATGTATTCTACTAAAAGACCTTGCTTTTCCCATTGTCTTCCCTCCCATAGCTCGGTCCGATGATACGCGTACCGGCCTCCTTGCGAGCCATACAGACCCCGCCGAGTATCATTCAGATCCATTCTGACTTAGGCATCGGAGGGGACTTGGCCGGAGCCAAGGTTCGGCCCCCCTGACGAGTTTCTTCGTCTGTCCAGGTCGAATTGGTCCCAATGCGCCGAGGCTACCCTTCAGCATGGAACTCACTGAAGCAAGGCCCACACGACAGTAAGCCCGCTCGCCCCCAGCGAGCATCGCCATCGACTGAGACCAAGTGACAATCAGAGCGCCGAGGCTACCCCTCGGCACTTGATTGACTGAGGCCGAGCGTTCACCTAGGTGCCAAGGCTACCCCTCTGCCCCTGCTGACCGAGGCCCAACACCCCGGATGAAGAGCCTGCTCGTCCTCGATCCCCCAAGCAAGCCGTTTCCCGAGCTGAAGTGGGGCCTCACGGAACCCTCGTTGAGAACACACACGCTTGGTAGGACCAAGGTATTCCAACCGATCCTTTGACCACGTTGACCATCAATCCATTGGTCAACGATCCAGTGGTAAGAAAACACTCGTAAACATCTGGCGCCGTCTGTGAGAATGAACACAAGCCCACGTCAAACCACTGAAATGGAACCAATCTGCAGCGGCCTGGGGCGAATGCCCCCCATCCACGAGGAGGGTGATTACGTCCCTCCCAAGAACCAGCACAGCCACACCACCAAGGGGACGGGCGACTCCCGCTCGGTGACCCAAGAGCAGCTCCGTCTCTTTTTCCAGGAGACCAATGCCCACCTCCAGACGTTGGCTGCCACAATTCAACAGCTCGTCGGTAACCCGCTCATCCTGGGAAAGACAGCGGGGGCCCTCGATCAGGGAGGGGTCCGCCGACCTTTACGCTCGGCCGTGGTCGATGACCACTGGGATGGGGAGCCAACCCCGAATGGCGATTCACCCTACCGAACTTCGTCCCAGTGAGATCCCTCACTCCCACCTTGCCTCAAGAGGGGGACGAGGTAGGCTGCGAGCAAGCTGGGGACGAGTCGGTTACGGCGAGCAAGCTGGGGACGAGTCGGTTACGGCCTCGTCCCGGCAACCATGCTCAACGAATCGGCAATCGACCGATCGTCGAGCCATTGGGGACCGACCCCCGGAGTGAAAGTCCCCATCGTGGAAGGCAAAAGACCCGAGAATACCGACGGGAGAAGAGAGGTGCCCGCTGACCAACTCCCGTCCCCAGCTCGGCTGGGATTCGGGCGAGCCCCCGGCGTGACCCCGTTCGCTCACCGCAGCAGCTCGACCTCTGTGTGAGCACAGGTGGGCACCCGGGGGGCGCCCGGGGCGACCGCTGCCCGTTGACCAGAAGGATAACTGAAGCACGGGTGCCCTCAAGATTCAAGATGCTGACCTTAGAGAAGTATGATGGCACGGGCGGAAGACCACGTCATGGACTATGGTATGAGGGAGTCATCACATTCCAAGGGGCCGACGACACCCTACTCTGCAGAGGCTTCTACTCCACCCTCTAGAAATCAGCCCGGAGTTGGTACCACAGCCTCCCCAACCGTTCCATTGACAGCTTCGAGGACCTCTTCCAGTAGTTTTGCAAATAGTTCATGGCTAGACGTCAGGTAAAACCGGACTCAGAACTCCTGTTCAATGTGGTGCAGGGTCCCGGAGAAACCTTGAGGCACTACATGCGTTGTTTCAACGCGGAGAGACTAAATGTGGAGAGCTGTCCCGAGTTGGTCGTGAAAGCGGCCCTGAAGAAGGGGCTCCGGTACAGTGGCCTGCAAAATTCATTGCACAATGATCCATTGAAAGACCTCGCTGAGGATATAGCCCGGGCAGAGCGCTACATGCTGACGGAATAAGCGCTGGCCACAGAGGACGGAAGTCACCCAACAGGGGATAGACGGAGATCCAAGCACGACGAGAGCGAGCGCCGCGGCCTTGATGAACCACGGCACGAGAAGAGGGCCAAAGGAAAGCAGCGCAGGGAGGAGCCACGACCCCCCAAACTGAACACCACTCCGGACGTCGTCCTTGCGCACACTCAAAAGGACAGGTGCTTTAGCAGGCCGCCTCCGAGGATGAAGAGAGGCGGAAAGGACGAGGAGAAATATTGCAAGTACTACAAAGACAATGGCCATAACACCGACGACTGCTGGCATTTAAAGAAGGATATAGAGAAGCTGGTCAGCCAGGGCCATTTAAAGAATTTCGTCGACGACTCAATCTATGCCCCCGGGGAGGGGACATCTAAGCAGATGGACAAGGGGAAGAAGGTGAATGTGGTTCAGGCAGCCATGCGCATCATCGAGTGAGCGGACGGGACAATCAGCCGCAGCCTCACCTCGGCAAGATTAGCTTGCCCTCGCCTCTCCCGTTTTATTTTCTTCCAAATGTACACCCGGGTTCAAGGAATGAAAATAGAATCGTGTTAGTATGGCTCTGCTTTTTCTCACTGTATCTAGCTTGGCGATCGATTACGGAGCAGGTGGAATCACCCCCAGGGAGGGCTTGTTACGCTGATCGGACGGAAGGCTGGGGGGCAACTCCCCAAGCGGGCCAATCGTACAGATCGACCGTAAGGCTAGGGGCAACTCCCCCAGCGACCGATCGCACGGATCGACCGTAAGGCTGTGGGCAACTCCCCCAGCAGACCGATCCCTCGATCTACCGTAAGCCTGGGGGTATCACCCCAGCACGTAGACCGACCCGACTGTCCATAAGGCTGGGGCAACTCCCTCAGCAGGCGGATTCATCGGTTGGTCGTAAGCCAGAGGGTAGCTCCTCCCGCTGACCAACCGACCCGATCGACTGTAAAGATGGAGGCAACTCCCCTAGCAGGCCGATCACCAGGCCCGTCTGTAAGGCTGGGGGCAACTCCCCCAGCAAGCGGGTACATCGGTTGGTCATAAGCCGAAGGGTAGCTCCTCCCACTGACCAACCGACCCGATCGACCGTAAGGCTGGGGCAACTCCCCCAGCGGGCCGATCACCAGGCCCATCCATAAGGCTGTGGGCAACTCCCCTAGCAGGCGGGTTCATCGGTTGGTCGTAAGCCGGAGGGTAGCTCCCCCCACTGACCAACCGACCCAATCAACCGTAAGGCTGGGGGCAAATCCACCAGCGGGTCGAAACATCGGTTGGGCGTAAGCCTGGGGATAACTCCCCCAGTGGCTCAAACGATCCGATCAGCCGTAGGGCTGGGGGCAACTCCCCCAGCAGGCCGATCCCCCGACCGCCCATAAGACTGATGGCGAGCTCCCCCGTAAGGCGGTCACACGATCGGCCTGAGGATCACGGACGAAGGGAAACCCACAGCAGGTCGGTCGAGAACACCCCCGAGGCACTAGTCTATCAGGCCGATCGGCATGGTGTCCCGAGGACCACTCGCACACACGACGAGTGATGGGGGGACAGCAGGGGATCACCCCCCTGACCGGATTGAACACGACTGCGGCTCAAAAGACCAAGAGTCTTCCCCCTCTGCAAAACATCTCTGTCAGTAGAGGGCCAGAAATGGAGACAACCAGGAAAATGGCAAGAGGCGAAGAGGTACAAAGACCTACAAAACACTTTATACATTGCACCCCAAAAATTGTTCTGTATTAGAGGGCAAGGGGGAGGAGAACAAAAATGGAGAAACGTTGCTTAGGGGGCAGAAGCCCGGGAGGAGGCGTCCTCTGGGACATCGCCTTGCTCGGAGCGAGGAGGCTCTTCGGGACCTGACGGAGGTCGGAAAAGCGACTATTGGACATGCTCCTCGAACCTCTGGAAAGAGTCTCATCTGCGGCCTCAGGACCCCTGCGTAGCCCCTCTCCACTTCCTTGACGAGCTGGGTGGGATGTGCTGACGCAGGGCTCCCAGCTCGTCCCAGATCTCGCCCCTCTCCCGACGGAACGCTTCTTCCGCCTCCTGGGCCAACCTCTGGGCATCAGCCAGGGCCCCCTGCAGATCCCGCACCTCAGAGGCGAGTTCATCCACCCGACGCCGCAGTTTGTGAGCTTCAATGCGGGCTTCCTCGGCCGCCACCTCGACCGTCCTGGCCCTCAATCGCTCCTGTGTCAAGGACTCTTCAAGGTTAGTCCCATGAGCCGTGCAGCGCTACACCTCAACGGCCATCACGGTGGCCTGCAAAACAAGGGGAGTGAGCCAGGGGAACCACGAGACAGGATTGGGCATGACATAAAGACCAACCTGCTGGAGCTGCCAGACCAAAGCATCCGCCAGACGGTCGGAGTGAGTGCTCTCCAGGAGAGAGCGGTCCCTCGAAAGGACGAAGCTCCGTGCCAGCTGGGTGGCCACGGCTCGGTCGACAAAAACCGAGTCATCAGGCGTGACCTCGGGACCTGCCTGGAGAGTCAACAGGGCGCCCCGGCACCAGCCAAAGACGGCTCGGTTGAGTCGGCGGGGGCGGCCACCAACGCCAGTGGGAGGGTCTCTCCCGAGACGGCCGACGCCCCGGGAACCATGGAGGGGTGGACCTCCTCGGTCCTCTTCTTCCTCTTCTTCTTCTCGTCGGGCACGGCAGACTCCGGAGGGGGATGCTTCCGCTCCATGCCGCGACCACCAGTGGGCACGCGAGGTGCCGGTCCAGCACCCTCGTTGCCTCCCTCGACGCGGACGGATCTGGGAGGGTCGGCAGCCGCGGTCTCCCCCACAGAGGATTCCACCATGACCTGGGCGACCGGCGCTGCTACGACCGTTGGCTCCAGCCTCCCCACCGCCGGGTCAGCTTGGCGCACTTCCTCCTCTACCGCACGGCGAGGCGCCTGGTCCGAGGGGTTCCCTTGGCCTCTGCTAGATCCACGGCAGATGAGCTCGTCGACATCACGGCTGAATTCTCGACCAGCCATCTCTGTGGAAAGAGAGAAGATCAGGGTAAGCGAAAGGCAAAGCGAAAAAAATAGGACGCCTACCGGGGGTCCACATGACGGCCTTAAGGAGCATGTCGTCTAGCAGAGGCCAGACCGACCTCTCCTCAATGGGCAGAGACGACAAAAGCTGGATGGCAGCCTGATCGGCCTTGGAGAGGGTCAACGTCAAGTCATATTGACATAGCCCTCCCCAACATGTCAGGATCGTGACGTCCCTAGGGAAAACGACGAAAACGAAGCTGGAGCTCCAGTCCCCCACCCAGCGGGGCAGGCCGAGCAAACACTCCCTCCCCGCTTGGGCCCGGATGTGCTGCCACGACCCTTGGCCGACCGTCTGAACCCGGAAATAATGGAAGAAAAGGGGGAGGGACGGCTCCAAGCCATGGACGCTGCAAATCATGATGAACCCAACCAACACCGTAATGGAGTACGGGGTCAGCTGGTACAGGGCCACCATCAAGAACTCCATGACCTGGATGATGAAGGGATGAAGTGGGAAGTGGATTCCCAGGCGAAACATCTCGACGTAGACACCAACCTCCCTGCTCCTTGGGAAGCAAATCCTTTCGTCGCTGAAAGGGATCCGGACGTCATACGGGTGGCACAGATACTTCTCCTTGATTTCCGTAACCTTCGAGAAGGGGACCATAGACGACGACCTAAGGATCACCTGGGGAACGTCGAACCTTTCTGTCGCCTGAACCACATCATCACCAACCGGGTCCACGAAGAACAAACCCTTCCCCTTGTCCTGAACGGGACGTGTCGCCTAGGGAACATCGGGCCTCAGTGATGGGAGATCGCCTGACTCGGGCACCGGGGGAACCCCGGGCCCCGACGCGGAACCACCTATTCTAAGTGTCACCATAGGGCAAATCGAATGGGGCAGAGGAGGAAGAGGGAGAGTTACCTTAGAGGGAATCCGAAGGAAGATAGACGATGGAGGGATCGAAGAACCTTGCAAGAATAGAATCGGATCGAAAGGCGCGAAAGAATCAAACGCAGAAGGGCGGCATCCTTATATGAGAGGCAATCCCAGAACCGGGACCGTCGGAAGGAGAGCGCGTGGCAGCATCTGGAGGCCGACGACGCTTCGAATTCTGCGCCCGGAGAAGTTCAAGCGGGCTGCATCATGATGGCCTCCATTTAATGGCCTGGTATCGACTGACGCGCCCGTTAAAGTCCACACAAGTCACATCGCCCGAACTGAACCGGCAGAATCCGAACGGCCCGAGCGATGGGAGCAATTGATACGACCATTTAGGAGAGGCCCAAAAGCGAGCGGCTCAGACCCACGCTGGAAGAAAAAGCCTCCCCAAAGGAGTTCGGGCCAACCATCGAAAACCCTCGAAAGGGCCCGTTAGCGGATCGGCCACGATCGGACGTGCGCTCGGTCAGCCCACGACTGCGGGAGTTAACCGCTCCCCAAAACACTCCCCCCTTGATGACCATTAAGGACCCCATTAACCCACCTTCATGACGCGCAAAGGCGCCCGAGGGGGAAGCAGATCATGGGGTCGGAATAGGGGGGCGTAAAGACAGGACAATCGTGGTAGGATCCCTATATAGGGACTCGAGGGGGGGGGGGGACAAAGAAAGGGGCCTGACCACAGATACCACGATACAGAGGTATTCTGCTAAAAGACCTTGCTTTCCCTATTGTCTTCCCTCCCATAGCTCGGTCCGAGGATACGCGTACCGGCCACTTTGAGAGCCATACCGACCCTGCCGAGTATCATTCAGATCCATTCTGACTTAGGCATCGGAGGGGACTTGGCCGGAACAAAGGTCCGGCCCCCCTGACGAGTTTCTTCGTCTGTCCAGGTCGAATTGGTCCCAAGGCGCTGAGGCTACCCTTCAGCGCAGAACTCACCGAAGCAAGGCCCGCACGACAGTAAGCCTGCTCGCCCTCAGCGAGCATCGCCATCGACTGAGACCAAGTGACAATCAGGGCGCCGAGGCTACCCCTCGGCACTTGATTGACCGAGGCCGAGCGTTCACCTAGGTGCCGAGGCTACCCCTTCACACCCCACCGACCGAGGCCCAACACCCCGGACGAAGAGCCTGCTCGTCCTCGATCCCCCAAGCAAGCCGTTTCCCGAGCTGAAGTGGGGCCTCGCGGAACCCTTGTCGAGAACACGCACGCTTGGTGGGACCAAGGGATTTCAACCGATCCTTTGACCACGTTGACCGTCAAATCACCGGTCAACGATCCAGTGGTGAGAAAACACCAGTAAACATTTCTTATATATAGCTTCCTCATATATGGTCATCTATAGATATAGCAATGGTGCTCACATCTTGCCGTCGACAGAGATAAATAATTGAAAAAAAAAATCAGGATCTTTTCTTCTTTTTGTAACTTTCTCAAGCCAATCAAATCTGTGGGTTTTCGCATTCAGTTCCTTTCTTAATCAAGCGAGCCTGAAATTTTTTCCCCCCCTTTTCACAACTTTCGGTTCTACGTCACATGAGTATTGCTGCACTGTAACAACTAAAAGATCAAGCAGGCGATGTGGGTGGATGCAAACAGGCGAACTGCTTCTTTCCTCAATCAAGCATTTACAAACAGCTAAATGATCTGAAAACTACAACTCGCTGATTTCCTGCCACCAAAACATAAAAGGATCTATTACAGATGTTAGGTCCCTGAAATAACGGGAGAAGACCTTTAATCTTCATTAATTTCTAGCTACGAAAACGCATGCATATATACTGTGCCGTTTGACACTTGCTCTCCTTTCCCTGCTGAAGCTTGATCATCTTGACACGTTTTCGCTACAGCCCAAAGGATGCTTATACATAAACCCTGGCTAACTCCAATTGCTCTGAGTGATTAGCAGGGTCACGTTAATTTGGAGGCCATGTTATTTTCTGTGGGTTTTGTTCTGATTTTCTCAATTTGTTCGGGATCTTCGTTGGGGATGCTTGAAGCTGGGTTCTATTCAGGGACGTGCCCCAGAGCCGAGTCCATCGTGAGCTCGGTTGTGCAGCAGGCTTCTGTCTCTGATCCTTCGATGCCTGCAGCCCTCCTCAGGCTCCATTATCATGACTGCATTGTTCAGGTGAGCTGCTCTTTCCCTCTCAAATCTTCTTCTTTTTTCCTCCCTTTTTTTGTTGAATTTCATCTATCTAATGGGCTCCACATTGCTATAAAGGGGTGTGATGGATCAGTGCTGATAAAAAAGCCCAGAGAAGAAGGCCCAGAGAACAGCTCACCCAATCATGCTGGGCTCCGTGGATTCGACGTTGTGGACCGTGCCAAGGCCCAGTTGGAAGCCGAATGCCCAGGCGTCGTCTCCTGCGCTGACATTGTAGCTCTTGCCGCTCGAGACGCCATCTCTCTGGTACCATCCTCGCCTTAAATCCCAAATCCAAAAAAAGTTAATAGTCGGGTAATTATTTCGAACTCTGGGTTAAAAAATTTTGTTAGAAACGCTGGTTAAGGGATGGCCCTAAAAGCCTTAAAATGTTTTGAGCAATTGATCTCCGATCAGTACGGTAACTAAGAATGCTTGCTTTTATGCAATGCAGAGCCAAGGCCCATTCTATCAGGTACCTACGGGCCGAAGGGATGGCCTCGTTTCCAATGTCGCCGATGCCGAGAGCATGCCGGACCTGCCGGACTCCATGGAAGTTATCCTAGCAAAATTTGCTGAAAAGGGGCTTTCACAGAAAGATCTTGTGCTCCTCAGCGGTAAAAAAAAAGATCACATCATTGGCCCAATTACTTGTTGGGCCCAAACGTGGCCCAATATATATGACTGTCTGTCCTAACGGGTGGTTGTTTTCTATGTAGCCGCACATACCATTGGCACGACAGCATGCTTCTTCCTAGAGAGGAGACTCTACGATTTCTTGCCGGGTGGCGGACCCGACCCGCTAATAAACCCAAAGTTCTTACCGGAGCTCCAATCCAAGTGCCCGAGGGGAGGTGACATTTTGGTCCGGGTCCCGCTTGATCATGGCAGCGAGCGGAAATTCGACACCAAGATACTAAAGAACATACGTACCGGGTTTGGGGTCATAGAAACCGACGCAAAGCTTTACACGGTTCCGTCGATGAGGGCTGTTATCGACTCATATCTTGGGATCCGTAGCCACGGATCCGAGTCCGAGGCCCGGCCTAACTTCGGGTCAGACTTCGTCGAGTCGATTGTGAAGATGGGCATGATTGGTGTGAAGGTTGGCGAAGAGGGTGAGATTAGGCGGGTGTGTTCCGAGTTCAATTGAGAGTCGCAATGTGAAGAAGGATCGCATATGATGCTTAGTTTCTTTCACACACAGTTTGCATTGAAAGTGGTTGTCCAAGTGAACATTGTAATGTGCCTTTGAGTCGATCTTCTTTATTGGATTTCTTATAACTCATGGATTGAATCAAACATAATCCTCGGTTTGGTTATGGATCGATATTTCTCCGGTGCCGGACCTATTTTCTGGTCTGGCAGAAAATGATGAATAACAACCACCACTTGCCTTTGGGATTTGTTTATATCCTTATAAAAAGTCAAACCCTCGAAATCGATGTGTGAGAGACACCATCAACCAGGTATGATTGATTGAATGGTTAGGCTACTTGCAATCAATGTGTTGACGGATGGAACGTCGAACAGTGAGGTGGAGCGGACGAGAGCGCCTTTGGTGACGTGGACCTTCGTCGGCTGAAGAGGGGGACCCGCCATGGCTGGAACCCGGGTCAATTAGAGTCAAGTCCGAGCTACTAGGAGGAAGCCCGACCTGAATGTGGGTCATTCCGAGCGATCTGCTAAGCTTCCTGCAGTACAGACGATCGTCAGGGCGGGTCGGATCTGGGTTTCGACCCAAATCCTCTCCGATACTTAAGTCAGTACACGATTTAAGGCAACTCGGGGCAGAGAAGACCGACCTATAGGGCGGTCGACTTGCTGATGTCACACCGAGCTTTAGATGAAGAAGTATAAGTGGAAGTAAAGAGAGGGAGAGTTGTCAGAGTACCTAGTGCTCCGTATCGCTTGAGTGTGCCCCCTTTTCTCGTTGTTGTCTTCTCTATTTATATATGATCATCTCCTCTGCCAACGAGTAATGGCTATTCCTTCATGGTGGCGAGATCATCTGTGGGAATGGGGATAACGGCCCCCATTTATTCCACCATTACTAATGATCCCTCGATGTCAGCGGGGCCCAACGGCTGGATGAGCTGGCGCTCTAACTGGGTAATTAATCCCCCCACTCTTGGTGGGCCTCTGGGATATTGGGCTAAGGCCCATCGCTCCAAATGGGTTCCTCCTTCTTGATGGAATATTTCCCTCTGCTTCGTGGGCCGGCCCAATGTATTAACAATGGCCCCCATCACTTAGGCTCAAGCAGGATGTCGATTGAGACTAAATGATGTGAGACCTCACTAAATGGGCACGACAGTCGAAGCTGGAACATTTGATTTCGACCGCCAAAATCCTCAATTATTTAATTCGGTTATTGCATCGACATGATTTTCGGAACATCGGTGACATCAGATGTCGATACGTGCCTCCATTTGAATGGTTGAGCTTAGTGATGAGTGTTTATTGTATATAGTTGCAAGTTTTACATCGTTTTATTCTCCCTTCCTCCATGGTTTTTCCTTTTTGTCTTCTCTTTTGCTTTTATGGTCCATCCTATGCTTTGCAATGAATATGTGCTTATTAGGAATCATACAGCACGAATTTAGCACAAAGAGGCGAAAGAAACGAAGCCGGGGAATCAAAATGTGCAAGTGAGAGGAGTTTTATGAAGAACAGAGACCCACGCAGCCGCATCACACATATCCACACGGCCGCGTCAAAGGGCGTTGGAATTAATATCCACGCGGCCGCGTGATTCGGATACAAACGATCGCGCAGAAAGGATCCGGAGTCGCAATTCGCATGGCCGCGTAAATCCATTTGACTCGGCCGCGTAAATCCTTGTACATTTGATCCTAATTTCAGCCCTTGTAAAGTTTTGCGGCCGCTTCATTCCAAATGATGCGACCGCGTCGATCGCGTCACATAAAGGTAACGACGTGACCGCATCGACTCAGCGACGCGGCCGCGTCACTGTAGCAGCTAGACTCCAAGCCATCGACACGGCTGTTTCATCTCTCCATGTGACCACGCCGAATCATCAATTGCCGAAGCGTCGAAGCTCCTCCACGGCTCCAAAGCGATGCGACCGTGTCAATTTCGATGCGGTCGGATCTGGTCGGGTCGGGTTTCTACGCGAACCCGCTAGGGTTTTGGGTCCCTATTTAATGAGTGACGTGCCACTGGGGGGGAGAGAGAGAGGGAGGGAGAGAGAGAGAGAGAGAGAGAGAGAGAGAGAGAGAGAGAGAGAGAGAGAGGCGGTTGGAAACGTGATTTTGCCCGGTTTTTCCTCATTATCTTGTTTTCTAGGAATAGGATTAGAATTAGATTAGTTTAGATTGCTTTTCTCATGGATTGTAAGAACGAATTGACAATTCTTGTGACCATTCAATGAGATAAGTTTTTATTGCTTTCTTTATTGCGTTTTTATTGTTATTTTGATTGTTATTCTTATTCTTCTCGTGTATCTCTGTGACTCTATGAATGTTATAGATTAATCCATCAATTCACGTAGCTAACAAATAACATACGACGAAATTGGTACTCGATTACCCATCCTCCCTGCAGACGACCTGTAAAGCGCTACGACGACAGTCGTGCACTTGCGGTTTACAAATTTTAAGACGATAACAAGTTTTTGGTGTCGTTGCTGGGGGTTGGATTGATGAATATCTGTTTTGTCGATTGGTTCAGTTAGACTATGTGCCTTATATACAAAAATTTATAAATATAATAAACAAATTCTTTCTCCACCACAATTATCAATTTGTTATATCCTATGCACCACTGTCGCGCTTGTCTTAGCCAAAAATTTTGTTTTTTAGGTGGATTATATAGATTATGTGGATGCCCGATGCATCGTACATTGAGAATTTTGATGCCTACACGCCATACGTTGCTTATGAGAATTTTTCGCAAGTTTTCGCAGTTTGGAAAGCATGTGGGATGCAGGGATATACGGCCATCCATTGCCAATTCAATGCCCATCCCTACAATCAACGCTCATATACCCACAACCTATACCAAGAATCCTCCCATCCATATCCCTAGATTTACACTCCTACGCTTCCACCAAAATCATGCCTTGAGATGCTATTAGAAGACTCCCTTGCAACCCAACCCAAATGGACTCCACCACCACCACCACCACTACCATTCCCACCATCGAAGTTTGAACTTGAGTTGTTAGTGGATAATTCCCTAGCAGCCCAACACCAGATGACCACATCCATATTTCCACCACCCAGATCCCATCTCGAGTTGCTAGTGGAGAGTTATTTTGCAAACCAAGGACTGACTATCCCATCAACCTCATTTCCATTTCAGAAATCTATCCTTGAGACACTGGTGAGGATTCCACGATAACCCAGGGCCAGATGGATTTTTCATTTCCATTTACGCCTACCACCTCTACTTTTAGATATCAGGTAACGATGTCTCATACATCATCGACAACTTGCACCACAGAAGGTAACTCGTATGCTTTACAATTTGAAAATTTTGATATGAGTCTCTTTTCCCATGCAGGTACCACTTTCGAGACACACAACGCCGGGGCTCACAGCCATCACCATACATCAGACTATTTTCCCCAGATGGATTATGAGCCGTGCATGGACCCATGGATGCAAACGATCTCTTCGTGGAGACTGTTATCAATCAAGGGCCACGTGAGAGCTCCAAGGAGGCCATGGACAATACCCACATCGACGAGGAGGGAGAGCGTGGAGACATGAGCACCATGACTCATTTCATTGAGCCTGATGCTCCCTTACCTCTACCACTACCTCCACGGTTCATCCTCGCTCTACCAGAGGCATCGTATCCACCAGAGCTTACTACTCCCACTCAGGGAGATATTTTAGACTCCATATCTGAATCTCATATTACATTCCCTACATTTTTAGATTCAAGTACTACTGACATGACATACCCTCCACAGGATCTAGATTCATATTATATGGAGGTATGTTGGGCCATGTCAGCACCTGACAAGCACATTGACGAGCATGGCCAGGAGATGATCACTTCATTACCGGGGCATAACACCACATTCTCAGGGAGTCCTCGTCACCATATCCCATGCTTTATATTTCACTTTGATGATACTCTTTGGGATACATTTATTGCGGGGAAGAATTTATCACCACGGACTGATGCTCCTTTTCTTTTGTAGGATTTAGGTGGATATCCTCGAAAGAAGTTGAGGGGAGCATTGCTGGTGTTCGTTAGTTCGTGGCACCAGGACAACAACGAAGCCACGAAAAGAGCAGAAAGAGAAGCTGCCTACTCCATTGGACTTTTTGGATCCGCCTTTCAATCAGGTGATCCCAAATCCAGTAATGTAGATAAATTTTATACGTTTTCTAGGTAGCTTAAATAATCTCCTCTCCTCTCGATATCGAGGGGAGCGTACTAGGATTTCTGCTTTCACTTAGCTTAATAATAAATGAATAGCCCCCTTACACCTCCATGCGGCGCACTCACATTTTAGCCCAAAACCAATTTGAGCTTCATTGCCCGTTCTTCGCCATTGCTTCATATTTTATGACTCTCACACCCATACCCCCATGCACACTTGGACCGTCACTTTTAAATACTTATTTCATTGAGGGTACACATTTATGCTAGCTTGGGGGAAGAGCAGTTATACATGCACCATCCCCCCACATATTTTACACTCTCTCCTTGCGTTGAGGACAACGCTTGGTTTTGCTTGGGGGAGGAGCTCTTTTGCACTAATTTTCTATTTTCTTTCTTATTTTTTTAATTTTATCGCTATTTTCATTTTCTTTTCGTTTTTGTTTTTGTTTTCGTTTTCGTTTTCATTTTTTCTCTTTCTTATTTTTTCTTTTTCTTTCTTTTTCATATGCCTATATTCCGTATATGCATTCAAAAAGCCAAAAATGGAGACAAAAATCAAAAAAATCCAAAAATATCTGCATTCGCATCATGCATCATGCATCCTCTACTTGCATTCGCCTTGAGAATTTTTCGAAAACGAGTTTTTGTTTGCATAGATCTTAAATTGAAATTCGTTTTCCGAACTTTTATACTTGATTTCCGTGATGTCGACTTGGATACGTGAGTAGTACGTAACCCTAGCTTAAATCTCTTGTAATACCCTAGCATTGGCCGTCCTCACAGTCCCTAAGATAGGAGTTCTTGAAACCGACCTAGGTTGATAACTAGGAACCCACTTTATGCATTGACCGCAGAGCCAATAGTTGTGTATAGTGGTTTATAATCCCTCGAGACTTGGATAATGACACACCACCTAGTACTAAGGATGGAATCTGCCTAGTATACCTCATGATTTTCAAAAAAAAAAAGATAGAAAAGAAAAAAAATGGTGAAATAGAAAAAAATATTATGCACCGTTCCTCCAGCGAAGCTGAGTAACCGGATCCTCACGATAGTAACCGTCGAGGCCTCGCGTCAAAAGGTCTAGCTTGGGGGAGTGCGTATGAAATAGGATTTCACTTGGGTTGAGTTAGTAGTTCCGAGAGGTCCTTCTTGGCCCGGTTCCCTAAGGTCGTCTGATATGTGGATCATCAACCCAATACTCCTTACACGACCCAATTGTAAATCCCAAAAAAGGAGAGAATGAAAAATTCTGTTTATAAAAATTGTGTGTGTGTGTGTGTGTGTGTGTGTGTGTGTGTGTGTGTGTGTGTGTGTGTGTGTGTGTGAAAACATGAATAAAACTTGGCGAATTCTCGAATCAAGGAATAGTGTTGTGTTGTGAGCGCCACTTTCTCGATCGACCAATATCCCATTATCCCATATGTATCCCCTCTTCGATCATTGTATAGCTTAGGTTCATACTCTTTCAATCTAAGGATGGGTTAGAGGAAATGTCTTAGAATGTGAGTATAGCCATCGTCTAGTGTATTGCTTGGCAATTTGGGTAGGGATGACGTCCTAAGAACGTATTCTCGTCGACGAAAAGATTTCGAAGCATTTGAGTTTCTCGAATTCGGATTTTCAGTTTGCCCACGTATATAATCTCAATTTTTGAACATTCTCGAAGTTTCATTGCATCATTCGCATGTTGATTGCACTCCTCCAATCAATGCTCTCTCTTGTCTTCCTTGAGGACAAGGAAGAGTTTAGCTTGGGGGATTTTGATGAGTGTTTATTGTATATAGTTTTTCCCTCTTTTTCATGCACATCTTACATCGTTTTATTCTCCATTCCTCCATGTTTTCTCCGTTTTGTCTTCTCTTTTGCTTTTATGGTCCCTCTTATGCTTTGCAGGGAATATGTGATGATTCGGGACCTTATAGCATGAATTTAGCGCAAAGAGGCAAAAGAAGCGAAGCCGGGGAATCAAAATGTGCAATGGAGAGGAGTTTTATGAAGAACAGAGACCCATGCGGCCGTGTAACCCATATCCACGCGGCCGCGTCAAAGAATTAAGATCCACGTGGCCACATGATTCAGATACAAATGGTCGCTCAGAGAGGATCCGGAGTCACAATTCACATGACCGCATAAATCCAATTGACACGGCCACGAAAATCGATGTACCTTTGATCCTAATTTCAGCCATTGCAGAGTTTTCGTGGCCGCGTCATCTCAAACGACGCGACCATGTCGATTGCATCACATAAAGGCAGTGACGCAGCCGCGTCGACTCAGCAACGTGGCCACATCACTGTAGAAGCTGGACTCCAAGACATTAACGCGGCCATTGCATCTCTCCACGCGGACGCACTGAATCATCAATTGCCGAAGCTTCGAAGCTCCTTCACGGCTCCAAAGCGACGCGACCACATCATTTTCGACGCGGTCGGGTCGGGTCGGGTTTCTACGTGAACCTGCTAGGGTTTTTGGGTCCCCATTTAAAGAGTGACGCGTCGCTGGAGAGAGGGAGGCGGCTAAGAATGCGATTTTGCCCGGGTTTTCCCCATTTTATTGTTTTCTAGGAGTAGGATTAGAGTTAGATTAGTTTAGATTGCTTTTCTCATGGATTGTAAGCACGAATTGACAACTCTTGTAAGCATTCAATGAGATAAGTTTTTATTGCTTTCTTTATTGCATTTTTATTGTTATTTTGATTGTTATTATTATTCCACTCATGTATCAATGTTACTCTATGAATGTTATAGATTAATCCATAAATTCACGTAGCTAACAAATAACTTACGACAAAATTGGTACTTGATTACACATCCTCCTTGTAAACGACCCGTAAAGCGCTACGACAACAACCGTGCATTTGTGGTTTACAAATTTTAAGACAATAATACTTGGTCAGGAGATATGTTCCTTAATATAAATGAAGAGAAAGAAATGAAGCACCAAACTCTTCTATCTTTGTGTTTGAGAAATTCCGTCTCTACTACGTCTTCATCTGCTCTTCCTCAACTTTTGCTATGGTGGGTTTCCTTCTTCTTTCCCACTGTTTCTTTTAATTCTTTCCTCCATGCAGCCAATGTTAAGAATCAGATAGTCTTCCTAATCGGGAGCTCTGAGTGGTCGCCGGTCCTCCCAAATCAGTTCAGTTCCAGGAAAGGAAAAGGACTGTTCATGGAGCCTAAATTTCACATTCTTCAGACTGGTAGATTATCCATTGTTCCCCAGTACATCTTAGATATGGTTCCTGAGCTATCCTTTTCCTTGACTGATTAGATCCAGACACATTATCTTTCCCCTCCTTATGGGCTCAGGATTCCCGAGTTAAATGAAAGGATTTTCTTTCCCAAGAGGCGTGAAGTTGGGGTATACTTGAGAGCCTTGCAATTCGGTCTTTGCTTCCCTCTCCATCCTTTTACCCTTGAGGTCTTGGGTTTTCTAGAACTTCCTCTTTGTTAGCTTGCACCTTGTACTAACTCCCCAATAGTTGGCTTTATCATGCTCTGCGAGTTGAATGGAATAGAACTAACTCTTCCGCTTTTCAGATACTTTTTCCAAGTTGAAACTGATCCACGGGGTGTATGGCACCATATCGTTGCCCATAGGGATGGATAGCTTATTTAGTATCTCCCTAATTCTGCTCATATTTAGGAAGATACATTCGCATTTATTACCCTTCCGAGTGTAGCTTCATTCCTCATTCCTTACATTTCTAAATAGCTGAGGCTATCCTCTACCGAGGCCAAGGTGGCCAGATTTCTGCTGGGTCGGCCATAGGTTGAGAGGTTGATCATACGTTTGTTAGATGATGACATGATGAAACCCGTCTTATGGAGTCCGGATAACACTTACTGTCTTGATGACCCCTTCATGATTGCTCACCTTAATATGCTTTTTCCCTGTAGAAATGGTTGGTCAAGATCTTGGGAACGTGGCCCCTGCATTGCAGAAGCTCTTCCTACAGCAGCTTCAGAGAAGGGTTGGTAGTTCTTCTGCTTGCATGTCGCCTTGCCAGAGATAAGGGTCATCTGAGGAAGGAGGACAGCCTGGTCTAACTTCTGGGTCGTCGGCTTAAGCCTCCTTACAACGGTCCCTACCCTGGCTGCTCCTAATGCAAGCCCGATGTTGCTTGCAGTACCTGCCTCAGACGCCCTCACATCAACTGTAAGTTTGAGGCCTGAGGGATCCCTACCAACGAAAAGGACTCTCCCCTCATCTAAGAAAGGAGGCGTAGCGAAGAGGAGTAAAAGGGAATGAAGTGCCTTCCTCTGGTCCAGTTCTACTGAAGGGTAATGTTACCTCGGCCCAAGCCCCTCAATGGCAAATAATTGCTCATAGTTCTTCGTTGGCAGTGCCTACGCCTCCCCCGACTGACTTCAAGGACAGGTGACCATGGGGCGGCCTCGTTCCACCAGCCCCATTGTCAGGACCAATCTCATCGGAATACAAGGGGATTCTTCTGATGAATTGACGATCACCAATTCCACAGGAATATTCTCGAGGGGAGCGCCATCAACTATCTTATTCCATGTGGAAGGTGGAATCGGCCTTCTTGGATTGTGGAGTGATCGCTTGGCTTATGGAGAACTCCATCTTGCCTTACGACCATGACGTCCTTCGGTGAATTGATCGCGAAAGTCTAGCCAACTTCATGGTTTGTTGTGGCTATCAGATTGGTCATCCATTCCTTTATTTCAGCTTCACACAGATGTCTGTGGTCAGCACAGAACTTCGACGTCGGGTCATAGAGATGATGTATGCCAAGGCCCAACTCGCTTTTGAACGCCAAAACAAGACTGCTGTTAAAAAGGGCAGCTGACTACTCTTCTGGCGCTGGAGGAAGAATTGGACAAGGAGAGAAATGCACGATCTAAAGTCGTATGGGAGGCATTGAAGGCTAAAGATAGTGATGCATCTTTGTCCAATGCGAAGAAGGATGCCGAATAGCGATGGCGAAGGAAAAATTCCAAGCTCTAAGCTCCAAGCTCGAATAGCCGACTTGGAGAAAGCTGATCGTCCTACGGCATCCACCAAACCTGTAAGACAAGAGCTTGCTTTTAAGCTCTCAAATATACTTAATTATTCCATAAGCAAGTTCCTCAAGCAAGGGCTACTGACGGTTCGACACATTTTTGGCAGAGACATCCTTGAATAAACCGTCCGACGACACTACTCCTTAAGCTCAAGGTCCTTATAGGTTCGGCATGCCATTTTGTATAGGTCGACTACCTGGGAAATAGTTGCAGCATTGTAATATAAATATAGCCGTCTTTTGAATGAAAATTTCTCTCTTTTTGAAAGTTGTGTTTGATCGCTCCAAAATGTAACCCAAGAGCACAACCTAATATGGCGCAAATGCACGGAGATAAATCCCCGACAACGGCGCCAAAAACTTGGTCGGCCGCCCGGTGTGCGCACGCGCATGGGACAGACGACTCGTAGTCTTACCGCAAGCGTACGGCGAAGTGGCGAGCGGGTATCGAACTCAGGGAGGGACAATGACAGTGTCTCGTTCTAATCACCTAGCTATCGGAATGGTTCGGAATAATTCGGGGTAAAATTGTCACAATCGTTCGTATATCGATGGAAATATCAATGAAATAAAACGCATAGGGATAGGGAATCCCAGCTACGAACCATATCTCATCATTGTGATTCGTGGGTTACGTCATTGCTAGACTGAATTTTAGGCGAATTAGTCGCAACTAAATGTGGAACCAAGCTCACGCTCTCGCGCTATTGCCGGTCTATAGCAAACGTAGGTTAGGGCCCAATCTCTTGCAAACCCTAACCTAAACCGCTAGCATTAGGATCGACATCATCGTTCAATCGTATCTCGAGCCCACTCTCGTGCAAACTCGAGCTACGACCTAGGTTGAGATAGTTCCTACCCGTCCAATCTCTTGCAAACGGGTATGGGTATAGAATTACGATTGAAAACCCTAGCCTTGGTCCAATCTCTTGCAAACCAATTCTAGAAAAGTCCAATCGGAAATCTAAATCGAATTTCTAGGGCTTCCTATCAATTGGGATCCAATCTCTTGCAAATCCCAATCAATATGAATCCCTAGCTATCCGTAATTTATCAATCTCAACCTAACCCTAATCAATTCTAGCAACAATTTCACCAATTCATCACAAATTAGAAATAGGGTTCATAGGGTTCATCCCCATGCCCTAGGACAAATAAACTACTCACTAGTCATTATGCAATTCATAAGAAATTCAATAGAAAATTCAGCACAAATCATTGCAATAGAGAGATTATCAATAAAAATGGAGTTTTTGACAAGAAAGAAGACAAACCAATGAGAATCCAATAGCATCCAACAAAAATCCCCTTTCTAATCTCTCAAAAAGCCTAAATCTAATTAACTAAAAAACCCTCTAAAAAGGCTGCCAAAAGTATCAAAAAACTCTCCTAACCTAGGGCAAAAACTGGGTTTAAATACCCCTCAAAATCGCCCAAAATATCATGACAACAATGCCCCTGCGCAGCTCAAAAATCGCAGTTTACGCAGCAGGCGGGGCGGCCCACTCGGCTGAGTGACAAATGTCACTCGGCCAAGTGACAAACCATGTACAATTACAGTAAGTTCGGGATTTTGGGGGTCTGTCTTCGGAAGGTTACTCGGCCGAGTGGATTTACTCACTCGGCCGAGTCGGAGTCGTCAAAAGCATGTAAAATAACAGTAAGTCGGCCGTTTTTGAAGTGGATTTTCCCATGCCACTCGGGCGAGGGGATTTCCATGCTCGGCCGAGTGGACTATCGTCACTGCGCCGAGTGCACGCCTATTTTCTTCTGTTGGTGCGTGTCCGGTCTGGTCGGCCGAGTGGTCTTCTTGCTCGGCCGAGTGGGTGGTTCACTCGGCCGAGTGAGATGCTGCAAATGCCCAATCTTCGTCTTTTCGCTTCATCGTCGCTCCTACGACATTCTTTCTTCTCCCACTTGTCTTCCATCGTTGAATAACCCTCAAAAGAGCCTCGGGTGACACTCCGGGGTGGGTGCAAATCCTCTTGATCTCAAAATCACTCCGAATCGCTCCATATCTCCTGAAATACGACAAAAACAAGCAATCGTGAAAAGCATCGCAATATTGTCGAACAATCGTGAAAAAACGCGATATGAGCGATCAAAGTGGCATGCAAACATGCAGAAAAAGGGTGTAAAATACGGAGTGATCAAAATCCCCCAAGCTTACCTCTTACTCGTCCTCGAGGAAGATGAGTAAAAAGCGAGCCCGACGGGCAAAATAATGGAAAAGAGGGAAAAATAAAAGAAATAAAAATAAAAAACAAAAAATAAAAATAGAATAGAAAGCGAAGAGATGGGGTTGCTAGATCATTTTTCTCAGGACGTTGGTTTTGCTTACTCATATAGCATACGTCGAATATAAAACACACGTCAAAGACTTTTATTTCGATATCATAGTATAATGATGCATTCGAAATAGAAAACCCCAAAATATCAATATAGCATGAAATATGGAATCATTCTAGGATTAACATCGTCTGAAGCATCTAAAGCGGTATGCATAACCATAGATCACACACTTTTCAATTGAATGCTTTCTATAAGGAGTATAAGAGATATCACACGATATGGAATAGTAAGAATATAAAAGCATGGTTTTCATGAAATGAATGCTAAGTGTCGATTTCTGGATTTCGTGAAACTTTAGCAATCTCACCGAGTATATAAAATTACTTAGCCTAGGTTGTCATGCACCGTCAAGTGGTCACTCTCTCACACATTATTGGATCCTCTCCCCCAAGCTTATCCATAAGCGTGGTGGCATAAACAAATCAATATGTACATTCCCCATTTCTTTTGAAGCTCCAAAAAAGTAAAAAAATAAAACAAAAAGAGGGGAGAATGAGAGAAAGAGTATGAGATGGGATCGTTATGAACTAATTTTCTCTTTTCTTTTCTTTTTCTCGATTTTTTTTCTCTTCTCTTTTTTTATTTATTAATAAGCATATATACATAAGCGATCCCAAATCTAAAGAGAGAAGGATATACAAGTATATATATATTTTTTCTTTTTGATTTTGGGGATTTGGAGCATGAAAATTAATAGCGGGGGAAATGCCGATAATAGACTTGCTAGGGGGGATTTCACCAATGAATTTTAAGTAGAGAAATGATGCTCAAGATATGTGGAGAAAGAAATAAATGTATCGCTCGGTTCACTCTATAGGACGTGCATGACAACTTTCAGCAGAGTAATATAATCTACTCAGTTTGATCTCAAAAAGTAAAATAGTCCAGATATATCACCCTAGCAAACATTCAATCAACCTGAAAGTGAAGCGCACAATTCATGCAATAAGAAGTGATATGAGAGAGGGAAGCAGTACTCCAAATATAAGCAGACAATGCGTGAAGATTGGTGTGTTTTCTATGAAAAGCATACATATGAATCATCAGACATCAGCTAATAACAGAATTTCATCCATATTCATACAGGAAAAGAGTGGGTTACTATTTCAAAATACAAAGCAGGACATAGCATATGATATCTGAAACAAAAGCTATGACGCGACAAAATAGCATGCATATGTAGATAAGCTAACACCACGTCATCATCATCACAGAAAAATCATCTCTAGCAAAAGATGAAAGAAACAAAGATAAAAGAAAATAGAACTATATACAATGCGACATACTCAAAAAGGAAAAGAAAACGTGATGCATGATAAAAAACGAAAAAGTGGTGAAAATGAGTGCAAAAGTGGAAAGAAAGTGTGAAATATAAAAAAAATAAAGGGTGGCAAAAATGAAAAAGTGTGAGAACTCACTCCCCCAAGCTGAAGTGCACAGTGTCCTCAATGTGCAAAGTGTGGCACACCGAGAGACGTGAGATGGGTGGGGAGGGTGAGGATGCATGCATGATATAAAAAAAAGAAAAAGAAAAAGAAAATAAAATGCGAATGAATGTGATGCATGCAAAGATCAGGATGATGCAGATATGAGTGTCCCCAAAAAGTCTCTCTCCCTCACTCCCAAAAAGGTATAAAAAAGGATATGATCAGGAAGGCATCAAAATAATAATACGTGGAGGATGGGGGCAAAAATCAATCTCCAGGCCCAGGTACAAATGGGCAGCAAAATGACAAAAAGTATCAGAGGCATCAAGAGTGTGCCTAAGCTGGTGGTGGCGCTGCACCAGCACCGTCCTGTGGCGGAGGTGGAGGTGGAGGTGGTGGTGGGGGTATCTGTTGGGAGGGTGTGGGTGGTGGAGGCAGGCGCGCTAGAATCTGAGTCAGGCAAGCCTGAATATCGGGAAGCATGGCGACGCGGGACTGCATGAAACTGACCGTGGCAGAGAGAGCCCTGAAGTCTCCTCGAAGTCCACTAACAGCCCCCTCAAGAGCACGAATGCTCTGAACTAGAGTGTCAGGGGGTGGTGGAGCGGAGGGACGCACAGGTCGAACAGGTGATGTACGGGGCTGTCTCTGGCGGGAAGCGTATAGGATGGGGCCATCAGGGTAGTGTGGAAGGGGTGCTGTGCTCGGTAAGTGATGCCCAGCCTCGGTGTGAGGCTGGGACGCAGGCTGGGTCGAAGAAGCAGCAGCAGCAATAGAGGTGGAAGGCAAAATAGGCGACGAGGCAGTAGGAGAGGTCAGTGACGCAGAAATGGGGACAGAAGTCACGACACTCTCGGTGAAGACATCGACAGTGGGGTCAGAAGGGCCAACGGTCGGGGTGGCCGTGGACAAAAGTGAGGTCAGGACCGCCACTGCGGTGGTAAAGGAGGTTTTGTCGGTCTCTAAAATGGTGGTGGGACGCTCGGGGCTAAGAGAGGTGATAGGCTCGACGGATATAGGCTCAGCAGCGGCGACGGCGGTGGCGGCGGCGGCGGTGGTGGTGGACAGCTCAGCAAAGGTACTCCCGACACTGACAGAAGTGTGGACAGAAGTGTCGGGAGGTGCAGACAGTGCAGGTGCAGGCTGAGGGATCACGGGGTCAACATGTGGTGCAGGGGGTGCCTGCTCAGCATCCTCAGCCTCAAGCACGTAGGCAGCGGGGATAAGTAGGTCCATCGCTGGGATCCAATCCCCGTGGGCCGGTCCTATGTGTGTCCGAGCGAGGCTCGAAAGAACCATGTAGTCAACACTAAAGGGACCGTGCAACCACACCCAGTGCCTGCGACCGTGGGGACAAAGCATCTTCATCCGGGCCATAACATCTATCGAAAGTGAAGTGGGGCCCGGAGCTCGACGCAAGTCGTCAGGTAGGTCCACGCCGGTCATAAGGGCTAGAAGTGTGATCAGACCGCCGCAACAAATAGGTGAGCGAGCGCTCACCAAAATGATGATGCGGTCCAGAAACCAACTATCAATGTCGATCTCGACGGCGGGGACCAGGTCGTCGCTACCCCTATCCAGAACCCTGGGGCGAGTCATCACGTAGAGCATGTAGAGCTCTGGCGTAGACATCGTCCCGGGCTCGTAACTTGCTAGGAAGGTGGTCGCCATGAGGCGCTGTGTAATGCGGAGGCAGGGGTGCAGGATGGCTGAGGCCTTGGCCCTACTAGGGTCAAAGCCAAGTGGGGATCCCGTGATCCGTGTCCAGAAGGTGGAGGTGTCGAACGACGGGGGTGGGATGTGCGTAGGAGCGTAGGCTCGGTCAGGGACAGGGACATCGGGCCACTGGAAGAATGCACGAAGCATGTCGAGAGTGATCTCGCACTCTCGATCCATCAGGCGGAATGTGCATCCTCCAGGGGTCCGGTCAATAGAGCTCAGGACCTCTAGTGTCGGACGGATAAAAGTATCCGCCGACACCGCCAAAAAATCACGCCATCCCACGTTGTCGTACAACGTGAGAAGCCCCTCGAGTACCCCTAGACGGTCAAGGTCAGCTAAGTGTGCGAACCTAGAGGGTATTATCGAGCGATGGCAGATACGCTCGAACCTGGTGCGGTGTGCGTCATTTCGAAACGTGATCCCCATCGGCCCGACAGCGGGGGCGGGTGGAGGGACAGGATCGGCTGGGATCGGCTGTGTAGGTGGTGGTGGCGGTGACGGGCTAGGTGGAGGGGAGTCCTCCCTAGCGTGAGAGGGACCGGGGTCATCGGTCCGCCTCCGCTTGGGGGCGGATCCCCGCGTACGCGGCCTAGTGCGCGGCGGCATGTGTGCCGCGAGACGTGTCCCAACTAAAATAAATGATGCGGTATGCTAAATGATGGAACGAGTGTACCTGAACACACCATGAGAGCAATAAGTGATGCGTGCGAAGAGACGCCTCCGTCGCGAAGCTAAATGCACGTCCAAAAGCTCCCCAAAGCTCCCCTAAGATAGCCTGCAAATCAAACGATTAAATCAGCAAATAATATTCAATATATATGGGGGAGATGGGGGATAATAGATAGATATAGAAATTAATTTGGGTTAGGGGCTCAACGGGCGTACGGATCAAGAGAAACGGGGAGAAAATGGGTTTTTGGAGGAAAACCGGGCAAATCGACGTTCGGCCGGCGGTGGGGGTGGTCGCCGGTCGTCGGTGAGGTGACAGGAGGTCGTCGTCGGCGATCGGAGGTCGGTTCGGCCGGTGGCAAGGTCGGATCGGGTGAGGGAGATGGTTGCAGCGGGCGAGGGAGAGGAAACGGCGCGGGCTCGGGCGAAATTTGGGGCGATTTGGGTTTTTAGAAATTCGCGCCCGTGGCTGAACTTATATAGAAATTGTTACGACTTGGCTGAGTGGAAATATCACTCGGCCGAGTGCGTAAACGGAAAAAATTTCGAATAATCTCCTCCCCACTTACGACTCGGCCGAGTAGCTTTGGTTCACTCGGCCGAGTAGCTTTGGTTCACTCGGCCGAAGGGAGAAACTCCATTCGGCCGAGTGGCTCTGCCACTCGGTAATTTTTAGGCTAGGAGGGTATCTGTTTCACTCGGCCGAGTGACAAGTCACTCGCCCAAGTGGCAATTAAAACTACAACTTACAGAAATTAACAAATAGTTGGTCTGCAGAAACTTCCCTGATTGGTGCTCCACTCGACCGAGTGGAGTCTTTGCTCGGCCGATTGGAATATGCTACTCGGCCGAGTGACGTGCTGTTTTCTGCACCTGCACTCCGTTTTCACTCTGGTTTCTGTTTTTCTTCCTCCAGTCTATTTCTTCCTCCTCCTAAGGCCTGAATGCATTCCTGGAGCGCTCTTCCTTGCCTCTATCTTCCTCCTTATGATTGATCTCCCTTTCTCCTTCTCCTATCATGAAAAATAGTACCCGTCGTCACGATTTTCATGGACAAAAGACACTAAAAACTAACAAAATGCTAAACCAAAAATGAAAATCAAATAAAAATAATGCAAAAACCGTCGGGTTGCCTCCCGACAAGCGCTCGTTTAAGGTCGTGAGCTCGACCCCTTAAGATATTCGTTTAGCTCGCGATATTGGGCGCATATGAGATGCACCCGTCAAACTTGTCGGGAAGGCCGCTCGGATTTGGGTCTTGATGATCATCGGTCTTCCTCGACGCCTCCTCATCATGGGCAATGTTGGGGGATAAGTCCCCCAAGTTAGAGCTTGTTCCTATCTTTTTCTTGGCCGGTGACACCGATCTTCCGTTCGGTGGAGCTTTCTTCGGATTCTTGGCCTTTGAGAGCTTGCAAAGCTCTCGTATTCTTGCGACATCAGTGTCGCCTTCATCACCATCCGTGGAGCTATCTGGAGGGTCCTCCAACTTCTCTTCTTCACCCGAAGCTTGGCCTTCTTCGAAGCCATCGTCATGGAGAGCACCAATAGAGTGGGGGATTGCTTCTTCAATCACTTCATTGAGGAGATCCACATAATCTAACTCGTCGTGATATGGCATATGTTTCATGGCCCGGGGTATATGAATCTCGACTTCTATGTTCCCGACATTCAAGGATAGAGTTCCTTCACGCACATCGACGATAACGCCGGCGGTTGTGAGGAACGGGCGTCCAAGTATGAGCGAAGTGTCGCCCTCTTCCTTGATGTCCATTATGACAAAATCACAAGGCAAGCATATACCTCCCGGTACTTGGAGTGGAATATTCTCTGTGATCCCTACCGGCCTAGTAATCCGACCGTCCGCAAGTTGAATCCTCATGTCAGTCGGCTTCAAGTCGGTGCCCGTGTTCAATCTCCGGAACATACTAAGGGTCATAAGGCTCACACTAGCGTCCAAGTCTACTAGAGCTTTTTGCAAAGGGACGCCTCCTAGTGTGCAAGGGATGCGGAAACTCCCGGGATCCTTTAATTTCGCCGGCTCCTTCTCCTTCCGGGTAAACCAAGTTTCTTGCTCCGCAAGCATAATTTTTTCCTTCCTTTTCTTTCCCGAAATCAAATCTTTCAAGAACTTCGCGTAAGACGTGATCTCAACAATTGCATCTAAGAAAGGAATATTGAGGCTTACTCCCCTCAAGTATTCTAGAAACTTGGCGAGCCTCTTCTCCATTTTGGCTCTAGCTAGCCGTTGTGGAAACGGCACCGGTGGCATGTAGCGGCGCTCATCAAGTGGCTCCACTGCTTTAGAATTTCCTCCTCCAATTGGCTCCTTTCGGATCTCTCCTTCAATTGCCGTCTCATTTTCTTCCAAAATTTCCACCACGGGTTGCTTGCTTTGGGTCATAGCGGGAGTGGTATCCTTCCCATCCCTTGTTGTAACCGTGACCACCGCATTGATGTGTCCGGTGTTGCTCCATGAATTGGGCTCAGGTTGAGCCGGCAATTGTTGGGCATTCTTGTTGAGCAACGCAAGTTGCTCAACAAGTTGAGCGACGACGGTACTTAGTGACTCTTGCCCCGCCGTCAACTTAGCATTAATCTTTCTCTGCTCCACCATAAATTCTTCCACCCTAGCTTCGTGGTCCGATCGTGGTTGAGCTTGAGGTGGGTTGGGAGCTCTCCAACCTTGGTTGTACCCGGTGGGTCTATATGGTCCCACTTGTTGCCTTGGCGGGTAATTTTGTTGCGGTGACCCCCTCGGTTGATATTGAGGTTGTAGTGGTGGAGGCCTAGCTTGAGGAAGTTGTTGTGGCGGCGGGTTCAAAGCACCATCATTGTTAGCATATGAAAAGCCAGGATGGTTTCTAGCGGCCGGGTTGGCCCAATATCCGGAATTCCCCGCGACATATTGTACTTACTCCAAGGCTCCTTCTCCGTTGTCCCCTCCTACATACATAGCTTGGGATTAGTCTTGCCAATCACTCATATTGGTTACCGGCGTAGATGTAGAGGGTGCTCCATGTGGTTCGGTGATGTATTTCTCCAATCTCTCCACCACCTTGTGGAGAGAGTCAAATTTGGTTGAAAGCTCCGCCACGGCCTTGGCCTCATAAATACTCGTGGGCTTCAAAGAGGACGAAGAATGTCCTCACTCGTCCCCCCATTGTTGGTTATTAGAGGCCATCTCCTCTAACAAGGCCGTAGCTTCATCCGGGGTCTTTGATAGTATGGCTCCATTGGCGGTTGCGTCAATAATTTGCTTCGTGCCCGGTTGGAGTCCATTGTAGAAACTATGAACGAGCTCCCAATCTTCTATACTATGATGGGGGCATTGGTGATGTAAGTCCTTGAAGCGCTCCCATGCTTCATAGAGGGTTTCTTGCGGTCCTTGCTTAAAGGACATGAGAGCACTCTGTATCTTCACCGTCTTGGAAGGAGGGTAAAACTTGTCAATGAAGGTACTTGCCAACTCATCCCAAGTGGTGAATGTCCCTTCTGCTTGTGTCCTTAACCAATATAAATCTTTATCCTTGAGTGTGAAGGGGAAGAGTCGCAGTCGGATTGCATCAACGGAGACGTCCGACATTTGGAAAGTGGCGCACTTGGACAAGAAAAGTTGGATGTGGTAATGCGGATTCTCATGGGCATTCCCATGAAACGGGTCTTGTTGCATCAATACTACCAATCCCGTTTTTAGCTCGAAATTCTTGTCCGCCGCTAGCTCCGGCATGGTGATGGATGATGTGGTGGAAGAACTCTTAGGCCGAAGCCTATCTCTAATGGATATGATCCTCGACATTCGTGTGGCTAGCTCCTCCGGTGTCTCCACACGTTTCATACAACCGTCCTCTGTAGCGTGCCTTCTCTCGACTCTGATCCTCCTCACGGTACGCTCGATCTCCGGATCAAATAATATTTCCTCGGGGTTCGCCGTAGATCTCGTGTACATGTGTAACGACTGCTTTTCATGAATCTGGATTTAATATAATATAATATATGTTTTGGTGGATTTTCTCCTCTTGTGTGGTTTTCGTCTCCGTAGTTTCATTTTCGATCGATTCGTCGTATTTTCTCGCTTCTTCCGTAGGATTGTCGATTTCGAAGTATGTCACTCGTGACGGACTTCATAACGGTCGTATCTAACTATTAGATTAAGCCTAGGAGTCTTAGGAATCGATCCCGGGGCCCCGCGCTCCATATCGGTACTTTTGGTGCTCATTAGCCGGTGTAAGAAGGGCCACCGACCGACTAGATGACGATCCAGTCGGTCGGCAATCCTTCTTGGACCGACTAGTTAGCTTTCTAAATTTCTCAGGAGTTACTGTTTATCGTTAGTCGGTCTAAGAACGTTGGTTGACCGACTAGGTTGCAAACTAGTCGGTCAGCAATGCTTCTTGAACCGACTAACTCATCATATTATTTTTGTATCAGTTACTGTTTACTCTTAGTCGGTCTAAGAACGTTCATCGACCGACTAGTTGCCAAACTAGTCGGTCAGTACTTGTTCATGGACCGACTAACTCTAGAATCCTATTTTCGTTCAGGAGTTACTGTTTGCACTTAGTCGGTCTGCGTTGGTCGACCGACCGACTAGTTGCCAAACTAGTCGGTCAGTGGTTGCTCTTTGACCGACTAACCAGTGTTAAAACCCTAATTTCTGGGCAGCCGCCAGCTCAACCTATTTATACCCAACCCAAACGACTTCTTCTTCTCCAACACGACCCAAAACCCTAAAAACTTCCCCCTTCAGCCCCCATCTTCCTCCAAGCTCCATTCCTTCATTCCAAGCCCTAAATCCATCATCCAAACCATCCATCTACTCTATCTACCTCTCATCTTCCCCAAAATCTCATCAAATCCATCAAAATCCCCAAATCCCCCAAAACCCTAGTTTCCCCAAACTGCTCCAATCTTCTCCAGATTTGATCCTAGGGTTCCCCGGAGTGTTTCTTCCGTCTCCTCTCGGTAAGAAATCGATCTAACGTTGTTTTCATAGCCTATTTATAATTTTATGAAAACCCTAATTAATTTCATGTGTTTGGTGTTTGTTTCCCCCAAAACAGCGATTTCCCCCGTAGATAGCATCCGTGTGACGAAGTGGTCGTCATCCCCGGTGCTAGGCAAGTGAAACTTGCCACTTAGGGTTTGGGCCATGTTTTAGGCCATTTTCTTATAGTAGGCGTAAAAGAGGCTAGGCGATGAAATGATACTCGCCTAGGCGCAAATTGAGGGACTAGCTTGACAACGAAGCTAATTCCGACATATAGCATGTTGCACAATTACCATGTCATGTTTACTTTCCATTAACGGTACGCAAATTAATTGTCATGTCATTGCATTCTTTAAGTGTTTCTGTGATTGCGTAGCTTTGCTACGAATGCTTGTGTTCCTGGCTCGTGTTCCAGAAGCGGGCCATGTGTTGGTTGATAGCCAATGCCCGAATTGCGTGTTTCCGGCTAGGTGCACCCCTACGCCAAATGTTTAAGAATGCGAGCTCATTGTGCGGGGCAACCCCAGGCTCACTAGCTGAGTTCATTGTGTGGGGACCCTAGGCTCCATTACGTGTGGGTATAAGGGGTGAGGGTTAAGCGGCCATTCAACTGGGAGTCTGTTTGATCAACAACTGCAGTTGTAAGGCGTAAACTCTTTGGGGGTGGGGTAGTTGTTAAGCGGCCAATCAGCGAATGTGGAACCATTCAGCTGTAAGGCGTAAACAATCTACAAAACAACGTGACTAGTGAATTGATTGAGATTGATAGTAGCGTGGCTACTCTTGTCTTGTCTTGCCTTGTCCGATGATTGTTCTCTTGTACAAATTGTCTTGCCATGTTTTAAATTGTGCACTCATGTTATAACTGCCATGCCATGCATCATACTAAACTGCTAGGTTGCTAGTTGCCTTACTTTCAGTTTCCTTGCCCAAGTCTTTTAGACTTGCTGACATGTGCCCCTTTACTCTTTTGGGTGACACATGTTAGATCCTGAGCCTGAGTACCTTGTTGAGGACGAGGTGTTTGCTGACGCCGAGCCCGAGCTTGTGTTTGACGGGGAGTACGTGGACACTGGGGACCAGTCCTAGTGTCTTCGTGTGTTTTACTTTTGTTAGACAGTTGTTTTGTATTCGGTGCGTGGCACCTATATCTTTGTTATGTCGTTTCTTTTGTTGGCCTTGTTCTGGGCCTTGGACTCTTTCTTTTAGCCTGGTGGCTTTTCTGGATGTTGGACTTATTTTGATGTTGGACAATTTGTGAGATGAGGAATTTTATTTCAGTCTCTCCTTGTGTTATTATTGTTATTCTGTTGTGGTTACAGGGACCTGTTTATGTATTGCGGATGCTTATCGGGTTTGGGGCTTCACAGCTCCACTCTCGTGCGGACCTTTTCACGTCTCGCCTCCATTTTAGGGAAGCGGGTCGTGACAGGTTTTAGTGGTGGCCCATGCAGGTCCCTTCTGTAACTGCGATTTTTGGAATAGCGATAATAATATTAGAATGTCCAATAAATTAAGTTCGACGTCCGAGTCATAAGCTATGAGTCTAATCTGATTTGTTCTCCGTGTCACTAGATGGCAGGAAGGTGTTTCACCCGTGGTGGTGGTAGTGGCGCGGTCCCTCATGATGAGGAGCCTGAGCGGGAACCCACTAACGGTGAGATGATGCGGATGATGCTCCAGATGATGCAAGTGCAGCAGGGCGTGCTTCTGCAAGTCCAGAATGCTCCGCTTGCTCGAGCTGCCCGGGCTCTTCCGGATGTTCCTCGCTCTGAGCCAGGAGCGAAGCAATTTCGGGAGCTGGGTCCCGCATATTTTGATGGTTCTGAGGGTCCTCTGGCTGCCGATGAATGGATTCGGAACATCGAGGACAATCTGAAGATGGCCAAGATCACCCCGGCTGGATGGGTTGATTTGGCGAAGAGGCAGCTGAAGGATAACGCCAGGAATTGGTGGGATGCGGAAGAGAAGTTGTTGGTGGAGCCGATAGCTTGGGCTACCTTCAAGGCTAGATTTGATGGTGAGTTCTTCCCGAATGCTGCCAGGGAGGAGATGCTGCAGCGTTTTATCGATTTGAAGCAGAGGAACTCGTCGGTGGACCTATATCACCAAGAGTTCGTGAGGCTGAGTCGGTTTGCACCGAAGATGGTGCAGGACGCTGAGGAGAGGGCTCAGAGGTTCCTGCAGGGGCTTGCTTCGGAGCTCCAGAGTTTTGTGACCTCCTCTGATCGGGAATCTTATCAGAAGGTTCTAGTAGCAGCCAAGAGGCAGGAGCTGCTTGTGAACCAGAGGAAGGGATCTGTCGTTGGTGCTGGGAAGAGGCCTGTGGAACAGGCGAGGGCTGTGGTTAGACCTGGATTCAGGCCTAATCAGTCCGCTCAGTTTAAGAGGCCAGGAGGGCCTATTCTGAACCTTTGCCATTTCTGCGGCAAGCCTGGCCACGTCAAGGATCAGTGTCGGAAGTTTCTGGGCCAGTGTCTGGTTTGCGGTAATGCTTCTCATGTCGCGAAGGATTGTCGGCATGCGGATCCGCTGCGGAGGGCTCCTGTTGCAGCACAGCCGTTGCAGCAGCGAGCGTCTGTTCCTGCTGGTCGTGGAGCAGCTCTTGTTCTGCAGGGACATGCTTTTCGGCAGGCTGTTCCGCCAAGGAGGCAGGCTTTTCTGATGACCGCTGCGGAGAGCGCGGCTGTGGATGAGGTTATCGCAGGTAATCCTCACTCTAGCTGTTACTTTCCTATCTGGTTTGATTGTTATATTATGTTGTTTGCTTGAATATGGTTGTTTGCTAGATTAGGGTTTGATTGTTAATTGCTTGATTAGGTGTGATTTTGGTTTGCACATTTCCTGCACGAGTCCTCTTTGACTCTGGTGCATCGATGTGCATTATTTCTCGGAGCTTCGTGGAGAGGCATTCCTTGTCGACGTCCCCTCTCCCCAAGAGTTGGAATATCGTTACAGGGAATGGTGTGGTCTCGGTGCATCGTGGTTGCAATTCTTGCTCGTTGGTGGTCTGTGGATATGAGCTTTTTGCTGATTTCATTGTCCACGACATCATCAATTATGATGCAGTTCTTGGGATGGACTGGCTTGCGAGCTTCTATGCTACGATCGACTGTCGGAGGAAGAAGGTGGTGTTCGAGATTCCCGGACACCCGGTGTTTGAGTTCAGTCGTGGTAGCAGTTCGCTTGGTCCTGTCAGATTTCGGGCCAGGCCGGTGGAGGCTGTGGCTATGCAGATGGAGCTGGAGTGGCCAGCTGTGGTGCGTGATTTTGGCGACGTCTTCCCCGAGGAGATGTCTGGTTTGCCGCCTGATCGAGCTTTGGAATTTTCTATCGATCTTGTTCCAGGTGCGCAGCCGATTTCGAAGGCGCCGTATCGTATGGCACCTGCAGAGTTGGAAGAGTTGCGAAAGCAGTTGGATGAGCTTTTGCAGAAAGGTTATATTAATCCTAGCGTGTCTCCGTGGGGAGCACCGGTGTTGCTGGTTAAGAAGAAGGATGGTTCGCGTCGCATGTGCGTGGACTATCGGGAGTTGAATGCGGTGACCATTAAGAATAAATACCCGTTGCCTCGCATCGATGATATTTTTGATCAGCTTGGAGGTTCGAGGGTGTTTTCAAAGTTGGATTTGAGGAGTGGTTACCATCAGTTGAAGGTAAAGAAGGGAGATGTTCCGAAGACAGCGTTCAGGACGAAGTATGGACACTATGAGTTTGAGGTTATGCCTTTCGGCGTAACTAACGCGCCCGCAGTTTTCATGAATCTGATGAACCTGATTTTCTACGACTTTTTGGATAAGTTTGTCGTTATCTTTATTGACGACATTCTGATCTATTCGAAGTCGGAGGAAGAGCATGCCTCGCACTTAAGGACGGTGTTGGAGATTTTGAGGAAGCATCGTTTGTATGCTAAGTTTTCGAAGTGCGAGTTTTGGCTGGATCGAGTTGCTTTTCTCGGGCATGTGGTGACTGGAGATGGTATTTCAGTGGATCCCGAGAAGATTAGGGCCATCAGGGAGTGGCCTGTTCCGTCATCTGCGTCTGAGATTCGGAGTTTTCTTGGACTTGCTGGTTATTATCGGCGATTCATTAAGGACTTTTCTCGTATTGCTGAGCCGATGACCAGGTTGACGCGGAAGGATGTTGCTTTTGTTTGGTCGGGTGATTGTGAGAGTGCTTTTAGTGTTCTGAAGGAGAGGTTGACGACTGCCCCTATTCTTGTTGTGCCTGATCGCAGCGGTGGATTTGAGATCTTTTGTGATGCTTCTGGCAAGGGTCTCGGTTGTGTGTTGCATCAGCACGGGCATGTTGTGGCGTATGCGTCTCGTCAGCTTAAGGTTCATGAGAAGAATTATCCGACGCATGATTTGGAGTTGGCTGCCGTTGTGTTTGCTCTTAAAATTTGGAGGCACTTTTTGCTGAGTGAGAAAGTGAAGATTTTCACCGATCACAAAAGCTTGAAGTATATTTTCACTCAGAAGGAGCTTAACATGCGACAGCGTCGATGGTTGGAGCTTATGGCGGATTATGATATTGATTTGCAGTTTCACCCTGGCAAGGTGAATGTGGTTCCAGATGCTTTGAGTAGGCTTCCAGCGGTGATGATTTTGACCTCGCAGTGGAGATTGCAGCAGGATTTTTGCGAGTCTGGTGTGGAGATTGTCCTTCCTGGGGAGGCTTCGTCGTTGATGTACATGCAGGTACAGTCGACGATCGTGTATCGGATTAAGGCTGGCCAGGCTGAGGATCCGAAGCTGATGAAGATTCGGGAGCAGGTGGAAGCCGGTCTGCGGACTGACTTTTTGATTCATGAGGATGGCTCGCTGAGGTTCGGAGCCAGGTTGTGTGTGCCAGCTGGGGATATCAGGGAGGAGCTGATGGTGGAGGCACACAGTTCGCCGTATTCTGTGCATCCTGGTGGCACCAAGATGTACCAGGATCTTCGTCTGAATTATTGGTGGCATGGTATGAAGAGGAGCGTAGCTCGGAGTGTAGCCAAGTGCTTGGTTTGCCAGCAAGTGAAGGCGGAGCATCAGCGTACGGCCGGGTTGCTACAACCGCTTCCGATTCCGGAGTGGAAGTGGCAACACATCACTATGGATTTCGTGACTGGACTACCTCGGAGTCCGAAGCAGAATGACGCGATTTGGGTGATCGTAGATCGATTGACCAAATCTGCGCACTTTATTCCATTCCGAGTGGGACAGTCCACTGAGGCGCTAGCGAGGAGATATATGGAGGTAAAATTCTTTTTACTCTCCGTTTTATTTCCTTTTCCTAGTTTGGATAGTGATGTAACGTGAATCGTGCAGGAGGTTGTGCGACTTCATGGAGTCCCCGTGAGTATCGTGTCTGATAGAGACACGAGGTTCACATCTCAGTTCTGGCAGAGTTTGCAGAAGAGCTTGGGTACGCGTCTGAGTTTCAGCACGGCGTACCATCCGCAGACGGATGGCCAGTCCGAGAGGACGATTCAGATTTTGGAAGACATGCTGAGGGCGTGCATGTTGGATTTCAAGGGTTCGTGGGAGGACCATCTACACTTGGTGGAGTTTTCCTACAACAACAGCTTCCAGGCGAGTATTGGCATGGCGCCATTCGCCGCTCTTTATGGGAGGAAATGTCGATCGCCATTGAGTTGGGATGACGTTGGTGATCGGGAGTTGTTGGGGCCTGAGATGATCGTGGAGGCCGTGGATATCGTCAGGAATATTCGGGAGAGGTTGAGAATTGCTCAGGACCGTTTTAAGCATTGGGCGGATGCTAAACATCGTCCTTTGGAGTTTCAGCCGGGCGACCATGTGTTCTTGAAGATTTCCCCGAATCGTGGTGTGATTCGTTTCGGGAAGCGTGGAAAGTTGAGCCCGCGATACATTGGACCGTTTGACGTTTTGGAGAGGGTTGGCGAGGTGGCTTATCGCTTGGCCTTGCCGCCGTCTTTGGAAGGAGTTCACAATGTTTTCCATGTGTCGCAGCTTCGTCGATACATTAGCGATCCGTCTCATGCGGTGGATTTTTCGGAGATTACCGTTCGCCCCGATATGACGTATGACCAGCATCCAGTGCAGATTCTGGACAGGCGTCAGAAATCGCTTCGGAACAAGATTGTCAATCTTGTGAGGGTGATGTGGCGATACGGGTCACCTGGAGAGTCTACTTGGGAGAATGAGGATGAGATGCGAGAGCGTTTCCCACTTTTGTTTCCGGACTCGTGAGTATTTGGAAATTCCGAGGACGGAATTTTTCTTAAGTTGGGGAGGATGTAACGACTGCTTTTCATGAATCTGGATTTAATATAATATAATATATGTTTTGGTGGATTTTCTCCTCTTGTGTGGTTTTCGTCTCCGTAGTTTCATTTTCGATCGATTCGTCGTATTTTCTCGCTTCTTCAGTAAGATTGTCGATTTCGAAGTATGTCACTCGTGACGAACTTCATAACGGTCGTATCTAACTATTAGATCAAGCCTAGGAGTCTTAGGAATCGATCCCGGGCCCCGCGCTCCGTATCGGTACTTTTGGTGCTCATTAGCCGGTGTAAGAAGGGCCACCGACCGGCTAGATGACGATCCAGTCGGTCGGCAATCCTTCTTGGACCGACTAGTTAGCTTTCTAAATTTCTCAGGAGTTACTGTTTATCGTTAGTCGGTCTAAGAACGTTGGTTGACCGACTAGGTTGCAAACTAGTCGGTCAGCAATGCTTCTTGAACCGACTAACTCATCATATTATTTTTGTATCAGTTACTGTTTACTCTTAGTCGGTCTAAGAACGTTCATCGACCGACTAGTTGCCAAACTAGTCGGTCAGTACTTGTTCATGGACCGACTAACTCTAGAATCCTATTTTCGTTCAGGAGTTACTGTTTGCACTTAGTCGGTCTGCGTTGGTCGACCGACCGACTAGTTGCCAAACTAGTCGGTCAGTGGTTGCTCTTTGACCGACTAACCAGTGTTAAAACCCTAATTTCTGGGCAGCCGCCAGCTCAACCTATTTATACCCAACCCAAACGACTTCTTCTTCTCCAACACGACCCAAAACCCTAAAAACTTCCCCCTTCAGCCCCCATCTTCCTTCAAGCTCCATTCCTTCATTCCAAGACCTAAATCCATCATCCAAACCATCCATCTACTCTATCTACCTCTCATCTTCCCCAAAATCTCATCAAATCCATCAAAATCCCCAAATCCCCCAAAACCCTAGTTTCCCCAAACTGCTCCAATCTTCTCCAGATTTGATCCTAGGGTTCCCCGGAGTGTTTCTTCCGTCTCCTCTCGGTAAGAAATCGATCTAACGTTGTTTTCATAGCCTATTTATAATTTTATGAAAACCCTAATTAATTTCATGTGTTTGGTGTTTGTTTCCCCCAAAACAGCGATTTCCCCCGTAGATAGCATCCGTGTGACGAAGTGGTCGTCATCCCCGGTGCTAGGCAAGTGAAACTTGCCACTTAGGGTTTGGGCCATGTTTTAGGCCATTTTCTTATAGTAGGCGTAAAAGAGGCTAGGCGACGAAATGATACTCGCCTAGGCGCAAATTGAGGGACTAGCTTGACAACGAAGCTAATTCCGACATATAGCATGTTGCACAATTACCATGTCATGTTTACTTTCCATTAACGGTACGTAAATTAATTGTCATGTTATTGCATTCTTTAAGTGTTTCTGTGATTGCGTAGCTTTGCTACGAATGCTTGTGTTCCTGGCTCGTATTCCAGAAGCGGGCCATGTGTTGGTTGATAGCCAATGCCCGAATTGCGTGTTTCCGGCTAGGTGCACCCCTACGCCAAATGTTTAAGAATGCGAGCTCATTGTGCGGGGCAACCCCAGGCTCACTAGCTGAGTTCATTGTGCGGGGACCCTAGGCTCCATTACGTGTGGGTATAAGGGGTGAGGGTTAAGCGGCCATTCAACTGGGAGTCTGTTTGATCAACAACTGCAGTTGTAAGGCGTAAACTCTTTGGGGTGGGGTAGTTGTTAAGCGGCCAATCAGCGAATGTGGAACCATTCAGCTGTAAGGCGTAAACAATCTACAAAACAACGTGACTAGTGAATTGATTGAGATTGATAGTAGCGTGGCTACTCTTGTCTTGTCTTGCCTTGTCCGATGATTGTTCTCTTGTACAAATTGTCTTGCCATGTTTTAAATTGTGCACTCATGTTATAACTGCCATGCCATGCATCATACTAAACTGCTAGGTTGCTAGTTGCCTTACTTTCAGTTTCCTTGCCCAAGTCTTTTAGACTTGCTGACATGTGCCCCTTTACTCTTTTGGGTGACACATGTTAGATCCTGAGCCTGAGTACCTTGTTGAGGACGAGGTGTTTGCTGACGCCGAGCCCGAGCTTGTGTTTGACGGGGAGTACGTGGACACTGGGGACCAGTCCTAGTGTCTTCGTGTGTTTTACTTTTGTTAGACAGTTGTTTTGTATTCGGTGCGTGGCACCTATATCTTTGTTATGTCGTTTCTTTTGTTGGCCTTGTTCTGGGCCTTGGACTCTTTCTTTTAGCCTGGTGGCTTTTCTGGATGTTGGACTTATTTTGATGTTGGACAATTTGTGAGATGAGGAATTTTATTTCAGTCTCTCCTTGTGTTATTATTGTTATTCTGTTGTGGTTACAGGGACCTGTTTATGTATTGCGGACGCTTATCGGGTTTGGGGCTTCACAGCTCCACTCTCGTGCGAACCTTTTCACGTCTCGCCTCCATTTTAGGGAAGCGGGTCGTGACAACATGCAAGGGAAAACAGAGTTTCAAATGAAATGTTAGCATGAATAAGGAGTAAAAAGATAAAAGTAATAAAGGAAAAAGAAAACACTAAGTAAAGAGAATAAAACACTGTCGCCTCGACGGCAACGGCGCCAAAAACTTGATCGCTCCAAAATGTAACCCAAGAGCACAACCTAATATGGCGCAAATGCACGGAGATAAATACCGGGAAACGGAGCCAAAAACTTGGTCGGCCGCCCGGTGTGCGCACGCGCACGGGACAGGCGACTCGTAGTCTTACCGCAAGCGCACGACAAAGTGGCGAGCGGGTATCGAACTCAGGGAGGGACAATGACAGTGTCTCGTTCTAATCACCTAGCTATCGGAATGGTTCGGAATAATTCAGGGTAAAATTGTCACAATCGTTCGTATATCGATGGAAATATCAATGAAATAAAACGCCTAGGGATAGGGAATCCCCGCTACGAACCGTATCTCATCGTTGTGATTCGTGGGTTACGTCATTGCTAGACTTGAATTTTAGGCGAACTAGTCGCAACCAAATGTGGAAACAAGCTCACGCTCTCGCGCTATTTCCGGTCTATAACAAACCTAGGTTAGGGCCCAATCTCTTGCAAACCCTAACCTAAACCGCTAGCATTAGGATCGACATCATCGTTCAATCGTATCTCGAGCCCACTCTCGTGCAAACTCGAGCTACGACCTAGGTTGAGATAGTTCCTACCCGTCCAATCTCTTGCAAACGGGTATGGGTATAGAATTACGATTGAAAACCCTAGCCTTGGTCCAATCTCTTGCAAACCAATTCTAGAAAAGTCCAATCGGAAATCTAAATCGAATTTCTAGGGCTTCCTATCAATTGGGATCCAATCTCTTGCAAATCCCAATCAATATGAATCCCTAGCTATCCGTAATTTATCAATCTCAACCTAACCCTAATCAATTCTAGCAACAATTTCACCAATTCATCACAGATTAGAAATAGTGTTCATAGGGTTCATCCCCATGCCCTAGGACAAATAAACTACTCACTAGTCATTATGCAATTCATAAGAAATTCAATAGAAAATTCAGCACAAATCATTGCAATAGAGAGATTATCAATAAAAATGGAGTTTTTGACAAGAAAGAAGACAAACCAATGAGAATCCAATAGCATCCAACAAAAATCCCCTTTCTAATCTCTCAAAAAGCCTAAATCTAATTAACTAAAAAGCCCTCTAAAAAGGCTGCCAAAAGTATCAAAAAACTCTTCTAACCTAGGGCTAAAACTGGGTTTAAATACCCCTCAAAATCGACCAAAAATCGTGACAAAAATGCCCCTGCGCAGCTCAAAAATCGCAGTTTACGCTGCAGGCGGGGCGGCCCACTCGGCCGAGTGACAAATGTCACTCGGCCGAGTGACAAACCCTGTACAATTACAGTAAGTTCGGGATTTTGGGGGTCTGTCTTCGGAAGGTGACTCGGCCGAGTGGATTTACTCACTCGGCCGAGGGGCAATTCTTACTCGGTCGAGTCGGAGTCGTCAAAAGCCTGTAAAATAACAGTAAGTCGGCCGTTTTTGAAGTGGATTTTCCCATGCCACTCGGGCGAGGGGATTTCCATGCTCGACCGAGTGGACTATCGTCACTCTGCCAAGTGCACGCCTATTTTCTTCTGTTGGTGCGTGTCCGGTCTGGTCGGCCGAGTGGTCTTCTTGCTCGGCCGAGTGGGTGGTTCACTCGGCCGAGTGAGATGCTGCAAATGCCCAATCTTCGTCTTTTCGCTTCCTCATTGCTCCTACGACGTTCTTTCTTCTCCCACTTGTCTTCCATCACCGAATAACCCTCAAAAGAGCCTCGGGTGACACTCCGGGGTGGGTGCAAATCCTCTTGATCTCAAAATCACTCCGAATCGCTCCATATCTTCTGAAATACGACAAAAACAAGAAATCGTGAAAAGCATCGCAATATTGTCGAATAATCGTGAAAAACGCGATATGAGCGATAAAAATGGCATGCAAACATGCAGAAAAAGGGTGTAAAATACGGAGTAATCAGTGTTCCTAGTCTGTGCCAAGCTGAGCTATCAATAGTCTGGGCTGAGATATTAATATGCCCCCTCAACGATTCGAGTGTATAGATAGTGAAACTATGGAGCTCAGACCGTTGAATGACATGTGTAGTGTCCCTTATAGCTCGGACCGTTGTTGTCACTAGCTTACCCGGTCATATAGCTCGGTCGACCTGCGAAGGGTTGATCCCTCCATTCGTAAAGCCGAGCGGCCCGCTAGCGTACGGAGTTCATCCTCGGTTGTATATCCTGGATAACCTGTGAAGGGTTGGTCCCTCCGTTCATATAGCCGAGTGGCCCGCGAGGGTACGAAATTCATTCCCGATTGTATAGCTCGGTTGGCCTGCGAAGGGTTGGCCCCTCTGTTTGTTTAGCCAAGCGCCCTGGGAGGGTATGGTGTTAGTCCATGATCGTATAGCTCAGTTGGCCCATGAAGGGTTAGCCCCCTCTATTCGTATAGCCAAGCGGTCAAGCAAGGGTTCAAAGTTCATCCACAATTGTATAGCTCGGTCAGCTCATGAAGGGTTGGTCCCTCTGTTCATATAGCCAAGCGGCCCACAAGGGTTCGGAATTCTTTCCTGATCGTATAGCTCTGGTTAGCCCGCGAAGGGTTGGTCCCTTCGTTCATATAGCCGAGTGGCCCAGTTCATCCCCGATCGTATAGCTCGGTCGACCTGCGAAGGTTTGGTCCCTCCGTTCGTATAGCCGAGCAGACTGCAAAAGTTCAAAGGTCATTTGTAATCGTATATCTCGGTTGTCCTGTGAAGGGTGGGCCCCTCCGTTCATATAGCCAAGTGGCCTGCGAGGGTATAAACATCAATCCAGTTAATACATTATAGGCAAGGACAAAGTAAGAAAAGATATACTTCTCATTGAGAATTATTTTGTTGAGTCCAACAAAGTTCAAGCAAAAGAGAGACATAAGTAAGTTTGACTCATTCATTTTGCTTACAATGCTACTGGTAATACTTCTGCAAGTGCTCGGCATTCCAAGGGTGAACGAGCTCCTTGCCTTCCATGGTGGAGAGCCGATAAGTTGCAGGGAAAATGACGTCTGTTACCATGTAGGGGCATTCCCATCTAGCAGCGAGCTTCCCTTATCGATTGACTTCTGGAGAAAAAATTGCCTTCTGCTACACTAGATCGCCTACACGAAAACTTTGCCCTCAAACTTTGGAGTTGTAGTATCAAGCCAGACAACCCTTCTGCCTAATGAGGGGGTTGATGGCTCGATCTCATACATCATCAATCAATTGCAAATTGAGCTCGAGACCTTTTGAGTTTCTTTCTTCGTCGAAGTACTTAAGGCGGAGAGGCTCTTCTCCCACTTCAATCAGGATGACTATTTCGCACCCATATTCAAGCATGAAAGGGGTCTCCCTTGTAGAATAGTCACATGTATGACCAAAGTATCCCAGGGAGCTCCTCTGGCCAAGTGCCCTTTGATTCTTCGACCTTCTTCCATAATGGCTCCAGAATACACTTGTTAGCTGCTTCTGCCAGCCCATTGGCTTGGGGATGAGCCACAAAACCAAAGTGCAATTTGATCTTCCATTCGATAAAAAATTCCTTTAAACCAGTACTATTGAACTGTGTTCTGTTGTTCGTGATGATGGAACAAGGGACGCTGAATCGATGATCGACTTCCACACAAAGCTTTTGACGCTCTTCCAGGTAATGCGATCTACATGCTCTGCCTCGATCCACTTGGTGAAATAGTCAATGGCAACGATCAGGAACTTCCGTTGTCTGCTCACTGGGGTTAAAGGCCCAAGGATATCTAACCCCCATTTAGCAAAAGGAACGTGGCTTATAATGGGAATTGATAGGACCTAGCAGAGTTACACAATACACTAGAGGGGGATGAATAGTGTAAAGTCAAGCAAACTGCTTAATTAGACGTTACTGAAATTAATGAACAATAAGCAGCGGAAATTAAAGAGTATTCTCAACAACAACAATCGCAAACACAAAGGATTTTACCCTTGTTTCCCAACTTGGATACATCCAGCCACACTAATATTCATTATGATCATACACAAGGTAGTGAATACAATCCCTACACAAGGGATACCCTGCACAAGGAATTTGTCCAACACAAGGACACACCAAACCCTACACAAGGATTAGTCCTACACAAGGACGAAAATTCCCACAAAGGGAGAACATAAACCCTACACAAGGGTTAGTCCTATACAAGGACACAACCCTCCACAAAGGGAGAAAATTAACTCTCACAAAAGAGTTAGGGTTCACACAAAAATATGAAAGAAAATAACACTTACCTATACCTTGAGATGATCTTACCAATGTAAAGAAGAAGGCATGCAAGTGTGAAACCCAAATGCTTAAGATGAGGCTTTGATTGCACTTGTTGATCTTTCTCTCTTATAGAAATGAACCCTAACACTTCTCACTTGAGTGTATGAATGAAGAGAAGAAGGATGTTCTCCAAGAAAGGAATGTGATTGAAATCACTTGGAGAAATTCCCTAGAGCTTAGATGCTATAGCATAATAATGAAGCTCCATGAAGGGAATAAGGGAGGAGAGGCTGAATGAAGAGATTGAATGATCTTCATAGACTCAAAGAGTTCTAAATGAACTAATACACACACACACACACACACACACACACACACACACACACACACACATGTATATGAAGCCAAAATAACGCAAAGAACCCAAGCAAAAAGCCAAGAAAACAGATTTGCAACTGCTATACTTTTGGCAGAAAACGGCTCGGACAAGCGACTGATGAATAGATATCAGGCGCCTAGTGTAACGGCTAGATTTTCCTAACGGTTATAATCTGAGCCAAGACAGACGACTATAGAAGACTACACAGGCGCTTGTACAACTGTGTAGGCACCTGTAAAGGCTTCAATAGGCGACTGCCACACAAGATGGATTTAAGCTAAGAAAAGACAATGTATGCAGTTGTGCATTCAGGTGACTGATGAACAATGTCTAGGCGCCTAATGGTTGACAGGCACCTGACAAGTCTATATCAGTCGACTGTCACACAAGATGGATTGGAACTCAAAATACCAAGTTACGCACTTTGGTTCACAGACGACTGTTGAACAATGTTCAGGCGCCTGATGGTTAACAGGCGCCTGTCAAATGTACTTCAGTTGCCTGTACCAAATCCTCAAGTATGAGTCAAGGAAATTAACTTGAGCTTATGCAGAACATCCATTTGTTAAAGGATGGCCAGGCGCCTGGTGAACACCAGTAGCCTGTCATGCCTCCAACAGTCGCGTGTTGGAAGTCCAATAACTCCATTTGAGTTATTGGCATGTGGAACCTATTGGATTGGTTTCTATAATGATCCTAAGGTTCACTAAAATGGTGAATGCATATGCATGAATTATAGACCATCTAATCAAGGCATTACATAATTCATATGACTCAAAAGGAAATAAGCAAGAATAAAATACATGGATTACAATAGTTTCTCCTAGAGTCTAGTCTTCAAGCTCTTGAAGCCTTAATTCTCTCCATCATCTTCTAAGCTTTGGCACCTCTTGATGAGGTTCCTTTCATCAAGCTCCAAGCTAGGCAATGCTCCTTTTGATATCCATCCTCATCCTCCAAGCTTTGGCTTTATTAGATAATCTTCATGACTTCATCCAAGCTTGAGCAATCCATCACTCTTGGAGGTCTTTAAGATATCCATTGCATCATCCTCCAAGCTTTATGTTTTGTACCATAAATATATAATCATTAAGATAAACTGAGACTAAAACATGAGATTGATTAGCACACTAACATAATGTGTTGATCATTATCAAAACAACATGAGTCTTGACCCTCAAGAACTAACATCCCCCCTTTTGATGATGACAACCATTATGTCAAAATATAATTAACATATAAATAAACAATGTGTGCTAACAAACCCCCCAACCAATATGCAAAAGTGCACAAACTATAAACATGCAAAGCACAAATCATATTGATGGATGTTATGTAAAAACAATACCAACTAAAAATAATGCATAAAAGCACAAAGTATATTTTTACATAAGCTATTTCTCTCCCCCATTGGCGTATCAAAAGGATGGGTAATAGCTAAATAGGAAAACCAAGGGCAAGAGAAATAACCACCCAATATGCACAAACATAATATGAATGACGTTCAAACTAACATATGAATGGAAAACCTAATGCTAGCAAGTAAAAGTTCCATACTCACCCATAAACATACAAGACATGCAAAATTGGGAGTAATGAACACACCCACATAAATATGGGTACAAAATGTAAACATACAAGAGTGGTACCTAAGCAATGAATAACAATGTGAGTGGGCTAGCAAGGTGGAAACCAAACAAAAGTGGAGTTTGGTTTCCGTTTATAGTCATATGAAAATTTAACATTATGAACATATGAATCTATATGCGAATTCCTATCAAGATTAGAAACATTCCTAGGAATCCACAAAGAAAGTGATTTGGGATTCTTAAGAAGAGGTTTGGTTAAGGCATGAGTAGGAGGTGAGGGTGCACGCTTATGAGGTGGAACATAAACATTGGCGTGTCCCGTGTGTGAAACATGCAAGTTAGCATTAGAAGCATTCCCACAAACATTTTTACCATGCATAGGAACATGTGAAGCATGCAAATGATTAGCATCAATTCTAGCATGCAATTAATGATAAGATTTCCTATGAGTAGAAACATTATGAATAGCATTTAAAGAAGAAAGATGCATAACAATATGTTTTTGAATAGGCTTCTTAACATAAGGAAGGCCGGAATACAAATATGCATGATTTCTCTTTGGTTTAGAAATAGAAGTTGATTTAAGGCCAAAAGAGTTGGATGTGACTTTCCCATTAGAATGCTCACCCACAAAATTTATTTGGGTGATTCTAAGAGAAGAGCTTGGTTTGTTCACCTTCAATATAGAGCATCCCAAAACCTTGTCCTTACTCAATTTGAAAATTTTAATTTGAGTAGACAATAGCTCACACTTCTTCAAAAGTGAAGAAATATTGGCATCCCTCTTGGATAGACATGAGCTAAGCTCAGAACATTTTGACTTAAGAGCCAATGTCTCATCTCTCAAAATTTTGTACTCACAATCCGAGTGCATCATCTCTATTTGGAGTTTGAGAGAAGCATTCTCATCTCTCAAGGCACTCAATTGAGAAAAAAGACCATCTTTCTCGGTATGCAAAGACTGAAGTTCATCTTGATGCGTGGCATACACACTCTCTTTCACAGATTTGTGAAAATCATTCATATACTCAATTTGAGTTTTAAGAGTGTCATTCCCCTTACTCAACATGCACACACGTGAATCAAGAGCAATCTTTTCTTGATTTGATGCAATGGTTTGTATCATCACGAGGTTTGGATGATAAAGAAGTATGTATGTGTGCATCTCTCTCAAGCTTGTTGTTTTTCTCTTTGAGAGAGTTATTTTCAACTAACAATGCTTTATTACTATCACTTAAATTATTGCGTTGAAAATGAGAGATTCACGAGATACCTCATTACCAATGATGCTCTCATCATCGCAAGATTCCTTTCCACCAAACTTGCCATCAAGATAATCCCATATCTTGCAAGATGAATCCAACTTCACCAATTTCCTTGCAATCTTTTCTTCGTCTATGGACATTAGCAAGGCTTCCCACACTTAGGCGTTGGAAGTTATGATCATCGCTTGTTGTTGCACATCAAGCCATTTGCACATCCTCTTATTCCATCTTGAATAGTATTCACCCTTGAACTTTGGAGGAAGAAGGAGGGGTTGTTGAGACATAGAAGTGATGCTAGCAAAAGCCATCAAACCAAGGCTCTGGTACCAATTGTTAGGACCTAGCAGGGCTACACAATACACTAGGGGGTGAATAGTGTAAAGGCAAGCAAAGTGCTTAATTAAAAGTTACTGAAATTAATGCACAATAAGAAATAGAAATTAAAGAGTATACTCAACAACAACAATCGCAAACACAAAGGAATTTACCATGTTCTCCAACTTGGATACATCCAGCCATACCAATATTCACTATGATCATACACCAAGGTAGTGAATACAATCCCTACACAAGAGATACCATACACAAAGGATTTGTCATACACAAGGACACACCAAACCCTACACAAGGGTTAATTCTACACAAGAATGAAAACTCCCACAAAGGAAGAACACAAACCCTACATAAGGGTTAGTCCTATACAAGTACACAACCTCCCACAAAGGGAGAAAACTAACTCTCACAAAGAGAGTTAGATTTTCACACAAAAAGATGAAACACAATAATACTTACCTATGCCTTGAGATGATCTTAACATTGTGAAGAAGAAGGCATGCAAGTGTGAAACCCAAGTGCTTGAGATGAGGCTTTGATTGCACATGTTAATATTTCTCTGTCACGCCCCACTCCCAAATACAAGAGATACGAGGTGGACTAGGCCGCCATAGTATTCAGACACTGGGCTTCGAGCCCATAATGTCTAAATACTACTAGGCTTTGATTGTGGTTAGAATAAAAATATCTAAGCAGGCCGTTGCGATACCCTAGAAAAGTACAAAAGAGTAAGAAATGCAATGCTCCAACAAAATTTAAAACTGTAAGTGCTGAAAATTAAACTGTATTGAACATCATTATACAAGATACATATACATCTCTGTACAAGTACCCAAGGGTACCAACATTACAACAAAAAGGGGAGGGGTAGAACAAAAAGGGAAACCCACCCTTAAGAAACCCAAAAAGTTTCCACACCCGTATAACACAATCCCTAGTCTAACCCAGGGAAGTCCAGGTGGACCAACTCTCCATCTGATGTCTCCACATGTACCTGAGTAGAGGAAGAAGTAGAAGTCTGCACACGGCCCGACTCTAGTATTACTACCTCAGAAGCTGAAAATATAAATGGGACACGTCAACGCGTGACCCTAGTAGGAATCTTAACTAAGCTAGGTAGGACCCAGTTTAGAACCGGAATACCTATCTAAGGGTGGTCTAAAAGTAAAAGGTTAACAAAGCATACAAAGTGTTCATACTAAAACATACATTATTGAAAAGGAAATGAGAACATATCAACATGATGCCAACAATATAAATTAATAACAATTATATTAAATTATCAGTTCACATGTTTGGGAATCCGTGTAACTAGTAGGACACTTTTAAGGAGCTGGACTTCACCCAGGGTGGGTGAAAAGTGGTACCTCAACCAGCGACACAAGCATTGGAGGGGCCTCTCGTAGCTCCTCTATTGGGAGTGATAAATCTCGGGTTTTCTGTGGAAAACGGAACACACTATCATTTACCGTCATGGTGCATCAGGAGTAGACCACGTGCATCTGTAACGACTGGTTTTTCATGTATTTGGATTATCTATATTATATATATGTTTTGGTGGATTTTCTCCTTATGTGTGATTTTCCGTCTCCGTAGCTTCCGTTTTCGTCGTTTTGTGGTTTCGTTCGTTTCGTTGTGATTTTCTAGTCTTTCTTCCTTAGATCATCGAGTTTGGAGTAAGTCATTCGTGACGAGCTTCATATCGCTCGTATCTCAGAGATGGGTTGATCCTAGAAGCCGTAGGAATCTTCCTGGAGCTTCGCGCTTCGATTCGAGACTTTTCGTGCACTTTAGTTAGTTCAAGAAGGAGAACCAACCGACTAGATTCCAATCTAGTCGGTCAGGAACTCTTCTGGAACCGACTAGTTCATTAAATCAATTATTCAGGAGTTACTGTTTGATCTTAGTTGGTCTAAGAACAACCACCGACCGACTAGATGTGAAACTAGTCGGTCAGAACTTGCTCTCAGACCGACTAGTTCCTTTGATAAATTTCACCTAAGTTACTGTTTATCGTTAGTCGATCAATGAACACTCACCGACCGACTAGGTTGCAAACTAGTCGGTCGACGGGCCTTCACAGACCGACTAATTCATTACCCAGATTTATTCCTTCTTTCGCTATTTGATCCTAGTCGGTTACTGTTGAACGACCGACTAGTTCTCGAACTAGTCGGTCAACAACTCTTCTTTGACCGACTAATCGACCCCGAAACCCTAGGTTCGGCCCAGCCGCCGCAACTTTTTCTATTTAAACCCCCGAATCTTTTCATTCTTCTTTCATTTCTTCTGAGCCATTTTCTTCCCCAAACCATCCTCCAACATTTCCCCAAGCCATTCCTTCTTCCTTTGGAGCTTCCCTCTCGTCATTAGCGCAGGCCACCTTCCCTTAGGCCGCCGGCCAACCCCGAAACCCTCCAAATCCCATTTTCTCCAGATTTTCTCGCCATTTCCAGATCTGAGCCATAGTTCTCCGGATCATTCTTCCGTTGCCGTGCTTGCTCAGTATCGTTCTTCCGCAACGATACGGTTAGTAAATCGATCCTTTAATATTCTCATTAACCACGTTGTGATTTAGTTAAACCCTAATAAAAATGGATATTAGACATCGTAGATTCGATTATAAAACTAGATTGGATGTTGTTCTAATATTGTTTTGCCATGGCAGCGATCCCATCTCCGTAGTTTAACATTTTGTGACGTGCCTCGTTGATCGTCATCCTTGGTGCCAGGCAAGTGAAACTTGCCACTTAGAGTTTTAGGCCACGCTTTAGGCCATTTGCTTGTTGTAGGCGTAAAAGAGACTAGGTGACGAAATGATACTCGCTTAGGTGCAAATTTTAGGATCTAGCTTGACAACGAAGCTAGATCCGACTTCTTTTAATTATTTGCACTTATCCCCCATGCATCTCATCTGTCATGTTTAAATTCAATTAACGGTACGCGAATCATCTGTATAGGCCATGTTATCTATGTTGAATGTTGCATTCGTAGCACACGCTACATTACTTGTACTACTCGATCCGGCTAGGCACCTGCTTTTAGCGGGCACAACCCTATGCCAAAAACACTTCCTGGCTCGTGATCCAGAAGCGAGCATTACGTGTTCGGGGGTAATGCCCTGGCTTGACACACGTGGATGGGTAGGGATAAACGGTCACTTGAGCTTAAGAGTTGGCCCGATCAGCCACTCTAGCCAACAGGCGGAATCTCTGTGCACGACGTGTTTACTTGACGTGATTTACTTGACTTGTACTTGTCCGTGTTTATACTTGTAAAACTTGTCATCCATGCCATACTTGCTACTTGCTACTTGTTACTTGCACTTTACCTTACTTGTTACTTCCATACTATACTTGCCATACTATGCATCATACTATAACTGATAGGTTGTTAGTTTACTTTCCTTTCAGTTTCCTTGCCCAAGTCTTTTTGGACTTGCTGACATGTGCCCTTTACTCTTTTGGGTGACACATGTTAGACCCTGAGTCTGAGGTTGCTGCTAAGGACGTGGTGTTCACTGACGCTGAGTCAGAGCCCACGTTCATCAAGGAGTTTGAGGACACCGGTGGCCATCCCTAGGGACCTCGCTGAGTTTTCCCTTGTTTTAGGTTTGTTGTTAGTTGTCGGTGCGTGGCACCTTTACTTTGTACATTGTACTTTTGTTGGCCATGCTGGGCCCCTTAGATTCTTTTCTTTTTAAGCCTGGTGGCTTTTCTGCGATGTTGGAATCTATTTTTATGGATATTCTGAGATTTCTCTTTTGTCTCATTTCCTTACTATTATCTGTGTTCCGTTTCGCGTTGCAAGGACCTGGCAATTTAAAGTTGATTGACGCTTATCGACTTGCAGCTTCACAGCTTCAAGTCTGAGCGGACCTTCTCACGTCTCGACTTCACATTTTTGGGAAGCGGGGCGTGACATCATCTCTAACCCTGTCTACTCCCCCTGCCGACTGCCAGGAGCATGGGTGAGAAATCATCATCAGTGTCCACTCCCTTAAATCCTACTTTTTACATGCTTTCCCCCCAACCCAAATCTGGAGCTTCACCCATTTTTGAATGGATTGAAAACTCCAGATCCATTCTCTCTCTTCTCACTCAATTTTCAAGTGTTATATAACTCCTTCATTTTTTATTATCAAACTCATATTCATCATCATTATTACTTTCATAAATTTCATGTTCCTTTTGGTGGTCTCAATACCATATATCATATTTCCATTGACTTTATTTTTCAATTTCAGATTCGTTTGGAAACTTGCATAAATAAAACATACTTGCAAAGTGAATAAAACAAGTGATTCCTCTTCTACAATTCAACATGGTTAATTTTACAATTGTACTGGATCATAGTTAGCAAATATAATTAATCCACAATTTGACAATTATACCTTTATGAAGTAATCAACAAAACTATAAAACAATTACTGTTATATTTTTAAGAAAATAAAACATAGGAAAGCCACACGGCCGTATGAGATTTCATACGGCCGTGTGGAGTTAAAACCAAAGAATGGCCCACACGGCCATATGTCGAAGTCCAGACGGCCGTATGGACTGGGGAAACGGAAGGACTGAAGGTGACCCACATGGCCATATGGGATCTCATACGACCGTGTGGAAGGGCTTAAGGGGAAAATCCACACGGCCGTACGGTGGTTCCATACGGTCGTGTGGCTCACACGGCCGTATGGGGTTGCCGTACGGTCATGTGGAGAAGGAAATAGCCAAGGGAAAATGGAGTGCGGCAAACGACCATATGGGGTTTTAATACAGTCATACCAATCTTCAATCAGCTTAAGGGACTCGATTGCCACTAAGTCAGTGCATTAGATAAAAGGGGAGGGTCGACACGACCGTATGATGACTCGATATGGCCATATGGACTCAAAAATCCATGATACGGTCGTTTAATGATTGTATGATTCTACTAGTGATCATGTGATCAATAATACGACTGTGGGGGCATCATAAGCTATCGATTTCGACAGCGACGAAGGTAAATCCTAAAGAGATTTCAAACTAAATCCAATCTACTTAGTTAAGATCCTACCTCAACAGTCCGTCTACAAATTCTGGGGCCCTTCTTCTCCGTGTTGACCCTCTGACGCTAGTTTTCTCCTTCTTCTTCTCCAAAGGATCTAATGAACTAGGGTTTGCAGTGTTTGGCTGTGGGTTTGCTTGAAGGAAATGGCAGCAAGAGCGTGACCTGGGAGGGATTGAGAGAGTTATTTCTTTTTCGTTCCTTTTTCTTTTGATTTTTCCTCTTTAATTTCTTTTTTAAATCCCCCCAACCCACCTCCTGCTTCCCTAAAACCGGGGTAACATTACCACCTAATTGGGGTTAGGTGGGGCTTAGTTTGGTGATGACACCTCCTAAGTAGGAGGTGGCTAATGAGGGTTAAGTAGAGGTTTAAAATTTTAAACTAAATAGAAATACAATTGAAATACTTAGTATATTACTTCATACACAAATATTCATTGAAATACCGATCATTTAATAATTCCAAAGATGTCATAAAATCTATTAAAAATAAGTTTAATACCACAAACATTAGGGGAAAAATATACAAGGCGTCCTAAAATTCATACACGTACTTATATGCCTAGAAAAATTGTATTAATATTCTTATATATAATTTGGGGCCATTGCATTCTCTATTCTTCGAATGAACCCTCACACTTCTCACTTGAGTGTATGCATGAAGATAAGAAGGATGTTCTCCAAAGAAAGGAATGTGATTGAAATCCCTTAGAGAAATTCCCTAAAGCTTAGATGTTACAACATAATAATGAAGCTCTATGAACGGAATGAGGGAGGAGAGGCTTAATGAAGAGATTGAATGATCTTCAAAGATTTCCAAGAGTTCTAAATGAACTAATCCATCTCCTATATATATGACGCCAAAATAACACAAAGAACCCAAGCAAAAAGCTAAGAAAACAGATTTGCAACGGTTATGTTTTGGCAGAAAACGGTTCGGACATGCGACTGATGAATAGATATCAGGCGCCTGTTGTAACGGCTAGATTTTCCCAACGACTATAATCTGAGCCAGGATAGGCGACTGTAGAAGACTATACAGGCAGCTGTACAATTGTGCAGGCACATGTAAAGGCTTCAGCAGGCGACTGCCACACAGGATGGATTTGAACTAAGAAAAGACAACTTACGCACTTGTGCATTCAGGTGACTGATGAATAATGTCCATGTGCCGGATGGTTGACAGGTGCCTGATAAGTCTATATCAGTCGGCTGTCACACAAGATGGATTGGAGTTCAAAATACCAAGTTACACACTTTGGTTCACAGGCAACTGTTGAACAATGTTCCGATACCTGATGGTTGACATACGCTTGCAAATGTACTTAAGTCACCTGTACCAAATGCTCAAGTATGAGTCAAGAAAATTGACTTGAGCTTGTACAGAACAGCTGTCTGTTGAAGGATGGCCATGCACCTGGTGAACACTAGTCGCCAGTCATGCCTCTAACAGGTGCCTGTTGGAAGTCTAATAACTCTATTTGAGTTATTGGCATGTGAAACCTATTGGATTGGTTTATATAATGATCCTAAGGTTCACTAAGATGGTGAATGCATATGCATGAATGATGGACCATCTGTAATGCCCTACAAGCTACTGCACAAGTACTAGAGGGGGGGGGGGTGAATAGTACTTTAAAAATAACGAGGAGTATAATTCCTAATTATAGTGTAAACAACTACCAAATCAATTTGCGGAAGCTTAAATTGAAGACAACAACAAAATTAACAATGCTTAACAATAGAATGTTACTGGGTTCGGATCCACCCAAGTCTCTCCGACTTGTTCCCGATGATCCTACGTCCCAACCACCCGGATCCCCTCCGGATACTTGAGTTAGAAACCCTAACTCAAGATTTCCACTATGAAATACTTGTGAAAAACCTCCACAAGTCAAATCATACAAAATGTAATTTGTGACTCCCACAACCCGGGATCACAACCACACTCTCACAACCGAGAGTGAAACTTACAATTCAAATATGAAATGAAATAAGAAAACTTCTTACCAAAAAAATACCTATGCCTTGAGTATTGCTTACGAATTAGGGCAAGGATGATTTTGAGGAAGAAGAAGTGGCACCAAACCCTAGCTCCAAGATGTAGATCAGCGATGGAGAGCTTTGGGGATGTTGGTGACCTAGAATCAAGCACTTGGCTGGGAAGGCTTCACACTCAATGAATCTCTCTTTGGAAGTAAGAGTTAGGAGAGATTATTGAATGGAATGATTGAGCTTTGAATGAGCTTGGAATGATTTCTCTTGATCTCTAAACTTGTAATAATATCAGCCTTGACAGCAATGAATGCAGCCCATCAAGTATATATAGGATAGAGGAGAGAGAGAAAGAAATTCGAGTCATTAAATGCTCCAACGGCTCTTTTCTGAACCCAACTAGTCGGTCAAAGAACAACCACCGACCGACTAGTTCATCAACTAGTCGGTCGGTCAATTAACACATACCGACTAATGAGTGAACAGAGAAAAGATCAAAGCACAGACATAAGGAACTAGTCGGTCCAAAAAGAGTAGCTGACCGACTAGTTTCACAACTAGTCGGTCGGTTACTCAACTGAGACCGACTAACAGATAAAACTGAAGTCTGAGCTTAAATAGACTTAGTCGGTCAAAGAACAAATGTTGACCGACTAATTCACCAACTAGTCGGTCGCCAAATGAGCTTAGACCGACTAACGATAAACAGTAAGTTAGGTGAAAAATTGGCATGTACAGTAAACTAAACTAGTCGGTCCAAGAAGGGAAGTTGACTGACTAGTTCATCAACTAGTCGGTCGATCAATGAACACAGACCGACTAACGATAAACAGTAGCTTAGGCTCAAATGTGCATTTACAGGAAAAGCTCAACTAGTCGGTCACAGAAGCATCACTGACCGACTAGTTCACAAACTAGTCGGTCGGTGAGTCAACTTAGACCGACTAACTGTAAACAGTAAAGAGCTTGGAAATGACTGACTGAAACTAGTCGGTCCAAGAAGCTTTACCGACCGACTAGATCACCATCTAGTCGGTCAGTTCTTCTTCTTGAACCAACTAACATACACAAGAAGTCGCGAATCGAAGCGCGAAGCTTCGGGAAGGATTGTATGGACTTCTACTAAGATCCTAGAGCTAAGATATGAGCGTTATGAAGATTTAAACCGTAAGACCTACTCAAGGCTTAACATTCTACGAAAGAAGCTTAAAGACTATAAATAAAACTTGACGATACCGTCTTCAATAGCTTCAATCGAATCTTCATGACTTCTAAAATGGTCCATAAGCTTCAACGAAGCTTTAGGCATACGATCACGTGCTTTGAGAAGTCTTGAGACGTCGTAATTGATATTCATATGAATTTGGTGACGATCTCCATAACTGCACTCACAAAGTGTTAATTCACGTTATATTTATGTTTGTTCATCATCCAAAACCAAATCCGGGGAGTCCAATATCCAACATTCTCCCCCTTTTTGGTGATGACAAACCAACATAAATAATAATCAAAAATAATAATTCAAATGAAATTTACTTACTCCCCCTGCATTGATGACACGTTAATTCCAAATTAAACAATAATAATACGCATCAAGCAGACGAGTAAAGTATATAAATGAGAATCGATTATTGAATTGTTGAATACCAAAAGTAGGTTATTGTTGAATATTGGACTCCCCGGATTTGGTTTTGGATGATGAGCAAACATAAATAATTCATGAACTAACAATTTGTGAGCGCAGTATTGGAGATCGTCGCAAAAATCACGAGAACATTCAAAGCGACATCTCAAGACTTCTCAAAGCACGTATTCATTGCCTAAAGCTTCGTTGAAGCTCTTGGACCGTTTTGGAAGTCATGAAGAATTAATCGAAGATTTCGAAGACCGTTCTTTAAGGTTTTATTTAGTCTTTTAGCTTCGATCTATAGAATGTTAAGCCTTGAGTATATCTTACGATTCTAACTTCATAACGCTCATATCGTAGCTCTAGGATCTTAGTACAAGCTCATTCTAACTTCCTCGAAGTGTCGCGCTTCGATTCGGACTTGTTTGTGCATGTTAGTTGGTACAAGAAGAAGTACTGACCGACTAGATGGTAATTTAGTCGGTCAGCAACTCTTCTTGGACCGACTAGTTTGCTTCCTTAATTTCTTGCACCTTACTGTTTACAGTTAGTCGGTCTACGTTGACTCACCGACCGACTAGTTTGTGAACTAGTCGGTCAGTGATGCTTCTTTGACCGACTAGTTGTGACTTACTGTTCATACTAAATTTCTCCTTAGCTACTGTTTATCGTTAGTCGGTCTAAGAACGTTTGGTGACCGACTAGTTGACAATCTAGTCGGTCAAATTTTGTTCTTTGACCGACTAAGTCAATTTGTATTCAGACTATTTCATTATGCCTCTTAGTCGGTCTACGTTCACTGTCTGACCGACTAGTCGTGAAACTAGTCGGTCAGAAAGTCTTCTTGGACCGACTAGATTTCTAGGTCTGAATTTCTATTTCTTCTCAGTTCCTCACTTAGTCGGTCCATGCTGTTTGACTGACCGACTAGTTGATGAACTAGCCGGTCAGTGGTTGTTCTTTGACCGACTAGTTTCCTCAGATTTCTATCCGTTGGGATTTAACCTAATTTGTTTTTATGGGACCCTATAAATACGAACCTAGGTCATTTCTCTCTAGGTTAGAGCTGCCATTAAGAGATTCATTGAGATAGAAAGAGATAGCCATTTTCACTCATTTCTAAAGCTCTCTTCCTCACAAGAAACCCATTCTCTCACATTCTAGATCTAGAATCCATATTGAGAGAAGCTTGTTCTTGGTGAGCTCTTCAAGCTTTTGCTTGATTCAAGTCTCCAAATCACTCCTAGGCACCTATTGCTGGTCATTTCCTTGGTGCTAGGTCTTGGTGACTTCATCTTCCTCAAATCCTTCCTTTCACCTATTTGGTAAGAAAAACTCAAGGTATAGGATTTTGTGGTAAGATTGTTTATTTCAATATAAACTCATTTATATTGCTTATTGATTCTCTCGGTTGTGAGAGAAGGTTGTGATCCCGGGTTGTGGGATTCACTATTGCCTTTGCATGTATGATTTGATCTTGTGAAGGTTTTTCACAAGATATTCATAGTGGAAATCTTGGGTTAGAGTTTCTAACCTAAGTATCCGGAGGGGATCCGGGTGGTTGGGACGTAGGATCACCGGGAACAAGTCGGGGAGACTTGGGTGGATCCGAACCCATTAACATCATTTGTTTGCATTGTTAATTTTGTTGTTGTCATTCAATTTAAGCTTCCACAAATTGTTTTGGTAGTTGTTTGCACTATAATTTGGAATTATACTCCTTGTTATTTTTAAAGTACTATTCACCCCCCTCTAGTACTTGTGCAGTAGCTTGTAGGGCATTACATTTGGTATCAGAGCCAGATACTTAGCTATGTCTGCCAACGAAAACAAGACCGTGCGTCCACCTTTCAACTATGACACCTTCAGGAACCGAGAAGGAGCATCTTCGGTGATGGAAGGACATTCCTCTACGAGGCCTCCATTCTTCAATGGTACCAACTACGGGTACTGGAAATGCCGGATGGAAACCTTCCTCCGGAGTGCGTCTCTATGGAGGACCACAATGAAGGAATACATCGAGCCCGAAGAAGAAGACTTTGAGAAATGGACTACCGCGGAGATCGCCGCGGAGGTAAGCAATGCGAAGGCAATGAACGCCTTGCAATGCGCATTGGAGCCCGAGGACTTCAATAAGATATGCACATGTAAGAGTGCATATCAAATTTGGAACTCCCTCCTCATACTTCATGAAGGGACGAGTAGGGTAAGAGACTCTAAACTCGTAGTCGTAAACAAAGATTACGAAATGTTTCATATGCAACAGGGCGAGAAGATGAAGGAATATTACGCTCGCTTCGTTGACATAATAAACGAGTTAGAGGCCCTCGGCAAGTCCTACACTCAAAAGGAGAAGTGCTCAAAGCTTATCGAAGGACTTCCTTCTTCTTGGGAGAAACGTACCTTCGCCATCGAGGAAGGTAATGACATGAATAAATATACCGTAGTTCAATTGATGGGTACTTTGATGTCATACGAGGTACGCAAAGATAGCAAGGTGAAGTTACAAGAAAAGATGAAGTCCTATTTGAACCAAGACGTGCCTAAGAAAAAGGCAATTGCATTCAAGGCGGATTCATCCACCTCTACCGATGATGAGGACTCGGAAGAAGAAATGGACATGGAATCCATTGCACTCATGACAAAGAAGTTCAATCGCTTCTTCCGAAAGGGTAACTTCAAACAAAAATCTAAATTTACTTCTACTAACGCCTCTCCACCTTTGTGCTTTAAATGCAATAAGCCAGGACACATCAAAGCGGATTGTCCTCAAAACAAGCAAAAGGAGAAGTGGAAGGCGCCGAAGTTCGACAAGTCGAAGAAGTACAAAAAGGGGTACAAAAAGGGACTTGTCGGAGCAACATTCACCGACTCCGAGGATTCCTCAAGCGGAGAGTCGGACGATGAGAAAGTGGAGCAAGCGCACATGTGTTTCATGGCAAGAGAGGAGCATGATCAAGGATCTTCCTCCTCCGATGATAGCGACGACGAAGGCGATGAGGTAACTATGGATGATCTTAGGGATGCTAACTCTCATTTATGGTCTAAATACACTAAATTAGTAAATAGATATACTAAAGTAAAAGATGACCTAGCTAGCATTTAAACCTCGCCTAAGACTATCATCACCAACAACGACACCGTTGTTGAAGAGTTAAGAAATGAGATTGTTAATCTCAAATCTAAACTTGAACATGTTAGCATTGATGATCCGGAAGAACATAGGATAGCGGATTTAACTTCTCAAAACTCGAGTTTGAGTATTGAGAACGAGAATCTCAAATCTCGTGTTTATGTGCTCACATCGCAAGTATCCAACTTGGATACTTCTATGCGTTCTCTCAAAGAGAAATATGAGAACACATTAGGCCGAATTAATAAATTCAATAAGGGTAAGGACCATTTGGATAAAATCCTAAGTGACTTACTTCCGGCCAATCACCACATTGGTTTGGGGTATACGATGGGATGTACGTCCAAAGCGGCCACTACTTTTGTTAGGACAACTTCCGGTGACTCTACGAGTGGTAGCAAACACTCTATTGGTAGTTCATCTACCAATGGTGCTTCCACCTCGTCCACACCCTCTTTTGGAAAGAAACCCACTTTGGGTGGACCTCCAAAGAAGGGGCATGCTTATATGTACACCAATACCATACCACGTAGGAACACACGTCCTACTCCACCGTCTCACACATATGATGATTTCTATGCTACACGTTCACGGGCACGTGCACACCATGTGAGACACCCTCACGCACGTGTTCCCACACATGCATATGTTCACTCACCTCATCATATGAATAATTCTCGTCGTGCACCATTCCATCATGTTCCTTATGCCTATCCACAACATGCATCACGTAGAAATCAACGTCGCATGCATGCACCCAATAGGATGATGGCTCCCAAAATTTTCACTATTTGGAGCCCAAAGGACACAAGCATGGATGAAAAACAAGTGTATATGAATGCTTATTTTTCGGATGTTGTGCATAGTAGAAATTATGTGGGGAAGTCTAAGTCCAATTGGACTTGGCTTCCAAAGGTCTAACCTTTGAGGACCCAATGACCTTGGGTACCGTGATATGAAATTTTCTATCTTTAGGTACTCAAGGAAAAGAAAAAGGAAAGGAGCAACAAATTTAAATTTAGCTCCAAAGGGAATTGGATACTCGATAGCGGGTGTTCAAAACACATGACGGGTGACGCTCAATTGCTCTCCGGAATAGTTCCCATTGCAAATGGAAACCGCGTCGTATTTGGAGGCAATGAGAGCGGAACCATCGTCGGTGTTGGTAAAGTGGGTAACCCATCTAAACCCTTAATTAGTGATGTTTATCTAGTTGATGGTTTAAATCATAATCTTATTTCAATAAGACAACTTTGTGACAAAGGTTACAAAGTTAGCTTTGCGAAAGGATTGTGTCATATTTCAAATGATAATAATAAATTATTATTTTCCGGCACACGCCATAAAGATATTTATATTTTGGATCTTCCTAAGTCATATGAACAATGTCTCGTTGCCAACACAAGTGAACAACACTTATGGCATCGACACTTTGGACATGTGAACTTTGGAACACTTTATAAGCTTTCGAAATTAAATTCCATTAAAGGTTTTCCGAAGCTCGTTTTTGAAAAGAAAAGTTTTTGTGATTCTTGTCAACGTGGCAAGCTTCCTAAATCTTCATTTAAACCTAAGAAAAGCATTTCTACGAAACGGCCACTAGAGCTATTACATCTAGATTTATTTGGGCCAACTAGAGTTGCTTCCTTAGGAAATGCAAGATATGGACTAGTCATCGTTGATGATTATTCAAGATTTACATGGGTATTTTTCTTATGTAATAAAAATGAAGCTTTTGAAAACTTCACAATATTTGTGAAGAAAGTACAAAATCTCATCGGAACCACCATTGTCACTATTCGTAGTGATCATGGGGGTGAATTTGAGAATGAGTCTTTCTCAAATTATTGTGATGATCTTGGAATTATTCACACGTTTTCTTTCCCTCGTGCACCTCCTCAAAATGGTGTTGTTGAGAGGAAGAATAGAACGCTTGTGGAGTGTGCTCGCACTATGCTCGAAGATAGTCAACTTGGTTATCAATTTTGGGCGGAAGCGGTACACACCGCTTGTTATGTGTTTAATAGAATACTTTTGAGGCCCGACACCAAACAAACTTGCTATGAATTGTTGTTTGGTAGATTGCCTCAAGTTAAACATTTTCGTGTTTTCGGCGCAAAATGTTTTATTAAAAACACATATGATAATTTGGACAAGTTTGATCCGAGATCAGATGAGGGGATATTTGTTGGGTATCCCTCACGTAGTAAAGCCTACCGGATATACAACAAAAGATCCTCTACGATCGAGGAATCACTTCATGTCTCTTTTAATGAGAATTTCACTAATTCTAGAATTTCAAATGACAATGATTCTATGGATGTTTTATGTGATTCGTTTGAAAATTCTAAGTCTATTGATTCAATTGATTCTATTGATACTAACCCGACTAATGAAGTTGTTGAGAATGTGCCTAGTGATCAAGGTATTCCCAAGCGGCTTCATACCGTTCGCGACCATCCCCATGAGCAAGTCATTGGCAATATTCATGATAGTGTCAAGACGAGATCTCAAGTCCACCACTTCGCCAATTGTGCCTTTGCCTCATCGATAGAGCCAAAGAATATAGTTGAAGCTTGCGAAGATAGTGCTTGGATCCTTGCCATGGAGGAGGAACTCATTCAATTTGAGAGGAATGAGGTATGGGAGCTTGTTCCTTTGCCATCGAAGAACCACACCGTCATAGGGACAAAGTGGATCTTCAAGAACAAAACCGACGAAAACCAAGTCGTCATTCGGAACAAAGCTCGGTTAGTAGCTCAAGGCTATCGACAAGAGGAAGGTTTCGATTTCGAAGAATCCTTCGCTCCGGTAGCTAGATTAGAATCAATTAGATTACTATTGTCTTTTGCATGCCATAAAAATTTTAAGTTATTTCAAATGGATGTTAAAAGTGCATTTTTAAACGGAGATGTTGTTGAGGAAGTTTACGTTTCTCAACCTCCGGGCTTCATAAATGAAAATTTTCCAAATCATGTTTTTAAACTAAAGAAAGCTCTTTATGGTTTGAGACAAGCTCCTCGAGCTTGGTATGATCGCCTAAAGAATTTTCTTTTGGATTTGAATTTTAAAATGGGCGAAGCCGATTCTACACTCTTTGTTAAGCATGCGAATAATGATATTTTATTAGTTCAAATTTATGTTGATGATATCATTTTCAGTGCTACTAACTTCACTCTTTGCGAAGAGTTTTCTAATGTTATGAAGGAACAATTTGAGATGAGCCACATGGGCGAACTCAAATATTTCTTAGGTCTCCAAATTCGCCAATTGAACGATACAATCTTCATCCACCAAACGAAGTATACGGTGGAGTTGCTTAAGCGATTTGGAATGGAGAGTGCTTCCGGGAAAAAGACTCCAATGAGCACGACTACGCATCTTGACAAGGATACGGGCGGTAAGGATGTAGACATTCGTCTATATCGAGGTATGATAGGTAGTTTACTTTATCTTACCGCAAGTAGGACCGATATTATGTTTGCCGTATGCATATGTGCTCGTTATCAGTCTCAACCTAAGGAGTCTCACTTAGTAGCGGTTAAACGTATTTTTCGCTATCTAAGTTACACTTTAGATTTTGGATTACTTTATCCGAAATCTAGCACATATGAGTTAGTCTCATATAGTGACGCCGATTATGCGGGATGCAAATCCGACAGGAAAAGTACTAGTGGCACTTGCCATTTTCTAGGAAATTCTCTTGTCTCTTGGTTTTCCAAGAAGCAAAATTCTGTATCACTTTCAACCACCGAGGCGAAATATATTGCCGCCGGTGCCGCTTGTGCCCAGGTTCTTTGGATGAGACACACACTGAAGGATTTTATTATTCATTGTGATACTAGCCCTATCATGGTGGATAACCAAAGTGCTATTTGTCTTTCAAAGAATCCGGTGCACCATTCCCGATCTAAACACATAGATGTCCGACACCATTTCTTAGATGATCATGTTGCTAAAAAGGACATCATATTAGTGTAAGTTGAAACCCAAAAGCAAATCGCCGATATTTTCACGAAACCCCTAAAGGAGGACTCCTTTGTGCGGTTGCGTCGACAATTGGGGATTATGGGTGAATCCGAGATATAGGATTCATATTTCATTCAATTATCTTGCATGCTATTATATTTCGCGATATTTCGTTCATGCTAGATTTATTGAATTTTTGGGATTTTATGTGATATGGTTGAATTTTTGCTTGAATTCTTATTTGAATGTCGTATTTAAGATTTCGACGTTTTATGGGGTAGTTTAGATGACTAATGAGAGAGTTAAGATGTTTCATCCAAGTGGTTTATGAAGAGAACTCATTTATCAATTTTTGGACTCTTCTAGTCGGTTTCAGTTCATTAGTCAACCGACTAGATGCTCATCTAGTCGGTCAGCAAGTGAACTCAGACCGACTAGTTCAAGCTTTTAGCTCTCTATTGTCATTGACTTCTTTTAGTCGGTCATAGTACACTTACCGACCGACTAGATTGAAAACTAGTCGGTCAGTGAGTATACTACGACCGACTAATTCTAGCCCTAGAAATTCCTGTTTGCCTCTGTTTCGACTTAGTCGGTTCAAGCTCATTGACCGACCGACTAGATCGTAATCTAGTCGGTCAGTGCTTGAACTGTGACCGACTAAGTGGGTTAGGGCAAACAAGTCTTTTCGCATTCTCGACCGACTTAAAGAGCTTTTATCCGACTTCTTTTCGTTTTAGTCGGTCTTATTCTCTCCTCCAGCCCGAAAAACTCCCAAAACCCTCTCGTGTCTCTTCGTCTTCCCTCGTTCTCCGGCCTGTTTTCCGTCCATCCGCCGTCGCCGATCGCTCTCCTAGGTATCTCCCTCCTCCTCCTTGGTCGATCTCCTATTCTAGGGTTCGATCTTGGCCGATTTCTCCTCTAGGGTTCTAGGGTTTTGAAGTTCTTGTGTTAGGGCTTGTTGTTTGTGCTTCTAGGTTTTGATCACTTCGTTTTTTTTCAGCTCTAGGGTTTGTGTAGCTTCGGTTGCTTGTACTCGTCGTGCCACGATCATGGCAAAGACGAGGATTCCTATCACTTCCTCTGGGGCATCCCCCATGACTGTAGGGCCTTCCAACCCTAGGAATCCGTCTAAGCTCAAGCGCCGTGCTAAATCTACCCAAGCTTCTCCGTCTTCGCCTCCTCTGAAGAAGCAGAGGACGGCGACCGTCAAACCTGGAAAACAATCTAAGTCTAGAAAGCCCATACTCCACACACGCTCGACTCCTCCTGATTCCGATACTGAGTTTATACCTGAGGATGAGCCTGGCCATAGGGAACCTACTCCTCCACTTCGTCCTAGGACTCGCCAGCCTAAGGGAAAGGGCCCAATGCCAGCGGGTGGTGTTGACATATCGTTGTGTCACGACGACCTTCTGTGTCTAGCGGCCTACAACCGTATTGAACACTGCCCGATGATATTGGAGCACTATGTTCAGTTTTCATATTTCCTTGGCTTAGCTGACCTCCTCTCCTATAGTGGGCTCCTTGACTACCTACGCTACGATCCTAAGGCCAACCCTAAACCATATCCTCGCCTGGTAAAATTGTTCTATGCCAATCGTGTCCGAGGCCAGTACGATGCGAGTCACTCCATCGAGACTACTGTTTTGGGAACTCCTATAGTTCTCACGGCAGAAATCTTAGGGGAGATACTTGGCTGTTCGTCGTCTGGTCTCCTTCCTTCTGACATTTCCGTCGATGATATCGCCTCCTTGGATCAGTCCGTTCTTTCTGATATCTTCCATGTGATCCCTCCTGCCTTTATTGGAGTTCCTTCGAAGTCGTTCAAGCCAAATGCCTGGGTGCTGAATCTCATTCTGAAGTCGTGCTTGCTTCCCAAGTACGGCTCATCTTCTCTTCCATCCCAGCCGTTTTTGAAGCTGATTTACGCTCTTTTCTTGGGTTGCGAGATTAATTGGGCTCGCGTTATACTCGATAAGATGGACTCTTTCGAGTGTATTCGTAAGACCAATAAATCTGCGCATATCCCTTACCCGTGTCTGTTGACCCTGGTTTTCCGTCATTTCCGAGTCCCTCTCCCTCCTGACGATGAGCGTCCCTTGGGTCCTCCTCTGAACGCGACGACCGTTAAGAAATCTCTTGCGGTGCTTCGTCACGTGCAGAGGTCGACCACATCTGCTTCCCAGGCCACTCCCTCAGCTGCTGCAGCCCCCACTCCTTCTGCCACATTAGATGATGTCGTACGCCTTCTTCGTCGGCACGAGTCGCGTTTGGCTCGTACCGAGGAGGTCGTCTGCCGTATGGCTCATATGATGGGCATTGAGCTTCCTCCTTCCGTTTCTGAGGCCGAGGAGATGGACGATGAGGATATTGACGATCTTGTCACTTCCTTGGCCCGTGGCGATGAGGCCACTGCTGCTGCTGATGCTACCACATCTGCTCCTGGAGGTGGCACCACTTCCGGTGCTCCAGAGACTTCTGCACCAGTAGTTCAGACTTCTGAGGCTGCTGCTGCTCCTACTGACGTGCCTGCTCCTGTCTTACCTGCTGTTGAGACCCCTGCTGTTGCGACCCCTGCCGTTGAGCCTACCGTCGATGTCTCCACACCTGCTCCGACGATCCTGTCTGTTGACACGCCTCTCCTCCCTGCAGAGCCTGAGTCCACTCCGTCGATTAGACCCACGGAGACTGCAGATCCAGCCACTTCCTCGTGATCGTCAGTTCCGAGGACTCTCCACTACTCTTTGGATGATATATCTTATTGAGAGTATTTTGGGTTAGGATGGAGTTTGACAGTTGTTTTGATGTATTTTTGAGTTTTCTGGATGTCGGTGTTGGGTATTTTGATGTACTTTGGATGATGTTGTTGTACTTTTTGATGTTTATATAGATGATGTGTCGTACTTGATATGATGTACTTCTTGTATTCGATATCTTTTTGGATGTACTCATGATGTTTTCATATATATATATATATATACATCGTCGTTCTCTTTGTCTTAATTCGTCGTGCACAATTAATATTCATTCAACGCTTATGAAATGTGATTTCGTCGCTCGACGCTTAAATGCTTGGTTAAATAGATTATATTTCTATATTTGTATAGAATTGTTTTCCATGCATAAATTTAACCAAGAATATTGAATATTGAAGAGTATGTTTCTTTATTCAAGAAATGAATAATAATTTGGTATTTTTGATGATTTTAATTATCGCTTTTTGATAATGGACAATTTGGCACACCTTGATTTGATTTCATCACTTTTCCCTTGGTGTCAATTAGTTCCATCGTCATTGTCTACGACTCCCGGTGTTGGATTTTCCATTTCCTAGTTGTTGTCGTTGTACGCCCCCCATTTTTGGGATAATCCCAAAGGGGGAGAGATAATGATAATAAATAGGGCAAATGAAAATTTAACTCAATTTCCAAGAATCTAGTTTGATATGTTAGATTCAGGGGGAGTTAAGATATATATAAGGATTTTCAAAATCCGATATTTCAAAAATCGATTCTCTTTATTTCTCTTACTCGTCTGATTGATGCAATTCATATATATTCATTTTGGAATTAACGTGCCATCAATGCAGGGGGAGTAAGTATTTTTCATTTGAATCATTATTTTTGATTATTATTTATGTTGGTTTGTCATCACCAAAAAGGGGGAGAATGTTGAATATTGGACTCCCCGGATTTGGTTTTGGATGATGAGCAAACATAAATAATTCATGAACTAACAATTTGTGAGCGCAGTATTGGAGATCGTCGCAAAAATCACGAGAACATTCAAAGCGACATCTCAAGACTTCTCAAAGCACGTATTCATTGCCTAAAGCTTCGTTGAAGCTCTTGGACCGTTTTGGAAGTCATGAAGAATTAATCGAAGCTTTCGAAGACCGTTCTTTAAGGTTTTATTTATAGTCTTTTAGCTTCGATCTATAGAATGTTAAGCCTTGAGTATATATTACGATTCTAACTTCATAACGCTCATATCGTAGCTCTAGGATCTTAGTACAAGCTCATTCTAACTTCCTCGAAGTGTCGCGCTTCGATTCGGACTTGTTTGTGCATGTTAGTTGGTACAAGAAGAAGTACTGACCGACTAGATGGTGATCTAGTCAGTCAGCAACTCTTCTTAGACCGACTAGTTTGCTTCCTTAATTTCTTGCACCTTACTGTTTACAGTTAGTCGGTCTACGTTGACTCACCGACCGACTAGTTTGTGAACTAGTCGGTCAGTGATGCTTCTTTGACCGACTAGTTGTGACTTACTGTTCATACTAAATTTCTCCTTAGCTACTGTTTATCGTTAGTCGGTCTAAGAACGTTTGGTGACTGACTAGTTGACAATCTAGTCGGTCAACTTTTGTTCTTGGACCGACTAAGTCAATTTGTATTCAGACTATTTCATTATGCCTCTTAGTCGGTCTACGTTCACTGTCTGACCGACTAGTCGTGAAACTAGTCGGTCAGAAAGTCTTCTTGGACCGACTAGATTTCTAGGTCTGAATTTTTATTTCTTCTCAGTTCCTCACTTAGTCGGTCCATGCTGTTTGACTGACCGACAAGTTGATGAACTAGTCGGTCAGTGGTTGTTCTTTGACCGACTAGTTTCCTCAGATTTCTATCCGTTGGGATTTAACCTAATTTGTTTTTATGGGACCCTATAAATATGAACCTAGGTCATTTCTCTCTAGGTTAGAGCTGCCATTAAGAGATTCATTGAGATAGAAAGAGATAGCCATTCTCACTCATTTCTAAAGCTCTCTTCCTCACAAGAAACCCATTCTCTCACATTCTAGATCTAGAATCCATATTGAGAGAAGCTTGTTCTTGGTGAGCTCTTCAAGCTTTTGCTTGATTCAAGTCTTCAAATCACTCCTAGGCACCTATTGCTGGTCATTTCCTTGGTGCTAGGTCTTGGTGACTTCATCTTCCTCAAATCCTTCCTTTCACCTATTTGGTAAGAAAAACTCAAGGTATATAATTTTGTGGTAAGATTGTTTATTTCAATATAAACTCATTTATATTGCTTATTGATTCTCTCGGTTGTGAGAGAAGGTTGTGATCCCGGGTTGTGGGATTCACTATTGCCTTTGCATGTATGATTTGATCTTGTGAAGGTTTTTCACAAGATATTCATAGTGGAAATCTTGGGTTAGGGTTTCTAACCTAAGTATCCGGAGGGGATCCGGGTGGTTGGGACGTAGGATCACAGGGAACAAGTCGGGGAGACTTGGGTGGATCCGAACCCTTTAACATCATTTGTTTGCATTGTTAATTTTGTTGTTGTCATTCAATTTAAGCTTCCGCAAATTGTTTTGGTAGTTGTTTGCACTATAATTTGGAATTATACTCCTTGTTATTTTTAAAGTACTATTCACCCCCCTCTAGTACTTGTGCAGTAGCTTGTAGGGCATTACAGTTATTTGAAATATCGGATTTGAAAATCCATTATATATCTTAACTCCCCCTGAATCTAACACATCAAGTTAGATTCTTGGATTAATGCTTTTAAATTTTCATTTAGCACATTGTTATTATTATATCTCTCCCCCTTTGGCATAAGCAAAAAGAGCGAGAGGATAACAACGACAACAATAATGGCCTCAAATAAAAAAGCACGAGAGTCGTAGAATACGACGACGGTTCAAGTGACACCAAAAGAATACGAATAAAATCAAGGCGTGTCAATGAAACCATAGTCGAATAATCGTAAAACGAAATCATCAAAACTCAAATCAATATTACGGATTGAGTTATGGAATATACTCTCCAATATCAGCATTCTTGGTTAATTTAGTGCATGGAAAACAATTCTATGTTTCCATAGAAGAAATTTCTATTTAACCAAGGTAATATCGTCGAGCGACGAAAGCCAACATCAGAGGCATAAAAAAAATTATAAATTTTGCACAATAGTATGAAATGTCAAGCGCGATGTATATATATATATAATATGAACCAGAGTACATCACTGACATACAAAACATCGATCCACCGATCGGGGCACAAAAATACAACATCATATCACAGATATCGGAGTGTCATAAAACATACAACAACATCAAAAGACATCCAAATACATCATCAAAAATATCAAAATACATCAGAATGACCCAAAACCCCACTCTATCCTAACCAAACTCTCTCACACTAGATGTATCATCTAAGGAGCATCGAAGAGTCCTCAAAGAAGCTCAAGAGGAACCGGCAGGATCTGTAGCAGCAGCAGGCTCTGCAGTAGAAGTGGTGGAAACTGGATCAGCAGGAACGTCTGGAAAATCAACAGGAGCGACGGCAGAAGTGGCAATCTCTGGAGCATCAACAGTAGTGGCCTCGGGAGCACCAGTCGGAGTATCCAACGCAGGAGCGGTGGCAACATGTGTGCTCTCGGGGGCACCAGCAGACGAAGCAGCAACAGCAGCACCAGAAGAGGAAGCACCAGCAGCAGTACCAGAAGGGCCCTCGGGGGCACGAGTGGAAGTCTGACAAAGCTCCTCAATGTCCTCCTCGGCCAACTCATCCATCTCCTCATCCAAAGAAACAGGAGGAGGAAGCTGAACACCCATCAGACTAGCCATACAGTAAACTACCTCCTCGGTACGAGCCAAACGAGACTCGTGGCGACGAAGTAACCGAACGACATCATCAAGGGTGGCAGAAGGAGCAGCTGAGGCAGAGTCAGAGGCAGGGGCAGACGCTGAAGGTGTCGTCCTCTGAACGTGACGGAGCGCCGCAAGAGATTTCTTGATGGCCGTCGCGTTCAGGGGAGGACCAAGTGGACGCTCAAAAGACCGGGACAGTCCCTGGCACAATTAGTCGGTCACAGTTCAAGCACTGACCGACTAGATCACGATCTAGTCGGTCGGTCAATGAGCTTGAACCGACTAGTTGCAAACAGAGAACAGTCGAAGATTTCCTGAACAAGAATTAGTCGGTCTGTGTTCATTTACTGACCGACTAGATCTCAATCTAGTCGGTTGGTCACTGAACATGAACCGACTAAAGAGCTAAGCAGGAGAGGAAACTCAAAAAGCTTGAGTTAGTCGGTCTAAGTTCTTCTACTAACCGACTAGATACGAATCTAGTCGGTTGGTGGTTGAACTGAAACCGACTAAATGAGTCCAAAAGTTGATAATCAAGTTCTCTCCTCAATACACTTGGACGATACATCACAATTCTCTCAATAATCATCTAAACTACCCCATTAAACATCGAAATCTCAAATACGACATTCAAATCATGAATTCGAGCAAAAATTCAAAATATCACATAAAATCCCGAAAAATCCAATAAGTCTAGCATGAACGAAATATTTCGAAATATAATAGCATGCAAGGTTATTGAATGAAACATGAATCCTATATCTCGGATTCACCCATAATCCCCAATTCTCGACGCAACCGCACAAAGGAGTCCTCCTTTAGGGGTTTCGTGAAAATATCGGCGATTTGCTTTTGGGTTTCAACGTACACTAAAATGATGTCCTTTTTAGCAACATGATCATCTAAAAAGTGGTGTCAGACATCTATGTGTTTCGAACGGGAATGGTGTACCGGGTTCTTGGAAAGACATATTGCACTTTGGTTGTCAACCATGATAGGACAAGTATCACAATTTATACCAAAGTCTTTAAGTGTGTGTCTCATCCAAAGAACTTGAGCACACGCGGCACCGGTGGCAATGTATTCCGCCTCGGTGGTTGAAAGTGATACGGAATTTTGCTTCTTGGAAAACCAAGAGACAAGGGAATTTCCTATAAAATGGCAAGTGCCACTAGTACTTTTCCTGTCGGATTTGCATCCCGCATAATCGGCATCACTATATGAGATTAACTCATATGTGCTAGTTTCGGATAAAGTAATCCAAAATCTAAAGTGTAACTTAGATAACGGAAAATACGTTTTACCTCTACTAAGTGAGACTCCTTAGGTTGAGACTGATAACGAGCACATACGCATACGACAAACATAATATCGGGCCTACTTGCGGTAAGATAGAGTAAACTACCTATCATACCTCGATATAGACGAATGTCTACATCCTTACCGCCCGTATCCTTATCAAGATGCGTAGTCGTGCTCATTGGAGTCTTTTTCCCGGAGGCACTCTCCATTCCAAATCGCTTTAGCAACTCCACCGTATACTTCGTTTGGTAGATGAAGATTGCATCGTCCATTTGGCGAATTTGGAGACCTAAGAAATATTTGAGCTCGCCCATGTGGCTCATCTCAAATTGTTCCTTCATAACATTAGAAAACTCTTCGCAAAGAGCAAAGTTAGTAGCACCGAAAATGATATCATCAACATATATTTGAACTAGAATTATATCATTATTCGAATGCTTAACAAAAAATGTAGAATCGGCTTCTCCCATTTTATAATTCAAATCCAAAAGAAAGTTCTTTAGGTGATCATACCAAGCTCGGGGAGCTTGTCTCAAACCGTAAAGCGTTTTATTTAGTTTAAAAACATGATTTGGAAATTTTTCATTAATAAAACCCGGAGGTTGAGAAACGTAAACTTCCTCAACAACGTCTCCATTTAAAAATGCACTTTTAACATCCATTTGAAATAATTTAAAATCCTTATGGCATGAAAAAGACAATAATAATCTAATTGATTCTAATCTAGCTACCGGAGCGAAGGATTCTTCGAAATCAATACCTTCCTCTTGACGGTAGCATTGAGCAACTAACCGAGCTTTGTTCCGGACGACGACTTGGTTTTCGTCGGGTTTGTTCTTGAAGATCCACTTTGTCCCTATGATGGTGTGGTTCTTCGATGGCAATGGAACAAGCTCCCAAACTTCATTCCTCTCGAATTGAATGAGTTCCTCCTCCATTGCTAAGATCCAAGCGCTATCTTCGCATGCTTCATTAACATTCTTTGGCTCTATCGAGGAGGCAAAGGCACAATGAGCGAAGTAGTTCACTTGCGATCTCGTCTTGACACTATCATGGATATTGCTAATGACTTGCTCATGAGGATGGTCACGAACGGTATGAAGCCGTTTGGGAATACCTTGGTCACTAGGAACATTCTCAACAACTTCATTAGAGGGGTTAGTCTCAATAGAATCAATAGAATCATTAGACTTAGAATTATCAAACGAATCACATAAAACATCCATAGAATCATTATCATTTGAAATTCTAGTTGGGACAAATCCTTCATTAAATGAGACATGAAGCGATTCCTCGATCGTTGAGGTTCGTTTGTTGAATATCCGGTAGGCTTTGCTACGCGAAGAATATCCAACAAAAATCCCCTCATCGGATCTTGGATCGAATTTGTCCAAACTACCATACGTGTTTTTAATAAAACATTTCGAATCAAAAACACGAAAATGTTTAACTTGAGGCAACCTACCAAACAACAATTCATAACAAGTTTGTTTAGTGCCGGGCCTCAAAAGTATTCTATTAAACACATAGCAAGCGGTGTGTACCGCTTCTGCCCAAAATTGATGGCCAAGTTGGCTATCATCAAGCATAGTGCGAGCACACTCCACTAGCGTCCTATTCTTTCTCTCAACAACACCATTTTGAGGAGGTGCGTGAGGGAAAGAGAAGGTGTGTGTAATACCAACTTCATCACAAAATGTCTCAAAAGACTCATTCTCAAATTCACCTCCATGATCACTACGGATAGTGACAATGGTGGTTCCTAAGAGATTTTGTACTTTCTTAACAAAAATTGTGAAGTTTTCAAAAGCTTCATTTTTATTACATAATGAAAACACCCATGTAAATCTCGAATAATCATCTACGATGACAAGTCCATATCTTGCATTTCCTAAGGAAGCAACTCTAGTTGGCCCAAATAAGTCTAGATGTAATAGCTCTAGTGGCCGTTTAGTAGAAATGCTTTTCTTAGGTTTAAATGAAGATTTAGGAAGCTTGCCACGTTGAAAACAATCACAAATACTTTTCTTTTCAAAAACGAGCTTCGGAAAACCTTTAATGGAATTTAATTTTGAAAGCTTATAAAGTGTTCCAAAGTTCACATGTCCAAAGCGTCGATGCCATAAGTGTTGTTCACTTGTGTTGGCAACGAGACATTGTTCATAGGTCTTAGGTTGATCCAAAATATAAATATCTTTATGACGAGTGCCGGAAAATAATAAATTATTATTATCACTTAAAATATTACACAATCCTTTCGCAAAGCTAACTTTGTAACCTTTGTCACAAAGTTGGCTTATTGAAATAAGATTATGATTTAAGCCATTAACTAGATAAACATCACTAATTAAGGGTTTAGATGGGTTACCCACTTTACCAACACCGACGATAGTTCCGCTCTCGTTGCCTCCAAAGACTACCCAGTTCCCATTAGCAATGGGCACCACTTCGGAAAGCAATTGAGCATCGCCCGTCATGTGTTTTGAACACCCGCTATCGAGTATCCAATTCCCCTTGGAGCTAAATTTAAATTTGTTGCTCCTTTTCTTTTTCTTTTCCTTGAGTACCTAAAGATAGAAAATTTCATATCATGGTACCCAAGGTCATTGGGTCCAAACGATTAGACCTTTGGAAGCCAAGTCCAATTGGACTTAGACTTCCCCACATAATTTCTACTATGCACACCATCCGAAAAATAAGCATTCATATACACTTGTTTTTCATCCATGCTTGTGTCCTTTGGGCTCCAAATAGTGAAAATCTTGGGAGCCCTCATCCTATTGGGTGCATGCATGCGACGTTGATTTCTACGTGATGCATGTTGTGGATAGGCATAAGGAACATGATGGAATGGTGCATGTGGATAATTATTCATATGATGTTGTGGGTGAACATATGCATGAGAGGGAACACGTGCGTGAGGGTGTCTCACAGGGTGTGCACGTGCCCGTGAATGTGTTGCATAAAAATCATCATATGTGTGAGCCGGTGGAGTAGGACGTGTGTTCCTACGTGGCATAGTATTGGTGTACATATAAGCATGCCCCTTCTTTGGAGGTCCACCCAAAGTGGGTTTCTTTCCGAAAGAGGGTGTGGACGAGGTGGAAGCACCATTGGTAGAAGAACTACCAATAGAGTGTTTGCTACCACTCATAGAGTCACCGGAAGTTGGCCTAACAAAAGTAGTGGCCGATTTGGATGAACATCCCATCGTATACCCCAAACTAATGTGGTGATTGGCCGGAAGTAAGTCACTTAGGATTTTATCCAAATGGTCCTTACCCTTATTGAATTTATTAATTCGGCCTAATGTGTTCTCATATTTCTCGGTGAGAGAACGCATAGAAGTATCCAAATTGGATACTTGCGATGTGAGCACATAAACACGAGATTTAAGATTCTCATTCTCAATACTCAAAGTCGAGTTTTGAGAAGTCAAATCCGCTATCCTATGTTCTTCCGGATCATCAATGCTAACATGTTCAAGTCTAGATTTGAGATTAACAATCTCATTTCTTAACTCTTCAACAACGGTGTCGTTATTGGTGATGATAGTCTTAGGCGAGGTTTGAATGCTAGCTAGGTCATCTTTTACTTTAGTATACCTATTTACTAATTTAGTATACTTAGACCATAATTGAGAATTAGCATTCCTAAGGTCATCCAAAGTTACCTCATCGTCTTCGTCGTCACTATCATCGGAAGAGGAGGATCCTTGATCATGCTCCTCTCTTTCCATGAAGCACATGTGCGCTTTCTCCACTTGCTCATCGTCTGAATCTCCGCTTGAGGAATCCTCGGAGTCGGTGAATGTTGCTCTGACATGTCCCTTTTTGTTCCCTTTCTTGTACTTCTTGGACTTATCGAATTTTGACGCCTTACACTTCTCCTTTTGCTTGTTGAGAGGACACTCCGCTTTCATGTGTCCTGGCTTATTGCACTTGAAACACAGAGGAGAGGAAGAGGCGTTAGAAGAACCAAATTTAGCTTTGTTCTTATAGTTACCTTTTCGGAAGAAACGGTTGAACTTCTTGGCCATGAATGCCATGGACTCCAAGTCCAACTCGTTTTCCGAGTCTTCATCATCGGTTGATGTGGATGTGGATGGAGCGGCCTTGAAAGCAATAGCCTTCTTCTTTGGCTCGTCTTGCTTTAGGTAGGACTTCATCTTTTCCTGCAATTTTAGATTGCTATCCTTGCATACCTCGTATGACATTAAAGTACCCATTAGTTGAACTACGGTGTACTTATTCATATCATTACCTTCCTCAATGGCGAAGGTACGCTTTTCCCAAGAAGAAGGAAGTCCTTCGATAAGCTTCGAACACTTCTCCTTTTGGGTGTAGGTTTTGCCGAGAGCCTCCAACTCGTTTATGATGTCGACGAAGCGAGCGTAATACTCCTTCATCTTCTCGCCCTGTTGCATATGAAACATTTCGTAATCTTTGTTAACAACAACGAGTTTAGAGTCTCTTACCCTACTCGTCCCTTCATGTAGTATGAGGAGGGAGTTCCAAATTTGATATGCACTCTTACATGTGCATATCTTATTGAAGTCCTCGGGCTCCAATGCGCATTGCAAGGCGTTCATTGCCTTGGCATTGCTTACCTCCGCGGTGACCTCCGCGGTTGTCCATTTCTCAAAGTCTTCTTCGGCGGGCTCGACGTATTCCTTCATCGTGGTCCTCCATAGAGACGCACTCCAGAGGAAAGTTTCCATCCGGCATTTCCAGTACACGTAGTTGGTACCGTTGAAGAATGGAGGCCTCGTTGAGGAATGTCCTTCCATCACCGAAGATGCTCCTTCACGGTTCCTGAAGGTGCCATAGTCGGAAGGTGGACGCACGGTCTTGTTGTCGTTGGTAGACATAGCTCAGTATCTGGCTTTGATACCAAATGTAATGCCCTACAAGCTACTGCACAAGTACTAGAGGGGGGGTGAATAGTACTTTAAAAATAACGAGGAGTATAATTCCTAATTATAGTGCAAACAACTATCAAATCAATTTGCGGAAGCTTAAATTGAAGACAACAACAAAATTAACAATGCTTAACAATAGAATGTTACTGGGTTCGGATCCACCCAAGTCTCTCCGACTTGTTCCCGGTGATCCTACGTCCCAACCACCCGGATCCCCTCCGGATACTTGAGTTAGAAACCCTAACTCAAGATTTCCACTATGAAATACTTGTGAAAAACCTCCACAAGTCAAATCATACAAAATGTAATTTGTGACTCCCACAACCCGGGATCACAACCACACTCTCACAACCGAGAGTGAAACTTACAATTCAAATATGAAATGAAATAAGAAAACTTCTTACCAAAAAAATACCTATGCCTTGAGTATTGCTTACGAATTAGGGCAAGGATGATTTTGAGGAAGAAGAAGTGGCACCAAACCCTAGCTCCAAGATGTAGATCAGCGATGGAGAGATTTGGGGATGTTGGTGACCTAGAATCAAGCACTTGGCTGGGAAGGCTTCACACTCAATGAATCTCTCTTTGGAAGTAAGAGTTAGGAGAGATTATTGAATGGAATGATTGAGCTTTGAATGAGCTTGGAATGATTTCTCTTGATCTCTAAACTTGTTATAATATCAGCCTTGACAGTAATGAATGCAGCCCATCAAGTATATATAGGATAGAGGAGAGAGAGAAAGAAATTCGAGTCATTAAATGCTCCAACGGCTCTTTTCTGAACCCAACTAGTCGGTCAAAGAACAACCACCGACCGACTAGTTCATCAACTAGTCGGTCGGTCAATTAACACATACCGACTAATGAGTGAACAGAGAAAAGATCAAAGCACAGACATAAGGAACTAGTCGGTCCAAGAAGAGTAGCTGACCGACTGGTTTCACAACTAGTCGGTCGGTTACTCAACTGAGACCGACTAACAGATAAAACTGAAGTCTGAGCTTAAATAGACTTAGTCGGTCCAAGAACAAATGTTGACCGACTAATTCACCAACTAGTCGGTCGCCAAATGAGCTTAGACCGACTAACGATAAACAGTAAGTTAGGTGAAAAATTGGCATGTACAGTAAACTAAACTAGTCGGTCCAAGAAGGAAAGTTGACCGACTAGTTCATCAACTAGTCGGTCGATCAATGAACACAGACCGACTAACGATAAACAGTAGCTTAGGATCAAATGTGCATGTACAGGGAAAGCTCAACTAGTCGGTCACAGAAGCATCACTGACCGACTAGTTCACAAACTAGTCGGTCGGTGAGTCAACTTAGACCGACTAACTGTAAACAGTAAAGAGCTTGGAAATGACTGACTGAAACTAGTCGGTCCAAGAAGCTTTGCCGACCGACTAGATCACCATCTAGTCGGTCAGTTCTTCTTCTTGAACCAACTAACATGCACAAGAAGTCGCGAATCGAAGCGCGAAGCTTCAGGAAGGATTGTATGGAATTCTACTAAGATCCTAGAGCTAAGATATGAGCGTTATGAAGATTTAAACCGTAAGACCTACTCAAGGCTTAACATTCTACGAAAGAAGCTTAAAGACTATAAATAAAACTTGACGATACCGTCTTCAATAGCTTCAATCGAATCTTCATGACTTCTAAAATGGTCCATAAGCTTCAACGAAGCTTTAGGCATACGATCACGTGCTTTGAGAAGTCTTGAGACGTCGTAATTGATATTCATATGAATTTGGTGACGATCTCCATAACTGTGCTCACAAAGTGTTAGTTCACGTTATATTTATGTTTGTTCATCATCCAAAACCAAATCCGGGGAGTCCAATATCCAACACCATCTAATCAAGGCATTACATAATTGTTGGATATGGAAGACGTTTGTACACCCTTGTGGGGGATGTACGAGGGAATACGGACCTCGAACGTCGCGCACACGAAGTCATGTGCAAAGGGAATCTGTTCCCTTGCGGAGAGGATCTCTGTATGAGCGGGAAAGTCGCATTATATATGCATAAGTGCATGTGACATATGGCTAATAAAGGGGGAATATCTTAAGCTTATGTTGTACCATGCATATGGTACAACTTAAGCTTATAATGTGCCATGCATCATGGTACACCTTAATTAAGTTGTTCCAAAGGAACAACTTACCCTAAAATAACTACCTTGGGGGCTATAAATAAGACCCAAGGGTAGCCATTTTCCTTACACATTTGCATGAAATTCATGCATGCATCTTCTTCATAGCGAAGCTCTGCAGAAATATTTCCTCTCCCTCCTTCCAAGTTCTTAATCTAAAATAGAGATTTAGATTGTGGATTAGTAGCCTTACTCCGTTCGTGAGAAGACTCGATCCGTCGTGGCGAATCCGAAGGCAAAGTTCCGAGACTATCGTTCCGCATACGCAAGCGTAAGTCTCCACTTTAATTATCGATCCTAACTTTGTTTTGGACAGGATCCTTCATTGGTATCAGAGCCATATGGGTTCGCCCCGGTCAATCCACCGCCCCGTCGAAACTACGAACGAGTCGTTGTCTTTTTCACGAATGGGTCTCCTACTATTACGGATATAGTAGGAACGCTTCGTGACGGAGAGAACGCAGCGGTTGTTCTTTTCACGTTAGGGTCTCCTATCATTACGGATATGGTAGGAACTCTCCGTGACGGGAAGAACCGACCGTTCACGTAGTACGTTAGTCATTTTTGGCACACGGCCATTAGGCAATAAATAACTTCATCGACGAACGGGTGCTTCATCGAGGAAGATGATGTAAGTTATTTCCATCGGGTAAGAGGAAAATTTGGTGCATGTGCACCATGGCCAAATGGGCTATGAAGGCCATGCATCCCCTCTCCCCATGCGGAGGGGGTTGGCTACGGCCAATAACCACCGGCGACCACCCCATCAAGGGGGAGGATTGAGTGCGGCAACCCCGTTTAAAGGGGATGGCCGGCCATGGCCAAAGGGGCCATGGCCGGCCAACGCCGAATGGCCTTGGCCATGACCGGCCATGGCCAAGCCATGGCCGGCCATGGCCAGGCTGGCAGTGGCCGGCCAAGGGCCAGGCCGGCAGTGGCCGGCCTTGGCAGAGCCTTGCCGGCCAGGCCGGCCCTGGCAGTGGCCAGGGCCGGCGCCCTGGCCACTGCCAGGGCCAGGCCGGCCCTGGCAGAGGCCAGGGCCGGTGCCCTGGCCTCAGGCCAGGGCCTGGCCGAGGCCAGGGCAGGAGCCCTGGCCCCGGCCAGCGGCCTGCCGGCCCTGGCAGAGGCCAGGGCCGGCGCCCTGGCCTCAGGCCAGGGCCTGGCCGGCAGGCCCTGGCAGAGGCCAGGGCCTGGCCGGCCCTGGCCGAGGGGGGCCAGGCCCCCTGGCCGGGGCCCTGGCAGTGGGCAGAGGCCCTGGCCGGCCAGGGCAGAGGCCCTGGCCGGCCTTTGGCCAAGCCCGGGTCAGGGCAGAGGCCCTGACCGGGAAGAAGTTGAATTCGAAAATTGGTCGACCAATTTTGTGTTTTTGGTCGACCAATCCGACAAATGGTCTGGGTCGATTGTAAACTTGCCAGATGACCCATACGGGGTAACAAATGGCCTTGGTCAAACTCGAATGTGTAGATTAGTCCATACGGGGCTAACCACAGTGCCGAATAGTTCATACGGGACTAACGTTTTAATGAAGTTTTTCATTTTGGGCTCTACTCCTTGAAGATTAGCCATAGTGCTCTACTTCATGCGAGATTAGCCATGTCATTGTGCTCTACTCTACGGAGATTAGCCAATGTACTTGTGACGTTGTGCTCTACTCTACGGAGATTAGCCAACGTGCTTTCAAAATTTTTGGAAAAAGATGTTTTTCAAATAGGTTATGTCCCGTCCTTAAATCGGGATAGCGCAATTTAGAATTCCAAGTCCTACCACGATCCGGCCATGGTTATCTAACCCATGGGTGTGTAGAACAGGTCTCGTGGCTTGGCAATTGTTGCGTTAAAATTCTTTGCGCTAATTCTCACCTATTCTATTTTGAAAGATAAGTTTTTCAAAGTGATTTTCCGCTGCTAATACCATACGGGTATTATTTCTGATTTCTTTTTACTTGAGATAAGTAAGAGGGATACTTTGAAAGTTACTACTAGATGGTAGTTGGGAACGTAGTGAACTTCTCGATTCTAGAGTAACATTTCAACGCATCCAAGGAACTTATCAAGTGTTTAAAGAATCGAAACTTTATGCATAGAATTTTGATCGTGTTTTTCATTCTCTTTGTAGTTTTTTGAATCGAAAATGTCTACCGCTTCTAAGAATATTGTCGCAGAGCTTAACAAAGGTGAAAAGCTCAATGGCGACAATTATAAACTTTGGTCAATAAAGATCCAATATGTTTTGGAGGAGCAAGATGTGCTCGAAACACTCCAAAACATAATGGTAGAACCTGAGTTGGGCAATACGGCCCAACACAAAAGGGACCGGGAAGCTTATGACACTTGGACTCGAAAGAACAAAATAGCACGTATTACGTTACTGTCCGCGATGGACAATGACATAATGCGCCTATTTCGGGAATTCGACCTAGCTAAAGACATATGGTCTGAGCTAGAGATAAAGTTTGGTGGAACTTCGGTTACCAAACTCCGCTCCTTGAATATTCAATTTGATTCGTACAAGATGCGGCGAGATCATTCTATGAAAAAGCATCTCCGCCACATGGCGAATCTTATATCTGAATTAAAGGATGCGGGTGTTACGCTGTCTGACGAACAGCAGATCCAAGCGGTCATTCGTTCACTCCCAGATAGCTGGGATAACATGAAAATGCATCTCACTCATAATGAATGCATTAAAACTTTAAGCGATGTTTCGAAACACCTCGAACTCGAGGAAGAGCGGATTCAAGCCGCAAAACCAAGTGCAGAAGTGCACGTGGCCGCTAGTTCCTCACATGGAGGAAATAAGCGGAACGCTTAAGGTTTGTGAACGAACGTAAGCAAGAACCGGAGACCTCAAAGAAGACAAAGAACAAAAAGTGGCAAAAGAATGTGCACTCAAAGAAGAAAAACTTGAAGAAGATCAAGTGCTTTAAGTGCAACAAGTACGGTCACTTCGCCCGTAAGTGTACGGATGGAAGTGACAAGGTAACTTGTAGGGCTAGTTACATATGTGTTTCTAGTTCCGTGTTTCTTGCTGAATCTAACTATTTTTGGTTGATTGATTCAGGGGCCACAGACCACGTTGCGAAGGACAGAAGGTTCTTCGTAGAGTATCGAAAGATAACTCAAGGAACAAAGTGGATATACGTCGGCAACAACACACGTGTTGAAGTCAAAGGCGTCGGAACATGCAAGCTAGTTCTCGACAACGGCCGGACTTTATTATTGCACGACGTCCTCTTTGCTCCAGATATTAGAAGGAATATCGTTTCCGTGGTCATGTTAATGTCTTTAGATTATGAGTGGAGGTTCTATAAACAATGTGTTGACCTTGTTTGTAATAATTCTTTGATTGGTTCTGGTAATGTTTGTAATGGATTAATTGTTTTAAATACAATGTATGATGTTGCTTCTTCCATTAATGAAAGTTTTCATTTGACAAATGCTTCTAACTCTGAGTCTGAAATCATTTGTTGGCATGCAAGACTTGGTCATATTGGACCAACTAGAATGGATAGACTTGCCAAAAGTGGCTTGCTATCTAATGTTTCAAAAGTTGAAATGTCAACTTGCGAACATTGTCTTGTAGGGAAAACTTGTCGCAAGCCGTTTGGAACTGGCACAAGGGCCGAAGTTCCATTACAGCTTATCCATTCGGACATTTGCGGTCCAATGAATGTTAAGACAAGACACGGGAAGTCCTATTTCATCACATTCATTGATGACTTCACCTGTTTCGGACATATCTATTTGATATCCCACAAAAGTGAAGCTTTGGCTTGCTTTAAAAACTATATGAGTTTGGTGGAGAATCAATTAGATCGCAAGATTAAGGTTTTGCGAACCGATAGGGGCGGTGAATATCAATCAATAAGTTTTAAGGAACTTTGTGATGAAAAAGGCATAGTACATCAGGTAACTATGCCTTACACTCCGCAACAAAACGGTGTTGCAGAAAGAAGGAATAGGACATTGATGGAAATGGTCCGATCAATGATGTCTCAGGCAAATTTGCCTATCACCTTTTGGGGTGACGCATTATTGACGGCAGCATTCATCTTAAACCGTGTACCCTCGAAGTCGGTAAGTTCTACTCCTTATGAGTTGTGGAACAATAGAACTCCAGACTTAAACATTCTAAAACCTTGGGGTTGTGCCTCTTACGCACATTTATCCTCTCACAAATATGGCAAACTTGGGCCACGTGGGAGGAAGTGTATCTTCATCCGATACGCTGAAAACTCCAAAGGATATGTTTTCGTCGGTCAAGAGGACAATGTGGGTCTAATAGAATTCGAATCGAGGGATGTTGTCTTCTTGGAAAAAGAGTTTCCAAGACAGGGTGAGATAAGTCAAGACTTATCCTTGTTTGAGACTTGGGATCAAGAATGATCGGAACGTTCGAGTGGGAGAATCCTTGGTGAAGAAGAAAATACGTTTCAAACTTCACCAATGGATGATACGAACGATACCAATCCTAATCCGAGTGGGAGTGATGTTATTCCAAGTGGGAGTGATGTCATTCCAAGTGGGAGTGATCAAACTCAAACAAGACGTAGTAATCGAACGAGGCTAACACCTCTGAGATTTGAGGATGAATTTCCTCAAACATTCATGACATTACTACAAGATGATGACGAACCTGCAAACTTCAAACAGGCCGTCACATGCCCTGCTAAAGATAAATGGATAGCGGCAATGGAAGAAGAACTTCAATCCATGAAAACAAACCAAGTCTGGGACTTGGTTGATTTACCTAAGGGACGTAGAGCCATTAGGAACAAGTGGGTTCTCAAAATCAAGCATAAGGCTGATGGCTCCATCGAGAAATATAAAGCTCGCCTTGTTGCGAAAGGTTTCACGCAACAGGAAGGAATAGACTACGAAGAGACTTTCTCTCCTGTCGTGCGTTTTACCTCGATTCGCTTAATTCTGGCAATGGTGGCTTGTTTGGACCTCGAATTACATCAGATGGATGTAAAGACTGCCTTTCTTAACGGAGAACTAGATGAGGAGATCTACATGGAACAACCAAACGGGTTCGTACAAGAAGAAAACAAACATAAGGTTTGTAAACTTCGTAAATCCATATATGGTCTTAAACAATCCTCAAGGCAGTGGTATATGCGCTTTCAAGAAGTTGTTTTGTCGTATGGATTCTCCATGCTCGACGAAGACAATTGCGTATATATTAAGAGGATTAAAAACAAGTATGTAATTATGTCTCTTTATGTAGATGACATACTTATAGCCGGAAATGATAAGCGTCTTATCTTGGATATCAAAACTTGGCTTTCATCCGTCTTTGAGATGAAAGACATGGGTGAAGCTGCATATATCCTTGGGGTTAAGATCTCAAGGAATCGTTCCAAGAAACTTCTTTCTCTCTCTCAAGAGACATATATAAAGAAAGTTTTAGAACGGTTTAATATGCAGGATTGCAAGCCAATTGATACTCCAATAAGCAAAGGCGAGGGTCTATGTTTGGAGATGTGTCCCAAAGATCCAAAAGAAAAGAAAGCTATGGAAAAAGTTCCATACTCCAGTGCTGTCGGGAGTCTGATGTACGCCATGATGTGTACCAGACCGGACATTTGCTATGCTGTTGGTATGGTAAGCCGTTACCAATCCAACCCAGGACAAGCACACTGGAAAGCGGTGAAGAGGATATTAAGATACCTCAAAGGGACTGCGGACTATGCGTTATGCTATCAAGGCAATACCTTGAGACTCGAAGGCTATACTGATGCTGATTGGGCGGGTGATCTCGACGAGCGAAGATCTACCTCAGGCTTTGTTTACTTGCTCGGGAATGGTGCAATATCCTGGAGCAGCAAGAAGCAAACCTGCATCGCCTTATCAACCATGGAAGCCGAATTCGTAGCATTCAGCATGGCGGTCCAAGAAGCTGTTTGGCTTAGGAAATTCTTAGACAGGCTGATGAATGCCTCTGACTCGAGCACTGTTCCTATATACAGTGATAGTCAAGCTTCGATTGCCTATGTCAAAGATCCTAAATTTCATTGTAAGACCAAACACATTGACATTCGATTCAAGTTTGCGAAGGATTATGACAAACGGAAGGAAGTAGACATAGGATACATATCCACGCATGAGATGATAGCGGATCCCCTTACTAAGGCGATCCCCAGAGATGTGTTTTTTAAACACTTATCATCTATGGGAATGCGTAGGTGCTGAGCTGTATCATGTAATATTTCCCATGTCTATAGAAGATCAAAGTTTAATAAAAGAAAGAAGTTCTTTTATATATTGCATACAAGTTTCTTACAAATGATTTTAAACATTTGTGTTTAAGTCTCAGCTATTTTATTGTGTGTATGTCGGACAGATTAAGGTTGGCTCTCTCACATGAGCAACCGCCTTATCTTATCAGATGGATAAGATAGAGATGAGACTAGTTTAAAGTCAAAATCATTAGACAAATGATTTAGAGTCATGACTTAAACAATATAGTCGAATAAAAGATCTGCATCATACGGATGCTTACAAAAGATCTGAGATCTGTATCACAAGGATATAAAGATCTCATTGGATTTTTTAAATCCTATCTGTCTTATGCAGGATGAGAGTCCGTGAGTATTTCACGAGTAGTATGGGGACTCAAAAAGATAGGCACTGTGGTGTCTGATCTTTTCATCCGTACAACATCATTAAGACATACTCTCCCTGGGAAAGGAGTGATGTTGTAATACGTGTTCATACCACGTATGCATTTCGACCACTGAGTTAGTAGCAATAGTGTTTGCTATTATGTGAGACTCAAAGGCCATACGGGTCTTAACACTTACCCTCAAGGACTCCAATTGGTTCCTTTAGATTTGACGAGATGATTGCTATCTTAGCGTGTTACTAATGGGCTATGGTAATTCGGCTCGGCGGGGCACGTTAGAAAAGCGAATCAAGTCAAGATCAGAAGGTTCACAAGAAGAGGAAGATTGATTTCATATTCACATTTGGACTTTAATGATTCAAAGCTGGCCAGCCAATTGTAATCCAGATGGGATTCAATTGTTGAATATAAAGTATAAGAAATGTGAAGAAATAATCTAGGGTAAAGCATGCGTTGAACTACTCAACTTTGCACCTTCGAGGTCGTTGTGTATCTCTAACAAGTGCACAACAACAGACTCTACGCGCATGACGGTCGCACGGTCTATTTCTCGGTATGATAGATGAAAGAACTAAGGGAAAGACGTTCTCTTACAATCCCCTCAAGTGTGAGTGGGAGATGTTGGATATGGAAGACGTTTGTACACCCTTGTGGGGGATGTACGAGGGAATACGGACCTCGAACGTCGCGCACACGAAGTCATGTGCAAAGGGAATCTGTTCCCTTGTGGAGAGGATCTCTGTATGAGCGGGAAAGTCGCATTATATATGCATAAGTGCATGCGACATATGGCTAATAAAGGGGGAATATCTTAAGCTTATGTTGTACCATGCATATGGTACAACTTAAGCTTATAATGTGCCATGCATCATGGTACACCTTAATTAAGTTGTTCCAAAGGAACAACTTACCCTAAAATAACTACCTTGGGGGCTATAAATAAGACCCAAGGGTAGCCATTTTCCTTACACATTTGCATGAAATTCATGCATGCATCTTCTTCATAGCGAAGCTCTGCAGAAATATTTCCTCTCCCTCCTTCCAAGTTCTTAATCTAAAATAGAGATTTAGATTGTGGATTAGTAGCCTTACTCCGTTCGTGAGAAGACTCGATCCGTCGTGGCGAATCCGAAGGCAAAGTTCCGAGACTATCGTTCCGCATACGCAAGCGTAAGTCTCCACTTTAATTATCGATCCTAACTTTGTTTTGGACAGGATCCTTCAATAATTCCTATGACTCAAATGGAAAGAAGCAAGAATAAAATACATGGATTACAATAGCTTCTCCTAGAGTCTAGTCTTCAAGCTCTTAATGCCTTGATTCTTTCAATCATCTTCCAAACTTTGGCACCTCTTGATGAGCTTTCTTTCATCAAGCTCCAAGCTAGGCAATGCTCCTCTTAATGTCCATCCTCATGCTTCAAGCTTTGGCTTCATTTGATTATCTTCATGACTTCATCCAAGCTTGAGCAATCCATCACTCTTGAAGGTCTTTAAGATATCCTTTGCATCATCCTCCAAGCTTTATGCTTTGAATCATCAACATATAATCATTAAGATAAACTGAGACCAAAACATGAGATTGATTAGCACACTAACATAATGTGTTGATTATCATCAAAACAACATTAGTCTTGACCCTCAAGAACTAACATGAATTAGGTCCGCATGAGGGGCCGAGACGTGTTTTGCAAAATTTTTGTCATGTCCGGCGTTTTCGCACGTACTCAGTCTCCTCCTCGAACATAGTCGGCAATTAGTAGCGCTGTCTCAGGTCTTTCAGGGCTAGTACATTTCCCCCACAATGGTTTCCATAAAGGCCATCGTGGATCTATCGAATCACATAATTAGCTTCCTCAGGGTTTAGACATTTGAGGTAGGAGAGTGCGTCATACCGGGCCTGTCGCCTCTTATAAAGCGAACCCTCATGCAAAACAAATCGAAAAGTCCTCCTTTCCAACTTTCGTGCCTCAGTTGGGTTGGTCTGTGTCACGCCCCGCTTCCCTAAAATGGAGGCGAGATGTGAAAAGGTCCGCACGAGAGTGGAGCTGTGAAGCCCCAAACCCGATAAGCGTCAATAAACATAAGCAGGTCCCTGTAACCACAACGGAACAATAATAATAACACAAGGAGAGACTAAAATAAAATCTCATATCTCACAAATTGTCCAACGTGAAAATAAGTTCAACTTCCAGAAAAGCCACCAGGCTAAAAGAAAGAGTCTAAGGCCCAGAACAAGGCCAACAAAAGCAACAACGCCACAAGGTATAGGTGCTACGCACCGACAACAAAACAACAGTCTAAACAAAAGGAAAACACAACGAAGACACTAGGACTGGTTCCCAGTGTCCACGTACTCCCCGTCAAACACAAGCTCGGGCTCGGCGTCAGCAAACACCTCGTCCTCAACAAGGTACTCAGGCTCAGGATCTAACATGTGTCACCCAAAAGAGTGAAGGGACACATGTCAGCAAGTCTAAAAGACTTGAGCAAGGAAACTGAAAGTAAGGCAACTAGCAACCTAGCAGTTATAGTATGTATGACATGGCAGTTATAACATGAGTGCACAAGCAAGACATGGCGAGTCAATAAGTACAAGAGAACAATTATCGGGACAAGACAAGAGTAGCCAAGCCACTAACAATCTCAATCAATTCACTATTCACATTTCACTGTTGTTTGTAGATGTTTACGCCTTAGAGCTAAATGGTATAACATTCACGTTGATTGGCCGCTTAACACTACCCCAAAACACAGATTTTACGCCTTACCACTGCAGTTGCTGATCGGGCAGACTCCCAGTTGAATGGCCGCTTAACTCTTACCCCCAATACCCACATGATGACGAGCCAGAGTCCCCGCACACGAGCTCAGTAAATGAGCCAGGGTTGCCCCGCACGGGAGCTCGCATCCTAATTCATGATTCATAAGCATTTGGCATAGGGGTGCACCTAGCCTCAATATCGAGCGTTGGGGTTAGCAACTCATTATGCTCGCTTCTGGTCACGAGCCAGGAAACACAAGTATTGTAGCGATGCTACGCAATCACGGGATCACTCAAAGAATGCAATGACATGACAATTAATTTGCGTACCGTTAATGGAATTTAAACATGACATGGTAATTGTGCAACATGATATATGTCGGAACTAGCTTCGTTGTCAAGCTAGTTCCCCAATTTGCGCCTAGGCGAGTATCATTTCGTCGCCTAGCCTCTTTTACGCCTACAACAAGCAAATGGCCTAAAACATGGCCTAAACCCTAAGAGGCAAGTTTCACTTGCCTAGCACCGGGGATGACGATCACGAAGGTTCATCTCGCGGATGCTAATCTACGGGGGAGTCGCTGTTATGGGGAAACAATCATCAAAACAACATTCATTCATTAGGGTTTCATAAAAATACAAATAGGTTATGAAAACATCGAGAGATCGATTTCTTACCGAGAGGAGGCGGAAGAAACACTCCGGAGAACCTAGGGACCAGATCTGGAAACGAATGGAGAAGTTTGGAGAACTAGGGTTTTTGGGGGATTTTGGGGATTTGATGAGATTTTGGGGAAGATGAGAGGTAGAATGTGTTGAGGGATGGTTTGGATGATGGATCTTGGGCTTGGAATGAAGGAATAAGGGTTTGGGGAAGAAGGGGGCTCAATGGGGGAGAAACTAGGGTTGTGGGTCGAGTGGAGGAAGAAGAAAACGTTTGGGAGGGGTTTAAATTGGATGGGCTGGCGGCTGCCCAGAAATTAGGGTTTTAACACAGATTAGTCGGTCAAAGAGCAACCACTAACCGACTAGTTTGGCAACTAGTCGGTCGGTCGACCAACTCAGACCGACTAAGTGTAAACAGTAACTTCTGAACGAAAATAGGATTTAGATCTAGTCGGTCGATGAACAACTACTGACCGACTAGTTTGACATCTAGTCGGTCGGTGAACGTTCTTAGACCGACTAAGAGTGAACAGTACTGATACTAAAATTTAGATGATGTGTTAGTCGGTTAAAGAAGCATTGCCGACCGACTAGTTTGCAACCTAGTCGGTCAACCAACGTTCTTAGACCGACTAACGGTAAACAGTAACTCCTGAGAAATTTAGAAAGCCAACTAGTCGGTCCAAGAAGGATTGCCGACCGACTGGATCGTCATCTAGTCGGTCGGTGCCCCTTCTTACACCGGCTAATAAGCACCAAAAGTTCCGATACGGAGCGCGGAGCTCCGGGATCGATTCCTAAGACTCCTAGGCTTGATCTAATAGTAAGATACGACTGTTATGAAGCCCGTCACGAATGACTTGCTCCGAAATCGACGATCCTAAGGAAGAAATGAGAAAACACGACGAAACGATCAAAAATGAAAGCTATGGAGACGATAACCACACAAAAGGAGAAAATCCATCAAAACATATATTATATTATATTAAATCCAGATACAAGGAAACCAGTCGTTACATCCTCCCCACCTTAAGAAAAATTCCGTCCTCGGAATTTCCAAACACTCACGTGTCCGGAAACAAAAGTGGAAAACGCTCTCGCATCTCATCCTCATTCTCCCAAGTAGACTCTCCAGGTGAGCCGTGTTTCCACATCACCCTCACAATATTGACAATCTTGTTCCGAAGCAATTTTTGACGCATGTCCAGAATCTGCACTGGATGCTGGTCATACGTCATATCGGGGCGAACGGTAATCTCCGAAAAATCCACAGCATGAGATGGATCGCTAATGTATCGACGAAGCTGCGACACATGGAAAACATTGTGAACTCCTTCCAAAGATGGCGGCAAGGCCAAGCGATAAGCTACCTCGCCAACCCTCTCCAAAATGTCAAACGGTCCAATGTATCGCGGGCTCAACTTCCCTCGCTTCCCAAAACGAATCACACCACGATTCGGGTAAATCTTCAAGAACACATGGTCGCCAGGTTGAAACTCCAAAGGACGACGTTTAGCATCCGCCCAATGCTTAAAACGGTCCTGAGCAATCCTCAACCTCTCCCGAATATTCCTGACGACCTCCACGGCCTCCACAATCATCTCAGGTCCCAACAGCTCCCGATCGCCAACGTCGTCCCAACTCAATGGCGATCGACATTTCCTCCCATAAAGGGCGGCAAAAGGCGCCATGCCAATGCTCGCCTGGAAGCTGTTGTTGTAAGAGAACTCCACCAAGTGTAGATGGTCCTCCCACGAACCCTTGAAATCCAACATGCACGCCCTCAGCATGTCTTCCAAGATCTGAATTGTCCTCTCGGACTGGCCATCCGTCTGTGGATGGTACGTCGTGTTGAAAATCAGACGCGTACCCAAACTCTTCTGCAAACTCTGCCAGAACTGAGATGTGAACCTCGTGTCTCTGTCTGACACGATACTCACGGGGACTCCGTGAAGTCGCACAACCTCCTGCACGATTCACGTTACATCACTATCCCAACTAGGAAAAGGAAATAAAACGGAGAGTAAAAGAATTTTTACCTCCATATATCTCCTTGCTAGCGCCTCAGTGGACTGTCCCACTCGGAACGGAATAAAGTGCGCAGATTCGGTCAATCGATCTACGATCACCCAAATCGCGTCATTCTGCTTCGGACTCCGAGGTAGTCCAGTCACGAAATCCATAGTGATGTGTTGCCACTTCCACTCCGGAATCGGAAGCGGTTGTAGCAATCCGGCCGTACGCTGATGCTCCGCCTTCACTTGCTGGCAAACCAAGCACTTGGCCACACTCCGAGCCACACTCCTCTTAATACCATGCCACCAAAAATTCACACGAAGATCCTGGTACATCTTGGTGCCACCAGGATGCACAGAATACGGCGAACTGTGTGCCTCCACCATCAACTCCTCTCTAATATCCCCAGCTGGCACACACAACCTGGCTCCAAACCCAAGCGAGCCATCCTCATGAATCAAAAAGTCAGTCCGCAGACCGGCTTCCACCAGCTCCCGAATCTTCACCAGCTTCGGATCCTCAGCCTGGCTAGCCTTAATCCGATCCACGATCGTCGACTGTACCTGCATGTACATCAATGAAGAAGCCTCCCCAGGAAGGACAATCTCAACACCAGACTCGCAAAAATCCTGCTACAATCTCCACTACGAGGTCAAAATCATCACCGCTGGAAGCCTACTCAGCGCATCCGGAACCACATTCACCTTGCTATGGTGAAACTGCAAATCAATATCATAATCCGCCATAAGCTCCAACCATCGACGCTGTCGCATGTTGAGCTCCTTCTGAGTGAAAATATACTTCAAGCTTTTGTGATCGGTGAAAATCTTCACTTTCTCACTCAGCAGGAAGTGCCTCCAGATCTTAAGAGCGAACACAACGGCAGCCAACTCTAAATCATGCGTCGGGTAATTCTTCTCATGAAACTTAAGCTGACGAGACGCATACACTACAACATGCCCGTACTGATGCAACACATAACCTAGACCCTTGCCAGAAGCATCGCAAAAGATCTCAAATCCACCGCTGCGATCAGGCACAACAAGAATAGGGGCCGTCGTCAACCTCTCCTTCAGAACGCCAAAAGCATTCTCACAATCACCCGACCAAACAAAAGGTACATCCTTCCGCGTCAACCTGGTCATCGGCTCGGCAATACGAGAAAAGTCCTTAATGAAACGTCGATAGTAACCAGCAAGTCCAAGGAAACTCTGAATCTCAGACGCAGACGACGGAACAGGCCACTCTCTGATGGCCCTAATCTTCTCGGGATCCACTGAAATACCATCTCCAGTCACCACATGCCCGAGAAAAGCAACTCTATCCAGCCAAAACTCGCACTTCGAAAACTTAGCATACAAACGATGCTTCCTCAAGATCTCCAATACCGTCCTCAAGTGCGAGGCATGCTCTTCCTCCGACTTCGAATAGATCAGAATGTCGTCAATAAAGATAACAACAAACTTATCCAAAAAGTCGTAGAAAATCAGGTTCATCAGATTCATGAAAACTACGGGCGCGTTAGTTACGTCGAAAGGCATAACCACAAACTCATAGTGTCCATACTTCGTCCTGAACGCTGTCTTCGGAACATCTCCCTTCTTCACCTTCAACTGATGGTAACCACTCCTCAAATCCAATTTAGAAAACACCCTCGAACCTCCAAGCTGATCAAAAATATCATCGATGCGAGGCAACGGGTATTTATTCTTAATGGTCACCGCATTCAACTCCCGATAGTCCACGCACATGCGACGCGAACCATCCTTCTTCTTCACTAGCAGCACCGGTGCTCCCCACGGAGACACACTAGGATTGATATAACCCGTCTGCAAAAGCTCATCCAACTGCCTCCGCAACTCTTCCAATTCTGCAGGTGCCATACGATACTGTGCCTTCGAAATCGGCTGCGCACCTGGAATAAGATCGATAGAAAATTCTAAAGCTCGATCAGGTGGCAAACCAGACATCTCCTCGGGGAAGACGTCGCCAAAATCATGCACCACAGCTGGCCACTCCAGCTCCAACCGCATAGCCACAACCTCCACCGGCCTGGCCCGAAATCTGACAGGACCAAGCGAACTGCTACCACGACTGAACTCAAATACTGGATGTCCGAGAATCTCGAACACCACCTTCTTCCTTCGACAGTCGATCGTAGCATAAAAGCTCGCAAGCCAGTCCATCCCAAGAACTGCATCATAGTTGATGATGTCGTGGACAATGAAATCAGTGAAAAGCTCATGTCCACATACCACCAACGAGCAAGAATTGCAACCACGATGCACCGAGACCACGCCATTCCCTGTAACGATATTCCAACTCTTGGGAAGAGGGGACGTTGACAAGGAGTGCCTCTCCACGAAGCTCCGAGAAATGATGCACATCGATGCACCAGAGTCAAAGAGGACCCGTGCAGGAAATGTGCAAACCAAAACCACACCTAACAAGCAATTAACAATCAAACCCTAGTCTAGCAAACAATCATGTTCAAGCAAACAACACAATCTAATCAATCAAAACAACCTAGGAAAGTAACAACTAGATTGAGGATTACCTGCGATAACCTCATCCACAGCCTCGCTCTCCACAGCGGTCATCAGAAAAGCCTGCCTCCTCGGCGGAACTGCCTGCTGAAAAGCCTGCCTCTGTGGAACAAGAGCTGCTCCACGACCAGCAGGAACAGACGCTCGCTGCTGCAACGGCTGTGCTGCAACGGGTGCCCTCTGCAGCTGACCCGCATGCCGACAATCCTTCACGACATGAGAAGCATCACCACAAACCAGACACTGGCCCAAAAACTTCCGACACTGCTCCTTGATGTGGCCAGGCTTGCCGCAGAAATGGAAAGTCTTCAGAATAGGCCCTTCTGGCCTCTTAAACTGAGGTGGTTGATTAGGCTTGAAACCAGGCCTAACCACCGCTCTGGCCTGCTCCATAGGCCTCTTCCCAGCACCAACAATAGACCCCCTCCTCTGACTCAGGTTCAGCTCCTGCCTCCTCGCAGCGACCAAAACCTTCTGATAAGAGTCCAGATCGGAGGAAGACACAAAACTCTGGAGCTCCAAAGAAAGTCCCTGTAGGAACCTTTGATCCCTCTCATCAGCATCCTGCACCATCTTCAGTGCGAACCGACTCAGCCTAGTGAACTCTTGGTGGTACTGGTCCACCGTCAAGCTCCCTTGCTTCAGATCAATGAAGCGCTGCAGCATCTCCTTCTTAGCAGCCTTCGGAAAGAATTCCTCATCAAACCTGGACTTAAAGGTAGCCCAAGCTATCAGCTCCACCAACATCTTCTCTTCCGCATCCCACCAGTTCCGAGCATTATCCTTGAGTTGCCTCCTCGCCAAATCAACCCATCCAGCCGGGGTAATCTTGGCCATCTTCAGATTGTCCTCGATGTTCCGAATCCACTCATCGACAGCCAGAGGACCCTCAGACCCATCAAAATATGCGGGACCCAGCTCCCAAAATTGCTTCGCTCCCGGCTCAGAGCGAGGGGCATCCGGAAGAGCCCGGGCAGCTCGAGCAAGTTGAGCATTCTGGACTTGCAGGAGCACGCCCTGTTGCACTTGCATCATCTGGAGCATCATCCGCATCATCTCCCCATTGGTGGGTTCCCGCTAAGGCTCCTCATCATGAGGGAGTGCACCACTACCCCCACCACGGGTGAATCGCCTTCCTGTCATCTAATGACACAGAAAACGAATCAGATTAGACTCATAGCTTATGACTCGGACGTCGAACTTAGTTTACTGGACATTTTAATATTATTATCGCTATTCCGATAATCACAGTTACAGAAGGGCCTGCATGGGCCACCAACAAAACCTGTCACGCCCCGCTTCCCTAAAATGGAGGCGAGACGTGAAAAGGTCCGCACGAGAGTGGAGCTGTGAAGCCCCAAACCCGATAAGCGTCAATAAACATAAGCAGGTCCCTGTAACCACAACGGAACAACAATAATAACACAAGGAGAGACTGAAATAAAATCTCATATCTCACAAATTGTCCAACGTGAAAATAAGTTCAACATCCAGAAAAGCCACCAGGCTAAAAGAAAGAGTCTAAGGCCCAGAACAAGGCCAACAAAAGAAACAACGCCACAAGGTATAGGTGCTACGCACCGACAACAAAACAACAGTCTAAACAAAAGGAAAACACAACGAAGACACTAGGACTGGTTCCCAGTGTCCACGTACTCCCCGTCAAACACAAGCTCGGGCTCGGCGTCAGCAAACACCTCGTCCTTAACAAGGTACTCAGGCTCAAGATCTAACATGTGTCACCCAAAAGAGTAAAGGGGCACATGTCAGCAAGTCTAAAAGACTTGAGCAAGGAAACTGAAAGTAAGGCAACTAGCAACCTAGCAGTTATAGTATGTATGACATGGCAGTTATAATATGAGTGCACAAGCAAGACATGGCGAGTCAATAAGTACAAGAGAATAATTATCGGGACAAGACAAGAGTAGCCAAGCCACTAACAATCTCAATCAATTCACTATTCACGTTTCACTGTTGTTTGTAGATGTTTACGCCTTACAGCTGAATGGTATAACATTCACGCTGATTGGCCGCTTAACACTACCCCAAAACCCAGAGTTTACGCCTTACCACTGCAGTTGCTGATCGGGCAGACTCCCAGTTGAATGGCCGCTTAACTCTTACCCCCAATACCCACATGATGACGAGCCAGGGTCCCCGCACACGAGCTCAGTAAATGAGCCAGGGTTGCCCCGCACGGGAGCTCGCATCCTAATTCACGATTCATAAGCATTTGGCATAGGGGTGCACCTAGCCTCAATATCGAGCGTTGGGGTTAGCAACTCATTATGCTCGCTTCTGGTCACGAGCCAGGAAACACAAGTATTGTAGCGATGCTACGCAATCACGAGATCACTCAAAGAATGCAATGACATGACAATTAATTTGCGTACCGTTAATGGAATTTAAACATGACATGGTAATTGTGCAACATGATATATGTCGGAACTAGCTTCGTTGTCAAGCTAGTTCCCCAATTTACGCCTAGGCGAGTATCATTTCGTCGACTAGCCTCTTTTATGCCTACAACAAGCAAATGGCCTAAAACATGGCCTAAACCCTAAGAGGCAAGTTTCACTTGCCTAGCACCAGGGATGACGATCACGAAGGTTCGTCTCGCGGATGCTAATCTACGGGGGAGTCGCTGTTATGGGGAAACAATCATCAAAACAACATTCATTCATTAGGGTTTCATAAAAATACAAATAGGTTATGAAAACATCGAGAGATCGATTTCTTACCGAGAGGAGGCGGAAGAAACACTCCAGAGAACCTAGGGACCAGATCTGGAAACGAATGGAGAAGTTTGGAGAACTAGGGTTTTTGGGGGATTTTGGGGATTTGATGAGATTTTGGGAAAGATGAGAGGTAGAATGTGTTGAGGGATGGTTTGGAAGATGGATCTTGGGCTTGGAATGAAGGAATAAGGGTTTGGAGAAGAAGGGGGCTCAATGGGGGAGAAACTAGGGTTGTGGGTCGAGTGGAGGAAGAAGAAAACGTTTGGGAGGGGTTTAAATAGGATGGGCTGGCGGCTGCCCAGAAATTAGGGTTTTAACACAGATTAGTCGGTCAAAGAGCAACCACTGACCGACTAGTTTCGGTCGGTCGACCAACTCAGACCGACTAAGTGTAAACAGTAACTTCTGAACGAAAATAGGATTTAGATTTAGTCGGTCGATGAACAACTACTGACCGACTAGTTTGACATCTAGTCGGTCGGTGAACGTTCTTAGACCGACTAAGAGTGAACAGTACTGATACTAAAATTTAGATGATGTGTTAGTCGGTTAAAGAAGCATTGTCGACCGACTAGTTTGCAACCTAGTCGGTCAACCAACGTTCTTAGACCGACTAACGATAAACAGTAACTCCTGAGAAATTTAGAAAGCCAACTAGTCGGTCCAAGAAGGATTGCCGACCGACTGGATCGTCATCTAGTCGGTCGGTGCCCCTTCTTACACCGGCTAATAAGCACCAAAAGTTCCGATACGGAGCGCGGAGCTCCGGGATCGATTCCTAAGACTCCTAGGCTTGATCTAATAGTAAGATACGACTGTTATGAAGCCCGTCACGAATGACTTGCTCCGAAATCGACGATCCTAAGGAAGAAACAAGAAAACACGACGAAACGATCAAAAATGAAAGCTACGGAGACGAAAACCACACAAAAGGAGAAAATCCATCAAAACATATATTATATTATAATAAATCCAGATACAAGGAAACCAGTCGTTACAGTCTGCTTCTCCCCGGTCTCGATGTACTTGATTATGGGGTCCATCCATGATGGTTTCTGGTCGATGCTCAGTAGCTCCTCTTCTTGCACAATTGGATACAAAATGTTCTCTACGTATACAACCCATCCTAATTCTAACAGAGATGATGAGGCAAGCTTTGATAGGGCGTTGGATTAGAGATTCATTGATCGTGGAATGTGGTGGACCTCCACTTGTTCAAATTTGGATAACTTTTCTTTTGTGATCCACAAATAGTTCAGCATCATCTCGTCTCGAGCCTCGTAACCCACGGTTAACTGGTAGACGATCAGGTTGGAGTCACTGTACATGTGAACTATTCGTGCCCCAAATGCTCGAGTCAGCTTGAGGCTATTGATGGCAGCCTCATATTCTGCCATGTTGTTTGTGGTCAGGAAATTGAATCTAAGAGCCTATTCAAGTATGTTGCCCTCTGGAGTTTGGACAATAATACCCGCTCTGCTCCTGTCCCTGGTGGTTGACCCGTCCACTTGCACGATCCACGTTCCTCCTTCTCATGTAACCCCCTATTGTTAATATACTGCATTTTATGATCATATTTGTACGCGTACATCTCTATGTATTTTTGGGTATTTCCCCCTATTTTTCTAAAATTATCATAATAATAAACCTATTTTTAAATATTTTCAAATCATTATTAGGCATGCTAAATGATGGTATTTAGAGGAATACATAGTATGTGTATGTGGGCTAGGTATTAAAGGGTGTATTTCTTTTATCAAAAATTAGAAAGCTTGATTTTTGTAAACATGCCACCTTAGCCCCTTGATGTGTCAAACTTGTAGCCTAATTACAACCATATGATGCCACCTCACCTCATACTTGGCATCCCATTAGAGTTACCATAGGGATTAGGATTAGGGTGATGAACTTAAAGGAGAAAAAGAAAAAGAAAAAGGGGAGAAAAGGAAAAAGAAAAAAATAAATAAAAGGAGAAAACAAACCCAAAATCATTTTCATCTTCCTCCCTCTCCTTCAACTAGGCCGAACCCAACCCCCACACACACACACACACACACACACACACACACACACACACACACAAATCTTCCCTGGCCAGCCACCACCAAGCCACCATGTCTTCCTCCCCTTGCACCACCTAGACCTCCTCCTCATCCTCTCCTTGGCTTCCCCCTCTTGTCCAAAATCCACCCCCTTTCCCTTGACAAAATTTCATCACTCGCCCTCTTTTCTTGGTTTTTGGAGCTTGAAGGAGAAGAAGCTTGGAGAAGGGGTTGGAGAAGAAGGAAGTGAGCTTAGGAAAAGCTAGAGCTTGAAGGAGGGTCTCACAAAGATAGGTTACTAACATTCTAGTTAAGTGTTTGTGTAGGAAAGAGGAGATTAGGCTATGGGAAAAATGATGTATATCATGGCTAATGTTGTTACTAAAATTGGTATGCATGACTATAGTATACTGTTGTGCATATTCATAATGTCCATGCTACATTCATGCTCTAGTTCAAAATTGGTATTCATGACTATAGTGTAATGTTGTGCATATTCATAATGTCCATGCTACAAAAGGATTCATGCTCTAGCTAAAACTTATGAAGATTATGTCATGATAATAGTAGTAATTTGAGGATATTAATGTTCATGCTAATTCAAATATGCTCAAGTGTATGCTAAAATGAACATGCCTAGGAATTCATGTTACTATGCTAATATCAATAGCCAAGCTTAATATGTTCATGTATTTGCCAACATTCATGTTAATATGCTACTATGTTCATGCTAAAAGGCTAGTGTACATGTTAAATAAATATGTCCTAGCGTCTAAGTTAATATGCTAAATTATGTTCAAGCTATGCTAGTAGGGTAGCAAGGTTCATATAGTTCTTAAACTTGTTATAGTGAAATTGTGTTCAAGCTAAAGTTCATGTTAATATGTTTACTATGTTCATGCTGAAAAGACAGTGTACATGTTAAAAAAAATATGTTCATGCTAAAATATTTATGCTCATGCCATGTTCAAGCTATCCATATGTTTATGCCCATGTTCTTAAATTAAGACTGGTATGCCAACATGCCAATGCTATGTGCTTCTAATGCCATGTTTGTGCCAAGTTTCATTTGATTAGGTTAGTATGCTTTTTTTTGAAAAGTAATTGAGTGTGTTTATATATATAAACATGAGCAACATCGTGGCAAGTGCCAACAAGTACAGCTGATAAGGGAGAGGCTGGGGACAGTCACCTTACACCAGAACTACTAGGCATGGACCAAGAGAATGAAAAAACTATACCTAGAAACAACCCACAGGACACGCAGGCCCATAAGACTCAAGGACATGCATGCTGATCAGCCCAGAACTAACTTCGAAACGATGTCGTTTATCGCAAGCGCACGGTATAGTGGCAAGCGGGTATCGAACGCGGGGAAGCGGTGCTATACTACTTATCTACTCCTAGATTGAGTTAGACTTGCGGGTTTATTGGTGGATGTGGAATATGGAATGTTGTAATAGTGATGGATGCAAAGGTCGTGTCACTCGATATTGCAAACAAGGGATTCCACACAATATAAAAGAACAAAATAAAAAAGACTAAGGCTTTAGGACTCACCACTAGGACCGTCAGAAGTCGACGCTAGGCTAGGACTCTTACATTGCATTGGTTTTATTAGGAGATTGTAACATCTAAAAAGCGAATTCATGCGTCTAGGCATCATGAATCTAATGTATCGTGTTAACCCAGCACTCGCGATAGGCGCATATGATACGTGCATTAAGGGTCTACAAAGTTCTCACCACTCTCGTGGTTCGAACGCTCTCAACTCATACCAGTCTCGTGGGTTAGAGCTTCAAGTTATTTTGGTGACTTTTATTGACGCAATGGCTGAAGTGTTGAGTATTGGTGTTTCATACCAATGTTATTTTGATGATGATCACAATATTATGTTGTTTCTAATGACTCTCTTGTTTTAGTCTCTTAGTTACTTTTCAAGAATATCTTTTTTTGAGACTAAACACTTGGTGCAAGGATGGACATCAAGTGGAGAAGGGCCAAAGCTTGGAGATGATGGGGAGCATCAAGGCATCAAGACTGAAGCCATAGACTCTAAGGAAAGCAATGTAATCCATGTAAAATTTCCTTTGTTGCTTTCTCTCTCGTTTGAGTCTAGGTTTAATGTAATGCCTTGATAGATGGTCTACTTATACATGCATATGCATTTAACCATCTTAATGAGCCTTAGGATTATCATAGAATCCAACCCAATAGGTTCATCTTGTCCAAAGACTCATTTGGAGTCTCTCGCTTCCCTACAGTCGCCTGCTGAAGGATTCACAGTCGACTGGGTGATTCCAGTCGCCTGTCGAACCTTCTACAGTCGACTGTGATGCACTGCTCAAGTCATCCTTTGATTGATTCTACTTGAGCTTTTCGCATCAGTCGACTGATGATCAATTTACAGTCGCCTGTATATTTACAGTCGCCTGTGAAACGGTCAACAGTCGTCTGAGAGGCATAAGTGCATATACTGCTTCTTTTTGTTTTCCACATCTCCTGCAGCAGTCGACTGATAAAGGATTTACAGTCGCCTGTCTATTTTACAGTCGACTGTATTCTTGTCATCAGTCGCCTGTATGCTTATTAGGAGAACGAGTGCAACTCTCTGTTTTATTCCATCCCCTACAGCAGTTGCCAGCTGAAGGTTTTACAGGCGCATGTCCTATTTACAGTCGACTGTATCGTCTTCTTCAGTCGACTGTCAAGGCTCAGATTATAGCCGTTGGATATGTTCTAGCCGTTGGACAGTCGACTGTCATTTGTTCATCAATCGACTGTCAGTGACGTTTCTGCCCAGAAACTAGCCGTTGCAGCTTTTTTTTTGGGCTGTTTCCTTGGGTTTTGAGAGTTGATGTAGTGTTCCTATATATATGAGAGGGCTGAGTTCATAGGAACTTCTTGATGCTATTGAAAATCTTTTGAGATTAAATAAGCCACTCTCAAACTCTCTCATTTCCCTCTTAGAGCTCTAAATCTCCTTCATGCATTGAAGTCAAGCTCAATGGAAATCATCCAAGTGCAATTCTAGCAAATCTGATCACTTGGAGATCCTCTTCCATGCCTTGCATTCATTAATGAGTAAGTTCATCTCGAGGCATAGGTGAGAGTATGTGTTTTACTTTTTTATTTCATTGAAACCCTAGCTTTCTGTGTGAGAGCTAGTTACTCTCTGTGTGAGAGTATAACCTTCTGTGTGAGGGTTGGTTGAGTTCTCTCTGTGTGAGAGTTTGAGTCTCTCTGTGTGAGATCAAAAGTCTTTCTGTGTGAAAGCAAGGATTTCTCTATGTGAGATCCAAATCCTCTGTGTGAGATTGTATTCACTTCTCTGTGTGAGAATTATAGTGGATATTGGTGTGGCTGGACGTACCCAAGTTTGGGGAACCAGGGTAACATCTTGTGTTTGCGTTTGGATTTTTGTGGTGTTTAAATTCCTCTTGCATTTATAATTCCGCATTTGCAAGTTTAATTTTTAAATACACAATTTGTGCCATTACACTATTCATCCCCCTAGTGTGTTGTTGTTAGTATTACAAGGGTAAGGTGATCCTTACAATTGGTATCAAAACGAGGTTATAGCATACTGCAACAATGGCATTCAACGCTACATCCGCGTCTCATGAAGAAGGTCACTCTACCATTCGACCCCTGCTCTTCAACGGAACCAACTACCCAAGTTGGAAGATCAGGATGATGATCTACATGTAGGGTCAAGACCTATGAGACATTACGGAGTTGCCATTTGAGGAGCCTACTTCACCCGCGGCTTCTAGAACTAAGGCGGAGAAGGACTCGATCAAAGTCAATGCGAGGGCTATGAATGCATTCTATTGCATCCTCACTTCAAATGAGTTCAACCGCATCTCCATGTGCAAATTGGCCAAGGAAATTTGGCATACATTGGAGATTTCTCATGAAGGGACTTTGAAGGTAAAGAAATCTAAACAATGTGTATTTAGATCTAAATATGAGTTGTTTAAGATGTAGGAAGATGAAAACATCTTGGAGATGTTCACAAGGTTCACTGAAATTGTGAACGCTTTGGAAGGACTTGGGAAGGTGATTTCCCAAGAGGATCGTGTAGAGAAGATCCTTGACTCACTTACATCTCGATGGGAGTCAAAGGCTAACGGGATTTTGGAGTCAAATGACTTGTCCAAATACACCGTTGAGGAGTGCATTGGGAATCTTATGGCGTATGAAGTGAAACTTTAACATAAGAAAGAGATTCAACCAACCAAGCCCGATTAGCAAAAGGGGGTTGCATTCCATGCCGAGTGAGCCAATCAAGTGGAGGAAGAAATTCCATCGGGAAGCATCGAGTGAATATGATGGAGAAGACGATGTTAGCGATGATGATTACATAGAGCTTGCCAATCAATTCAAGGCATTCCTCAAGGGCAAGCAAGGTAAATCTTTGTCAAAGTTTGCCTCCAAGTCTAACAATTCTATTTGTTTCAATTGTAGAGAAAAAGGTCATCGCTCTACCGAATGTCCTTTCAAGCCCGACAAAGAGACTTACAAAGGGAAATGAAAGAAACATTGGAAATGCAAGTCCAAATTCAAGAACCAAAAGAAGGGGCTTGTCGGCACATTTGATGATTTCGATGAGGACACATCAAGTGATGAAGAAGAGGATGACAATGAGCAAGCTCACATGTGCTTCGCGGCTTTTGATGATTCTTCATCAATCTCCTCAAGATCAAGCGATGAAGAGGTAGAGGCATGGCTCAACTCCAACGAAGAAATGTGCTTCATGGCTAATGGGAAAGAGACTTCATCAAGCTCTAGCAAGGAGGAAAGCAATAAGGAAGTTGAGGAGGAGAAGCTATCATACTAGGAGCTCGAATACCATTTTAATGTGGCCTCCAACGTGGCAATAAGTGCATCGACTCATATGATAAATTTGTTGAGTATTGGTGTTTCATACCAATCTTATTTTGATGATGATCACAACATTATGTTGTTGCTAATGACTCTCATGTTTTAGTCTCTCAGTTTTATTTCAAGAATATCTTTCTTGGAGACTAATCACTTGGTGCAAGGATGGACATCAAGTGGAGAAGAGTCAAAGCTTGGACTCAAGGAGTGCCAAAGATTGGAGATGATGGAGAGAAATTAAGGCATCAAGATTGAAGACTTGACTCTAAGGACAGCTTTGTAATCCATGTAATTTACTTTATTGCTTTCTCTCACTTTTGAGTCTAGGATTAATGTAATGCCTTGTTAGATGGTTTACGCATTCATGCATATGCATCTAACCATCTTAGTGGGCCTTAGGATTATCATAGAATCCGACCAATTAGGTTCACTCTGTCCAAAGACTCATTTGGAGTCTCTGGCTTTCCATCAGTCGCCTGCTGAAGGAAACTCAGTCGACTGGGTGATTTCCAGTCGCCTGTAGATCCTTCTACAGTCACCTGATATGCACAGCTTAAGTCATCATTTCAATTGACTCAAACTTGAGCTTTACGCACAGTCGAGTACGGATCAGTTTACAGTCACCTGTAGATTGGTCATCAGTCGCCTGAGTAGCGTAAGTGAAATCTCTGCATCTCTCTGGCGTTTCTCCATCTTTTACAGCAGACGACTGATTAAGGTTTTACAGTCGCCTGTCTAATAGACAGTCGACTGTATTATTGACATCAGTCGCCTGTTTGCTTAACTGGAGAAAGAGTGCAGCTCTCTGTTTTATTACATCCCCTGCAGCAGTCGCCTACTAAAGGATTAACAGGCACATGTCATGTTTACAGTCAACTGTATCGACTTCATCAGTCGACTGTCCTGGCTCAGATTATAGCCGTTGGATATTTTCTAGTCGTTGATCAGTCGACTGTCTTTTGATCAACAGTCGACTGTTCCTGTCGTTTTCGCCCAGTTTCTAGCTGTTGCAGAATTGATTCTTTGGCTGTTTTCTTGGGTTTTGGTGTTTGATATAGGGTTCCTATATATATGAGTGTGTTGCCATCTCTTATATTTCTTGATGCTATTGAATATCTCAAGAGACTATAAGCAACTCACAAACTCCCTCAATTCCCTCTCAAGAGCTCTCATTCATCTTCATGCATTGAAGTCCAGCTCAAGGGAATTCATCCAAGTGCTTTCAAGCATATCTCAACACTTGGATATCCTCTTCCATGCCTTGCATCCATTCATGAGTAAGCATCTCAAGGCATAGGTAAGAATATTTACTTTACTTGGTGTAATTTGTGTCTCTAATTCTCTTTGTGGGAATTAGAACTTTCTCTCTTTGTGGGAGGTTGTCTCTTTGTGTGACTTAGGATATTCTCTTTGTGGAAATAACTCTCTTTGTGGGAGTAACTCTCTTTGTGGGAGTTTAGTGTCCTAGTGTAGGGCTAACCCTAATTCTCTGAGTGGGAGTTAGTGATTCTCTGTGTGGGAGTCTTGATCCTCGTGTAGGATTGGTTGGGTCCTTGTGTAGGGCATAAATCCTCTTTGTGGGGTATCTCCTTGTGAGATTTGTATTCACTTCTCTGTGTGGGAATATAGTGAATATTGGTGTGGCTAGATGTACCCAAGTTTGGGGAACCAGGATAAAACTTTGTGTTTGCGTTTAAATTGATTGTGCCTTTTAATTCCTCTTGCATTTATAATTCCGCATTTGCAAGTTAAATTTTAATTGGAAAATTTTATTGCCATTACACTATTCACCCCCCTTCTAGTGTGTGTTGTTAGTATTGCAAGGGTAAGGCGATCCTTATAATTGGTATCAGAGTGAGGTTATAGCATACTGTAACCATGGCATTCAACGCCTCATCCGTGTCTCATGAAGAAGGTCATTCAACCGTTCGACCCCCGCTCTTCAACGGAACCAACTACCCAAGTTGGAAGATCAGAATTATGATCTACATGGAGGGTCAAGACCTATGGGACATTACGGAGGTGACATTTGAGAAGCCCACTACTCCTGCGGCTTCTAGGACAAAGGCGGAGAAGGACTCGATCAAGTTCAATGCGAGGGCTATGAACGCATTACATTGCGCTCTCTCAGCAAATGAGTTCGACCGCATCTCCATGTGCAAAATGGCCAACGATATTTGGCATACCTTGGAGATTTGTCATGAAGGGACTATGAAGGTAAAGAAATCTAAACAAACTGTGTTTAGATCTAAATATGAAATGTTTAAGATGCAGGAAGGCGAAAGCATTTCAGAGATGTTCACAAGGTTCACTGATATCGTGAACGCTTTGGAGGGACTCTGGAAGATGATTTTCCAAGAGGATCGTGTAGAGAAGATCCTTGACTCTCTCTCACCTCGTTGGGAGTCAAAGGCCAACGGAATTTTGGATTTATATGACACGTCCAAATTCACCGTTGAGGAGTGCATTGGTAATCTCATGGCGTATGAAGTGAAGCTTCAAAATAAGAAGGAGATTCAACCATCGAAGCCTGAGAAGCCGGAGAAGAAAAAGGGGGTTGCATTCCATGCCAAGGAGGAGCCAATCAAGTGGAGGAGGAAATTCCATCGAGAAGCTCCTAGTGAAGAAGATGAGCAAGAAGATGTAAGTGGAGAAGAAATTGAGGAGCTTGCCGAGCAATTCAAAGCATTCCTCAAATGCAAGCAAGGTAAGTCTTTGTCAAAGTTTGCCTCCAATTCTAACAAGGTTCCTACTTGTTACACTTGCAGTGGAAAAGGTCACTTGTCCACCGAATGCCCTTCCAAACCCAACAAAGAAACTTACAAGGGTAAAGTGAAGAAGCATTGGAAAATAAAGTCCAAGTCCAAAAATCACAAGAAGGGACTTGTCGGGACCTTTGATGATTCGAGTGAGGACACTTCGAGTAACGAAGAAGAGGATGCAAAGGAGGATGCTCATGCATGCTTTGTATCCATTGATGGTCCTAATCCAATGTGGGATCCTGTCAAAACAACGATGTTAGGATCGAATAAAGTAGAGACTTACGTTTGCGTACGCGGCACCGTAATCTCTGAACTTGGCCCTCGGATTCGCCACAACGGTCGATACTTCATCACGGAGGATCGAAGCAGAGTTTCACCGCCTAAATATCTATTTAGAAGAGGATTTTAATGGAAGGGAGAAGAAGAACATAAGATGCCTTATGCAAACTTATGGAATGGAAAGTGTGAATGAATGCCTTACCCTTGGGTCCTATTTATAGGCTTTAGGGGTAGTTATTGTAGGAAATAACTAAATATAAGCTTATTAGCCTATATTAGCACATTCATTTATCTTCTTCTTTATCCACTTATCAAGTGCCATTTTGCACTTATAAAGTGGCTTTTTCCACTTATCGAGTGGCTTTTTCCACTTATCGAGTGGTCCTTTTCACACAAGAAAAGGTTCCCTTCGTGCACGCCTTCGTGCATGCGAAATCTGAGGTCCGTATACCCTCATACATCCCCTCATGGGTGTATTTATGTCGTCCATATCCAACATCTCCCACTCACACTTGAGGGGATTGTAAGGAAACTTATTTTCCTCTAACTCGTCTGTTTATCATACCGAGAAATAGGCCGTGTGACCGTCATGCACATAGAGTCCGTTGTTGTGCACTTGTTAGAGATACACAACACTCCTCGAGGTGCAAATTTGAGTAGATCAACGCATGCTTTACCCTAGATTATTTCTTCACATTTCTTATACTTTATATTCAACAATTGAATCCCATCTGGATTGCAATTGGCTGGCCATCTTTGAATCTTTAAAGTCCAAATGTGAATGCGAAATTAATCTTCCTCTTCTTGCGATCCTTTCGATCTTGACTTGACTTGCTTTTCTAACATGCCCCGCCGGACCGAATTAACCATAGTCCATAAGTAACATGCTAAGATAGCAATCACCCGGTCAAATCTAAAGGAACAAATTAGAGTCCATAAGGGTAATGAATTAAGACCCATGTGGTCTTTGGGTCTCACATAATAGTAAACTTATTTACTATTTTAACCCAATGGTCAAAAATGCATACGTAGTATGAATACGTATTACAACATCACTCCTTTCCCAGGGAGTGTATGTCTTAATGATGTTGTAAGGATGATGATCAGACACCACAATGTCTGACTTTGAGTCCCTTTTTCTACTCAAAAAATCCTTTGGACTCACATCCCGCATTTAGACAGATAGGATTTCAAAATCCTCTTAGATCTTCTGTAAGCATCCATATAATGCAGATCTTTCATGCGACCATTTTGTTTAAGTCATGACTCTAAATCATCCGTCTGATGATTTTGAATTTAAACAGGTCTCATCTCTGTTCTATCCGTCTGATAGAATAAGGCGGTTGCTCATGTGAGAGAGCCAACCTCAATCTGTCCGACATACTAGAAAGTATAGCTGAGATTTCAAAAATGTACACAAACATTTCTCAAGAAATTCATATGCAATGTTTGAAAAAGAACTTATTCTTTTATTAAATTTGATCATTTACAGACATGGGAATTTATATTGGTACAACTCAGCTCTTACGCAATCCTTGAGATGATAAGTGTTTGTAAAACACATCTCTGGGGATCGCCTTCGTAAGCGGATCCGCTACCATCTCATGCGTAGATATGTACCTTATGTCAACCTTCTTGGTCTTATCATAGTCTTTTGCAAATTTGTAGCGGATATCTATGTGTTTGGTTTTACAATGGAATTTCGGATCTTTGACATAGGCTATAGATGCTTGACTGTCGCTGTGTATGGGTACAACACCTGAGTCACTTGCATTAATTAGCCTGTCTAAGAACTTCCTAAGCCAAACAGCCTCTTGGACTGCCATGCTAAATGCTACAAACTCGGCTTCCATGGTTGAAAGTGCGATGCAGGATTGTTTCTTGCTACTCCAGGATATTACACCAGATCCGAGTAAAAAACATATCCTGAGGTCAATCGTCGCTCATCGAGATCACCCGCCCAATCAGCATCAGTGTAGCCTTCGAGCCTCAAGGCATCTCCTTGATAGCATAAAGCAAAGTCTGCAGTTCCTTTGAGATACCGCATTATCCTCTTAACCGCTTTCCAGTGTACTTGCCCTGGGTTGGATTGGTAACGACTTACCATTCCAACGGCAAAACAGATGTCCGGTCTTGTACACATCATAGCGTACATAAGACTACCAACTGCACTAGAATATGGAACTTTTTCCATAATCTCTTTCTCCTTTTGGTTCTTAGGACACGATTTCAGACATAAATTATCGCTTTTGCTTATAGGAGTATCAATGGACTTGCAGTCCTGCATATTAAATCGTTCTAGAACCTTCTTTATATAAGTCTCCTATGAAAGAGAAAGAAGTTTCTTCGAACGATTCCTTGAAATTTTAACTCCAAGGATATATGCGGCTTCTCCCATGTCTTTCATCTCAAAAACTGATGAAAACCAAGCCTTGATATCCATCACAAAGACCTTGTCATTTCCGGTTATTAAAATGTCATCTACATATAGAGACATGATAACATACTTGCCTTTAATCCTCTTGATATATACGCAGTTATCTTCATCAAGCATGGTAAAACTGATCACTCCTTATTTTACACTTTTTTACCGCATGTTTGCATGCCATTTAGATCGCCCAAATCATGTTTTTCACGATATATCGACGATATTGCGATGCTTTTCACGATTTGTTGTTTTTGTCGCATTTTAGGTGATTTGGCGCGATTTGGAGTGATCTCGAGACGCGCTTACTCCAGACGGTCACCGACGACCTCCCCGAGGGGTATTTTGCTGTTGGAGAGGAGCGGAAGAAGAACGGACGTCACAGGAGCGACGAGGAGGCCAAAATAAGCAATCTGGGCATTTTTAGTGTCCCACTCGGCCGAGTGAAGGAGTCACTCGGCCGACCAGCGAGACACCGCTCGGCCGACCAGATCAGACACGATTCATATGTGCACTCGGCCGAGCGACGGATACCACATCGGCCGAGTGACGAGACCCCGTCCGCCCGAGTGGCGCCCAGACGAAGCCATTCAAAAATCGCCATGTTACTGTTTTTTGGCTGCCTGAGCTTCAGAAGACCCACTCGACCGAGTGGATAATCCCGACCGCCCGAGTACCATGAAGCCATCGGCCGAGTGACGACAACTCACTCGGCCGAGCAGCCCCCGAAGTGAAGACCCCTGAAGATCAAGACTTACTGGAAATTTACAGGGTTTCCACTCGGCCGAGCGACTTTTGTCACTCGGCCGAGTGCGATGTGCTGCCTGTAGCAAAAATTGCGGAAAACAGGCTGCGCAGGGGTATTTTGGTCACAGTTTTTGGGCGATTTTGGGGAGTATTTAACCCCTGTTTTTACCCTAGTTTTAGATAGCTTTCTCTTAGATTTTTTGCGGCTTTTTAGATTAGCTTTTTAGTTTTATTCTTGTGATTGGAGAGGAGACAAAATTGGATTTTTGTTGGATTAATTGAAGAACTCCATTGGTTTGTGTTTTCTCTTCTCTAAAAATTCTATTTTTATTGCATATCTCAATATTGTGATGAATTCTATTGCTTATTTCATTGATTATTTTTGTGATCTTGCTATGAATTGTGAGTAGTCGCCACGTCTTGGGGCGTGGGGATGAACCCTACAAGCCCTATTTCATGATTGTGATGAATTGGTAGGAATTTTGCTAGAATTGCTACTAGGGATTAGATTGTGATCAATTTACTACGGATGGCTAGGAATTCACATCGATTGGGATTTGCAAGAGATTGGATCCCAATTCGATAGGAAACCCTAGAAATCCGAATTGGGTTGGAATCGAATTTCCGTAGTATCGGTTTGCAAGAGATTGGACCGATACTAGGGTGTCCGGTTCCAACTCCACGCCAATACCCGTTTGCAAGAGATTGGACGGGTAGGAACTATCCCAAACTAGGTCGTGGGCCGAGTTTGCAAGAGATTGGGCTCGGTGCGCGATTGAACGATGATGTTGATCCTAATGCTAGCTTCCCTAGGCTAGGGTTTGCAAGAGATTGGGCCCGAGCCTAGGATAGCTATAGACCGGCAACAGCGCGAGAGCGTGAGCTTGGTTCTACATTCAGTTGCAACTAGTTCATCCAAAATCTTATTCTAGCAATTTTGATGCCGATGAACCACTTTTACGAAATATGGTGAGTAGCGGGAATTCCCCACTCCCTAGACGTTCTTTATTTGATTTGATATTTCCGTACTTTGCCTGACGATTGTGACAGGATCGCCAAAGGCAAATTTCTCTCTTCTTAAATAGCCAGGTTGATTGGAACAAGCACGGTCATTCGTCCTCCCTGTGTTCGATAACCCGCTCGCTGCTACACCGTGCACTTGCGGTAAAACTACAACCGTTCTCTGGGTGTATATCCGGGATCGATCAAGTTTTTGGCGCCGTTGCCAGGGACGGGCATTTTGACGGTGTTCGTCATCGACCACCCGGTTACTTCTTCTTTCTCTCTTTCTTTACTTTCTTCTATTTGCATATTCTCCCTGTATTTTGCATAAGGTCTTTACAGGAAGAATGGAGGATGCAATGTCAACAATAGAACTCAGTCAGGAAGACTATGACTCCTTCACAGACCTCCTTAAGGAGCTTGTCGATGAGGTCCAAGCTACCGGAGCTTTTGCTATCGACGTCAAGGACCCTGACGAGCAACTGTTTGCTAGTTTTGTGATGGACCAAGTCTCCCCGGAAGGGACTATCGGAGGCAACGTCAGAGTTGATGTGATGGACGACAAGCTATATTTCGAAGACGGTAGAACAAGTGTCGAGGATCACTACACTCCGGGAGGATCTTCAGAGCAAGCCATCGTTCAGGGAGTTACACCCCATGACACTTACCCTTGTTTCTACGAGTCGTCTGATGTGTTTCTTTATTCCAGGCATGAACCAGAACAGAGCGAAGGCTTTGACGATGCTAGCACTGAATCGGAGAGCGCCTATTTCGATGCCTCGTCCTCACTAAGTAGCGAGTCTGACTCGTCACAAGAGAGCGCACCACCTGAACATGAGCTAAACCCGGCTGACAAGGAAGAAGCCAAACTCATGCGAGCTGATGAAGTAGAAGGAGCGACGCCTCTTCAGGTAGAACTTAAACAATTACCTCCAAATCTAAGGTACGCCTTTTTGGGTAACAAATTAACTTTCCCGGTGATAGTAAACTCCCACCTCACGCCGGACCAACTTGAAAAACTCCTAGACGTTCTTAGGAGCCACAAAGATGTCCTTGGCTACACTATCTCCGATCTAAAAGGGATAAGCCCTAGGCTTTGCACGCATAGGATCCATTTGGAGGATACAGACGCCACCTCCATAGAGCCTCAAAGGCGGTTAAACCCTAATATGAAGGAGGTGGTTAAAAAGGAAATCCTAAAATTGCTCGACGCCGGTATTATTTATCCTATCTCTGACAGTAGATGGGTTAGCCCCGTTCATGTCGTCCCCAAGAAAGGGGGGATGACTGTCATAAAAAATGAAAAAGGTGAGCCCATATCTACGCGCACCGTCACGGGATGGCGAATGTGTATTGACTATAGGAAACTCAATAAAGCCACCCGAAAGGACCATTACCCATTGCCCTTCATTGATCAAATGCTTGAACGCCTTGCAAAACATAAATACTTTTGCTATCTAGATGGGTATTCGAGATTCTTCCAAATCCCTTTGCACGAAGATGACCAAGAGAAGACAACTTTCACTTGTCCCTATGGCACCTATGCCTACCGTAGGATGCCGCTTGGCCTTTGTAATGCTCCCGCCACCTTTCAGAGGTGTATGACATCCATATTTTCCGATTACATTGAAAATATTATGGAAGTTTTTATGGATGATTTCTCGGTTTATGGAAGTGAGTTTGACTCTTGCTTGGAAAATCTTACTAAAGTCCTAAAAAGGTGCCAACAAAACAATCTCACTCTCAATTGGGAGAAGTGTCACTTCATGGTCACGGAAGGTATAGTTCTCGGACATCTTGTCTCTTCGAGAGGAATTGAGGTAGATAAAGCAAAGATTGAGGTAATCGAGAAACTTCCTCCTCCTATTAATGTCAAGGGCATTAGAGGCTTCCTTGGTCATGCGGGGTTTTACCGTCGCTTCATCAAGGATTTCGCCTCGATTGCCCGACCACTTACTTCCTTGCTCGCTAAAGATATTCCTTTTGTTTTTTCAGGAGAATGCTTGCAAGCCTTCAACACCTTGAAGGAAGCACTAGTCTCCGCGCCCATCATACAACCACCGGATTGGAGCCTTCCTTTTGAGCTAATGTGTGATGCTAGCGACCAAGCCATTGGAGCGGTGTTGGGACAAAGAAAAGATAAGAAGCTTCATGCTATATACTATGCGAGCAAGACATTGGATGACGCACAGAAAAACTACACAACTACCGAAAAGGAGCTTCTAGCGGTCGTCTATTCCATAGAGAAGTTTCGCTCCTACCTCCTCGGTTCCAAGGTGATTGTCCACACCAACCATGCGGCATTGAAGTATCTTTTAAACAAGAAGGAGGCCAAACCTCGGTTGATTAGGTGGATACTCTTGCTACAAGAATTCGACTTAGAGATCAGAGATAAGAAGGGTATGGACAATGTCGTGGCGGATCATTTATCTAGGCTCATTCGCGACAAGGAGGATGAGAGTTTGCCTATCGACGACACTTTCGTGGATGAGAGGCTATATGCCATAAGGACCGGAGAGGTCCCTTAGTACGCGGACTTCATCAACTACTTGGCTTGTGGAATTAAACCGCATGGGATGCCCACGCATCAAAAGAGGAGATTTCTTCATGAAGTCCGTAGCTATTTCTGGGAAGATCCATACCTCTTCAAGATATGCAAGGATGGCGTCATTCGGAGGTGTGTTTCTAAAGAGGAGGCGACATCCATCATTTTGCATTGCCACGGTCTACCATGCGGAGGACATCATGCCGCCTCTAAAACTACCGCTAAGATTCTACAGAGCGGGTTCTTCTGGCCGACAATGTTTAAAGACACCCACGACTTTGTAAAGGGGTGCGATAGATGCCAACGGACCGGGAATATCTCCAAGCGCAATGAGATGCCAATGAGGCCCATCCAAGAAATTGAGCTTTTTGATTGTTGGGGAGTAGACTTCATGGGACCATTTCTGTCGAGCAATGACAACAAATACATCCTATTGGCCATCGACTATGTCTCCAAATGGGTGGAAGCAATCGCCACCCCTACTAATGATGCAAGGGTCGTCTCCAAGTTCTTCAAGCAAAATATCTTCCCGCGCTTCGGAGTGCCTCGTACCTTGATAAGCGATGGGGGAGCCACTTCATAGAGAACAAGTTTGAAGCCATGCTAAAGAAGTACGGAGTAAACCATAGAGTTGGCATGGCATATCACCCCCAGACAAGCGGCCAAGTGGAAGTCTCAAATAGAGAGATCAAGCAAATTCTTGAGAAGACCGTGGATCGGTCTAGAAAGGATTGGTCAATGAAGCTAAACGATGCTCTATGGGCATATCGCACGGCCTTTCGCACCCCCATCGGTACCACACCGTTCAGACTAGTTTATGGGAAGGCTTGCCACTTGCCGGTAGAGTTGGAACACCGCGAATATTGGGCCATCAAGACCTTTAACTACGACTACAAGAGTGCGGCGGTGAGGCGACTCTTGGACATCAACGAACTTGATGAAATAAGGAGAGACGCCTACGAGAGCTCGAGAATTTACAAATAAAGGACCAAGATTCTCCACGATGCCCGCATAACCGTCACAGACTTCAAGGTAGGAGACAAGGTCTTACTCTATAATTCCCGGCTCCGACTATTCCCCGGAAAGTTGAGGTCACGTTGGTCCGGACCTTTCACCATCAAGAACATACAACCGGGAGGGGCCTTCGAGTTGGAAAGCAAAGACGGGGCCTCGTTCAAGGTAAATGGTCAGAGGCTCAAGCATTATTCCGAGGGAGTCCCAACGGGAGAAATCAATAGAATATATCTACTTAAGGGACGGCCGGATGATTTTTCATACCTCCTTGATGAGGTGATAGAAGAGGCGATCCCCCACTCGATTGGCGCTCTTTTCGATGAAGATTTCGAGGAAGGCCCGGATTTAGGCCGAGATGAGAAGATAGATGATTCCCCCGACCTCTCCGCTGAAAATGATGAAGGCGACGCTGATGTCGCAAGGATTCGAGAGCTCTGCAAGCTCTCGAAATTAAAGTCTCCAAAGAAAGCTCCGCCGATACGGAAATCGGCGTCACCGGTGAAGCCGTTGACCTGAGCAAACGCTAGCTTGGGGGAGCCTCCCCCCAACACTATTCGAGACAGGAGACCACCGCGGGAGAACACGCCGCCGCAACTTCCGAATTCAAGCGTTCTCCCCGGAAAGTTTGATGGGTGCATCTCATATGCACCAAACATCCCGCATTAATTGAAAATCATAGGGGGTCGAGCTCACGACCTTAAACGAGCGCTTGTCGGGAGGCAACCCGACGGTTATTGCTTTATTTTTACTTTTTCTTTATTTTTGTTTTAGAAATTTTTAGTGTTTTGAGTCATTCGCCCAAAAATTTTGTGATAACGGGTCCTATTTTTCTTGACAGGACAGGAGATAGGTAAATCCATCATGAGGAGGATGAACGAGACGACGAGGAGCGCCCCGGGAAGGTGCTCGATGCTTAGGAGGAAGATGAAATCGACTGGAGGAAGAAAGACGGAGTTTAGAGCCCAAACGAAGGCAAACATCAGAAAACAAGGCTCACTCGGCCGAGTATACTAGTCACTCGGCCGAGTACACAAGTTCGTCCGGCAGAGCCGCTCACGAACGAGGGAAGTCTGCTGTACCCAACTCTCTGTTTGTTTTCTTGATTTCAGTATAACTGCTACTCGGCCGAGTATATATTTTCACTCGGTCGAGTAAAACGGATACGCTCCTAAGGCGAGTCTTGCCGAGTAGCTTGAGCCACTCGGCCGAATGGACTTACTCCACTCGGCCGAGGCTGGCAAGGCCGCTCGGCCGAAGCGATAGTGGGGAGGAAATGTCCATTGATCTCGCTCGGCCGAGTGACCTAGTCACTCGGCCGAGTCGTAACTTCTATTATATAAGGGGCCGAGGGGGGGGCACGTTTTTCAAAACGCAAAAAATCCCAAACGCCCGACCCCTCGCATTCTGTAACGACTGCTTTTCATGTATCTGGATTTATTATAATATAATATCTGTTTTGGTGGATTTTTCTTCTCATGTGTGGTTTTCGTCTCCGTGGCTTTCATTTTCGATCGATTCGTTGTATTTTCTCGTTTCTTCCTTAGGATTGTCGATTTCGAAGTATGTCATTCGTGACGGACTTCATAACGGTCGTATCTTACTGATAGATCAAGCCTAGGAGTCTTAGGAATCGATCCCGGGGCCCCGCGCTCCGTATCGGAACTTTTGGTGCTCATTAGCCGGTGTAAGAAGGGCCACCGACCGACTAGATGACGATCCAGTCGGTCGGCAATCCTTCTTAGACCGACTAGTTGGCTTTCTAAAATTATTCAGGAGCTACTGTTTATCATTAGTCGGTCTAAGAACGTTGGTTGACCGACTAGGTTGCAAACTAGTCGGTCGGCAATGCTTCTTTAACCGACTAACACATCATCTTATTTTTGTATCAGCTACTGTTTACTCTTAGTCAGTCTAAGAACGTTCATCGACCGACTAGATGATAAACTAGTCGGTCAGTATTTGTTCATGGACCGACTAACTCTAAATCCTATTTTCGTTCAGGAGTTACTGTTTGCACTTAGTCGGTCTGCGTTGGTCGACCGACCGACTAGTTGCCAAACTAGTCGGTCAGTGGTTGCTCTTTGACCGACTAACCAGTGTTAAAACCCTAATTTCTGGGCAGCCACCAGCTCAACCTATTTAAACCCAACCCAAACGATTTCATCTTCTCCAACACGACCCAAAACCCTAAAATTTTCCCCCTTGAGCCCCCATCTTCCTCCAAGCTTCATTTCTTCATTCCAAGCCTCAAATCCATCATCCAAACCATCCATTCACTCCATCTACCTCTCATCTTCCCCAAAATCTCACCAAAACCCATCAAAATCCCCAAATCCCCCAAAACCCTAGTTTCCCCAAACTTCTCCAATCTTTTCCAGATCTGATCCTAGGGTTCCCCGGAGTGTTTCTTCCGTCTCCTCTTGGTAAGAAATCGATCTACCGTTGTTTTTATAGCATATTGGTATTTTTATGAAACCCTAATAAAATTCATGTTGTTTGGTGTTTGTTTCCCCCAAAACAGCGATTTCCCCGTAGATTGGCATCCGTGTGACGAAGTAGTCGCCATCCCCGGTGCTAGGCAAGTGAAACTTGCCACTTAGGGTTTAGGCCATGTTTTAGGCCATTTGCTTGTTGTAGGCGTAAAAGAGGCTAGGCGACGAAATGATACTCGCCTAGGCGCAAATTGGGGAACTAGCTTGACAACGAAGCTAGTTCCGACATTTAGCATGTTGCACAATTTCCATGTCATGTTTACTTTCAATTAACGGTACGCGAATATGTTCATGTCATTACATTTCACCTGTCACGTTTAATTTAATTAACGGTACGCAAATAAATTTTCATGACCTCGCATTCTTTAGGTGTTGCTGTGATTGCGTAGCTTTGCTACGATACTTGTGTTCCTGGCTCGTGACCAGAAGCGAGCATAATGAGTTGCTAACCCCAACGCTCGAAATGTATTGAATTGTGAACTAAGAATGCGAGCTTAATGTGCGGGGCAACCCCAGGCTCACTAGTTGAGTTCCATGTGCGGGGACCCCAGGCTCCATATCGTGTGGGTATTGGGGTAGTGTTTAGTGCCGATCGGTCTGAAATGTTTACCATTCAGCGAAGGGCGTAAACATCTACAAAACAATGTGAATTGATTGAGAATGTTAGTAGCTTGGCTACTCTTGTCTTGTCCCGATAAATTGTTCCCTTGTACAAATTGTCTTGCCATGTTTTAATTGTGCACTCATGTTATAACTGCCATGTCATGCATACTAAACTGCTAGGTTGCTAGTTGCCTTACTTTCAGTTTCCTTGCCCAAGTCTTTTAGACTTGTTGACATGTGCCCCTTTACTCTTTTGGGTGACACATGTTAGATCCTGAGCCCGAGTACCTTGTTGAGGACGAGGTGTTTGCTGACGCCGAGCCCGAGCTTGTGTTTGACGGGGAGTACGTGGACACTGGGGACCAGTCCTAGTGTCTTCGTTGTGTTTTACTTTTGTTAGACAGTTGATTTGTTATCGGTGCATAGCACCCATACTTTGTTATGTCGTTTCTTTTGTTGGCCTTGTTCTGGGCCTTTAGACTCTTTTCTTTTAGCCTGGTGGCTTTTCTGGATGTTGGACTTATGTTGATGTTGGACAATTTTATGAGATGTGAATTTTATTTCAGTCTCTGCTTGTGTTATTATTGTTATTCCATTGTGGTTACAGGGACCTGCTTATGTATTTTTGACGCTTATCGGGTTTGGGGCTTCACAGCTCCACTCTCGTGCGGACCTTTTCACGTCTCGCCTCCATTTTAGGGAAGCGGGTCGTGACAGGTTTTAGTGGTGGCCCATGCAGGCCCCTCTGTAACTGCGATTTTTGGAATAGCGATAATAATATTTGAATGTCCAATAAATTAAGTTCGACGTCCGAGTCATAAGCTATGAGTCTAATCTGATTTGTTTTCCGTGTCACTAGATGGCCGGAAGACGTTTCACCCGTGGTGGTGGTAGTGGCGCGGTCCCTCATGATGAGGAGCCTGAGCGGGAACCCACCAGCGGTGAGATGATGCGGATGATGCTCCAGATGATGCAAGTGCAGCAGGGCGTGCTTTTGCAAGTCCAGAATGCTCCACTTGCTCGAGCTGCCCGGGCTCTTCCGGATGCCCCTCGCTCTGAGCCAGGAGCGAAGCAATTTCGGGAGCTGGGTCCTGCGTATTTTGATGGTTCTGAGGGTCCTCTGGCTGCCGATGAGTGGATTCGGAACATCGAGGACAATCTGAAGATGGCCAAGATCACCCCGGCTGGATGGGTTGATTTGGCAAAGAGGCAACTCAAGGATAATGCTCGGAATTGGTGGGATTCGGAAGAGAAGATGTTGGTGGAGCCGATAGCTTGGGCTACCTTCAAGGCCAGATTTGAGGGTAAGTTCTTCCCGAAGGCTGCCAAGGAGGAGATGCTGCAGCGTTTTATCGATTTGAAGCAAGGGAACTCGTCGGTGGACCTATATCACCAAGAGTTCATGAGGCTGAGTCGGTTTGCACCAAAGATGGTGCAGGACACTGAGGAGAGGGCTCAGAGGTTCCTGCAGGGGCTTGCTTCAGAGCTCCAGAGTTTTGTGACCTCCTCTGACCGGGAGTCTTATCAGAAGGTTCTGGTTGCTGCTAAGAGGCAGGAGCTACTCGTGAACCAGCGGAGGGGATCTGTTGTTGGTGCTGGGAAGAGGCCTGTGGAATAGGCGAGAGCTGTGGTTAGACATGGATTCAGGTCTAATCAGTCTGCTCAGTTTAAGAGGCCAGGAGGGCCTATTCTGAAGTTTTGCCATTTCTGCGGCAAGCCTGGCCACGTCAAGGATCAGTGTCGGAAGTTTCTGGGCCAGTGTTTGATTTGCGGTGATTCTTCTCATGTCGCGAAGGATTATCGGCATGCGGATCCGCTGCGGAGGGCTCCTGTTGCAGCTCAGCCGTTGCAGCAGCGAGCGTCTGTTCCTGCTGGACGTGGAGCAGCTCTTGTTCCGCAGAGGCAGGCTTTTCGGCAGGCTGTTCCGCCGAGGAGGCAGGCTTTTCTGATGACCGCTGCGGAGAGCGAGGCTGTGGATGAGGTTATCGCAGGTAATCCTCAATCTAGCTGTTACTTTCCTAGCTGGTTTTGATTGTTAGATTATGTTGTTTGCTTGACATGGTTGGTTGCTAGACTAGGGTTTGATTGTTAAATTGGTTGTTAGGTGTGGTTTTGGTTTGCACATTTCCTGCACGAGTCCTCTTTGACTCTGGTGCATCGATGTGCATTATTTCTCGGAGCTTCGTGGAGAGGCATTCCTTGTCGATGTTCCCTCTTCCCAAGAGTTGGAATATCGTTACAGGGAATGGTGTGGTCTCGGTGCATCGTGGCTGCAATTCTTGCTCGTTGGTGGTTTGTGGACATGAGCTTTTCGCTGATTTTATTGTCCACGACATCATCAACTATGATGCAGTTCTTGGGATGGACTGGCTTGCGAGCTTCTATGCTACGATCGACTGTCAGAGGAAGAAGGTGGTGTTCGAGATTCCCGGACATCCAGTGTTTGAGTTCAATCGTGGTAGCAGTTCGCTTGGTCCTGTCAGATTTCGGGCCAGGCCGGTGGAGGCTGTGGCTATGCAGATGGAGCTGGAGTGGCCAGCTGTGGTGCGAGATTTTGGCGACGTCTTCCCCGAGGAGATGTCTGGTTTGCCACCTGATCGGGCCTTGGAATTTTCTATCGATCTTGTTCCAGGTGCGCAGCCGATTTCGAAGGCGTCGTATCGTATGGCACCTGCAGAGTTGGAAGAGTTGCGGAAGCAGTTGGAGAGCTTTTGCAGAAGGGTTATATTAATCCTAGCGTGTCTCCGTGGGGAGCACCGGTGTTGCTGGTTAAGAAGAAGGATGGTTCGCGTCGCATGTGCGTGGACTATCGGGAGTTGAATGCGGTGACCATTAAGAATAAATACACGTTGCCTCGCATCGATGATATTTTTGATCAGCTTGGAGGTTCGAGGGTGTTTTCTAAATTGGATTTGAGGAGTGGTTACCATCAGTTGAAGGTGAAGAAGGGAGATGTTCCGAAGACAGCATTCAGGACGAAGTATGGACACTATGAGTTTGTGGTTATGCCTTTCGGTGTAACTAACGCGCCCGCAGTTTTCATGAATCTGATGAACCTGATTTTCTACGACTTTTTGGATAAGTTTGTCGTTATCTTTATTGACGACATTCTGATCTATTCGAAGTCGGAGGAAGAGCATGCCTCGCACTTAAGGACGGTGTTGGAGATTTTAAGGAAGCATCGGTTGTATGCTAAGTTTTCGAAGTGCGAGTTTTGGCTGGATCGAGTTGCTTTTCTCGGACATGTGGTGACTGGAGATGGTATTTCAGTGGATCCCGAGAAGATTCGGGCCATCAGAGAGTGGCCTGTTCCGTCGTCTGCGTCTGAGATTCGGAGTTTCCTTGGACTTGCTGGTTACTATCGGCGATTCATTAAGGACTTTTCTCGTATTGCTGAGCCGATGACCAGGTTGACGCGGAAGGATGTTGCTTTTGTTTGGTCGGGTGATTCTGAGGGTGCTTTTGGTGTTCTGAAGGAGAGGTTGACGACTGCCCCTATTCTTGTTGTGCCTGATCGCAGCGGTGGATTTGAGATCTTTTGCGATGCTTCTGGCAAGGGTCTCGGTTGTGTGTTGCATCAGCATGGGCATGTTGTGGCGTATGCGTCTCGTCAGCTTAAGGTTCATGAGAAGAATTACCCGACGCATGATTTGGAGTTGGCTGTCGTTGTGTTTGCTCTTAAGATTTGGAGGCACTTCCTGCTGAGTGAGAAAGTGAAGATTTTCACCGATCACAAAAGCTTGAAGTATATTTTCACTCAGAAGGAGCTCAACATGCGACAGCGTCGATGGTTGGAGCTTATGGCGGATTATGATATTGATTTGCAGTTTCACCCTGGCAAGGTGAATGTGGTTTCGGATGCTTTGAGTAGGCTTCCAGCGGTGATGATTTTGACCTCGCAGTGGAGATTGCAGCAGGATTTTTGCGAGTCTGGCGTGGAGATTGTTCTTCCTGGGGAGGCTACGTCATTGATGTACATGCAGGTACAGTCGACGATCGTGGATCGGATTAAGGCTGGCCAGGCCGAGGATCCGAAGCTGGTGAAGATTTGGGAGCAGGTGGAAGCCGGTCTGCGGACTGACTTTTTGATTCATGAGGATGGCTCGCTGAGGTTTGGAGCCAGGTTGTGTGTGCCAACTGGGGATATCAGAGAGGAGCTGATGGTGGAGGCACACAGTTCGCCGTATTCTGTGCATCCTGGTGGCACTAAGATGTACCAGGATCTTCGTCTGAATTATTGGTAGCATGGTATGAAGAGGAGCGTGGCTCGGAGTGTAGCCAAGTGCTTGGTTTGCCAGCAAGTGAAGGCGGAGCATCAGCGTACGGCCGGGTTGCTACAACCTCTTCCGATTCCGGAGTGGAAATGGCAACACATCACTATGGATTTCGTGATTGGACTACCTCGGAGTCCGAAGCAGAATGACGCGATTTGGGTGATTGTAGATCGGTTGACCAAATCTGTGCACTTTATTCCGTTCCGAGTGGGACAGTCCACTGAGGCGCTAGCAAGGAGATACATGGAGGTAAATTATTTTACTCTCCGTTTTATTTCCTTTTCCTAGTTTGGATAGTGATGTAACGTGAATCGTGCAAGAGGTTGTGCGACTTCATGGAGTCCCCATGAGTATCGTGTCTGACAGAGACACGAGGTTCACATCTCAGTTTTGGCAGAGTTTGCAGAAGAGCTTGGGTACGCGTCTGAGTTTCAGCACGGCGTACCATCCGCAGACGGATGGCCAGTCCGAGAGGACGATTCAGATTTTGGAAGACATGCTGAGGGCATGCATGTTGGATTTCAAGGGTTCGTGGGAGGACCATCTACACTTGGTGGAGTTTTCCTACAACAACAGCTTCCAGGCGAGTATTGGCATGGCGCCTTTCGCCGCTCTTTATGGGAGGAAATGTCGATCGCCATTGAGTTGGGATGACGTTGGTGATCGGGAGTTGTTGGGACCTGAGATGATCGTGGAGGCCGTGGATATCGTCAGGAATATTCGGGAGAGGTTGAGAATTTCTCAGGACCGTTTTAAGCATTGGGCGGATGCTAAACGTCGTCCTTTGGAGTTTCAGCCGGGCGACCATGTGTTCTTGAAGATTTCCCCGAATCGTGGTGTGATTCGTTTCGGGAAGCGTGGAAAGTTGAGCCCGCGATACATTGGACCGTTTGACATTTTGGAGAGGGTTGGCGAGGTAGCTTATCGCTTGGCCTTGCCGCCATCTTTGGAAGGAGTTCACAATGTTTTCCATGTGTCGCAGCTTCGTCGATACATTAGCGATCCGTCTCATGCGGTAGATTTTTCGGAGATTACCGTTCGCCCCGATATGACGTATGACCAGCATCCAGTGCAGATTCTGGACAGGCGTCAGAAATCGCTTCGGAACAAGATTGTCAATCTTGTGAGGGTGATGTGGCGACACGGCTCACCGGGAGAGTCTACTTGGGAGAATGAGGATGAGATGCGAGAGCGCTTCCCACTTTTGTTTCCGGACTCGTGAGTATTTGGAAATTCTAAGGACGGAATTTTTCTTAAGTTGGGGAGGATGTAACGACTGCTTTTCATGTATCTGGATTTATTATAATATAATATATGTTTTGGTGGATTTTTCTTCTCATGTGTGGTTTTCATCTCCGTGGCTTTCATTTTCGATCGATTCGTCGTATTTTCTCGTTTCTTCCTTAGGATTGTCGATTTCGAAGTATGTCATTCGTGACGGACTTCATAACGGTCGTATCTTACTGATAGATCAAGCCTAGGAGTCTTAGGAATCGATCCCGGGGCCCCGCGCTCCGTATCGGAACTTTTGGTGCTCATTAGCCGGTGTAAGAAGGGCCACCGATCGACTAGATGATGATCCAGTTGGTCGGCAATCCTTCTTGGACCGACTAGTTGGCTTTCTAAAATTATTCAGGAGCTACTGTTTATCGTTAGTCGGTCTAAGAACGTTGGTTGACCGACTAGGTTGCAAACTAGTCGGTCGGCAATGCTTCTTTAACCGACTAACACATCATCTTATTTTTGTATCAGCTACTGTTTACTCTTAGTCAGTCTAAGAACGTTCATCGACCGACTAGATGATAAACTAGTCGGTCAGTATTTGTTCATGGACCGACTAACTCTAAATCCTATTTTCGTTCAGGAGTTACTGTTTGCACTTAGTCGGTCTGCGTTGGTCGACCGACCGACTAGTTGCCAAACTAGTCGGTCAGTGGTTGCTCTTTGACCGACTAACCAGTGTTAAAACCCTAATTTCTGGGCAGCCGCCAGCTCAACCTATTTAAACCCAACCCAAACGATTTCATCTTCTCCAACACGACCCAAAACCCTAAAATTTTCCCCCTTGAGCCCTCATCTTCCTCCAAGCTTCATTTCTTCATTCCAAGCCTCAAATCCATCATCCAAACCATCCATTCACTCCATCTACCTCTCATCTTCCCCAAAATCTCACCAAAACCCATCAAAATCCCCAAATCCCCCAAAACCCTAGTTTCCCCAAACTTCTCCAATCTTTTCCAGATCTGATCCTAGGGTTCCCCGGAGTGTTTCTTCCGTCTCCTCTTGGTAAGAAATCAATCTACCGTTGTTTTTATAGCATATTGGTATTTTTATGAAACCCTAATAAAATTCATGTTGTTTGGTGTTTGTTTCCCCCAAAACAGCGATTTCCCCGTAGATTGGCATCCATGTGACGAAGTAGTCGCCATCCCCGGTGCTAGGCAAGTGAAACTTGCCACTTAGGGTTTAGGCCATGTTTTAGGCCATTTGCTTGTTGTAGGCGTAAAAGAGGCTAGGCGACGAAATGATACTCGCCTAGGCGCAAATTGGGGAACTAGCTTGACAACGAAGCTAGTTCCGACATTTAGCATATTGCACAATTTCCATGTCATGTTTACTTTCAATTAACGGTACGCGAATATGTTCATGTCATTGCATTTCACCTGTCACGTTTAATTTAATTAACGGTACGCAAATAAATTGTCATGACCTCGCATTCTTTAGGTGTTGCTGTGATTGCGTAGCTTTGCTACGATACTTGTGTTCCTGGCTCGTGACCAGAAGCGAGCATAATGAGTTGCTAACCCCAACGCTCGAAATGTATTGAATTGTGAACTAAGAATGCGAGCTTAATGTGCGGGGCAACCCCAGGCTCACTAGCTGAGTTCCATGTGCGGGGACCCCAGGCTCCATATCATGTGGGTATTGGGGTAGTGTTTAGTGCCGATCGGTCTGAAATGTTTACCATTCAGCGAAGGGCGTAAACATCTACAAAACAATGTGAATTGATTGAGAATGTTAGTAGCTTGGCTACTCTTGTCTTGTCCCGATAAATTGTTCCCTTGTACAAATTGTCTTGCCATGTTTTAATTGTGCACTCATGTTATAACTGCCATGTCATGCATACTAAACTGCTAGGTTGCTAGTTGCCTTACTTTCAGTTTCCTTGCCCAAGTCTTTTAGACTTGTTGACATGTGCCCCTTTACTCTTTTGGGTGACACATGTTAGATCCTGAGCCCGAGTACCTTGTTGAGGACGAGGTGTTTGCTGACGCCGAGCCCGTGCTTGTGTTTGACGGGGAGTACGTGGACACTGGGGACCAGTCCTAGTGTCTTCGTTGTGTTTTACTTTTGTTAGACAGTTGATTTGTTATCGGTGCGTAGCACCTATACTTTGTTATGTCGTTTCTTTTGTTGGCCTTGTTCTGGGCCTTTAGACTCTTTTCTTTTAGCCTGGTGGCTTTTCTGGATGTTGGACTTATGTTGATGTTGGACAATTTTATGAGATGTGAATTTTATTTCAGTCTCTGCTTGTGTTATTATTGTTATTCCATTGTGGTTACAGGGACCTGCTTATGTATTTTTGACGCTTATCGGGTTTGGGGCTTCACAGCTCCACTCTCGTGCGGACCTTTTCACGTCTCGCCTCCATTTTAGGGAAGCGGGTCGTGACACATTCCCCTCGCCCGTTCCCCTCGCTCGCGCCCCCACTCGCCCGACCGACCACCGTCGCCCCGTCGCTCGGCCAGCCACCGCCGGCCGAGCACCCGCCGCGCCTCGCCCGAGTCGCCGCCGGCGGCCGCCGCTCCGACCACCTCCGGTATCGCCAATTTCGCCTTTTTTCTCCTCTTTTTGTGTATTTTTCGAGGATCCATGTGTTAAACGACCCCCAAACCCTAATCAATTTCTATATCTATCTATTATACCCCTAATGCTCCATACGTTTTGAATATTACCCGCTGATATCTCCATTTCATGCGCAGGTTGTTTTTGGGAGCTTAGGGGAGCCCAGGGGAGCTTCTACGGACTGAATTGGGCTTCGCGGAGGTGCTGTCTTCGCACTCTTCCATTGCTTAGCACTCGCGGCGTGTCGGGGTACACTCTTTCCTTTATTTTGCACACGCCGCACTTTTTACACTTTTTCGGCTCGCGCTCGGGGCTGATATGCCGCCCCGGACACGGCCGCGGTCGAAGAGAGCTTCCGCCAAGCGGAAGCGGTCGGATGATGCTGGCCCCTCCCATGAGTTGGAGGACTCTCCTCCGCCTTCTCCCACACACCCCATCCACCCAGCACAGCCTGCAGGCCCCGCACACCCCCGCACAGCCTGCAGCGCCCACACAGCCCGCACAGCCACTCCCTGCCGCTCCACAGCCATCACCTCCGGCTCCACTGGTCGGGCCGCTCGGGATTACGTTCCGAGACGACGCACACCGCGCCGTCTTCGAGCGTATCTCCCAGCGCTCGATCGTACCCTCCAGGTTTGCACACCTTGCCGACCTAGGACGCCTGGGGGTACTAGAGGGGATGCTCACGTTGTACGACAACGTGGGCTGGCGAGATTTCTTTCAGGTGTCGGCGGACACGTTTACCCGCCCGACACTTGAGATTCTTAGTTCGATTGCCCGACCGACGAGGGATGCTCGTTTCGGTTCATGGACCGGGAGTGCCAGGTCACTCTCGATATGATGAGAGCATTTTTCTCGTGGCCCGATGTCCCCGGAGCCGATCGCGGTTACGGCCCCACCCATATCCCCCCACCTTCCTTCGATGCCGGTGCCTTCTGGGCCCGTATTACGGGTCTTCACGCTGCCTTTGACCCTAGTAGGGCCAAGGCCTCGGCCATTGTCCATCCCTGCCTCCGTATTGCTCAGCGCCTTATGGCGACGACCTTTTTGGCCAGATATGAGCCGGGCACGATGTCTATGCCGGAGATCTACATGCTCTACGCGATGACACGTCCCAGAGCTCTATCTAGGGATGGCGATGAGCTTGTCCCCGCCGTCGTGATTGATGTCGCGGCTTGGTTTTTGGACCGCATCATTGTATCGGTGGGCGCTCGCTCACCGATATGCTGTGGCGGCCTGATCACCTTGCTTGCCCTTATGACCGGCGAGGACTTCCCTGAGGACCTGCGACGAGTACCGGGCCCCACTTCTTTGTCGATCGATGTTATGGCCCGGATGAAGATGCTTCGTCCGCACGGTGAGCGTCACTGGGTCTGGTTGCACGGCCCTTATGGTGCCGATTACATGATTCTTCCGAGCCCAGCTCGGACTCAGATTGCACCAGCCCACGTGGACTGGCTCCATGCGATGGATGTTCTCATCCCCGCTGCTTACGTGCTCGAGGCCGAGGAGGCCGAGCAGGCCCACGCTGCCCACGCTGCCCCCGCAGACCCTGTTGCACCTGCCGAGCCTGCTGCCCCTGTCGACCCTGTGGCCCCTCAGCCTATACCCGATGTTTCCGCTGCTCCTGACACCTCTGTCCCCACCTCTGTCGGTGTCGGGAGTACCTTAGCTGAGCCCACCTCCACTGCTTCAGCGGCTGTCACCACCACCACTGGCCCTCTGTCTGCCGAGCCTGTTTCTTCTGCACCACCCGAGCGCCCGCCGACCGTAGTTGAGTGCGGAGAGCCCTCTGTTTCCACTGCTGCTGTATTTTCCGAGAGTGTCGTGGCGTCTGTCCACACTTCTGTGCCACTGACCTCTCCGGCCGCCTCACTGCCTCTTTTGTATTCTTCTTTCGTTGCTGCTGCCTCCACTTCTCACCAGCCGGTGCCCCGGCCTCACACTGAGGCCAGGCCCACATTTGCGAGCGCAGCGCCTTTCGTTCCCTTCCCCGCTGAGCCCGTCACATACGCGACCCGAGTACGCCAGCCACGCCCTGCACAGCCCCGACCGGTGCGTCCCTCTGCACCAACTCCCCCCGACACTGTACTTCAGAGCATTCGTGCTCTAGAGGGGGCAGTGAGTGGCCTCAGAGGCGACCTTAGGACCCTGTCCTCCACCGTCTCTGCGATGGCTGGCCGCTTTGACCTGATCCCCCAGATTCACTACTGTCTTACCCAGGTCCTGGAGCGTCTCCCCCGCTTACCCCCACCCACCCAGCAGGTTCCCACCCACACTTCCACACACACTCAGCCTGCTATCACTTCCACACCCACACCCGCTCAGCGGCCTGTCCAGCCACCCCCACCACCTCCGCCTCAGGACGGAGACGGCGCAGCACCACCTTCTTAGGCACCCTTGATGCCATCGATTTTTCCTGCCGTTGTGCTGCCCGTTTCTGCTGGGTCCTGTTGCATTTTTGTCCACCCCCCTCCCCTCACTTATTTTGGGTTTCTCATTCAGATCGTATCCTTATATATCTTTTTTGGGAGAGAGGGAGAGTTTTTGGTGCCCCACCTTTATATCTGTATCACTCCTATCTGTGCATGCATCATGTCCGCATCATACTTTTCGTTTCTTTATTTTTCGTTTATTTTCCTTTTTTTCCCATCATGCATGCATCCTCACTTACCCCTCACATTACTTGTATCTCGGTGAGCCACACTTTGCACATTGAGGACATTGTGCCATTTAGCTTGGGGGAGTGAGTTCTCACGTTCTTTTTCGATTTGCCACCTTTATTTTTAGTTTTTCACACCATTCTTCGCTTTTGCACTTATTTTTCATCATTTTTTCTCATTTTACCATGCATCACGTTTTTCTTATTTTTCTGTGTGCCGCATTGTAAATAGTTCTATTTTCCCTTTATCTTTATTTCTTTCTTTTTCATCTCATGCTAGAGATGACTTTTCTATGATGATGATGACATGGAGTTAGCTTATTCTATATGCATGCTTTATTTGTCCTGTCTTAGATTTTATTTCTGATATCATATGCTATGACTTGCCTTGCATCTAGAGATAGTAACCCACACTTTTTCCACATGAAAAGGGATGAAATTTTATTATTAGCTGAGTCTGAATATTCATATGTATGCTATCACAGAAAACACACCAAGATTCACGCATTGAATGCCTATATCTGGAGTACCGATTTCTTTTCCTATATCACTTCTATATGCATGAAATGTACATTTCACTTCAGGATGATTGAATGATGTTAGCTATGATAAATCTGGATTAGTTAGCTTTTTTGTGATCGAAACTGAGTAGATTAGATTACCCTGCTGAAGTTGTCGTGCATGTCTTATAGAGTGAACCGAGAGATATATTCATTTCTTTCTCCACAAATCTTGAACATCATTTCTCTACTTTTAAAATCATTGGTGAATCTCCCCTTAGCGATTCTATTATATGGCATTTCCCCCGCTATTAATTCCTAGCTCCAAATTTCTTATTCAAAGAAAAAAGAGAGAGAAAAGAGAAAATATTCTTATATATCATTATCTCTCTTTAAGTTGGGATCGTTGTGTATATATGCTATTGCTTCAGAAGAAAAAAAAAGGCTAAAAAAGGAAGAAAAAGAAAAGAGGAAAAATCCTCAATAAAAGATCCCATCTCACTTTCTTTCTTTCTCTTCTCTTTTCATTGCTTTTGGAGCTTTATAAAAATGGGGATGTAAATATTTTTTTTATGCCACCACGCTTATAGATAAGCTTGGGGGAGGGGATCCATTGATGTGTGAGAGAGTGACTACTTGACGTTGCACGACAACCTAGGCTAAGTAATATTCTATACTCGGTGAGATTATTTTTAGCTTTACGAAATCCAGAAATCTAAGCCTAGCACTCATTTCATGAAATCCATACTTTTCTATTCTCTCTATTCTATAGTGTGATACTCTTATACTCCTGATAGAAAGCATTCAATTGAAAAGTGTGTGATCTGTGATTTGTATACCGCTTTAAATGATTTAGACGATGTTAATTATAAGATTATTCCGTTTTTCATGATTATATTGTTGCTCGTGGGTTTTCTATTTCTATTTGCACCATTATACTATGATATCAAAATAAAACTCTTTGACATGTGTTTTTCATTCAGTGCATGATATACGAGTAAGCGGAACCCACGTCCTGAGGAAATGATCTAGTAGCTTACCTCTTCGCTTCTTTCTTTCTTCTTTATTTTTATTTCGTTTTTCATTCTTCTCCGTTTTTCATTCTTCATTTTTTTCGCCGTTTTCGTTTTCCGAATCCACCGGGTTCGCCTTTTACTTATCTTCCTCGAGGACGAGTAAGAGGCAAGCTTGGGGGATTTTGATCACTCCTTATTTTACACTTTTTTACCGCATGTTTGCATGCCATTTAGATCGCCCAAATCATGTTTTTCACGATATATCGACGATATTGCGATGCTTTTCACGATTTGTTGTTTTTGTCGCATTTTAGGTGATTTGGCGCGATTTGGAGTGATCTCGAGACGCGCTTACTCCAGACGGTCACCGACGACCTCCCCGAGGGGTATTTTGCTGTTGGAGAGGAGCGGAAGAAGAACGGACGTCGCAGGAGCGACGAGGAGGCCAAAATAAGCAATCTGGGCATTTTTAGTGTCCCACTCGGCCGAGTGAAGGAGTCACTCGGCCGACCAGCGAGACACCGCTCGGCCGACCAGATCAGACACGATTCATATGTGCACTCGGCCGAGCGACGGATACCACATCGACCGAGTGACGAGACCCCGTCCGCCCGAATGGCGCCCAGACGAAGCCATTCAAAAATCGCCATGTTACTATTTTTCGGCTACCTGAGCTTCAGAAGACCCACTCGGCCGAGTGGATAATCCCGACCGCCCGAGTACCATGAAGCCATCAGCCGAGTGACGACAACTCACTCGGCCGAGCAGCCCCCGAAGTGAAGACCCCTGAAGATCGAGACTTACTGGAAATTTACAGGGTTTTCACTCGGCCGAGCGACTTTTGTCACTCGGCCGAGTGCGACGCGCTGCCTGTAGCGAAAATTGCGGAAAACAGGCTGCGCAGGGGTATTTTGGTCACAGTTTTTGGACGATTTTGGGGGGTATTTAACCCTTGTTTTTACCCTAGTTTTAGAGAGCTTTCTCTTAGATTTTTTGCGGCTTTTTAGATTAGCTTTTTAGTTTTATTCTTGTGATTGGAGAGGAGACAAAATTGTATTTTTGTTGGATTAATTGAAGAACTCCATTGGTTTGTGTTTTCTCTTCTCTAAAAATTCTATTTTTATTGCATATCTCAATATTGTGATGAATTCTATTGCTTATTTCATTGATTATTTTTGTGATCTTGCTATGAATTGTGAGTGGTTGCCACGTCTTGGGGCGTGGGGATGAACCCTACAAGCCCTATTTCATGAGTGTGATGAATTGGTAGGAATTTTGCTAGAATTGCTACTAGGGATTAGATTGGGATCAATTTACTACGGATGGCTAGGAATTCACATCGATTGGGATTTGCAAGAGATTGGATCCTAATTCGATAGGAAACCCTAGAAATCCGAATTGGGTTGGAATCGAATTTCCGTAGTATCGGTTTGCAAGAGATTGGACCGATACTAGGGTTTCCGGTTCCAACTCCGCGCCAATACCCGTTTGCAAGAGATTGGACGAGTAGGAACTATCCCAAACTAGGTCGTGGGCCGAGTTTGCAAGAGATTGGGCTCGGTGCGCGATTGAACGATGATGTTGATCCTAATGCTAGCTTCCCTAGGCTAGGGTTTGCAAGAGATTGGGCCCGAGCCTAGGATAGCTATAGACCGGCAACAGCGCGAGAGCGTGAGCTTGGTTCTACATTCAGTTGCAACTAGTTCATCCAAAATCTTATTCTAGCAATTTTGATGCCGATGAACCACTTTTACGAAATATGGTGAGTAGCGGGAATTCCCCATTCCCTAGACGTTCTTTATTTGATTTGATATTTCCGTACTTTGCCTGACGATTGTGACAGGATCGCCAAAGGAAAATTTCTCTCTTCTTAAATAGCCAGGTTGATTGGAACAAGCACGGTCATTCGTCCTCCCTTTGTTCGATAACCCGCTCGCTGCTACACCGTGCACTTGCGGTAAAACTACAACCGTTCTCTGGGTGTATATCTGGGATCGATCAAAAACCATTTGATAAGACAACTTCTTGAAATCGTATATACCATTGCCTCGAGGATTGTTTAAGACCATATATGGATTTAAGAAGTTTACAAACCTTATGTTCGTTTCCTTCTTTTACAAACCCTGTTGGTTGTTCCATATAGATCTCCTCGTCCAATTCTCCATTGAGAAAGGCAGTATTTACATCCATTTGATGTAATTCGAGGTCTAAGCAAGCTACCATTGCCAGAATCAGGCGAATCGAGGTAAAACGAACAACAGGTGAGAAGGTCTCTTCGTAGTCTATCCCTTCCTGTTGCGTAAAACCTTTCGCGACAAGGCGAGCTTTATATCTGTCAATAGAGCCATCAGCCTTATGCTTGATCTTGAGAACCCATTTGTTCCCAATAGCTCTACGTCCTCTGGGTAAGTCAATTAAGTCCCAGACTTGGTTAACTTTCATGGATTCTAACTCCTCTTGCATCGCTTTCATCCATTTGTCTTTAGCAGGGCAAGATACGGCCTGTTTGAAAGTAGCAGGCTCGTCATCTTCTTGTAGTAAAGTCATAAAGGTTTGCGGAAATTCATCCTCAAATCTTAGAGGAGCCAACCTTGTATGACTACTACGTCGTATTTGAGATTCTTCAAGTCCTTGTTGACTCGAATTTAGATCAATTCTAATATCACTCCCACTTGGAATGTCGTTAGAATTGCTCCCACTTGGATCATTATTCCCGTATGGAATAGGATAATCGTCATTCGTATAATCCATTGGTGAAGGTTGAAACGTATTTTCGTTTTCACCAAGAATTCTCCCACTCGAATGAGGTAATCCTTCTTGATCATAAATCTCAAATAGAGATAAGTCCGGACTTATCTCGCCCTGTCTTGGAAACTCGTTTTCCAAGAAAGTGACATCCCTCGACTCAAACTCAATTAGCCCACCATTGTCTTCCTGACTAACAAAAATATAACCTTTGGAGTTTTCAGCGTATCGTATAAAGATACATTTCCTTCCCCTTGGCCCAAGTTTGCCATACTTATGGGAGGAAATATGTGCGTAGGATGCACATCTCCAAGGTTTTAAAATGTTTAAGTCAGGAGATCTTTGGTTCCACAACTCATAAGGAGTGGAGCTAACTGATTTCGAGGGTACGCGGTTCAAAATGAAAGTGGCCGTTAATAATGCATCACCCCAAAAGGTGATTGGCAAGTTAGCTTGCGCCATCATTGAACGGACCATTTCAATTAAAGTCCTATTTCTCCTTTCTGCAACACCGTTTTGTTGAGGAGTATAAGGCATAGTTACCTGATGTACTATGCCTTTTTCATCACAAAGTTCCTTAAAACTTGTTGATTGATATTCACCGCCTCTATCGGTTCGCAAGACCTTAATCTTGCGATCAAATTGATTCTCCACTAAACTCATATAGTTTTTAAAGCAAGCCAATGCTTCACTTTTGTGGGATATCAAATAGATATGTCCGAATCGGGTGAAATCATCAATAAAAGTGATGAAATAGGACTTCCCGCGTCTTGTCTTGACATTCATCGGACCACATATGTCCGAATGGATAAGCTGTAATGGAACCTCGGCCTTTGTGCCGGTTCCAAACGGATTGCGACAAGATTTCCCCACTAGGCAATGTTTGCAGGTCGACATTTCAACCTTTGAAACATTGGATAGAAGGCCACGTTTGGCAAGTCTATCCATACGCGTTGGTCCAATATGACCAAGCCTTGCGTGCCAACAAATCACATCAGACTCATATGTCTTAGAATTTGTAATAAGGAAATTTTCATTACATGAGGAATCATACATTTTACTCATTACAATAAATCCTTTAAATACAAACCCAGTACCAATAAGAGTATTATTACAACTTAAGTCCACATTACAATCATGAAAAAACCAGTTATAGCCAAGACCCATTAACACGACCACAAAAATTATATTCCTTCGAATATCTGGAGCGAAGAGGACATCATGAAGTAGGAGAGTGCGGCCGTTGTCCAAGACTAGCTTGCAAGTCCCAACGCCTTTCACTTCAACACGTGTGTTGTTTCCTACATAGATCCACTTCGTTTCTTGGGGTATCCGGTGATACTCCACGAAGGACCGTCTGTCCCTTGCTATGTGGTCGGTGGCACCTGAATCAATTATCCAAAATGGATTAGATTCTACAAGAAATATTGAACTAGAAACACATATGTAACTATCATAATTACAAGTTACCTCGTCGCTTCCACTCGTACACGAACGAGCATAGTGACCGAGCTTGTTGCACTTGAAGCACTTGATCTTCTTCAAGTCTTTCTTCTTGTGCCATTTCTTGTGCCCACCCTTATGTTTGGGTTTCTTGGTAGACTCCGGTTGCTTATTACGTTCATTTATAAACTTCGAACGATCTTTCCGTTTCTTTCCCCCATCTGAGGAACTAGCAACCATATGCACTTCTGCATTTGGCTTGGCGGCCGCAAGCCGCTCTTCCTCTAATTCGAGGTGTTTGGAAACATCGCTGAAGGTCTTAATGCTCTCATTGTGAGTGAGATGCATCTTCATTTGGTCCCACCCATTTGGTAGGGAACGCATGACTGCTTGGATTTGTTTCTCATCTGTGAGCACATGACCCGCATCCTTTAACTCTGAGATTTGATTTGCCATATGTCGCAGATGTTTTCACATGGAATGATCTGGATGTTTTCTTGTATGAATCAAATCTTATAGTTAAGGCGCGAAGTTTAGACACCGATGTGCCACCAAACTTCTCCTCAAGCTTGGACCATATGTCCATGGCTAAGTCATGTTCTCGGAAGATACGCATTATGTCATCATCCATACTGCTTAATAACGTAATGCACGCTATCTTATTCTTCCGAGACCAAGCATCAAAAGCTTCCTTGTCTCGTCTGTACTGGGCCGTAGTGCCCAACTCGGGTTCAATCATTACGTTCTTTAGAGTTTCGAGCACTTCTTGCTCCTCTAGAACGTATTGTATCTTGATGGACCAAAGTTTGTAGTTATCGCCGTTGAGTTTTTCACCTCTGTTTAACTCAGCGACGATATTCTTTGAAGCGGAAGACATTTTACTTTTAAAATGCTGCAAAAGACACAAAACCGAAGGTTTGATCAAAAACATTGCATTGAAAATTCTTAAAATATAATTCCCATTTGAAATGATAATAGAATATCCCATTTGGATAATTCTAATTTCAACTCCCACTTGGAATGATATTAATAATTTGATAAGTTACTTTCGAAAAATATTGAAGATGTTACTCTAGAATCGAAAAGGTCACTACGTTTCCAATTACCATCTAGAGTAACTTTCAATATTTCCACATCACTTTATCAAATAAAAGTACTCTTATAGTACTTCGCAGCGGAAAAGCGTTTTTTGAAAACGCATTTTTCAAAACATTATGAAAACGTATTTTTCAAAAAAAAATATTTCAACTTAGTACCCTTATGATACTAGTGAAATATTCGGCACTTCCTGGCCATGTGCCGGGATGAGATGTAGCCGTGCCAAGGTCGGATCCCCCCTTTGGGGATTTTTCTGCAAGCTATCGTCGCCGGTTCCCGTATGGATCCAGGCGCTTCCCCCTTATTGGAGAATTTCACCGCAGACGACTGCCGTCGGCCCCGTATGGGCTAGCCTTGCATGTTGTCGGGGCCAAAACCATTGTCAAGGCCTCTAGCTAAATTGGTCGACCAATAATCCCGAATTGGTCGACCAATACCGACCAATCAATTATCTGGTACCCCCTTGGCCAGGGCCTCTGCCCTGGCCGGCCAGGGGCCCTGGCCCCTCGGCCAGGGCCTCTGCCCTGGCCGAGGCCGGCCAGGCCCTGGCCTGAGGCCAGGGCATTGGCCCTGGCAACTGACAGGGCCGGCAGGCCGGCCAGGCCGGCCCCTGGCCTTGGCCGAGGCCGGCCTTGGCCCCTGGCCCTGGCCTGGCCTCGGCCAGGGCCCTCTGGCCCTGGCCGGGGCCGGCCAGGTCCGGCCAGGTCCGGCCAGGTCCGACCATGGCCATGGCTAGCCATGGTCGGGCCATGGCCTTCTTGCCTTGGCCGGCCATGGCCCATGTGGCCATGGCCGGCCACCCCTTTGCACCGGGTTGGCCGCACACCCCCGCCGGAGGGGTGGCCGTGGTGGTTATTGGCCATAGCCAACCCCCTCCGCATAAGGAGGGGGGATGCGTTGCCTCCATAGCCCATTTGGCCATGGTGATCATGCACCAAAAGTCATCTTCCACGATGGGAATAACTTCCATCTTCTTGCTCGAGGAAGCACACGTTCGTCGATGAAGCACCCATTCGTCGAGAAAGTAGTTATTCTCTAATGGCCGTGTGCCAAAATGAAAAATAACATACTTTAAAATTCGTAAACTACGCGCTTCACATGAAGAGAGTTCACATTCCCTATGAATGGAGACTCGGCATCCATGAAGAGTGCGAGCTTGACGATATGAACGGTCGGTTCTTCCCGTCACGGAGAGTTCCTGCCATATCCGTAATGACAGAAGACCCTAACGTGAAAAGAACAACCGCTGCGTTCTCTCCGTCACGAAGTGTTCCTACCATATCCATAATGGTAGGATACCCATTCGTGAAAAAGACAACGCCTCGTTCATCGGTTCGACGGGGCGGCGGTTTGACCAGGGCGAACCCGTATGGCTCTGATACCAATGTGGGATCATGTCAAAACAACGATGTTAGGATCGAATAAAGTAGAGACTTACATTTGCGTACGCGGTACCGTAATCTCTGAACTTTGCCCTCGGATTCGCCACAACGGTCGATACTTCGTCACGGAGGATCGAAGCAGAGTTTCACCGCCTAAATCTCTATTTAGAAGAGGATTTTAATGGAAGGGAGAAGAAGAACATAAGATGCCTTATGCAAACTTATGGAATGGAAAGTGTGAATGAATGCCTTACCCTTAGGTCCTATTTATAGGCTTTAGGGGTAGTTATTGTAGGAAATAACTAAATATAAGCTTATTAGCCTATATTAGCACATTCATTTATCTTCTTCTTTATCCACTTATCAAGTGCCATTTTGCACTTATAAAGTGGCTTTTTCCATTTATCGAGTGGCTTTTTCCACTTATCGAGTGGTTCTTTTCACACGAGAAAAGGTTCCCTTCACGCACACCTTCGTGCACGCGACATCTGAGGTCCGTTACCCTCATACATCCCCTCATGGGTGTATTTATGTCGTCTATATCCAACATCCAATTCCATTCCGGTTAAATGAAGAAGAGTTGGATGCTTGGCTCGACGCCTACAACTCCTATGAGGATTCGTGCCTCATGGCTATGGAGGAGAAGTCATCATCAAGCTCTAGCAAGGATGATGATGAGGTTGAGATAGAGAAAGAAAAGATCTCATATGAGGAGCTCAAGAACAACTTCGACTTGGTCTCCGAAAAGGCTAGTAAGTGCATCAACTCTTACAATAGATTAAAAGCAAAATATAAGATTGCTAAGAGTAGATTGCATGAACTAGATATTACTAGTGTAATTCATGATGAAAGGCATGCTTATGACACTAGTGAGAGAGACACACTTCTCTCTCAAGTTAAGGAATTCTGCCTTACAAATGAAAAACTTGTTGATCAAAACCTTAGCTTAAAGTCTCACATTCAACAACTTACGTTAAAATGTGAAGAGGAATCGCGTAAGCTCAAAAGCTTTGTGTATTCTAGGGATTCACTCCACGATTTGTTGGAAAAACAACATCTGGCAAATCATAGAGGAGGTTTGGGTTACATTCAAAATGTGGTACCCAAACCCACCTCTAATTCCTCTTATGGTGCAAATACAAGAAATATTGCTAAAGCACCTAAGAAGAATCACCATGATTTCTTGTACAACAATAACATCAACAAGAAGCATGTAGATCACGAGGTAATGAGGCAGAATGAAAAATCTTCATTTTTTGCTAAGAAGCAAAATACTCATTCTTTGCATGCCAAGAAATTCGTTTCTACACCTAAGCATGCCACATCCACCTCTCTTACAAAGGCAAAACCCTTGCCTAGGAAATCCTTGAGATTATGAATTCCCACTAAGGTTAGTGTGCAAGAGAGGGATAGCTACATCAACTCTCTAGTTAGGGATGTGATCACCTCATGTGATTATATTAGGAAATCAAACTCCTCTTGGGTTTGGTTGCCTAATGTTTAGGTTCCTCACACATATGCATATTGTATGGGTATTGTGCTTGAATGTTTATTTTTAGCATACCCATTTTTTATGTGTGTTTCATGATTTTGAAAATATTTTCAAACTTATTTTTCATGAAAATGAGGACCTTGGGGTTTTTTGACATGCATGCATTTTTGATCCATGTGTATGTCAATGGTGGAGTTAATATGTTATATGTTTAAAGTATTTTAAGACATATTTTAACTCTCATTTCGGAGGTTATTTGAGATCATTATTCACATTTGGTTGTTTTTGATCTCAAACCAAACCTCTTGTTTATTGCCAACATACCTCATGTTATATTTGTTTTGGCAATATTCTTTGTGTATCCTTAAAGCTTGATTCTTCCATATCTACTGCTTTGATACACGTTAAGCCCATGGCTCCATTATTTGTATAATTGGTATTAGATCCTAGAAGTCAAAAGTTGACCATTTCTATGATCTAGGGGGAGCATGTGATAGTGAATTGATACCCACTAAAATTTTCAATTTGGTATCATACATATCTTTCTTTTCTTGCATATTGTCACATCTTGGTTAAGATGACAAATGGGGATATATTTGATGTCCATCTTTTTGACAATGTCAAGGGGGAGAGATATATGCATTATGTAAATATATATATGGAGATATATTCTTATGCATATGGGGAGAGATAAATCTATGGAGAGAGATATATGGGATTAGATAAACCTTGCATTTTTGCATGATAATTGTCTTTTACAATTGGTTTACAATTGGTTTATGTAATCCATGCCTATTATATGTCACCATGATCTTATTTGGTAGAATGAGTATTTACTATTATGTAGCTCATTGTTTATTTGGTGCATATAAGTAGGGGAGCTCATTAGCATTGTGCTTTAATACTTTGTATTTTACATAATGTGTGCCATCATCAAAAAGGGGGAGATTGTTGGGTATTGGTGTTTCATACCAATCTTATTTTGATGATGATCACAACATTATGTTGTTGCTAATGACTCTCATGTTTTAGTCTCTCAGTTTTATTTCAAGAATATCTTTCTTGGAGACTAATCACTTGGTGCTAGGATGGAAATCAAGTGAAGAAGAGCCAAAGCTTGGACTCAAGGAGTGCCAAAGCTTGAAGATGATGGAGAGCAATCAAGGCATCAAGATTGAAGACTTAGACTCTAAGGAAAGCTTTGTAATCTATGTAATTTACTTTATTGCTTTCTCTCACTTTTGAGTCTAGGATTAATGTAATGCCTTGTTAGATGATTTACTCATTCATGCATATGTATCTAACCATCTTAGTGGGCATTAGGATTATCATAGAATCCAACCAATTAGGGTCACTCTGTCCAAAGACTCATTTGGAGTCTCTGGCTTTCCATCAGTCGCCTGCTGAAGGAAACTCAGTCGACTGGGTGATTTCCAGTCGCCTGTAGATCCTTCTACAGTCGCCTGATATGCAAAGCTCAAGTCATCATTTTAATTGACTCAAACTTGAGCTTTACGCACAGTCGACTACTGGTCAGTTTACAGTCGCCTGTATATTTACAGTCGCCTGTAGATTGGTCATCAGTCGCCTGAGTAGCGTAAGTGTAATCTCTGCATCTCTCTGTCGTTTCTCCATCTTTTACAATAGACGACTGATTAAGGTTTTACAGTCGCCTGTCTAATAGACAGTCGACTGTATTATTGACATCAGTCGCCTGTTTGCTTAACTGCAGAAAGAGTGCAGCTCTATGTTTTATTCCATCCCCTGCAGCAGTTGCCTGCTGAAGGATTAACATGCACATGTCCTATTTACAGTTGACTGTATCGACTTCATCAGTCGACTGTCCTGGCTCAGATTATAGCCTTTGGATATTTTCTAGTCGTTGATCAGTCGACTGTCTTTTGATCAACAGTCGACTGTTCCTGTCATTTTCGCCCAGTTTCTAGCCGTTGCAGAATTGATTCTTTGGGTGTTTTATTGGGTTTGGGGTTTGATATAGGGTTCCTATATATATGAGTGTGCTGCCATCTCTTATACTTCTTGATGCTATTGAATATCTCAAGAGATCTATAAGCAACTCACAAACTCCCTCAATTCCCTCTCAAGAACTCTCATTCATCTTCATGCATTGAAGTCTAGCTCAAGGGAATTCATCCAAGTGCTTTCAAGCATATCTCAACACTTGGAGATCCTCTTCCATGCCTTGCATCCATTCATGAGTAAGCATCTCAAGGCATAGGTAAGAGTATTTACTTTACTTGGTGTAATTTGTGTCTCTAATTCTCTTTGTGGGAATTAGAACTTTCTCTCTTTGTGGGAGGTTGTCTCTTTGTGTGACTTAGGATATTCTCTTTGTGAAAATAACTCTCTTTGTGGGAGTAACTCTCTTTGTGGGAGTTTAGTGTCCTAGTGTAAGGCTAACCCTAATTCTCTGAGTGGGAGTTAGTGATTCTCTGTGTGGGAGTCTTGATCCTCGTGTAGGATTGGTTGGGTCCTTGTGTATGGCATAAATCCTCTTTGTGGGATAACTCCTTGTGAGATTTGTATTCACTTCTCTGTGTGGGAATATAGTAAATATTGGTGTGGCTGGATGTACCCAAGTTTGGGGAACCAGGGTAAAACTTTGTGTTTGTGTTTGAATTGATTGTGCCTTTTAATTCCTCTTGCATTTATAATTCCGAATTTGCAAGTTAAATTTTAATTGGACAATTTTATTATCATTACACTATTCACCTCCCCTCTAGTGTGTGTGTGTGTGTGTGTGTGTGTGTGTGTGTGTTGTTAGTATTGCAAGGGTAAGGCGATCCTTACAAAATTAAAAGCAAAATTTAAGAATGCTATGAGTAGGGTGTGTGCTTTAGAATCTACTAGTGTAAATAATAATGATGCTTTGCATGTTTGTGACACTAGTGAGAGAGACACACTTCTCTCTCAAGTTAAGGATTTGAGCATAACCAATAAAAAATTAGTAGCTCAAAACCATAGCTTAGAAACTCGCATTCAACAACATACGTTGAAATGCGAAGAGGAATCCCAAAAGCTCAAAAGCTTTATTTATTCTAGGGATTCACTCCACAGTTTGCTTGAAAAACAACATCCGGTAAACCATAGAGGAGGTTTGGGATACACTCCAAAGGTGGTTACCAAACCCACCTCTAATTTCTCTTTTTGTGCAAATTCAAGAAATATTGCAAAAGCACCTAAGAAGAATCACCATGCTTTCTTGTATAACAATAATACCAACAAGAAGCATGTAAATCACAAGGTGGTGAGGAAGAATGAAAATCCTTCATTCTTTGCTAAGAAGCAAAATCCTCATACTATGCATGCCAAGAAATTTATTTCTACACCTAAGCATGTCATAACCACCCCTCTTGCAAAGGCAAAACCCTTGCCTAGGAAATCCTTGAGATTATGGATTTCAACTAAGTGTAGTGTGCAAGAGAGGGATAACTACATCAACTCTTTGGTTAGGGATGTGATCACCTCATGTAATTACATTAGGAAATCAAACTCCTCTTGGGTTTGGTTCCCTAATGTTTAGGTTCCTCACACATATGCATTTTGCATGGGTCTTGTTCTTAAATGTTTATTTTTAGCATACCCATTGATTGTGTGTATTTCATGATTTTGAAAATACTTTCAAATTTGTTTTTCATGGAAATGGGGACATTGGGGAATACATTGGCATACATGCATTTGTTGATTCATATGTATGTCAATGGGGGAGTTAATATGTTGTATGTTTAAAATATTTTTAAAAAACATATTTTAACTCTCATTTTGGGTTGTTCTTGGGATCATTGTTTCAAATTGGTGTCATTTTCCAATTGGTTATGCTGGTTTCAAACTCAACCATTGATATTGCCAACATGATTCATGATATATTTCCTTTTGGCAATGTCGGTATGTATTAGTGAAGCTTGATTTTTCCATATCTATTGCTTTGATACACTTTAGGCCCATGGCTCCAATTAATGTTTTCAATTGGTAAAGAGGATTATCTTTCTAGATTCTTTTTCTACAATTGATATTTTCTTAATTGTTAGAGATTGATTATCTCCTACTTTACAATTGGTATTAGATCCTAGAAGTCAAAATTTGACCATTTCTATAATCTAGGGGGAGCATGGGATAGTGATTGATACCCACTAAATTTTACAAATTTGGTATCATACATATCCTTATATCTTGCATATTGTCACATCTTTAATTAAGATGACAAGGGGGATACATTTGATGTCCACTTTTTCACGATGCCAAGGGGGAGAGGTATATGCATTATGTAAATCTTGTATTTCATACATATGCATCTGGGGAGAGATATATATCTATGGGGAGAGATATGTGGGATTATATAAACCATTTATGTGTGCATGATTATTTTCTATTGCAATTGGTTTATGTAATCCATACCTATTATATGTCATCATGGTTTCTCTTTATTTCATTTGGTATAATGACTATTTACAATTGTGTATCTCATTTTACAATTGGTGCATGTAAGTAGGGGGAGCTCATTAGCATTGTGATTTATTTCTTTATGTTTTACATAATGTGTGTCATCATCAAAAAGGAGGAGACTGTTGAGTATTGGTGTTTCATACCAATGTTATTTTGATGATGATCACAACATTATGTTGTTGCTAATGACTCTCTTGTTTTAGTCTCTTAGTTACTTTTCAAGAATATCATTTTTGGAGACTAAACACTTGGTGCAAGGATGGACATCAAGTGGAGAAGGGCCAAAGCTTGGACTCAAGGGGTGCCAAAGCTTGGAGATGATGGGGAGCATCAAGGCATCAAGACTGAAGCCAAGACTCTAAGGAAAGCAATGTAATCCATGTAAAATTTCATTTGTTGCTTTCTCTCTCGTTTAAGTCTAGGTTTAATGTAATGCCTTGATAGATGGTCTACTCATACATGCATATGCATTTAACCATCTTAGTGAGCCTTAGGATTATCACAGAATCCAACCCAATAGGTTCATCTTGTCCAAAGACTCATTTGGAGTCTCTGGCTTCCCTACAGTCGCCCGCTGAAGGATTCACAGTCGACTGGGTGATTTCAGTCGCATGTTGAACCTTCTACAGTTGACTGTGATGCACTGCTCAAGTCATCCTTTGATTGATTCTACTTGAGCTTTTCGAATCAGTCGACTGATGATCAATTTACAGTCGCCAGTATATTTACAGTCGCCTGTGAAACGGTCAACAGTCGTCTGAGAGGCATAAGTGCATATACTGCTTCTTTCTGTTTTTCTCCATCTCCTGCAGCAGTCGACTAATGAAGGATTTACAGTCGCCTGTCTATTTTACAGTCGACTGTATTCTTGTCATCATTCGACTGTATGATTATTAGGAGAACGAGTGCAACTCTCTGTTTTATCCCATCCCCTGCAGCAGTCGCCTGCTGAAGGTTTTACAGGCGCATGTCCTATTTACAGTCGATTGTATCGTCTTCTTCAGTCGACTGTCAAGGCTCAGATTATATCCGTTGGATATTTTGTAGCCGTTGGACATTCGACTGTCATTTGTTCATTAGTCGACTGTCAGTGATGTTTCTGCCCAGAAACTAGCCGTTGCAGCTTTTTGTTTTTGGCTGTTTCCTTGGGTTTTGAGAGTTGATATAGGGTTCCTATATATATGAGAGGGTTGAGTTCATAGGAACTTCTTGATGCTATTGAAAATCTTTTGAGATTAAATAAGCCACTCTCAAACTCTCTCATTTCCCTCTTAGAGCTCAAAATCTCCTTCATGCATTGAAGTCAAGCTCAAGGGAAATCATCCAAGTGCAATTCTAGCAAATCTGATCACTTGGAGATCCTCTTCCATGTCTTGCATTCATTAATGAGTAAGTTCATCTCAAGGCATAGGTAAGAGTAATTGTTTTACTTTGTTATTTCATTGAAACCCTAGCTTTCTGTGTGAGAGCTAGTTACTCTTTGTGTGAGAGTATAACCTTCTGTGTGAGGGTTGGTTGAGTTCTCTCTGTGTGAGAGTTTGAGTCTCTCTGTGTAAGAGCAAAAGTCTTTCTGTGTGAAAGCAAGGATTTCTCTGCGTGAGAATCTAAATCCTCTGTGTGAGGTATCTCTGTGTGAGATTGTATTCACTTCTCTGTTGAGAATTATAGTGGATATTGGTGTGGCTGAAAGTACCAAGTTTGGGGAACCAGGGTAACATCTTGTGTTTGCGTTTGGATTTTTGTGGTGTTTAAATTCCTCTTGCATTTATAATTCCGCATTTGTAAGTTTAATTTTTAAATACATAACTTGTGTCATTACACTATTCACCCCCCCCCTCTAGTGTGTTGTTGTTAGTATTGCAAGGGTAAGTCGATCAATACAAGTAGTCGTCAATTAGTACTATAGTTCGTCGGTGGATCCCATCAAGGCATGAGCCGGGCATGGTCACGAGTCTCGGTTGAATTCACTAACTCTCTAATTAAATCTGTAGGATACTCCTTAAGCTAATCGATTCCATCGACCATGGACACGATCTCAGCACGAGTTCTCCTAGGGATTTTGCTATATCAACCAATATACAACCCCTTTATACCCAACGCATCATAAAAATCCTATCTTTGCATCTAAATCCTAAGATCCTAGGGCTAATCCATTAGCCCTAGATGGAATTACTCATGTATGATAGCAATAGATATAAGAACAAAAGAAAAACTTCATTGCATGCATCAAGGAGAAATAAAATAATCAATCAATACAAAGAACTGAGATAGAATTAAAGAAAAGTAAAATACTTATATTGATACAAGGGAGAGGCCTAGGGCATAGCCTAACTCCCAAAAGATCATCTCCAAAAAAACTCTAAAAAGATCTAAACTCCAAAAATTATATCCAAAAATCCCCTCCCCCCAAAAAGTCCTCTCCAAAAGCGACGGCTGCTAAACAATATCTCTCTCCTCAAAAACCCTCGCCAACCACGGATCCGAACGCAACTTACGTTCTGGGCCCACGACGACTCGGTCCGAGTAGGAAGCTGCTCGGTCGAGTCGTCAGAAATTATGAATTAGTTGTCCAAAACGTCGCTCTGCCTGCTCGAACTGAGTAGGTCTGCTCGGTCGAGTAGGCAGCTGCTCGGTCGAGTAGGTGGCTGCTCGGTCGAGCTGTCAGTATGTTGGAGCTCTTTCCCAAAATCACGCTCTGCCTGCTCAGATCGAGTAGGGTCTGCTCAGTCGAGTGGGTAGCTGCTCGGTCGAGTAAGTGGTCGAAAACACATTTCAGCGATGCACTCGGTCGAATTGTCACTCTGCACAGTCGAGTATGTGGATGCTCGGTCGAGTAGTGGTCGAAAATATATTTCAGCAGCATTTAACTAATTTCAGCAGCATTTGTCACTCTGCTCGGTCGAGTAGGTGGTTGCTCGGTCAAGTAGGAGGTCAAAAGCAGATTTCAGCACTGCAGCATCAGTTTGCAGAATTTTTCCAGAGCTCATCCGACCTCCGATTGGCACGTTCTTGGTAGATTTGGAATCGTATTGAAGTCTACTATCTGGGAAAAATATCAGAAAGATACTGAAAAATCCCAGGTGATAGAAGATATAGAAATAGTGCACGGCTGTCCTGTTTCCAGCACTTTGGGTCGCTCGATTCCATCGCCGCATCATAGCTTGATCTAGCGACCTGGAATCCATGAGTCATGGTATCATAGAACCATGCTTTCTTTGTTCTCCTCTTCTTCATCCCTTCTCTCTTGCCCCTTCCTTGCTCCCCGGTAACTTCAAGTCACCGAACGCGGCGCCTCGGGAGTTCCGGTGTTGAAGCATGCGATCTTTCCTCCAATATACTCCAAATCGCTCGATATTCCCTGAAATGCAACCAAACGCTCCTAAAGTACAATAGTTCTAATTATGAGCGTAAAAGCATATGAAATATGTAATTGAGCAATCATTTTGACGTGTAATCATATAGATAAAATGTGGAATATAATGACACATCAAAATCCCCCAAACTTACCTCTTACTCATCCTCGAGGAAGACTAGTAAGAAGCTAACACGGGAGAGGGTTACAAAGGAGATGTGAGGCGGTGGTGTGTAATGGAGACAAGGGGTTCAATCTTAAATTCAAAAAATACAAGAACCCAAGGTATGCAAGATCTCGTGAACACACGTCAATATGAAATTAGAACACATATACACAACAAATAAGTAAATCTCGCTCAAATTAAAATAACGTGGATTTGGATAAATGTAATGAACTTGATAAGTGATAAAATGAAAGTATAGTTATATCATATCATAGTTTATCATGCAATATACTAAGTTCACAGAAATGAAACCAATGTCCACAACTCATTCTCTAAGCAGTATAAAATGTCATGATCAAACGTTTTCAAGCATGCGTGGTATTTTGTTATGCTTCATGGAATGAATTTAGCAAATTCAATCAAGGTAAGGCATCACCACACTACGACCATTTCAAGACTCCTAGAACCCATCAACTTTGCCATGTCTTTGTTCTATATAGAAATGGAGATAAGGATATGGGATTTTTGTACTTTTATATTGTTTTTGGCTATATGAATGTTTTATATGCATTTTTCTTTCTTTATATACATGAGATAACTCAATATATACAAAAAGCGCCCTACGCATCCCAGATCAGACGGTCTTAGGGCATTGGGTTACGAAGAACCCCTAGGGCCTTTTATTCAGGATATTTGTTTGATTTTTGCATTTTTTGGATTTTTGCAAACTCACGTAAACGCGATGGAATGCAAAACATGATCAAAGATCATTTATTGGCTATTCACAAAAGAAAAAGAAAAGGCATAGAATCTAGACATGGCTCGGTTTCAGGAATCCTAATCATCACTACTTTGGTTGTCGTGGGGTTATCCTATCTCTTTTGAATCACTAAACATCCATGAAGCAATATAATTATCAATCATATCACGTAGGAGTCAAATGATTTTCAGATTTGATTCATTCATTTTTAGCTTAACTGTTTCGAGAATATGGTTGTGAAACTATGGATTCTACTATGAAAAAGTATATTAACAAAGATACACTAATCAAGGAATCGAACTCTAATCTAACAGAAATAAGAGTTAATAAAAAAATCCACGATATTTCATACAAAATGAAGCATATGAGACATAAATATAGAAGTGAACATGGTTCATGTGGAAATTTCGAAGTGTGTTTCACGATGAAGCAACGTGTGTGCACTATGCACTCCCCCAAGATTAAACATCACATTGTCCTCAATGTGTATATGATATAAATAGAAGACAATGACAAGATAGGGGGGCCACTCAACAAAATAGTTTCTCTCCCCCAAGCTTAAACATCACATAAAAATTGGGGAGAGAGGCGAAATAAGCGCCAAATATAAGGGTGGGCATGGATGATAAATGTTGAGTATTGGACTTCTCCCTACTTGGTGTTAATGATGAGCAAACATAAATACTTGTGACTAATCCCCTATTTTGCAGTTAATCCATTGCCTAAGCTTATTATGAAGATCAACTAGCAATGGATGACTCACAAACGTCATTGAAGGCAAATGACATGAATTGGATGATCGTAGATTGATGATTGAAGCTCCGTAAAGACTTCAAGCTCATACGATGGAAAGAAGAGATTATTCGTCAATGTAATTTTTCTTTTATCTCTTCTAGTATGTAGCTTAGAAGTAGAACTTTGATGGATCCCTCACACACATCTACATTTTGTCATAGGACTTCATTAGATCAATTGTCCTTTGATCTCAATTCAATTCTCTTTTGTTTGTGCTAGGATTGTTTATAACAGCCGACTACTGAACAGTTTACAGTCGTCTGTCTCAAAAACAGTCGAATGTGTTTTGTTCTACAGTCGCCTGTTATGCACAGACTTTTACACTATAGTTTTGGGCCTTCTCTGATTATTTCGCACAGGCTACTGTTGAACGATTCACAGGCGCATGTCCAAATGACAGTCGACTGTGTATTGTAAATCAGTCGCCTGTCTATCCTTGCCCAAACTCTGTTTGATCTGACTTTTATGGCCAGTCGACTAATGCTGTATATACAGTCGACTGTCTATGGGATCAGTCGACTGTCTATGTTGCAACAGTCGCATGTCTGTAAGTCATTTCTTTGACTCTGCTCTCTGGAAATTTCTCTTGCTTTTGACAGTCGTCTGTTTAAGGTTTTACAGTCGCATGTTCTGATTAACAGTCGACTGTATTACTTGAATCAGTCGTCTGTCCTGTATCTTGTGAGATTTCCAGTATTTGTCTAACTTACTCTTCTCTCGGCCAGTCGCCTGTCAAAGAAATTATAGTCTCCTGTTTATTTAACAGACGACTGTCTTTGCTTCATCAGTCGACTGTCCACATGGTAAGTTACTGTTATGAATTCTCACCTACACTTGCTGACTGTGCAACAGTCGACTGTGGATTGTTCAACAGTCGACTGTCGCGAATTCAGATTATATCCGTTGAGATTTTTCACACGGATTTCAATTGGGTTTTTGCTTAAACTGTTTTGTGGATTTGAGAAAGCTATAAATAGAGCTTCTACTGTTCCATTGGAAGGTTACACTCATTCATTGCAAAAATCTCTCAAGCTTTTATTTCCAAAGATCAAAGCTCTCAAATCCAAAGCCCTAAGTATTTCCATATCTTGTTCTCTTGCTCTCCAACCTAGAACCAAAGAGTGATCATCTAGACAATTGGTGCAGTCAAGAGAAAGGGCTTTCTCCTCTCTTTCAAGAGAGTTCTTCAACACACATCACACTCCTCCTTCAAGTTCTACTTCAAGGCATAGGTGATTGTAAGTGTTGTTTTCATTATTTCATAACATTCATTATTTGAGTTGTGCTCTCGATTGTGAGAGTGGTTTTGCTTGCTCCCTGGTTGTGGGAGTCAAGGACATCGATTGTATTCGATTGCACTTGTAGGGTTGCTACAAGTGGGCTTTAAGGAAACCTCAAGTTAGGGTTCTAACTTGAGTATCCGGTGGTTTCCGGGTGGTAGGGACGTAGGATTACCGGGAACAAGTCGGGAGTTGACTTGGGTAATCCGAACCCTTGAAACATCTCTACGTTTGTGTGTGTTTCACTTTGGGTCGTTTTCTACTCCGCACTATTTGTTGGATTGCATTTTATTTAGCGTAAATTCCTTTTAAATTTGCATAAACACTATTCAACCCCCCTTCTAGTGTTTTCCCCATAGACAGGGTCCTTACAATTGGTATCAGAGCGTAAGGTTTTATCTATGGCATCCAACAACAACAACGTTCCTCCGTCGCCTACGTACAACAATCACGACCGTGATGGAGCGTCCACACTTTTCGAAGGTCAATCTACGGTACGTCCTCCACGTTTCAATGGTACTAATTTTGGCTATTGGAAGTGTAGGATGGAGACATTCCTTAGGAGTGCTTCTCTTTGGAGAACTCTCCACAAGGAGTACGTCGAGCCCGCCGAAGAGGATTTCGAGAAATGGACGACTTCCGAGAAGTCCACCGAAGTCAACAACACTAAAGCAATGAACGCTCTTCATTGTGCGTTGGATCCGAATGAACAACAAGATATGCACATGTAAGAGTGCATATCAAATTTGGAACCATCTCATCGTTACCCATGAGGAAACGAATAAGGTAAAGCTTTCAAAGTTATATGTTGCCGTGCAAAACTTCGACTTGTTTCATATGCAGGAAAATGAGAGCATTGCATCGATGTACGGACGCTTTATCGACATCACAAATGAATTGGAAGCCCTTGGCTAAATCTACACCGAACCTGAAAAGGTAAGGAAGATCATCATGGGGATGACCTCCAAATGGGAAAGAAGAGCAATCGCCATCGAGGAGGTCAATGACTTGAAGAACTACACCGTGGTGAATCTCATCAGGACTCTTATGTCTTACGAAGTAAGATGGCATAACCGATTGAAGATTCGAGCCATGATGAATCCCTCGGAGACCAAAAAGAAAGCTTTGGCATTCAACACCAATTCATCATCCTCCGAAAGTGATGAATCCGAGAACGAGATGGATTTGGGTGAAATGGCCCAAATGGTGAAGAAGTTCCAACGCTTCTTTCGCAAAGGTAAATTTCCCTCAAACAAACATTTTGAGTCTACTAATGCTACTTCATCTCTTTGTTATAAGTGTAATAAGCCAGGGCACATCAAGAGGGATTGCCCAATGCTAAACAACAAAGAAAAGTGAAAGGCACCAAAGTACCACAAGTCCGACAAGAACAAGAGAGACAAGAAGAAAGGACTCGTAGGTACCTTCGATGACTCAAGTGATGACTCATCAAGCGATTCTGATGATGAGAAGGGTGAGAGCGCCCACATGTGTTTCATGGCACTAGAAGACCCACTCTCGGATGAGAGTGATTCCGACACGAATGACACCGATGTAACAATGGATGAACTTCGTATTGGTAATAAAGAACTATTTGCTAAATACCAATCTTTAATGCTTAGATACACTAGCTTAAAGAAATCAAATGTTAGCAAGTCATCCATTCCAAGCATTATCATCAATGACACCATTGTTGATACTTTAACTCTTGAGAAAGCAAACTTAGCTTCTCAAAATTTCACATTGAGAGATGAGGTGAATTCCCTCAAATCTCAACTTGATCAAACACATCCTAAGGATAATAGTGATCTAGTTACACGTCACACACAATTGGGTTTAGAGAATGACTCTCTTAAAACCCAAGTGCACAAGCTCAAAGCACGGGTGTCCACCTTGGATACCAACATTTCTTCTTTAAAGGAGAAATATGAGCTCATGTCCTCCCGTATTATGAGATTCAATAAGGGAATAGGATAATTGGATGATTTACTTGCAAACCAATTTCCGGCCACACATCGTGTTGGTCTTGGATTTGTAAAAGTGAATTCATCCAATGCTCGCACGTCCTATAGTGGTGTCACTATAGATTTTGTGAGGCCTTCCTCCAGTGCATCCACAAGTGGTGTCAAAGACACTATAGGTAGCATTCTAACCAAGAATGTCACCACATCACCTTCTCTTCCTTTTGGCAAGAAACCCACTAAGGGTGGAAACCAAAAGCAAGGCCATGCTTATATGTTCACTAACACTCATCCACGTAGGAAACCTCCTACTTCACAAGTGGATAATCATGACACATTCTATGCTCCACACCCACGGACACGTATACAACCACACATGAGAAATACTCATGTACGTGATCATATACACATGTATGCTCATATGCACCATTCTTTCATGTATACTCATCATCATCATGTCATGCATGATCCATATGCTTCATATAATATGCATGTTCACAAGCATACATATCATCCTAGAAAGTACAATGCATATCCTCCACCACATCTCTATGCTAGAAGTCATGTTCCTAAGAAGTATGCAACACGTAGAAATCCAACACATATGCATGCAACTAGGAATAGGTCTCCCAAGATGTACACTATTTGGGGTCCTAAGAACACTAATCTTAATGATATGAATGATTATGTTGATTCCTATTTTCACGATGTGATTAGAAATGATAATTATGTTGGGAAGCGGAAGTCCACTTGGACTTGGCTTCCAAAGGGCTAATCCCCTTAGACCCAACAAACATTGGGTACCATAAGCTTATGGTATATTATATAGGTACCCAAGAGAAAGAAGAAGAGCAATAAATGTCTTATTAGCTCTAAAGGGAAAGGATGGATTCTTGATAGCGGTTGCTCCAAACATATGACGGGAGATCCCTCATTGCTATCCGAAGTGATTAACATCAAGGATGGTGCAACGGTCACTTTTGGAGGTAATCAAAAGGGAACCATCATTGGAGTAGGTATTGTTGGTAATCTTTCAAAACCCTTAATTACTAATGTTTATCTTGTTAGTGGTTTGTGTCACAATTTCATTTCCATTAGTCAACTTTGTGACAAAGGTTACAAGGTTAACTTTGGAGAAGGATTGTGTACTATTGTTGATTGTGATTCAAATGTTTTATTTTCCGGTATTATGCGTAAAAATATTTATTATTTGAGCTTGCCTAAAACCGTAGAACATTGCTTAGTTGCTAACACAAGTGAACAACTATTATAGCATCGCCATTTTGGTCATGTTCACTTCAAGCACTTATATAAGTTAGCTAAGCATGATCTAGTCAAAGGTTTTCCTAAGATTATTTTTAATAATAAAAACTTTTGTGATTCATGTCAAAGAGGTAAACTAAGTAAATCTTCATTTAAGCTTAAAGAAGGGATTACTTCTAAGAGGCCCCTAGAACTTCTTCATCTAGATTTATTTGGGCCAACTATAACCGCTTCTTTAGGTAATGCTCATTATGGATTAGTTGTCATTGATGAATTTTCTTGATTTACTTGGGTTTCATTCTTAACTAATAAGAATGAAGCTTATGAAGAGTTTACCAAATTTGCAAAGAAGATTCAGAATCTTTTAGGATCCACCATTATCACTATTCGTAGTGATCATGGAGGAGAATTTGAGAATGAGTCTTTTACTAAGTTTTGTGATGACTCTGGGATAACTCATAACTTTTCCTTTCCTCGTGCACCACCACAAAATGGTGTTGTAAAAAGAAAGAATAGGACTCTTATTGAGTGTGCTCGCACTATGCTCCATGATAGTCATTTAGGACTACAATTTTGGGCAGAAGCGGTGCACACGGCATGTTATGTGCTCAATAGGATCCTAGTGAGACCCCGAACAAACAAAACTTGTTTTGAGTTGTTTTATGATAAAAAGCCTCAAGTGAAATATTTTCGTGTTTTTGGTTCAAAATGTTTTATAAAGAACACTTTTGGTAATTTAGACAAGTTTGAGCCAAGATCCGATGAAGGAATTTTTGTTGGATATTCCACACGTAGCAAAGCCTAGCGGATATACAACAAAACTTCTTCAACGATTGAGGAATCACTTCACGTATCTTTTTATGAAGACTTTGATTTTCTTCATGTTGATGATGATAATGTAGATATTCTTTGTGATTCTCTTAATAATGTTAAGATTAATGATTCTATTGTTGAGACTAACACTTCTAACGAAGTTGTTGAAGTTGTTCCTAGTGATACAGGTTTACCCAAAGCTTATCCAACCGTTCGTAACCATCCCCATAACCAAATAATTGGAGATATTGGTGTGGGTGTTCGAACGAGATCAAGAATTGAAGAATTCTCTCATTGCGCATTTGTCTCTACCATTGAGCCAAAGAACATCCAAGAAGCTTGTGAGGATAGCTCTTGGATAGTGGCAATGGAAGAAGAACTAATACAATTCGAGAGAAACGAAGTTTGGGAACTCGTACCTCTTCCAAGTGGTCACCAAGTCATTGGGACCAAATGGATCTTCAAGAACAAGACGGATGAAAACAAGGTAATCACACGGAACAAAGCAAGGTTAGTAGCTCAAGGCTACCGGTAAGAGGAAGGTATTGATTTCGAAGAATCTTTTGCCCCTGTAGCTAGATTAGAAGCTATTAGGTTACTTTTACCTTTTGCATCCCATAAGAATTTTAAATTATTTCAAATGGATGTTAAAAGTGCATTTTTAAATGGGTTTGTCAATGAAGAAGTCTATGTTTCTCAACCTCCCGGTTTTATTCATGAAAAATTTCCAAACCATATTTTCAAACTTAAGAAAGCATTGTATGGGTTGAGACAAGCTCCTAGAGCTTGGTATGATCGACTTAAGAACTTTCTTTTGAATTTAGGTTTTAAAATGGGAGAAGTTGATTCTACACTCTTCATTAAAGATTATGAAAATGACATTCTTTTGATTCAAGTTTATATAGACGATATTATCTTCGGTTCTACTAACTTTAATCTTTGTCAAGAATTTTCCAAGTCTATGAAGGATGAGTTTAAGATTAGCCACATGGGAGAGCTCACCTACTTCCTTGGTGACGCCCCCCGCGTTTGCGCGCGCCGGGTTGTGCGCGATATATAATTAGGTGCGTGAGATTTAAATATTTATAACCGCAAGCGCACGGTGTTGTAGTGTGGCTTGGGGGTCGAACTCAGGGAGGCATGGTTGTGCTTGTGTCAAGAAGGATCAGATTCACCCTATGGACGAGCTAGCCCGAATCGGATGATGGGTTGTCACGGAAAATGAAATGCGAGGGATAAACAATATGAAGGGAAAACCCGGGACTTCGGTTTCCACCCTATCGTGCGATTCTCGTCGATACAGCCTACGGGTAGGATAGCGATCGGAATTAGGGTCTAATGGTGAGACGTTGCCTCTAAGAGTGGACCAGCGTCCCATGGGCCCGATATTCCGGTCGGTGCCCAGGATGATACGCCGGACTTCCCGGGTTCGGTCAGTGCGCATTCCCATGTCCATTAACACTGACCGACTCCGGGAGCACTAAGCTCGCAGTGATAACTCCCAATGTCTCGTCCTGCCGCTTCTGCGCGCTAGGATTCGACGTCTACGCTAAGGGCGTGAGCTATGGCTAGGGGGTCAACCGCCAAGTTTATTCCCCCTTGGCCCAACGGTCAAAGGCGGTCTTTTTCCCGCCGATGACAATAAAACACCCCGCGTAACCGGTAGATTCCTAATCCCTATCGATTTCCTAGTCCTATGGACGCATCGGGGAGGACCCACGAAGGGGTTTCCACCAAAATCCCAGATTTGGGAACTACTCACACATATTTACTAAAAAGCAATCTAAATCAAAATCGACCGTTAGAAACATGATCAGGCGATTGAAAAGTAGTGAGAGCAATGCAATTAACACTATATTAAAGTTTAACAAAGATCAGACAACTTACTAATATCTGAAAAATTACAGCCGTCAAGAGAGAGAAAAAACAGCAAAAAATAACAACTCCCGTTTCTGAAAAACCTAGGGGTCCTATATATAGAATACAATATCACCCGATCGGTTGAAAAGCCAACCAATCGGGTGACCTGCTTCGTTTCTTCGGCAGTTCAGCACAGGACTTCACCCGGTCATATGGCACGGTCGGTTGAGGGTTGAAGCTGATCGGTTGGATCTTCGTGCCGTCGGGTGAACCGGTCGGTTGAGCTCTGCGTGTCTTGGCTTCGGAGAATTGGCTACAGGTGAACCGATCAGGTGAAGGTCACCCGATCGGTTGGCATTCAGCATCAAATTCCAGAGAGTTGGGGCGTTGTGAACCGGCCTCTGAACCGACCGGTTGACTTTCCGCCTGCTTCAGCTTGTGTCCGGGTGGTGCAAGCGTGCATCGCCCGATCGGTTGGAAGTGACCAACCGGTCGGGTGAGGGGCTTAAAGATGCTATCTTCGTCATTTGACCCCCTGGATCACGCGTGAATCCTCCCGTTGCTCCGGGGACTCATGATATCATCGTTATATGTCCCATACGCCAGTAAACCCCTGCAAAATACAAAAAAATGGAAAAGTGAAAGAAAACAAGAAAACACGAGAAAACGAATACAAGACGGCGGAAAATAGCGGAAAAACACAAAAGAAGACGTGCGTGAATATATGAAATATTAACGCACGTCAAAATCCCCCAAGCTGAACCCTTCCTCGTCCTCGAGGAAGACGAGTGAGAGTAGGAGCTCGGAGGGAGAAAATAGAGATGAAGAGAGGAAAGGAGAAACAAAAAATCCTAAATCGCCCGTCAGAGCCAGCAAAATCAAAAACACACACCAAGCTAACAAACGCCAAATCACGTCACACAACCGAGGAATACGAGTCCAGACAAGTGCCGTGGGCCCACGCCGTGAAGCGCGAGTGAGTGTGGTCGTGTGCTAGCAAACGGTGTCACTATCTACATTGTGCAATAAGCTCCATATACACAAATCCAAGAAATGACCCAAATATCGATTCGATTTGAATTAAGCGGTGAATATATGGCTCAAGCATGCAAGAGAAGAGTATGACAATAGAAATGCATCATGTGTCATGGACTCCACAGCTAGGGGCTCGGACATCACCACACTATCACCTAGATAATAGCTAGAAATTCCCTATTCCAAGTGTTTTTGAAAGCGACGGGGGTTGAGATGATGTGGATTAGAACACTCGGTGCAAATTCTCGCCTTCCCTTTATTCTCGGTAAGTAGGAAAATATTCACACTCATATATATTTTTTTTGGGTTTTGGATATATGTATTTTTTTTGGCTTTTTGGCTATACAATTTTCTCTTTTCTTTTCTTTTCTCCTTTTTTTTGAATTTTTGGGTTTTTGGCGCTATACACATGTGTACTCTCCCAAGTGTGAGAACGGTACACGACGAGGGGATTTGCACCAAGTAAAACAAAAAAGAAGTTAGATTCTAGACACTTGGGCAAGGGAGATATTTCACTAATCAGAGCGTAGGCTAAATGGGTTATCCTAGTCCTAACTGTGGAATCCCGACACATGCGAAATGAAGCATACGATATATATATTCATGCATACAGAAGCAGATAGGAGAAGCAAATACCACATATTAAAATCGAAACATGATAATCTAGGGGTCATTCCTGGACAGGTATATAAAATAAAATCACAAAGTAGAAGCACACCAAACAGCTAGGCACGACTCACGACTCACAAAAAATCTAAGTGGACCCATGATGCATGAAATGCAAGAGGACTCGACTTTCTAGGGTTAGTGAATGTGATTATCGATGCCATGCTAGGTGTGTGTGATTTTGTGGCAATTCATCATAGGGTTCATCTCTAGGAGAAAGAGATGAAAAAGAAGAAAAGAAAAATAAAAACACGATGAAAAGGACTCAAAAACGAAAAAGAAAGACTCAAATGACGCACAAAGGGCGACTCTCCCAAGCTGAAGTTTGCATTGCCCTCAATGCAATAAAAGTGAATACGGGAGGGCAAAGAAAATGGGGGGAATACGCACAGACACAAAAAAGATAAGAAAGACAAGAAAAACACATATACGAAACTGAAAATAAAGAGAAATCACAGCACGCGACATATAAACAGAAAATAAAAGGAGTAAAAAGGGAAAATCACACGACACGACATAAAAATAGAAAAAAGAAAAAAAGAAAATGGCACGACTCAATAGATAAAACAAGCACACACAGAAAACAGCACACGACGACATACAGAAAAAATTGACTTCCCCCAAGCTAGACATGACAATGCTAGCAAGATGATATGATCGTGAAAATGTAGAGATATGCAAGGGGGTCAATCGGAGTCGCTAGCGGTAGATTGGTAAGGAGATGGCGAGGAGGGTGGTGAATAATGGTAGAAGGAATCCTCCGAGGATGAAGGAGAGGGTGTGCGAATGGGAGAAGGAGGAGCAACAGGCTGGACCACCGGAGGATCGAGATTTATCGGAGGATCGTGGTGGATGATTGTCACGACCCGCTTCCCTAAAATAGAGGCGAGACGTGAGAAGGTCCGCACGAGAGTGGAGCTGTGAAGCCCCAAACCCGATAAGCGTCAAAAATACATAAGCAGGTCCCTGTAACCACAACGGAATAACAACATTAACACAAGGAGAGACTGAAATAAAATCTCACATCTCATACATTGTCCAACAAGAAGATAAGTCCAACATCCAGAAAAGCCACCAGGCTAAAAGAAAGAGTCTAAAGGCCCAGAACAAGGCCACCAAAAGCAACGACAAAACAAGGTATAGGTGCTAAGCACCGATAACAAAACAACTGTCTAACAAAAGTAAAACATAACGAAGACACTAAGACTGGTCCCCAGTGTCCACGTACTCCCCGTCAAACACAAGCTCGGGCTCGGCGTCAGCAAACACCTCGTCCTCAACAAGGTACTCGGGCTCAGGATCTAACATGTGTCACCCAAAAGAGTAAAGGGGCACATGTCAGCAAGTCTAAAAGACTTGGGCAAGGAAACTGAAAGTAAGGCAACTAACAACCTAGCAGTTTAGTATGCATGACATGGCAGTTATAACATGAGTGCACAATCAAGACATGGCAAGACAATTTGTACAAGAGAGCAATCATCAGGACAAGACAAGACAAGACAAGAGTAGCCACGCTACTATCAATCTCAATCAATTCACTATTCACGTTGTTTGTAGATGTTTACGCCTTACAACTGAATGGCTTCACATTCGCTGATTGGCCGCTTAACAACTACCCCAAAACCCAGAGTTTACGCCTTACCACTGCAGTTGCTGATCGGGCAGACTCCCAGTTGATTGGTCACTTAACTCTTACCCCCAATACCCACACGTAATGGAGCCAGGGTCCCCGCACATGGAGCTCAGCTAGTGAGCCTGGGGTTGCCCCGCACATGAGCTCGCATTCTTAAACATTTGGCGTAGGGGTGCACCTAGCCCGAAACAAGCAATTCGGGCATTGGCTATCAACCAACACATGGCCCGCTTCTGGAACACGAGCCAGGAACACAAGCATTTGTAGCAAAGCTACGCAATCACAGAAACACTTAAATAATGCAATGAAATGACAATTAATTTGCGTACCGTTAATGGAAAGTAAACATGACATGGTAATTGTGCAACAAGCTAAATGTCGGAACTAGCTTTGTTGTCAAGCTAGTTCCCCGATTTGCGCCTAGGCAAGTATCATTTCGTCGCCTAGCCTCTTTTACGCCTACAACAAGCAAATGGCCTAAAACATGGCCTAAACCCTAAGTGGTAAGTTTCACTTGCCTAGCACCGGGGATGACGACCACTTCGTCACACGGATGCCAATCTACGGGGAAATCGCTGTTTTAGGGGAACAATCATCAAACAACATGAAATTTTATTAGGGTTTCATAAAAATATAAATAGGTTATGAAAACAACGGTAGATCGATTTCTTACCGAGAGGAGGCGGAAGAAACACTCCGGGGAACCCTAGGATCAGATCTGGAAGCAAAAGGAGAAGTTTGGGGAAACTAGGGTTTCGGGGGATTTGGGGATTTTGATGGATTTGGTGAGATTTTGGGGAAGATGAGAGGTAGATAGAGTGGATGGATGGTTTGGATGATGGATTTAGGGCTTGGAATGAAGGAATGAAGCTTGGAGGAAGATGGGGGCTCAAAGGGGAAGATTTTAGGGTTTTGGGTCGTGTTGAGGAAGAAGAAAACGATTGGGTTGGGTTTAAATAGGCTGGGCTGGCGGCTGCCCAGAAATTAGGGTTTCAACACAGATTAGTCGGTCAAAGAGCAACCACTGACCGACTAGTTTGGCAACTAGTCGGTCGGTCGACCAACGCAGACCGACTAAGTGCAAACAGTAACTTCTGAACGAAAATAGGATTTTAGAGTTAGTCAGTCCATGAACAAATACTGACCGACTAGTTTAGCATCTAGTCGGTCGATGAACGTTCTTAGACCGACTAAGAGTAAACAGTAACTCAACTAAAATTAAGATGATGTGTTAGTCGGTTAAAGAAGCATTGCCGACCGACTAGTTTGCAACCTAGTCGGTCAACCAACGTTCTTAGACCGACTAACGATAAACAGTAACTCCTGAGAAATTTAGAAAGCCAACTAGTCGGTCCAAGAAGGATTGCCGACCGACTGGATCGTCATCTAGTCGGTCGGTGCCCCTTCTTATACCGGCTAATGAGCACAAAAAGTTCCGATACGGAGCGCGGAGCCCCGGGATTGATTCCTAAGACTCCTAGGCTTGATCTAATAGTTAGATACGACCGTTATAAAGTCCGTCACGAGTGACACACTTCGAAATCGACGATCCTAAGGAAGAAACGAGAAAATACGACGAATCGATCGAAAATGAAAGCTACGGAGACGAAAACCACACAAGAGGAGAAAATCCACCAAAACATATATTATATTATAATAAATCCAGATACATGAAAAGCAGTCGTTACATCCTCCCCAACTTAAGAAAAATTCCGTCCTCGGAATTTCCAAATACTCACGAGTCCGGAAACAAAAGTGGGAAACGCTCTCGCATCTCATCCTCATTCTCCCAAGTAGACTCTCCAGGTGAGCCGTGTCGCCACATCACCCTCACAAGATTGACAATCTTGTTCTGAAGCGATTTCTGACGCCTGTCCAGAATCTGCACTGGATGCTGGTCATACGTCATATCGGGGCGAACGGTAATCTCCGAAAAATCCACCGCATGAGACGGATCGCTAATGTATCGACGAAGCTACGACACATGGAAAACATTGTGAACTCCTTCCAAAGATGGCGGCAAGGCCAAGCGATAAGCTACCTCGCCAACCCTCTCCAAAACGTCAAACGGTCCAATGTATCGCGGGCTCAACTTCCCACGCTTCCCGAAACGAATCACGCCACGATTCGGGGAAATCTTCAAGAACACATGGTCGCCCGGCTGAAACTCCAAAGGACGACGTTTAGCATCCGCCCAATGCTTAAAACGGTCCTGAGCAATCCTCAACCTCTCCCGAATATTCCTGACGATATCCACGGCCTCCACGATCATCTCAGGTCCCAACAACTCCCGATCACCAACGTCATCCCAACTCAATGGCGATCGACATTTCCTCCCATAAAGAGCGGCGAAAGGCGCCATGCCAATACTCGCCTGGAAGCTGTTGTTGTAAGAGAACTCCACCAAATGCAGATGGTCCTCCCACGAACCCTTGAAATCCAACATGCACGCCCTCAGCATGTCTTCCAAAATCTGAATCGTCCTCTCGGACTGGCCATCCGTCTGCGGATGGTACGCCGTGCTGAAACTCAGACGCGTACCCAAGCTCTTCTGCAAACTCTGCCAGAACTGAGATGTGAACCTCGTGTCTCTGTCAGACACGATACTCACGGGGACTCCATGAAGTCGCACAACCTCCTGCACGATTCACGTTACATCACTATCCAAACTAGGAAAAGGAAATAAAAACGGAGAGTAAAAGAATTTTACCTCCATATATCTCCTCGCTAGCGCCTCAGTGGACTGTCCCACTCGGAACGGAATAAAGTGCGCAGATTTGGTCAATCGATCTACGATCACCCAAATCGCGTCATTCTGCTTCGGACTCCGAGGTAGTCCAGTCACGAAATCCATAGTGATGTGTTGCCATTTCCACTCCGGAATCGGAAGCGGTTGTAGCAACCCGGCCGTACGCTGATGCTCCGCCTTCACTTGCTGGCAAACCAAGCACTTGGCTACACTCCGAGCCACGCTCCTCTTCATGCCATGCCACCAATAATTCAGACGAAGATCCTGGTACATCTTGGTGCCACCAGGATGCACAGAATACGGCGAACTGTGTGCCTCCACCATCAATTCCTCTCTGATATCCCAGCCGACACACATAACCTGGCTACGAACCTCAGCGAGCCATCCTCATGAATCAAAAAGTCAGTCCGCAGACCGGCCTCCACCTGCTCCCGAATCTTCACCAGCTTCGGATCCTCGGCCTGGCCAGCCTTAATCCGATCCACGATCGTCGACTGTACCTGCATGTTCATCAACGACAAAGCCTCCCCAGGAAGAACAATCTCCACACCAGACTCGCAAAGATCCTGTCGCAATCTCCACTGCGAGGTCAAAATCATCACCGCTGGAAGCCTACTCAAAGCATCTGGAACCACATTCACCTTGCCAGGGTGAAACTGCAAATCAATATCATAATCCGCCATAAGCTCCAACCATCGACGCTGTCGCATGTTGAGCTCCTTCTGAGTGAAAATATACTTCAAGCTTTTGTGATCGGTGAAAATCTTCACTTTCTCACTCAGCAGGAAGTGCCTCCAAATCTTAAGAGCAAACACAACGGCAGCCAACTCCAAATCATGCGTCGGGTAATTCTTCTCATGAACCTTAAGCTGACGAGACGCATACGCCACAACATGCACATGCTGATGCAACACACAACCGAGACCCTTGCCAGAAGCATCGCAAAAGATCTCAAATCCACCGCTGCGATCAGGCACAACAAGAATTGGGGCAGTCGTCAACCTCTCCTTCAGAATACCAAAAGCACCCTTACAATCACCTGACCAAACAAAAGCAACATCCTTCCGCGTCAACCTGGTCATCGGCTCAGCAATCCGAGAAAAGTCCTTAATGAATCGCCGATAGTAACCAGCAAGTCCTAGGAAACTCCGAATCTCAGACGCAGACGACGGAACAGGCCACTCCATGATGGCCCGAATCTTCTCGGGATCCACTGAAATACCATCTCCAGTCACCACATGCCCGAGAAAAGCAACTCGATCCAGCCAAAACTCGCACTTCGAAAACTTAGCATACAACCGATGCTTCCTTAAAATCTCCAACACCGTCCTTAAGTGCGAGGCATGCTCCTCCTCCGACTTCGAATAGATCAGAATGTCGTCAATGAAGATAACGACAAACTTATCCAAAAAGTCGTAGAAAATCAGGTTCATCAGATTCATGAAAACTGCGGGGGCGTTAGTTACGCCAAAAGGCATAACCACGAACTCATAGTGTCCATACTTCGTCCTGAACGCTGTCTTCGGAACATCTCCCTTCTTCACCTTCAACTGATGGTAACCACTCCTCAAATCCAATTTAGAAAACACCCTCGAACCTCCAAGCTGATCAAAAATATCATCGATGCGAGGCAACGGGTATTTATTCTTAATGGTCACCGCATTCAACTCCCGATAGTCCACGCACATGCGACGCGAACCATCCTTCTTCTTCACCAGCAACACCGGTGCTCCCCACGGAGACACGCTAGAATTAATATAACCCTTCTGCAAGAGCTCATCCAACTGCTTCCGCAACTCTTCCAATTCTGCAGGTGCCATACGATACAGCGCCTTCGAAATCGGCTGCGCACCTGGAACGAGATCAATAGAAAATTCCAGAGCCCGATCAGGCGGCAAACCAGACATCTCCTCGGGGAAGACTTCGCCAAAATCTCGCACCACAGCTGGCCATTCCAGCTCCATCTGCATAGCCACAGCCTCCACTGGCCTGGCCCGAAATCTGACAGGACCAAGCGAACTGCTACCACGACTGAACTCAAATACTGGATGTCCGGGAATCTCGAACACCACCTTCTTCCTCATGCAGTCAATCGTAGCATAGAAGCTCGCAAGCCAATCCATCCCAAGAACTGCATCATAGTTGATGATGTCGTGGACAATGAAATCAGTAAAAAGCTCATGTCCACAGACCACCAACGAGCAAGAATTACAACCACGATGCACCGAGACCACACCATTCCCTGTAACGATATTCCAACTCTTGGGGAGAGGGGACGTCGACAAGGAATGCCTCTCCACGAAGCTCCGAGAAATAATGCACATCGATGCACCAGAGTCAAAGAGGACTCGTGCAGAAAATGTGCACACCAAAACCACACCTAATCAAGCAATTAACAATCAAACCCTAGTCTAGCAAACAACCATGTTCAAGCAAACAACATAATCTAACAATCAAAACCAGCTAGGAAAGTAACAGCTAGATTGAGGATTACCTGCGATAACCTCATCCACAGCCTCGCTCTCCGCAGCGGTCATCAGAAAAGCCTGCCTCCTCGACGGAACAGCCTGCTGAAAAGCCTGCCTCTGCGGAACAAGAGCCGCTCCACGTCCAGCAGGAACAGACGCTCACTGCTGCAACGGCTGTGCTGCAACAGGAGCCCTCCGCAGCTGATTCGCATGCCGACAATCCTTCCCGAGATGGGAAGCATCACCACAAACCAGACACTGGCCCAAAAACTTCCTACACTGATCCTTGTTATGGCCAGGCTTGCCGCAGAAATGGCAAAACTTCAGAATAGGCCCTCCTGGCCTCTTAAACTGAGCGGACTGATTAGGCCTGAATCCAGGTCTAACCACAGCTCTCGCCTGTTCCACAGGCCTCTTCCCAGCACCAACAACAGACCCCCTCCTCTGGTTCACGAGCAGCTCCTGCCTCTTGGCAGCGACCAGAACCTTCTGATAAGACTCCCGGTCAGAAGAGGTCACAAAACTCTGGAGCTCCGAAGCAAGTCCCTGCAGGAACCTCTGAGCTCTCTCCTCAGCGTCCTGCACCATCTTTGGTGCAAACCAACTCAGCCTCATGAACTCTTGGTGATACATGTCCACCGACGAGCTCCCTTGCTTCAAATCGATAAAACGCTGCAGCATCTCCTCCCTGGCAGCTTTCGGGAAGAACTCACCCTCAAATCTGGCCTTGAAGGTAGCCCAAGCTATCGGCTCCACCAACAACTTCTCTTCCGCATCCCACCAATTCCGAGCATTATCCTTGAGTTGCCTCTTTGCCAAATCAACCCATCCAGCCGGGGTGATCTTGGCCATCTTCAGATTGTCCTCGATGTTCCGAATCCACTCATCGGCAGCCAGAGGACCCTCAGACCCATTAAAATATGCAGGACCCAGCTCTCGAAATTGCTTCGCTCCTGGCTCAGAGCGAGGGGCATCCGGAAGAGCCCGGGCAGCTCGAGCAAGTGGAGCATTCTGGACTTGCAGGAGCACGCCCTGCTGCACTTGCATCATCTGGAGCATCATCCGCATCATCTCACCGCTGGTGGGTTCCCGCTCAGGCTCCTCATCATGAGGCATCGCGCCACTACCCCTACCACGGGTGAAACGTCTTCCTGCCATCTAGTGACACAGAAAACGAATCAGATTAGACTCATAGCTTATGACTCGGACGTCGAACTTAATTTATTGGACATTCTAATATTATTATCGCTATTCCAAAAATCGCAGTTACAGAAGGACCTGCATGGGCCACCACTAAAACCTGTCACGACCCGCTTCCCTAAAATGGAGGCGAGACGTGAGAAGGTCCGCACGAGAGTGGAGCTGTGAAGCCCCAAACCCGATAAGCGTCAAAAATACATAAGCAGGTCCCTGTAACCACAACGGAATAACAACATTAACACAAGGAGAGACTGAAATAAAATCTCACATCTTATACATTGTCCAACAAGAAGATAAGTCCAACATCCAGAAAAGCCACCAGGCTAAAAGAAAGAGTCTAAAGGCCCAGAACAAGGCCAACAAAAGCAACGACATAACAAGGTATAGGTGCTATGCACCGATAACAAAACAACTGTCTAACAAAAGTAAAACACAACGAAGACACTAGGACTGGTCCCCAGTGTCCACGTACTCCCCGTCAAACACAAGCTCGGGCTTGGCGTCAGCAAACACCTCGTCCTCAACAAGGTACTCGGGCTCAGGATCTAACATGTCTCACCCAAAAGAGTAAAGGGGCACATGTCAGCAAGTCTAAAAGACTTGGGCAAGGAAACTGAAAGTAAGGCAACTAACAACCTAGCAGTTTAGTATGCATGACATGGCAGTTATAACATGAGTGCACAATCAAGACATGGCAAGACAATTTGTACAAGAGAGCAATCATCGGGACAAGACAAGACAAGACAAGAGTAGCCACGCTATTATCAATCTCAATCAATTCACTATTCACGTTGTTTGTAGATGTTTACGCCTTACAGCTGAATGGTTTCACATTCGCTGATTAGCCGCTTAACAACTACCCCAAAACCCAGAGTTTACGCCTTACCACTGCAGTTGCTGATCGGGCAGACTCCCAGTTGATTAGTCGCTTAACTCTTATCCCCAATACCCACACGTAATGGAGCCAGGGTCCCCGCACATGGAGCTCAGCTAGTGAGCCTGGGGTTGCCCCGCACATGAGCTCGCATTCTTAAACATTTGGCGTAGGGGTGCACCTAGCCGGAAACAAGCAATTCGGGCATTGGCTATCAACCAACACATGGCCCGCTTCTGGAACACGAGCCAGGAACACAAGCATTTGTAGCAAAGCTACGCAATCACAGAAACACTTAAAGAATGCAATGACATGACAATTAATTTGCGTACCGTTAATGGAAAGTAAACATGACATGGTAATTGTGCAACATGCTAAATGTCGGAACTAGCTTCGTTGTCAAGCTAGTTCCCCGATTTGTGCCTAGGCGAGTATCATTTCGTCGCCTAGCCTCTTTTACGCCTACAACAAGCAAATGGCCTAAAACATGGCCTAAACCCTAAGTGGCAAGTTTCACTTGCCTAGCACCGGGGATGACGACCACTTCGTCACACGGATGCCAATCTACGGGGAAATCGCTGTTTTGGGGGAACAATCATCAAACAACATGAAATTTTATTAGGGTTTCATAAAAATATAAATAGGTTATGAAAACAACGGTAGATCGATTTCTTACCGAGAGGAGGCGGAAGAAACACTCCGGGGAACCCTAGGATCAGATCTGGAAGCAAAAGGAGAAGTTTGGGGAAACTAGGGTTTCGGGGGATTTGTGGATTTTGATGGATTTGGTGAGATTTTGGGGAAGATGAGAGGTAGATAGAGTGGATGGATGGTTTGGATGATGGATTTAGGGCTTGGAATGAAGGAATGAAGCTTGGAGGAATATGGGGGCTCAAAGGGGAAGATTTTAGGGTTTTGGGTCGTGTTGAGGAAGAAGAAAACGATTGGGTTGGGTTTAAATAGGCTGGGCTGGCGGCTGCCCAGAAATTAGGGTTTCAACACAGATTAGTCGATCAAAGAGCAACCACTGACCGACTAGTTTGGCAACTAGTCGGTCGGTCGACCAACGCAGACCGACTAAGTGCAAACAGTAACTTCTGAACGAAAATAGGATTTTAGAGTTAGTCGGTCCATGAACAAATACTGACCGACTAGTTTAGCATCTAGTCGGTCGATGAACGTTCTTAGACCGACTAAGAGTAAACAGTAACTCAACTAAAATTAAGATGATGTGTTAGTCGGTTAAAGAAGCATTGCCGACCGACTAGTTTGCAACCTAGTCGGTCAACCAACGTTCTTAGACCGACTAACGATAAACAGTAACTCCTGAGAAATTTAGAAAGCCAACTAGTCGGTCCAAGAAGGATTGCCGACCGACTGGATCGTCATCTAGTCGATCGGTGCCCCTTCTTATACCGGCTAATGAGCACAAAAAGTTCCGATACGGAGCGCGGAGCCCCGGGATTGATTCCTAAGACTCCTAGGCTTGATCTAATAGTTAGATACGACCGTTATGAAGTCCGTCACGAGTGACACACTTCGAAATCGACGATCCTAAGGAAGAAACGAGAAAATACGACGAATCGATCGAAAATGAAAGCTACGGAGACGAAAACCACACAAGAGGAGAAAATCCACAAAAACATATATTATATTATAATAAATCCAGATACATAAAAAGCAGTCGTTACAATGATGGTGGGATGGGGCAGACCCACACATGGGTGCCAATCGGGAGGATCCAGTGGTGGAAAGTGAACGAGTGCGGCATACCAAGGATCCGGGTAGAACTCCCAGGTTAGGTGTGTAAGGTGTAAGGGGAAACGCTCCGGGGATGAGGGTGGGAGGATGGCAAAAGGAGTGTGGGCAGGACTATAGAGGTAGGCTGCACGATCCTCCCCAAAAGGAGTAAGCATACCGATAGAGATCAAGCAGTCGCGATCGATACGGCTATGTCCCGGGACAATAGGGAGATCGGGGGGCATCCTCAAGACACAACTGACGATAAGAGTGACAATTCCCCCACAGCAGATATAGCCAGAAGTTGTGTGGCTGACGGATAAGATCTCATGGACGATCCAATGAGCGGTGTTTATGGGCAAAGGGATATTGCCATGAATCCGGTCATGGGACATGGCATAGAGAAAGAGCAGCTCATCCCTAGACACCGCGGATACATCAACACGAGCGAAAATAGTGTTGGCAAGGAAGCAGTGGGCGAAACGGTAGCAAGGGTGTATGATGTAGGAGGCGAGGGCTACCGCTGGAAAGGAGGTATATCGGGTGAATCGTTGCCAAACACCATCAGCCCGGAAGTAAGAAAAGATGTCAGATCGATCATGAGTAGAGCATTCAACATGGCTATCGGGGTTAGGGAATTGTAGAATGTTGTTAAGCATGTCGAAGCTCATGGAAAAATCACAATTGAAGGCCCGGAAGGTGAAACCATGATCGGACACCTCGAGAGAACTGAGGAACTCGAGTGTGAGATTCCTGTGTGTATTGGCTTGGGTCCGCAGAAGATAATCGCACCCTATGAAGCGAAAAAGTGCACAGACGCCCCGAAAGAGTCCAAGGGATTGTAGGGTGGGGAAGTCAGCGAAAAGAGTAGGTCGCATAGGGCGATGAAGAAGGGCTTGTAAGAGATCGGATTGCTCCTCAGACGAAGGGTCTATGCCGAGGAAAGATGGGGAAAAGGGACCGTATAAGGGATGTATGCGTGACAATGAGGCTATTTCCTTTCCCTTCCCGGACATGGTGATGGCGCGGGGAAGAATGATGGGGCGTGATATGGTGTCTATGAAGATGATGAAGCAGATAAAGTGTGCAAACACAAATTCAAGACATTTCAAAAAATGAAATAAATGTGAAGAGTGGAAAGAGGTTACCCATCAACGTTGTAAGATCAAGCACCCGAAAGACCCCATGCAATATAGGGGAGCGATTTGGGAAGCTGCCGCTCATTGATCCGACAAGAATCGCAATTTTCGAAAATTTGGGGGTTAGGGTTAGGGTTTGGATGTTTGATGAGGGCATGTTGTAGATGGGGAGGGTGGTGATGGTGGGGGAGTATGGGAATGAGTGGGGATAGAGATTTAGGGGCAGTGGGGTAGGTGGAGGAGATTGATTCGACAGATGGAAGAGGAGAGACGCGCGTTTGGGGGTTTGGGGGTCGGGTGGTCGAAGCCGCACGGAAGGATGTATATATAGGGGCGAAAACCAACCGATCGGGTGGGTTTTCACCCGATCGGTTGGATAAGTTCGGAAATTTTTCCTTCGGCAACAGCTACAGGTGAACCGATCGGGTGAAGATCACCCGATTGGTTGACCTCTTCTCAAATCTTCCCGAGAATATTGTGACTTTCTACCCGGTCAGTCACACGACCGTCGCATCACTCAACCGATCGGTTGATATATCGCCCAAATTTCCCGAGAGTTCAGCACATCTCACACGGTCAGTCACCTGGTCTCAGCTCAGCTTCACCCGATCGGTTCACAAGGGGAGCAGATACGGCCATCGTCTGATACGTCTCACCCGATCGGTTGAATAACCAACCGATCGGGTGAGGCCTAGTTTCCTGCAAAAATTCACAAATGGCCTAAGTTTCTTGACCGATGATCCCGCGGCTGGATTAATTTATTAAAATAGAACAAATTAAGCTAAAAATAAGCCTAAAAACAAAGGCGAGATTTTAGAACATGGGTTGCCTCCCATGAAGCGCTTTTGTTTAACGTCGTTTGCTCGACGTCTCATACGGTGGTTAATTAGGGTCCGGAGGGTTTAAGGAAGAGTTGTCGGTCGTTGAGAGTCCGACCGGAGAGAATACTGGTTCTCCTACCGCATAGTGTTTAAGGCGCAGTCCGTTGACTTTGAATGGCTCATCTCTTCCCATTATCTCGATATCCCCATGCTGGAAGACCTTGGTGACGCGGAAGGGTCCCGACCACCTTGACTTGAGCTTTCCGGGAAAAAGCTTCAGCCTTGAGTTGAATAGAAGAACTAAGTCTCCTTCCTTGAATTCTCTCTTTAGGATGCGCTTATCGTGCCACCGCTTCAGCTTCTCCTTGTAGATCCGGGCGTTTTCATAAGCATTGAGCCGGATCTCGTCGAGCTCGTTAAGTTGAAGCTGTCGATGACCTCCAACCTCCTTGGCATCAAAGTTTAGGTTCTTGATCGCCCAAAACGCCTTGTGTTCCAATTCCACAGGGAGATGGCATGCCTTCCCGTAGACAAGCCGGTAGGGGGTCGTCCCGATCGGAGTTTTAAATGTCGTCCTGTAAGCCCAGAGCGCGTCAGGAAGTTTTGATGACCAATCCCTCCTAGAGTTGGCCACCTTCTTCTCCAGTATGCTCTTAATCTCCCGGTTAGAAACTTCCACTTGGCCGCTAGTCTACAGGTGGTAGGCGCGCCCGACTCGATGTTGCACCCCGTACTTCTTTAAGAGAGCTTCGAATTTCTTCTCTATGAAGTGGCTCCCTCCGTCACTAATCAAAATTCGAGGCACACCGAATTGCGAGAAGATGTTGTTTTTAAAGAACTTGGCAACCACTCGGGAATCATTAGTAGGACTGGCTATCGCTTCAACCCACTTCGATACGTAGTCCACGGCTACCAAGATATACTGGTTCCCAGAGGAGGAGGGGAACGGTCCCATGAAGTCGATTTCCCACACATCAAAGATCTTTACCTCTAAGATGTAGTGCTGAGGCATCTCGTTTCTCTTGGAGACGTTCCACGTCCTTTGGCATTTGTCGCAGGCTTGGACATAAGCGTGGGTGTCCTTAAATAGGGTTGGCCAGTAGAATCCGCTCTGGAGGATTTTTGTAGTCGTCTTATAGGTGCTTGCATGCCCTCCACATTGCTGATCATGGCAATGAGATATTATGGAGGTCGCCTCAGTCTCAGGAATGCACCTTCGTATCACCCCATCGTTGCAGGTCTTGTACAAATGGGGGTCGTCCCAATAAAATTTTCGGACCTCATGGAAGAATTTCTTCTTCTGCTGATAGCTCACGTTATGGGGGATGATGGCACAAGTCAGATAGTTTGCGATGTCGACGTACCAAGGGGTCCAGGCGGAAGAGACGGAGAAGAGATGCTCGTCAGGGAGCGAATCATCAACCGGAGTAGCATTCAAATCGAGGGTAGGCATTCTGGACAGGTCATCGACAACAACATTCTCCGCCCCCTTCTTGTCTGTGATTTCCAGGTCGAATTCCTGGAGGAGGAGAATCCATCTAATGAGCCGCGGCTTAGCCTCTTTCTTGCTCAATAGGTATTTGAGAGCCGCGTGATCAGTGTGCACGATCACCTTCGCCCCAACGAGATATTGCCGGAACTTGTCCATCGCGTAGATGACCGCTAGTAATTCCTTTTCCGTGGTTGTGTAATTTCTTTGGGCAACGTCAAGGGTCTTGCTCGTATAATATATCATATGCAGATTTTTATCCTTCCTCTGCCCCAAGACAGCTCCAATGGCATAATCACTAGCGTCGCACATTAGTTCGAAGGGTAGATTCATGTCCGACGGCTGAATTACGGGCGCGGAAATCAAGGCTTGCTTAAGAAGGCGGAAGGCTTCCATGCACTCTTCGTTGAAGATGAAAGGTGCATCCTTCACGAGGAGTTGGGTCAGCGGCCTGGAAATCTTGGAGAAGTCTTTTATGAAGCGGCGGTAAAATCCCGCATGGCCTAAAAACCCACGGACTCCTCGAAGATTGAGTGGTGGTGAAAGCTTTTCAATCACCTCAACTTTTTCCTTATCAACCTCAATTTCCCTCGAAGAAACGACGTGTCCCGGCACAACTCCTTCTTGGACCATGAAATGGAATTTCTCCCAGTTCAGGACCAGACCCTTGTCTTGACACCTCTCTAGGACTTTAGTTACATTACTGAGGCATGAGTCAAACTCAGTTCCATAGACGGAAAAATCGTTCATGAAAACCTCCATGATGTCCTGGGAGTAGTCGGAGAAGATTGCAGACATTAGTCTTTGGAATGTAGCTGGGGCATTGCAAAGCCCAAATGGCATTCTTCTATATGCATATGTCCCAAATGGGCATGTGAAAGTAGTCTTCTCCTGGTCATCGCTATGGATAGGGATTTGAAGGAATCCGGAGTAGCCGTCCATGAAACAGAAGTAGTTGTGCTTCGCCAACCTCTCTAGCATCTGATCAATGAATGGGACAGGGTAGTGATCCTTCCTCGTGGCCTTGTTCAGCTTCCTATATTCTATGCACATCCGGTACCCTGTGACGGTCCTAGTAGGTATCAGCTCGTTTTTCTCGTTGTGAACCACCGTCATTCCTCCTTTCTTGGGTACGACGTGCACCGGGCTAACCCAGCGACTGTCAGAGATAGGGTATATGATACCGACATGTAGAAGCCTAACAATCTCCTTTTTGACCACTTCCATCATTATAGGGTTGAGTCTCCGCTGCGGCTCAATTGAGGAGGCCTGCTCATCCTCAAGCAGTATTCTATGGGAGTAGAGGCCCAAGCTAAATCCTTTCAAGTCTTCAATTGCATACCCGAAAACACCCTTAAAATTTTTCAAAACACCAAGAAGTTTGGTCATTTGGTCTTCGAGCAGCGAGGAGTTCACTATGACCGGCAGGGTCGAGCCCTTCCCCAAATATTCATACTTTAGTCCCGGGGGCAACTCTTTCATTTCAACCTCATGAGGTCCCGACACATATTTCTCAAGCTGAGCATCTTCTAGTGAAAGGACTTCTTCGTGGATTTCTTGAAAGCCAGCATCCGGAACTTCACTCCCAGCCGTGGTTCCGCATGGCAAAATCTCGCAAGGTATCGTGGGGATAACTAAGGAAGGCATTGGGTCTTTTTCAAGCTCATAATAATTATCCGGGAAGAAGGCTTCGAAGTGAAAATAGGTTTCAACAGTCAATGGTTCCCCACCATTGCTTTTAGCTTCCTCATTGTCCAAAGATCCGGGCGCTCGATAGAAGTCTGCAAGGAATAGAGCGGTTCCTGTCCATCGTAACTGACAGACTCAGCCTGATGGTTCTCCCGACAAAACTCCGCGAACAATTCTTCCTCACCAAACTCGGAACTAGGCATGTCGATATACGCCACTTCATTATGAGGAAGGAGAGTTGTCGTGACAGGATGCTGCTGCATATCATGATTCCTCCTCTGATTTTCCACATCGGCAGTCAGAAGGGATAGTATATTCGAAGCATTTAGGGATTCTGCCAAGCTTTGTGCCAAACAGCAGATGTGGTGCGAATGATCCCAGATATCGCCCGAAACGACACGCATCATCCTCGTCGCTCGAGCAGAAAACCTATAAGAAGGGAGAGAGAGAACTGCACATATAGCAAACATGTCAAAAGCATGGGTTGCATAAACAGGAGGCAAGGAGTAGCGATGGTAGCACGGCGACTCAGTAAATCAATTCTATACAACTAATATTTACAGTATGTACAAGTAAAATCAAAAAGTGTAGAATGCGAAAATTATCGCGAGATAGAGATGTGAGCTAGACTCAAGGGTTCATGAAATCCTAAAATAACAAGCACGTTGCCTCCCCGGCAATGGCGCCATAAAGCTTGACGCCCCCCACGTTTGCGCGCGTGACGGGTTGTGCGCAATATGTAATTGGGGGCGTGAGATTTAAATATTTATAACCGCAAGCGCACTGTGTTGTAGTGTGGCTTGGGGGTCGAACTCAGGGAGGCGTGGTTGTGCTTGTGTCAAGAAGGATCGGATTCACCATATGGGCGAGCTAGCCCGAATCGGATGATGGGTTGTCACGGAAAATGAAATGCGAGGGATAAACAATATGAAGGGAAAACCCGGGACTTCGGTTTCCACCCTATCGTGCGATTCTCGTCGATACAGCCTACGGGTAGGATAGCGATCGGAATTAGGGTCTAATGGTGAGACGTTGCCTCTAAGAGTGGACCAGCGTCCCATGGGCCTGATATTCCGGTCGGTGCCCAGGATGATACGCCGGACTTCCCGGGTTCGGTCAGTGCGCATTCCCATGTCCATTAACACTGACCGACTCCGGGAGCACTAAGCTCGCAATGATAACTCCCAATGTCTCGTCCTGCCGCTTCTGCGCGCTAGGATTCGACGTCTACGCTAAGGGCGTGAGCTATGGCTAGGGGGTCAACCGCCAAGTTTATTCCCCCTTGGCCCAACGGTCAAAGGCGGTCTTTTTCCCGCCGATGACAATAAAACACCCCGCGTAACCGGTAGATTCCTAATCCCTATCGATTTCCTAGTCCTATGGACGCATCGGGGAGGACCCACGAAGGGGTTTCCACCAAAATCCCAGATTTGGGAACTACTCACACATATTTACTAAAAAGCAATCTAAATCAAAATCGACCGTTAGAAACATGATCAGGCGATTGAAAAGTAGTGAGAGCAATGCAATTAACACTATATTAAAGTTTAACAAAGATCAGACAACTTACTAATATCTGAAAAATTACAGCCGTCAAGAGAGAGAAAAAACAGCAAAAAATAACAACTCCCGTTTCTGAAAAACCTAGGGGTCCTATATATAGAATACAATATCACCCGATCGGTTGAAAAGCCAACCGATCGGGTGACCTGCTTCGTTTCTTCGGCAGTTCAGCACGGGACTTCACCCGGTCATATGGCACGGTCGGTTGAGGGTTGAAGCTGATCGGTTGGATCTTCGTGCCGTCGGGTGAACTGGTCGGTTGAGCTCTCCGTGTCTTGGCTTCGGAGAATTGGCTACAGGTGAACCGATCGGGTGAAGGTCACCCGATCGGTTGGCATTCAGCATCAAATTTCAGAGAGTTGGGGCGTTGTGAACCGGTCTCTGAACCGACCGGTTGACTTTTCACCCGCTTCAGCTTATGTCCGGGTGGTGCACGCGTGCATCACCCGATCGGTTGGAAGTGACCAACTGGTCGGGTGAGGGGCTGAAAGATGCTATCTTCATTGTTTGACCCCCTGGATCATGCGTGACTCCTCCCGTTGCTCCGGGGACTCATGATATCATCGTTATATGTCCCCTATGTTGGATCTGGATCCTAGCCTAGAGGGGGGGTGAATAGGCTAATAAAAAATTCTCGTGCAACCCACGAGAAATCACACGCAGTTAAAAGCACAACCAGAGTAATGAAAAGCAGACACAGAGTACACAGCAGATTTACCCTGGTTCGGTCGTCCCAACGACCTACTCCAGCCCCCAAAGCTAATACTAGATTGAATAGTGCAATAGGTACAAAGTCACAAGTTAGAGCACGCTCAGAGCACCCTCTACGTCTCTACACTCGCCAGACTCTCAGTACCCCACACACAGTGTTTCCTCTCACTATCAATCCTAGCAAAGCTTTCTACCAGCTAGTCCCAAACTAGCTGGGTCCCACTTGTCTAGTCCCAACTAGACAAGTCCCAAAATAATCACAAAAGATGGTAAAGTTTCCCCTACGAAGATCTATCACAATTGCTAGACAAAATAATAAATTATAGAGTTTAGGAAGCTCAGATTGTGTAGCAGCGATGTCTTCGCCAATAAGCGCGGGTCAGATCTGAATCTGACGTGATGTAGTCGTCTCGTCGTCAGCAACTCAAGTTGCGGCTTGCAACTAGCTTATTTGCCCAAGTCAAAAGATGCGGCTAGCCGTAGAGAGGATCAAAGCAATTGGAGAGTTAAATGGCCGGCCATATGTTCCTGCTTCTGAATTTTCCCTGCACACAAAAAAACATCATCTTGATTTAAGAAACAAAACATTGAGCACAGAGGGTCAATTTCGGCTCCTTGCAAATTTTGCCTGCAAAAGAAAAAAAAACACAGTTGCACTATGAAGAATTCGGCAATCAAAAGGGAATTGACTCTCTCTCTCTAAAAATTTGTGCACTCCACAAACCAAGGCCGGCCTTGTTGCTTTTTCTGTTTCTTTGTGCCTGCAAAACAAATACAAGAGTGGTGAGTCAAAGCTTTAAATCAAGTCAGCAATAAAATATGTAGATAAAGTTTCAATGCGTTGGCCCTTCTCTGTGCGTGGCTTTGATGGTGATGCCGTCTTCAACAATTGGGTCCTCCTCCTTCACGCAAAGCTTTTGAGAATTGATGTGTGATGTTTTGTCTCTTTGCACCTGCAAACAGAAGGAGAGCAACAAACAAAAAAAACTTCGGTCTGCTCCTATTAGATTTTTGATTGGAGCAAACAAAGAGGAACCTTGCAAAAAAAATGTTTCGGCCCTCTCTTCTATGATTCTGTCAATCAAAAATTTCGCTGACAAAGCAGAGAAGTGAGGCGCCTCTTAATATTGATGGGGTTTAAAAATTTCAGCCTGTGTTGTGCCCTCTCAAAATTTTTGTGCGGCAGTTAAAAACAAACAAACAAATAGATGTGGCACTTGAGAATTACAAAAAAAAAACTTCAGGCACCTTTTTTTAATAAAACGCAAGAGGAGGTGGTATTTTTTTAATATTTGTTTACAAAAAGAGCTAAAACACACTGACCTCTTAAAAGATGATGTGAAACAAGCCTGTAAAACATTTCACACAAAAAAGTTTATCAATACACAAAAATGTTTTTAAAAGGAATCCGGCCTGTGAAAAATATGAAGGTTTTTGATCTTTGGCCGTATGGTTTTTTTTTTGGGGTTGCCGCAATGTGATGTAGGGTTTTTGGTGCCGCGCTATTCTTCAACCCTAGAAGATCTCTTTTTATAGGGAGATACTAGGGTGATGCGGTTGTGGGGAATCCTATTTTGAATAGGAGGTGGAGATTTGGTTCTATCACTTTGCACCTCAAATAGGAGATTTGATTTGATCTAATTGGGATTTGATAGCAATTCAAAATGAATATGAAATTGGAAATAAGTATCTAATTGATTTGACCAATCCCCAAATAGATTCCATCTCTCTCCATATTGACCAAGTCAAATCGCTTTGTGTATAGTGCTTTGACCAAGTACTTTAGCTATGTGGATAGCAATTCCTCCACCGGTTGACTAAGTCATCACTTTGAGAATTTACCGCTTTGTCATTCTTGAAACACACTAGCACACACATTAGATATCACGATACGTTTGTCATCATCAAACAAAGAGATCCTAGATCGTTGCGTCCAACACCCTACGCCGGTAAACTCCTGCAAAATACAAAAAACACGGAAAAGTGAAAGAAAACAAGAAAACATGAGAAAACGAATACAAGACGGTAGAAAATAGTGGAAAAACACAAAAGAAGACGTGCGTGAATATATGAAATATAAACGCACATCACTTAGATTGCAAATTTGACAAATGGAGAATAGCACATTCATACTTCAGACAAAGTACACAGTGGAGCTTATTAAGCGATTCGGGATGGAATCGTCTTCGGGCAAAAGGACTCCCATGAGTACTACTCCTTATCTACACAAGGATGAAAGCGGAAAAGATGTAGACGTTCGTCTATATCGAGGTATGATCGGTAGCTTACTTTACTTAACCGCTAGTAGGCCCGATATCATGTTTTCTGTATGCCTTTGTGCTAGATATCAAGCAAGACCTAAGGAGTCACACTTGATTGCGGTTAAACGAATATTTCGTTAACTCAATCAATCTCTAGATTATGGGTTACTTTACCCTAAGTCTAGCACATATGAGTTAATCTCATATAGTGATGCCAACTTTGCCGGATGCAAGTCCGACAGGAAAAGTACTAGTGGCACTTGCCATTTTTTAGGAAATTCCTTAATTTCTTGGTTTTCTAAGAAACAGAATTCGGTGTCATTATCCACGACTGAAGCGGAATATATTACCGCGGGTCTTGCATATGCACAAGTTCTTTGGATGAGACACACTCTTAGTGACTATGGTGTCAATTGTGATACTTGCCCTATCATGGTTGATAATCAAAGTGCTATTTGTCTTTCCAAGAATCCGGTACACCACTCCCATACCAAACACATAGACGTGAGACACTATTTTATAAATGATCATGTAGCTAAGAAGGACATCATCTTAGAGTACATTGAAACCCAAAAACAAATTGCTGATATCTTCACTAAACCTTTTAAAGAAGATTCATTTGTGAGGTTGCGTGGAGAATTGGGAATTATGGGTGAATCTGAAATCTAGAAGCTCAAACTTTCATGTTATAACTCCTTTTTGAGCTCATATCTTTTTGATGTCTATCTTCATGTGGTTTATTATATTATGTGATTAAGAAAGGTAATTATGACTTAATTGATTTCATGAGTTTTGAGATTGAATGGAGTGATTCGTGTTTCAATGGATTTATTGTTTTTATACTGTTTTTTACGATGTATTTGTGATTAGAGTATAGGTCCTAGGGTGAGTGTTCTTATTCTCTGGAATTCTATCTCACTGTCCATTTTTTTAGACCAGGACATCTCCTACAGTCGACTGCCCTACTCTATCTCCTCAGTCTGAGATTTGGTATCTTTCGCACAGCCGACTGATGACTGTTTTACAGTCGACTGTTAGTTTAACATGCAACTGCATTCTAGTCATCAGGCGACTGTACTCTCTGTCGAATTTTTACAGTGTTCTCTGTTATTTTTGATGAACTGTATTAATTCTCGGCCAGCCGACTATTGAGTATATGTCAGTCGACTGTCCAATGGACAGGCGACTGCATTTTTCTTGCCAGTCGACTGTCCCTCTCTCTGAGCTTTATTTCTATCACTTCATCCAGTCGACTGACATTTGTTCTTCAGTCAACTGTCTTCTGTTGAGACGGTTCAAGTGATTTGATCCGAGCCGCCGTTGATTCCTTGATCCAACGGCTCAGATTCATTCCCAAAATTTTATATTCGAGAATGCGCGATCACTTCCCCACGTCGACTCTCTCTCATCTGATTCGACCGTTCGTCTTCCCGCTCGATCTCTTATCCAAAATCATCGATCTTCTTCCTTTTGTTGCCGTTGATCTCGTGCTGTCATTGCCCTCGTTTCGTCGCTCAACTAGGTTTGATCTAATCTTTCTATCTCGTGATATTTCCTGTTAGGGTTCGTTCACATTTGTGTCTTGCCCTAGCTTCGTGTTCGGCCATGGCTCTTTTCGATCGTTTCTTTCCTAATGTCTCTCTCGACTTCCTCGATGAGCCGGTCCCTTCACCGAAGCCTGATCCGACTCCCTCCTCGCCTCCATCTTCTGGAGAACCTTTTCACATCACTGTCGGTGACCTCATCCCTTCTGTGCATGCTGCTGAACACTCTTCTCAGCATGCCGAGCATCCTTCTAGGTCCCCTGAGTTTCTTCTTCGTCTGCTGGATGCTCGTGTCTCTGCTCTTGAAATTCTCTCCGTTTCTCTGGATGAGAAGCTCTCACTTTTGCTCAAGCTTCAGTTAAACTATTTTAAGCATCATGGTTTTCCCATCCCTACCGAGCTTCAGGCTATGTTTGCTACCTCTGACGACACTTCTACTGCTTGTGTTTCTCCTCCTCTTGGCTTCATGCCAAAACCCTATGTGGTTCAGACCTCCGATGCCCAGACTCCACTTTATGTTCCTGTTGAATCATCTACTGTTCGTGCTTCGTCTTCTAAGAGGAAGACTCCAGCTTTTCCTACTCGTCGCTCTGCTCGGCTTTTGTTCCGATCTTATGGTCGCCCGTCGGACTCCAGCTTTTCCTACTCCGTCGCTCTGCTCCACATTATGTTGTTGCTAATGACTCTCTTGTTTTAGTCCCTTAGTTACTTTTCAAGAATATCATTTTTTAGAGACTAAACACTTGGTGCAAGGATGGACATCAAGTGGAGAAGGGCCAAAGCTTGGACTCAATGGGTGCCAAAGCTTGGAGATGATGGGGAGCATCAAGGCATCAAGACTGAAGCCATAGACTCTAAGGAAAGCAATGTAATCCATGTAAAATTTCCTTTATTGCTTTCTCTCTCGTTTAAGTCTAGGTTTAATGTAATGCCTTGATAGATGGTCTACTCATACATGCATATGCATTTAACCATCTTAGTGAGCTTTAGGATTATCACAGAATTCAACCCAATAGGTTCATCTTGTCCAAAGACTCATTTGGAGTCTTTGGCTTCCCTACAGTCGCCTGCTGAAGGATTCACAGTCGACTGGGTTATTTCAGTCGCCTGTCGAACCTTCTACAGTCGACTGTGATGCACTGCTCAAGTCATCCTTTGATTGATTCTACTTGAGCTTTTCGAATCAGTCGACTGATGATCAATTTACAGTCGCCTGTATATTTACAGTCGCCTGTGAAACGATCAACAGTCGTCTGAGAGGCATAAGTGCATATACTGCTTCTTTCTGTTTTTCTCCATCTCCTGCAGCAGTCGACTGATGAAGGATTTACAGTCGCCTGTCTATTTTACAGTCAACTGTAATCTTGTCATCAGTCACCTGTATGCTTATTGGGAGAACGAGTGCAACTCTCTATTTTATTCCATCCCCTGCAGCAGTCGCCTGCTGAAGGTTTTACAGGCGCATGTCTGATCACTCCATATTTTACACCTTTTTCCCGTGTATTTGCATGCCATTTAGATCGCCCAAATCATGTTTTTCACGATATATCGACGATATTGCGATGCTTTTCACGATTTGTTGTTTTTGTCGCATTTCAGGTGATTTGGCGCGATTTGGAGTGATCTCGAAACGCGCTTACTCTACACGGCCACCGACGACCTCCCCGAGGGATATTTTGCTGTTGGAGAGGAGCGGAAGAAGAATGGACGTCGCAGGAGCGACAAGGAGGCCAAAACAATCAGATTGGGCATTTTTTGTGTCCCACTCGGCCGAGTGGAGTAGCCACTCGGCCGACCAGCGAGACACTGCTCGGCCGACCCGTTCAGACACGTTTTCCATGTGTACTCGGCCGAGCGACGGAGACCACATCGGCCGAGTGACGACACCACGTCCGCCCGAGTGGCGCCCAGACGAAGGCCCTCAAAAAGATCGAAGTTACTGTTTTTCGGCCACCTGAGCTTCAGAAGACCCACTCGGCCGAGTGGTAAACCACGTCCGCCCGAGTGCAGTGAAGCCATCGGCCGAGTGACGACATCTCACTCGGCCGAGCCGCCTCCGAACTGAAGACCCTTGAAGCCCCCGACTTACTGGAATATGACAGGGTTTTCACTCGGCCGAGCGACTTTTGTCACTCGGCCGAGTGCGATGCGCTGCCTGTAGCGAAATTTGCGGAAAACAGGCTGTGCAGGGGCATTTTGGTCAGGATTTTTGGACGATTTTTGGGGCTATTTAAGCCCTGTTTTTACCCTAGTTTTAGGAGCCATCTCTTAGATTTTTTGCAGCTTTTTGAGATTACTTTTTAGCTTTATTATTTTGTGATTGGAGAAGAGAAAAACTTGGATTTTTGTTGGATCAATTGAAGAACTACTTTGGTTTGCATCTCTCTTCCCCAAAAACTCTATTTTTATTGTTTATATCATTGTTGTGATGAATTCCATTGTCTATTTCATTGATTATTTTTGTGCTATTGCTATGATTTGTGAGTAGTCTCCACGTCTTGGGGCGTGGGGATGAACCCTACAAGCCCAATTTCGTATTTGTGATAAATTGGTAGAAATTGTGCTAGAATCAATAATTAGAGATTAGATTGGGATCGAATTACTACGGATGGCTAGGTATTCATATCAATTGGGATTTGCAAGAGATTGGATCCCAATTTGATAGGAAGCACTAGAAATCCGAATTGGGTTGGAGTCGGATTTTCGAAGTATCGGTTTGCAAGAGATTGGACCGATACTAGGATCTCCGGTTGCAATTCCGTGCCGATACCCGTTTGCAAGAGATTGGACGGGTAGGAACTATCCTAATTTAGATTGTGGACCGAGTTTGCAAGAGATTGGGCTCGGTGCGCAATTGGATGATGATGTTGATCCTAATGCTAGTTTTCCTAGGCTAGGGTTTGCAAGAGATTGGACCCGACCCTAGGATAGCTATAGACCGGCAACAGCGCGAGAGCGTGAGCTTGGTTCCACATTTAGTTGCAACTAGTTCATCCAAATTCTCATTCTAGCAATTTTGATACCGACGAACCACATCTATGAAATACGGTGAGTAGCGGGGATTCCCCATTCCCTAGACGTTCTTTATTTGATTTGATATTTCGCACCTTTGTCTGACGATTGTGACAGGATCGCCCAAGGCAACTCTTTCTATTCTTGAATAGCCAGGTTGATTAGGAGCAAGCACGGTCATTCGTCCTCCCTGTGTTCGATACCCGCTCGCCGCTATACCGTGCGCTTGCGGTAAAACTACAACCGTTCTTTGGGTGTACGTCCCGGAGCGACCAAGTTTTTGGCGCCGTTGCCGGGGAGGCGATTGCGTTTGATTCTTTTTCACCCTAGCTATTTCTTTCTTTTATTTTTTTATTTTTTTTATTACCATTATTATTTCCCCTACTATTCTTACCTAACCCTTCCACGGTACTAATCATCTCTTTGAAACTCTGTTTTCCCTGTGCATGTACACGAGATCTACGGCGGACCCCGAAGCCTTATTATTCGATCCCGAGATCGAACGTACCGCGCGGAGACTTAGAGCGGAAAGGAGACAATATCCGGAAGGGCGGTTTATGACCAACCCGGAAACTCCCGAAGAATTGGCGGTGAGGATGGCGAGAATAATTTCTATTCGCGATAGGCTTCGGCCTAAGACCTCTTCTACTACGTCATCCATTGCCGTGCCGGAGTTGGCGGCCGACAAGAACTTCGAGCTAAAGACGGGATTGGTGGTTTTGATGCAACAAGACCCATTTCATGGGAACGCTCATGAGAACCCCCACTACCACATCCAATCATTCTTTTCGAAGTGCGCCACTTTCCAAATGCCGGGGGTCCCCATCGATGCCATCAGACTGCGCCTCTTCCCCTTCACGCTAAAGGACAAAGCGCTCTATTGGCTGAGGACGCAAGCTGACGGAGTTTTCACCTCTTGGGACGGGTTGGCGGATGCATTCATTGACAAATTCTATCCACCATCCAAGACGGTGAAGATCCGGAGCGCTCTCATGTCCTTCAAGCAAGGACCACATGAGACGCTCTATGAAGCTTGGGAGCGATTTAAGGATTTGCAGCACCAATGCCCGCACCACAGTATAGAGGATTGGGAGCTAGTTCACAGCTTCTACAACGGTCTCCAACCGGGGACCAAACAAATTATTGATGCCGCGGCGAATGGTGCAATCTTGTCAAAGACTCCCGAGGAAGCTACGGCCCTAATTGAGGAGATGGCCTCAAATAACCAACAATGGGGCGATGAGCAAGGACACTCCACATCCTCCTTAAAGCCAACTAGCATCTACGAGGCAAAGGCCGTAGCGGAGCTCACGAGCAAATTCGATTCTCTCCACAAGGTGGTGGAGAGATTGGAGAAATTTATCACGGAGCCCCAAGGAAGCTCATCCACCTCCGCACCGACCAACCAAATGTGTGATTGGCAAGACCAATCTCAAGTCATGTACTCGGGAGGAGAGCAAGGAGAAGGATCCTTGGAGCAAGTACAATATGTTGCGGGGAACCAAGGGTATTGGTCCAATCCGGCCGCAAGAAATCATCCGGGATTCTCCTACGCCAACAATGAAGGAGCTTTGAACCCGCCACAACAACCGCCTAATCAAGCTCGACCACCACCACCCCAACAACAATACTATCCGCCGAGGGGGCCTCCACAACAAAACTTCCAACCAAAGCAACAAGTTCCACCTTATAGGCCTCCCGGATTCAACCAAGGGTGGAGGAACCAAAATCAAAACCCTCCGCAAACTCCACAACGATCCGATTTCGAAACTAGAGTGGAGGCGTTCATGGTCGAGCAAAACAAGGTGAATGCTACTTTGAAGGCGGGGCAAGAGTCTCTTAATACCGTAGTGGCTCAAATATCGGAGCAATTGGCATTGCTCAATCGGAACACTCAAAGATTGCCGGCGCAACCGGAGCAAAACCCACGGGGCAACACGGGCCACATCAACGCCGTAGTTGCCGTTACTACTAGAGGCGAGAAGGACACCACCCCCGCTATGATTCCTACCGAGGAGGCCGTGGAGGAAAGCTTGGAGCCGGTTGAGCCGGTAGTTGAGATTGAAAAGGAGAAGGAGCCACGAGACAAGGAGAAATCTAGGGCGGAGCTATTAATTGAGGAGAGGCGCTTCATGCCACCGGTCCCATTCCCCCAAAGACTAGCGAAAGCGAAAATGGAGAAAAGGCTAGCGAAATTCCTCGAGTATCTAAGAGGAGTTAGCCTAAATATTCCCTTCCTTGACGCCATCATCGAGATCCCCACATATGCCAAATTCTTGAAGGACTTGATTTCGGGGAGAAAGAGGAAGGAGAAGATCATGCTAGCCGAGGAGGGCTCTTGGTTCACCAAGAGAGAAAAGGAGCCGGCAAAATTTAAAGATCCGGGGAGTTTTCGGATTCCTTGCACTTTGGGCGGCGTGCCTCTTCAAAAGGCGTTGGTCGATCTTGGGGCTAGTGTGAGTCTCATGCCCCTCTCCATGTTCTTAAAGCTTAACACCGGGACAAAGTTGAAACCCACCGACATGCGCATTCAATTAGCCGATGGCCGGATAACAAGGCCGGTGGGGATTGCCGAAGACATCCCACTTCAAGTCCCGGGTGGAATATGCTTGCCATGTGACTTCGTCATCATGGACGTTAAGGAAGAGGGAGACACCTCATTGATACTTGGACGCCCATTCCTCGCCACCACCGGAGTCATCGTCGACGTGCGCGAAGGTACCTTAACCTTAAACGTCGGAAACATCGAGGTGGAGCTCCACATTCCCAAGGCAATGAAGCACATGCCTTACCATGAGGAGCTCGATTATATGGACCTCCTCGATGAGGTGATAGAGGAGACGATTCCTCACTCAATTGGCGCCCTTTTTGATGAAGAATTTGAAGAAGGCCCGGATTTAGGCCATGAAGACAATAATGTTGATTCCCCCGACTTCTCCGCTGATGAAGATGAAGGCGACGCTGATGTCGCAAGGATTCGAGAGCTCTGCAAGCTCTCGAAATCAAAGTCTCCAAAGAAAGCTCCGCCGGTACGGAAATCGGCATCGCCGGTTAAGCCGTTGACCGGGGCAAATGCTAGCTTGGGGGAGCCTCCCCCCAACACTATTCGAGACAAGAGACCTCCGAGGGAGCACGCTACGCCGCCACGTCCAAATCCAAGCGCGCTCCCCGGCAAGTTTGACGGGTGCATCCCATATGCACCAAACATCCCGCATTGATCGAAAATTATAGGGGGTCGAGCTCACGACCTAAAACGAGCGCTTATCGGGAGGCAACCCGACGGTTTTTGCTTTATTTTTACTTTTTTCTTTATTTTCGTTTTAGAGATTTTTAGTGTTTTGAGTCATCCGACCAAAAATTTTGTGATAACGGGTCCTATTTTTCTTGACAGGAGAGGAGATAGGTAGATCATCATGAGGAGGTTGAACGAGATGATGAGGAGCACCCCAAGAAGGCGTTCGACGCTTAGGAGGAGCATGAAATCGACTGGAGGAAGAAAGACGGAGTTTAGAGCCTAAACGAAGACAAACAGCAGAATACAAGGCTCACTCGGCCGAGTATACTAGTCACTCGGCCGAGTACAGAAGTTCGTCCGGCCGAGCCGCTCACGAACGAGGGAAGTCTGCTGTACCCAACTCTCTGTCTATTTTCCTCATTTCATTATAACTGCTACTCGGCCGAGTATATATATTCACTCGGCCGAGTGAAACGGATACCCTCCTTGGGCGAGTCATGCCGAGTAGCTTGAGTCACTCGGCCGAATGGACTTACTCCACTCGGCCGAGGCTGGCAAAGCCACTCGGCCGATGCGATATCGGGGAGAAAATTTCTATTGCCTCGCTCGGCCGAGTGACCACGTCACTCGGCCGAGTCGTAACTTCTATTATATAAGGACCGAGGGGGGGCGCATTTTTCGAAACCGCAAAATTCCCAAATCGCCCGACCCCTCGGATTCCCCTCGCCCGATACCGCTCGTTCTCACCCCCACTCGCCCGACCAAGCCCGCGCGCGCCGCCGCTCGGCCTGCCACCGCCGGCCGACCGTCGCCGCACCCCGCCCGAGTCGCCGCCGGCAGCCCCGTCTCCGATCACCTCCGGTTCGCTTATTTTCACCATTTTCTTCTCTTTTTGCGTAGTTTTTGAGGATCCGCGTATTAATCAAACCCCTAACCCGAATCAATTCCCATATCTATCTGTTATACCCCTATTGCTCCATACATTTTGATTATTACTCGCTGATATCGCTTTTCCATGCGCAGGTTGCTTTTTGGAGCTTAGGGGAGCTCAGGGGAGCCTCTACGGGCTGCTCAGGACTTCGTGGAGGCGCGGACTTCGCACGCTTCCACTGCTTAGCACTCGCGGCGTGTTTGGGTAAACTCTTTCCACTCTTTGTGCACACGCCGCACTTTTCACTTTTCGGCGCGCGCTCGGGGCAGATATGCCGCCCCGGACACGGCCGCGGTCGAAGAGAGCTTCCGCCAAGCGGAAGCGGTCGGATGATGCCGGCCCCTCCCACGAGTTGGAGGACTCTCCTCCACCGTCCCCCGCACACCCAGCACAGCCTGCAGGCCCCGCACACCCCGCACAGCCTGCAGTGCACCCACAGCCCGCACAGCCTCTCCCTGCCGATCCACAGCCACCACCACCGGCTCCACTGGTCGGGCCGCTCGGGATTACGTTCCGAGACGACGCACATCGCGCCGTCTTCGAGTGTATCTCCCAGCGCTCGATCGTACCCTCCAGGTTTGCACACCTCGCTGACCTAGGACGCCTGGGGGTACTTGAGGGGATGCTCACGTTGTACGACAACGTGGGCTGGCGAGATTTTTTCCAGGTGTCGGCGGATACTTTTACCCGCCCGACACTTGAGGTTTTGAGTTCGATCGCCCGGACCGATGAGGGATGCTCATTTAGGTTCATGGATCGAGAGTGCCAGGTCACTCTCGATATGATGAGAGCGTTCTTCTCATGGCCCGCAGTCCCCGGAGCCGATCGCGGTTACGGCCCTACCCACATCCCCCCACCTTCTTTCGACGCCGGTGCCTTCTGGGCCCGGATCACAGGCCACCACGCCGCCTTTGACCCTAGTAGGGCCAAGGCCTCGGCCATTGTCCACCCCTGCCTACGTATTGCCCAGCGCCTTATGGCGACCACCTTTTTGGCCAGATATGAGCCAGGCACGATGTCTACGCCAGAGCTTTACATGCTCTACGCGATGACACGTCCCAGAGCTCTATCTAGGGATGGAGATGAGCTTGTCCCCGCCGTCGTGATCGACATTGCGGCTTGGTTTTTAGACCGTATCATTGTGTCGGTGGGCGCTCGCTCACCGATATGCTGCGGCGGTCTGATCACCCTGCTTACCATGATGACCGGCGAGGACCTACCTGACGACCTGCGACGCGTTCCGGGCCCCACTTCCTTGTCGATAGACGTTATGGCCCGGATGAAGATGCTGCGTCCGCATGGTGAGCGTCATTGGGTCTGGTTGCACGGCCCTTTCGGTGCCGACTACATGATTCTCCCGAGCCCAGCTCGGACCCAGATTGCACCGGCCCACGTTGACTGGCTCCCAGCGATGGATGTCATCATCCCCGCTGCGTACGTGCTCGAGGCCGAGGAGGCCGAGTAGGCCCACGCTACCCACGCTGCCCAGGCTGCTCCCGCAGACCCTGCTGCACACCCTGCCGAGCCTGCTGCCGACCCCGTCGACCCTGTGGCCCCTCAGCCTGTTCCTGACGTTTCCACTGCTCCTGACACTTCTGTCCCCACCTCTGTCAGTGTCGAGAGTACTTTTGCTGAGCCCACTTCCACCACTGTCACCACTTCCGAGGCTGTCCCCACCACTCCCGCTGCCACCTCTGGCCCTCTGTCCGTGGAGCCTCTTTGCTCCGCACTCCCCGAGCGCCCGCCGACCTTTGTCGAGAGTGGAGCGCCCTCGTTTGCCGCGGTCGTGGAGACCATGGCTAGCATGATCTCCGCTGGGATTGCGCCTTTTGGTCCACACAGTTCCGCCCCAGCGGTAGAGTCCTCTGTCTCCACAGCCGCCGTATACTCCGAGAGCGTCGTGGCGTCTGTCCACACTTCTGGGCCACTGACCTCTCTTGCCACCTCGTTGCCTCTTTTGCACGCTTCCTTTGCTGCCGCTGCCTCTACTTCTCACCAGCCGGTGCCCCGGCCTCACACTGAGGCCAGGCCCACATTTGCTGGCGCGGCACCTTTTGTCCCCTTCCCTACTGAGCCCGTTACATACTCCACTCGCGTACGCCAGCCCCGCCCCGCGCAGCCTAGACCGGTGCGTCCCTCTGCACCACCCCCGCCCGACACTGTACTGCAGAGCATACGTGCTCTTGAGTTGGCGGTGAGTGGTATTAGAGCTGACCTTAGGACCCTGTCCTCCACCGTCTCTACGATGGCTGGACGCTCTGCCCTGATCCCTCAGATCCACTACTGCCTGACACAGATCTTAGAGCGTCTTCCGCGTGTACCACCACCCACCCAGCAGGTTCCCACTCACACTGCCACACACACTAGACCTGCTTCCACTTCCACGCCCACCCCAGCTCAGCAGCCTACACCACCACCACACCACCACCTCCTCCTCCTCCGCCTCAGGACGGAGACGGCGCAGCACCACCTTCCTAGGCACCCTTGATGCCATCGATTCCTTTTGCCGTTGTGCTGCCCGTTTCTGCTGGGTCCTGATGCCTTTTTGACCACCCCCCCTCCCCTCACTTTTTTGTGATTCTCATTTGCCGTATCTTTATATATCTTTTTTGGGAGAGAGGGAGAGCTTTTGGTGACCCATTTATACTCGTATCACTCATATCTGTGCATGCATCATATCCGCATCATATTTTCGTTTCTTTATTTTTCGTTTTATTATCTTTTTTCTTTCCATCATGCATGCATCCTCACTTGCCCCTCTCATTACTTGTCTCTCTGTGTGCCACACTTTGCACATTGAGGACACTGTGCACTTTAGCTTGGGGGAGTGAGTTCTCACGTTCTTTCTCGATTTGCCACCTTTATTTTTAGTTTTTCACACCGTTTCTTTTCACTTTTGCACTCATTTTTCTTTATTTTCTTTCATTTTGCCATGCATCACGTTTTTCTTATTTCTCTGTGTGCCGCATTGCATAGTTTTATTTTTCTTATCTTTATTTCTTTCCTTTTTCATCTCATGCTAGAGATGAATTTTCTGTGATGATGTCTACGTGGAGTTAGCTTATTCTATATGCATGCTATATTTGTCATGTCTTAGATTTTATTCCTGATATCATGTGCTATGACTTGCTTTGCATCTAGAATAGTAACCCACACTTTCTCCGCATGAAAATGGATGAAGTTTTATTATTAACTGAGCCTGAATATTCATATGTATGCTATCACAGAAAACACACCAAGATTCACGCATTGAATGCCTATATCTGGAGTACCGATTTCTTTTCCTATATCACTTCTATATGCATGAATTGTACACTTCACTTCGGGATGATTGAATGATGTTAGCTATGATATATCTGGATTAGTTAGCTTTTTTGTGATCGAAACTGAGTAGATTAGATTACCCTGCTGAAGTTGTCGTGCATGTCCTATAGAGTGAACCGAGAGTTATATATATTTCTTTCTCCACAAATCTTGAACATCATTCTCTACTTTTAAAAATCATTGGTGAATCTCCCCTTAGTGATTCTATTTTATGGCATTTCCCCCGCTATTAATTCCTAGCTCCAAATCCCTTCTTCTAAAAAAAATAAATAATAAAGAGAGAAAAACATACTTGTATATCATTATCTCTCTCTGAGTTGGGATCATTGTGTATATATTAAAAAAAAAGAAAAAAAGAAAAAGAAAAAAAAAGAAAAGAAAAAAAAAGAGAAAAGAGGAAAAATCTTCAATAAAAGATCCCATCTCACTTTCTTTCTTTCTTCTTTCTCTTCTTTGCTTTTGGAGCTATATAAAAATGGGGATGTAAATATTTTTGTGCCACCACGCTTATAGATAAGCTTGGGGGAGGGGATCCATTGATGTGTGAGAGAGTGACTACTTGACATCGCACGACAACCTAGGCTAAGTAATATTCTGTACTCGGTGAGATTGTTTCTAGCTTCACGAAATCCAGAAATCTAAGCCTAGCATTCATTTCATGAAATCCAAACTTTTCCATTCTCTCTATTCTATAGTGTGATACTCTTATACTCCAGATAGAAAGCGTTCAATTGAAAAGTGTGTGATCTGTGATTTGTATACCGCTTTAAATGATTCAGGCAATGTTAATTTTAAAATCATTCCGTTCTTCATGATTATATCAATGTTCGTGGGTTTTCTATTTCTATTTGCACTATTATACTATGATATCAAAATAAGATTCTTTGACATCTATTTCTCATTCGGTGCATGCTATAAGAGTAAGTGAAACCCACGTCCTGAGAAAATGATCTAGCACCCTACCTCTTCGCTTCTTTCTTTCGTCTTTATTTTCATTTGGTTTTCATTCTTCTTCGTTTTTCATTTTTTCGTTTTTCGCCGTTTTCGTTTTCCGAATCCACCGGGTTCGCCTTTTACTTATCTTCCTCGAGGACGAGTAAGAGGCAAGCTTGGGGGATTTTGATCACTCCATATTTTACACCTTTTTCCCGTGTATTTGCATGCCATTTAGATCGCCCAAATCATGTTTTTCACGATATATCGACGATATTGCGATGCTTTTCACGATTTGTTGTTTTTGTCGCATTTCAGGTGATTTGGCGCGATTTGGAGTGATCTCGAGACGCGCTTACTCTACACGGCCACCGACGACCTCCCCGAGGGATATTTTACTGTTGGAGAGGAGCGGAAGAAGAATGGACGTCGCAGGAGCGACGAGGAGGCCAAAAAAATCAGATTGGGCATTTTTTGTGTCCCACTCGGCCGAGTGGAGGAGCCACTCGGCCGACCAGCGAGACACTGCTCGGCCGACCCGTTCAGACACGTTTTCCATGTGTACTCGGCCGAGCGACGGAGACCACATCGGCCGAGTGACGACACCACGTCCGCCCGAGTGGCGCCCAGACGAAGGCCCTCAAAAAGATCGAAGTTACTGTTTTTCGGCCACCTGAGCTTCAGAAGACCCACTCGGCCGAGTGGTAAACCACGTCCGCCCGAGTGCAGTGAAGCCATCGGCCGAGTGACGACATCTCACTCGGCCGAGCCGCCTCCGAACTGAAGACCCTTGAAGCCCCCGACTTACTGGAATATGACAGGGTTTTCACTCGGCCGAGCGACTTTTGTCACTCGGCCGAGTGCGATGCGCTGCCTGTAGCGAAATTTGCGGAAAACAGGCTGTGCAGGGGCGTTTTGGTCAGGATTTTTGGACGATTTTTGGAGCTATTTAAGCCCTGTTTTTACCCTAGTTTTAGGAGCCATCTCTTAGATTTTTTGCAGCTTTTTGAGATTACTTTTTAGCTTTATTATTTTGTGATTGGAGAAGAGAAAAACTTGGATTTTTGTTGGATCAATTGAAGAACTACTTTGGTTTGCATCTCTCTTCCCCAAAAACTCTATTTTTATTGTTTATATCATTGTAGTGATGAATTCCATTGTCTATTTCATTGATTATTTTTGTGCTATTGCTATGATTTGTGAGTAGTCTCCACGTCTTGGGGCGTGGGGATGAACCCTACAAGCCCAATTTCGTATTTGTGATAAATTGGTAGAAATTGTGTTAGAATCAATAATTAGAGATTAGATTGGGATCGAATTACTATGGATGGCTAGGTATTCATATCAATTGGGATTTGCAAGAGATTGGATCCCAATTTGATAGGAAGCCCTAGAAATCCGAATTGGGTTGGAGTCGGATTTTCGAAGTATCGGTTTGCAAGAGATTGGACCGATACTAGGATCTCCGGTTGCAATTCCGTGCCGATACCCGTTTGCAAGAGATTGGACGGGTAGGAACTATCCTAATTTAGATTGTGGACCGAGTTTGCAAGAGATTGGGCTCGGTGCGCAATTGGACGATGATGTTGATCCTAATGCTAGTTTTCCTAGGCTAGGGTTTGTAAGAGATTGGACCCGACCCTAGGATAGCTATAGACCGGCAACAGCGCGAGAGCGTGAGCTTGGTTCCACATTTAGTTGCAACTAGTTCATCCAAATTCTCATTCTAGCAATTTTGATACCGACGAACCACATCTATGAAATACGGTGAGTAGCGGGGATTCCCCATTCCCTAGACGTTCTTTATTTGATTTGATATTTCGCACCTTTGTCTGACGATTGTGACAGGATCGCCCAAGGCAACTCTTTCTATTCTTGAATAGCCAGGTTGATTAGGAGCAAGCACGGTCATTCGTCCTCCCTGTGTTCGATACCCGCTCGCCGCTATACCGTGCGCTTGCGGTAAAACTACAACCGTTCTTTGGGTGTACGTCCCGGAGCGACCAATGTCCTATTTACAGTCGATTGTATCGTCGTCTTCAGTCGACTGTCAAGGCTCAGATTATAGCCGTTGGATATTTTGTAGCCGTTGGACATTCGACTGTCATTTGTTCATTAGTCGACTGTCAGTGATGTTTCTGCCCAGAAACTAGCCGTTGCAGCTTTTTGTTTTTGGCTGTTTCCTTGGGTTTTGAGAGTTGATATAGGGTTCCTATATATACGAGAGGGTTGAGTTCATAGGAACTTCTTGATGCTATTGAAAATCTTTTGAGATTAAATAAGCCACTCTCAAACTCTCTCATTTCCCTCTTAGAGCTCAAAATCTCCTTCATGCATTGAAGTCAAGCTCAAGGGAAATCATCCAAGTGCAATTCTAGCAAATCTGATCACTTGGAGATCCTCTTCCATGTCTTGCATTCATTAATGAGTAAGTTCATCTCAAGGCATAGGTAAGAGTATTTGTTTTACTTTGTTATTTCATTGAAACCCTAGCTTTCTGTGTGAGAGCTAGTTACTCTTTGTGTGAGAGTATAACCTTCTGTGTGAGTGTTGGTTGAATTCTCTCTGTGTGAGAGTTTGAGTCTCTCTGTGTAAGAGCAAAAGTCTTTCTGTGTGAAAGCAAGCATTTCTCTGTGTGAGAGTCTAAATCCTCTGTGTGAGGTATCTCTGTGTGAGATTCTATTCACTTCTCTGTTGAGAATTATAATGGATATTGGTGTGGCTGAAAGTACCCAAGTTTGGGGAACCAGTGTAACATCTTGTGTTTGTGACCGGCGCCCCGTTTACGGTATGGGCGCGGTGTCGTTTTACCGCAAGTGCACGGTTAGTGTAGGGTGCGGGTTTATCAAACTCAGGGAGGTGGATGGCTTGAGTGGCTACTAGCCTCGCCTGGGTTGTGTGCTAGCTACGCGGATAATATGGGTGAAGTGTAGAAATAAAAGAAAGAATTGAAAAAGACACGAAATGAATCCCCGCTAACACGGGCTAGAGCACTCATGACACTTGGCATTTGACTTGATCCAGGGTGAGACATTGCCCCAAAAGGTGGTACCTAGCATCCATGGCCTGATATTCCGGTCGGTACCAAGCACGCTAGGCCTACCCGGTTCCGGACGGTGGGCATTCCCATGTCCATTAACACCTTCCGCAACCGGGAGCATTAAGGCCACAATGATAACTCCCAACACTTCGTCCAAGCCGCTCCCGCGCGCTAGGACTCGATGTCAACGCTCGGGGCGTGAGCTGTGGCTAGGGGGTCAACCGCCAAGTTTATTCCCCCTTGGCCCGACGGTCAGAGGCGGTCTTTCTCCCGCCAATGACAATGAAACACCCCCGCGTAACCCTAATGGCCAAATAGGTCAAATGTGATTTCTAGCGATACATCGAAGCGGATCTTGACAGGACAAGCACCGGACCCCAACCCCTAACACATCTAGTGTGTCGTCGTACGAATTGGACCCAGATCGCTAGAAATCCCCATTGACACATTTCATCGAACACGTGCCATGCAACCAAGTCTAATGTAAATTTCCAAGCAACAATCCTACCCTAACCCGTATTATGGTTCATCAAAACTACTCAATGGTGAATAACATGTAAACAAACAACACAAAAGACATATAAACTTTCACCATCAAGCAAATAAACACAATACAAACAATGGAGAAAAAGAGAGGAAAATACTTATCTTGAGTTGAATCGTCAATCCAATACAAGACTTATTGAGCAAAAGACCTAATCTAAACTAACCTAGAACTCACAAGAGAAGGGGGGCAAAAAGCCCTAAAAACTCCAGGAGATTCCCTTTCAGTCGGCCAACTTCGAGTATTTATAACCCCACTTCGAAACCCTAATGGTTCGGGTCCAAACCTGCAGAAAAAACGTCACCCGATCGGTTGACAAGTCACCCGATCGGGTGAACAGTTACAAATAATAAACAAAAAACGGCGGAGCTTCACCCGGTCAGATGAACCGGTCGGTTGAGTTCATGGGGTGACCGGTTGGATCATGGCACCATCGGGTGAAGAGGTCGGTTGGATGCCCATGTCTTGGCTCCTCAAATCAGCTACAGATGAACCGATCGGGTGAGAGTCACCCGGTCGGTTGGAATTTGGCTTGAAAAGACAGAGAATCGGCCCCGTTGAACCGGCCTATGAACCGGTCGGGTGACATCTACTTGAGCTCCGGCTGAGACCGGGTGGTGCACGAGTGCATCACCCGATCGGTTGGAGATGACCAACCGACCGGGTAAGGGGCTGAAAGATGTATTCATTGACGTTTGACCCCCTGGATCACGCGTGACTCCTCCCGTTGCCCCGGGGACTTGAGATATCGTCGTTAAACGTCCCCTACGCGGCCAATCTCCTGCAAACATGGAGAAACAAAGAAAAGTGAAAGAAAACGAGAAAATACGAGAAAACGAATAAAAGACGACGAAAAACACGGAGAAACACAAAAGAAAACGTGCGTGAATATATGAAACATAAACGCACGTCAAAATCCCCCAAGCTGAACTCTTCCTCGTCCTCGAGGAAGACGAGTGAGAGTAGGAGCTCGGAGGGAGAAAATAGAGAGAAGGAGAGAAAAAGAGAATTCTATATCCTAGATCGCCCGTAAGGGCCAACAAAATCAAACACGCCACACGAAGCAAGCATACGACAAAACACAACACTAAACCAAGGAATGTGAGTCCAAACAAGTGTCGTGGGCCCACGCAGTGAAGCGCGAGTGAGTGTGGTCGTGTGCTAGCAGATGGTGTCACTATCTACGATGTGCAATAAAGCTCCATATACACATACCCAAAGAAAGACCCAAATATCGATTCAATTTGAAATTGCGGTGAATATTAGCTCAAGCGTGCATGAGAAGAGTATACGAATAGAAGCGTATCATGCATCGGGGACTCCACAGCTAGGGACTACGAAATCACCACACTATAGCCTAGATAATCGCTAGAAGGTCCCTATGCCAAGTGTTTTCGAAAACGATGGAGGTTGAGATGATGTGGAGAAGAACACTCGGTGCAAATTCTCGCCTTCCCTTTATTCTCGGTAGATAGGAAAAATATTCACACTTGAAATTTTTTTGGGTTTTGGGTATTTGTATTTTTTTGGCTTTTCTTTTCATTTCTCATCTTTTTGGGTTTTTCTTTTATTTTCTCCTTTTTTGGATTTTTAGGAATTGGGATATTTACATGTGTACTCTCCCAAGTGGGAGAACGGTACACGACGAGGGGATTTGCACCAAGTAAAATAAAAATGAAATCAGATTCTAAACACTTGGACAAATGAGATATTTCTCGCTAATCAGAGCATAGGCTAAATGGGTTATCCTAGTCCTTGTTTGTGGAATCCCGACACATGCGAATTGAAATATACGATATAAATATAGCATGCATATAGAAGCAGATAGTAGAAGCAAATACCGCATATTCAAATCGAAGCATGATAATCTAGGGGTCAACCAAGGATAGGTATATAAAACATAATCACAAGGTAGAAGCACACCAAACAGCTAGGCACGACGCACGACTCACAAAAAGCTAAGTGGACCCGCGATGCATGAAATGCAAGAGGACTCGATATCCTAGGGTTAGTGAATGTGATTATCGAAGCTGTGCAAGGTGCGCTTGTGATTTTCGTGGCAATTCATCATAGGGTTCATCTCTAGGAGAAAGAGATAAAAAGGAAGAAAAGAAAAAGAAAAAGAAAAACACGGAGAAAAACGACTCAAATAACGAAGAAAAAGAGACAAATGACGCACGAAGTGCGACTCCCCCAAGCTGAAACTTGCATTGTCCTCAATGCAATAGTAGTGAATACGTGAGGGCAATGAAAATGGGGGGAGTTACGCACCGACACAAAAAATGAAAAACACGAAAAACACATGAGCAAAACTAAAAAATAAAGAAAAAGAAACACTCAAATAAAAGGTATAAAACACGACAAAAGAACACCTAGACACAGACACACAACAACGACACGCAAAAACATGCACACAAAACGATTTCCCCCAAGCTGAACATGACAATGCCAGCGAAATGATATGATCAATGTGATGCAGAAATATGCAAGGGGAAGATCGGAAAAGAAAAGAAAGAAATCAGAATGCAGGAGAGTCGGTGTGCTCATTCTCCTCGGAAGAGGATGTGGGGTGAAATGATAGAAGGGCACGACATGAAGGGTTATTAAGATGCAAAAGCAAACCCTAGATACGCTCCCCTTGCTAATGAGAGGAGACGAGATTATTCAAACCTAAACTAGAAAGCGGTAAATTTTTACGCTACTGGATTAGGATACACCTGAGCATAGGTGGATCCAAGATCTGGAGCGGGGCAGGTAGCTGCTCTAACTGCTCCTTCTGTGGCTCTGCCAGAAGCGCTGTTCCACGTGTGCCAATGGACCCAAGCAATGCACCTCCAAGCATCCCTCGTAGGTGTCCACCTGTGACATGCAAAGGACGAGGTGCATTAGTCCATGGCAAGAAATTATTTCCCAAAATAAATGTATCCCAAAGATAGTCGCCGGTAAATGATGGTAAAATATATGAAATGTGGCGAACACTCCCTGGAAATGGTATGCTATCCTCTGTGCTAGCGACGATCAAATCCCCGCTCTCCATGTGAAGTTGCTCTCCAGGTGGTGACACACCGCAGCATACCTCAAGGGAAGTCGATCATGTGTCCTGTGAGAGATATGGTGTGTCAAATATATATGAGTCTAAAGAAATAGGACGTGAAAAAGCGAGACTCAAATGTGGAGTGAGAGTGAGTATGAAAATCTCCCTGAATAGGGGCAATATGCTCAAGTAGATGCTCAGCCGCAGAAGAAGTGGAGCGTGACGGTAGAGGTAGATGTGGCTCGGGCTCCATGAAGTGGATGATCGTATCCAAGCCCTCATGCACATCCTCCTCGATGATATTCTCATGCTCCTCCATCTGCCCGATGTCCTGAATGACATCCTCATGGTTGACCACCGACCAAGGAGGAAGCTGTGATAGAGATGGCTCTGGAGGTGGATGTGGAGCGAACCCCTCGTATGTGGTCGTGGTGTCCTCGTCCTCACGCACATCCTCCTCGCCGGTATGCATAATCTCTGTGGTCTCCTCGGTGCTCTCATAGGACTCATATGGGGTATCCAAATAAAAAGGAAAAGTCTCTCCCACAGATCCTAGAGAAATCTCCCCATCCTCACTATCATCATCAAAAAATGCTTCGTCATCCAAGTGGTAGTGATGGAAAAATGGGGTATCGGCTTGAGATGTGTCTATGGTGGCCGATGTCATAGTGGTCTCAACCATGAAAGTGGGTATATCCTCTCCTTCATCCCCTCTCCTCGGTGTCGGCTCGGTGATTGGTACCATTAAGTTTTGTAATATTTGGCCTTGGTTAAACATGGCACTTTCAAGGAGAGACACGAGGCTTGATTCTTCTTGTGTTTGTGGAGGGGTATAAGGTTGAGGAAATGGATGGGAGGTGTTTGGGCTAAGGTTGTGGGAAAATGTTTGGCCTTGGAGTGGGGGGAGGCTCTCAAGCGTAAATGGGCAATCATAATACACATGCCCCGCCATCCCACAAGTCTCACAAACCACAACCGAATAAGGATTGTATCCTCCCATTTGAGCATCGAAATTTGATCTCCACATGGTTACACCAAATATACCTAGACAACAAAAATAAGAAAACTAGATGGGAGCGTCAATAGTACAAGAAAATAACAAAAAGATAATATAATGGTGGGGGAAAAATTTCTTGGTTATTGAATTTTTTTTTAAAAAAGAAAAAGAAATTTTTTTTTTGTGTTTTTATGCGTAGTCTAACGAACCCAAGCTAAGCTAATATCAAACCGAACGCCTCCCCGGCAACGGCGCCAAAAACTTGACCGGCGCCCCGTTTACGGTATGGGCGCGGTGTCGTTTTACCGCAAGTGCACGGTTAGTGTAGGGTGCGGGTTTATCGAACTCAGGGAGGTGGATGGCTTGAGTGGCTACTAGTCTTGCCTGGGTTGTGTGCTAGCTACGCGGATAATATGGGTGAAGTGTAGAAATAAAAGAAAGAATTGAAAAAGACACGAAATGAATCCCCGCTAACACGGGCTAGAGCACTCATGACACTTGGCATTTGACTTGATCCAGGGTGAGACATTGCCCCAAAAGGTGGTACCTAGCATCCATGGCCCGATATTCCGGTCGGTACCAAGCACGCTAGGCCTACCCAGTTCCGGACGGTGGGCATTCCCATGTCCATTAACACCTTCCGCAACCGGGAGCATTAAGGCCACAATGATAACTCCCAACACTTCGTCCAAGCCGCTCCCGCGCGCTAGGACTCGATGTCAACGCTCGGGGCGTGAGCTGTGGCTAGGGGGTCAACTGCCAAGTTTATTCCCCCTTGGCCCGACGGTCAGAGGCGGTCTTTCTCCCGCCAATGACAATGAAACACCCCCGCGTAACCCTAATGGCCAAATAGGTCAAATGTGATTTCTAGCGATACATCGAAGCGGATCTTGACAGGACAAGCACCGGACCCCAACCCCCAACACATCTAGTGTGTCGTCGTACGAATTGGACCCAGATCGCTAGAAATCCCCATTGACACATTTCATCGAACACGTGCCATGCAACCAAGTCTAATGTAAATTTCCAAGCAACAATCCTACCCTAACCCGTATTATGGTTCATCAAAACTACTCAATGGTGAATAACATGTAAACAAACAACACAAAAGACATATAAACTTTCACCATCAAGCAAATAAACACAATACAAACAATGGAGAAAAAGAGAGGAAAATACTTATCTTGAGTTGAATCGTCAATCCAATACAAGACTTATTGAGCAAAAGACCTAATCTAAACTAACCTAGAACTCACAAGAGAAGGGGGGCAAAAAGCCCTAAAAACTCCAGGAGATTCCCTTTCAGTCGGCCAACTTCGAGTATTTATAACCCCACTTCGAAACCCTAATGGTTCGGGTCCAAACCTGCAGAAAAAACGTCTCCCGATCGGGTGAACAGTTACAAATAATAAACAGAAAACAGCGGAGCTTCACCCGGTCAGATGAACCGGTCGGTTGAGTTCATGGGGTGACCGGTTGGATCATGGCACCATCGGGTGAAGAGGTCGGTTGGATGCCCGTGTCTTGGCTCCTCAAATCAGCTACAGATGAACCGATCGGGTGAGAGTCACCCGATCGGTTGGAATTTGGCTTGAAAAGACATAGAATCGGCCCCGTTGAACCGGCCTATGAACCGGTCGGGTGACATCTACTTGAGCTCCGGCTGAGACCGGGTGGTGCACGAGTGCATCACCCGATCGGTTGGAGATGACCAACCGACCAGGTGAGGGGCTGAAAGATGTATTCATTGACGTTTGACCCCCTGGATCACCCGTGACTCCTCCCGTTGCCCCGGGGACTTGAGATATCGTCATTAAACGTCCCCTATGCGGCCAATCTCCTGCAAACATGGAGAAACAAAGAAAAGTGAAAGAAAACGAGAAAATACAAGAAAACGAATAAAAGACGGCGAAAAACACGGAGAAACACAAAAGAAAACGTGCGTGAATATATGAAACATAAACGCACGTCAGTTTGCGTTTGGATTTTTGTGGTGTTTAAATTCCTCTTGCATTTATAATTCCGCATTTGCAAGTTTAATTTTTAAATACATAATTTGTGCCATTACACTATTCACCCCCCTCTAGTGTGTTGTTGTTAGTATTGCAAGGGTAAGGCGATCCTTACAAGTAGCCGTCAATTAGTACTATAGTTCGTCGGTGGATCCCATCAAGGCATGAACCGGGCGTGGTCACGAGCCTCGGTTGAATCCACTAACTCTCTAATTAAATCTGTAGGATACTCCTTAAGCTAATCGATTCCACCGACCGTGGGCACGATCTCAGCACGAGTTCTCCTAGGGATTTTGCTAGATCAACCAACATACAACCCCTTTTATACCCAACGCATCATAAAAATCCTATCTTTGCATCTAAATCCTAAGATCCTAGGGCTAATCCATTAGCCCTAGATGGAATTACTCATGCATGATAGCAATAGATATAAGAACAAAAGAAAAACTTCATCACATGCATCAAGGAGATATAAAATAATCAATCAATAAAAAGAACTGAGATAGAATTAAAGAAAAGTAAAATACTTATCTTGATAAAAGGGAGAGGCCTAGGGCATAGCCTAACTCCCAAAAGATCATCTCCAAAAAAACTCTAAAAAGATCTAAACTCCAAAAAGTATATCCAAAAATCCCATCCCCCCAAAAAGTCTTCTCCAAAAGCGACAGCTGCTAAACAATATCTCTCTCCTCAAAAACCCTCGCCAACCATGGATCCGAACGCAACTTACGTTCTGGGCCCACGGCGACTCAGTCCGAGTAGGAAGCTGCTCGGTCGAGTCATCAGAAAGTATGAATCCGTTGTCCAAAACGTCGCTCTGCCTGCTCGAACCGAGTAGGGTCTGCTCGGTCGAGTAGGCAGCTGCTCCGTCGAGTAGGCGACTGATCGATCGAGCTGTCAGTATGTTGGAGCTCTTTCCCAAAATCACGCTCTGCCTGCTCGGACCGAGTAGGGTCTGCTCGGTCAAGTGGGTAGCTGCTCGGTCGAGTAAGTCGTCGAAAACACATTTCAGCGATGCACTCGGTCGAATTGTCACTCTGCTCAGTCGAGTATGTGGATGCTCGGTCGAGTAGTGGTCGAAAATAGATTTCAGCAGCATTTAACTGATTTCAGCAGCATTTGTCACTCTGCTCGGTCGAGTATGTGGTTGCTCGGTCGAGTAGGAGGTCAAAAGCAGATTTCAGCATTGCAGCATCATCTTGCAGAATTTTTCCAGAGCTCATCCGACCTCCGATTGGTACGTTCTTGGTGGAGTTAGAATCGTATTGAAGTCTACTATCTGGGAAAAATATCAGAAAGATACTGAAAAATCCCAGGTGATAGCAGATATGAAAATAGTGCACGGCTGTCCTGTTTCCAGCACTTTGGGTCGCTCGATTCCTTCGGCGCATCATAGCTTGATCTATCGACCTGGAATCCATGAGTCATGGTATCATAGAATCATGCTTTCTTCGTTCTCCTCTTCTTCATCCCTTCTCTCTTGCCCCTTCCTTGCTCCCCGGTAACTTTAAGTCACCGAATGCGGCGCCTCGGGAGTTCCGGTGTCGAAGCATGCGCTCTTTCCTCCAATATACTCCAAATCTCTCGATATTCCCGGAAATGCAACCAAACACTCTTAAAGTACAATAGTTCTAATTATGAGCATAAAAGCGTATGAAATATGTAATTGAGCAATCATTTTGACGTGTAATCATATAGATAAAACGTGGAATATAATGACACATCAAAATCCCCCAAGCTTACCTCTTACTCATCCTCGAGGAAGACTAGTAAGAAGCTAACACGGGAGAGGGTTATAAAGGAGATGTGAGGCGGTGGTGTGTAATGGAGACAAGGGGTTCAATCTCAAATTCAAAAAATACAAGAACCCAAGGTATGCAAGATCTCGTGAACACACGTCAATATGAAATTAGAAAACATATACACAACAAATAAGTAAATCTCGCTCAAATTAAAATAACGTGGATTTCGATAAATGTAATGAACTTGATAAGTGATAAAATGAGAGTAGAGTTATATCATATCATAGTTTATCATGCAATATACTAAGTTCACAGAAATGAAACCAATGTCCACAACTCATTCTCTAAGCAGTATAATATGTCATGATCAAACGTTTTCAAGCATGCGTGGTATTTTGTTATGCTTCATGGAATGAATTTAGCAAATTCAATCAAGGTAAGGCATCACCACACTACGACCATTTCAAGACTCCTAGAACCCATCAACGTTGCCATGTCTTTGTTCTATATAGAAATGGAGATAAGGATATGGGATTTTTGTACTTTTATATTGTTTTTAGCTATATGAATGTTTTATATGCATTTTTCTTTCTTTATATACACGAGATAACTCAATATATACAAAAAGCGCCCTATGCATCCCAGATCAGACGGTCTTAGGGCATTGGGTTACGAAGAACCCCTAGGGCCTTTTATTCAGGATATTTGTTTGATTTTTGCATTTTTGGGATTTTTGCAAACTCACGTAAACGCGATGGAATGCGAAACATGATCAAAGATCATTTATTGGCTAATCACAAAAGAAAAAGAAAAGGCATAGAATCTAGACATTGCTCGATTTCAGGAATCCTAATCATCACTACTTTGGTTATCGTGGGGTTATCCTATCTCTTTTGAATCACTAAACATCCATGAAGCAATATAATTATCAATCATATCACGTAGGAGTCAAATGATTTTCAGATTTGATTCATTCATTTTTAGCTTAACTGTTTCGAGAATATGGTTGTGAAACTATGGATTCTACTATGAAAAAGCATATTAACAAAGATACACTGATCAAGGAATCGAACTCTAATCTAACAGAAATCAGAGTTCATAAAAAAATCCACGATATTTCATAGAAAATGAAGCATATGAGACATAAATATAGAAGTGAACATGGTTCATGTGGGAATTTCGAAGTGTGTTTCACGATGAAGCAACGTGTGTGCACTATGCACTCCCCCAAGCTTAAACATCACATTGTCCTCAATGTGTATATGATATAAATAGAGGACAATGACAAGATAGGGGGGCCACTCAACAAAATAGTTTCTCTCTGCCAAGCTTAAACATCACATAAAAATTGGGGAGAGAGGCGAAATAAGCGCCAAATATAAGGGTGGGCATGGATGATAAATGTTGAGTATTGGACTTCTCCCTACTTGGTGTTAATGATGAGCAAACATAAATACTTGTGACTAATCCCCTATTTTGTAGTTAATCCATTGCCTAAGCTTATTATGAAGATCAACTAGCAATGGATGACTCACAAACGTCATTGAAGGCAAATGACATGAATTGGATGATCGTAGATTGATGATTGAAGCTCCGTAAAGACTTCAAGCTCATACGATGGAAAGAAGAGATTATTCGTCAATGTAATTTTTCTTTTATCTCTTCTAGTATGTAGCTTAGAAGTAGAACTTTGATGGAGCCCTCACACACATCTACATTTTGTCATAGGACTTCATTAGATCAATTGTCCTTTGATCTCAATTCAATTCTCTTTTGTTTGTGCTAGGATTGTTTATAACAGCCGACTACTGAACAGTTTACAGTCGCCTGTCTCAAAAACAGTCGACTGTGTTTTGTTCTACAGTCGCCTGTTATGCACAGACTATTACACTATAGTTTTGGGCCTTCTCTGATTATTTCGCACAGGCTACTGTTGAACGATTCACAGGCGCATGTCCAAATGACAGTCGACTGTGTATTGTAAATCAGTCGCCTGTCTATCCTTGCCCAAACTCTGTTTGATCTGACTTTTACGGCTGTAACGGCCGGTATTCACCATTCGTTATGCGGCTGTGCGTATAGCAATTTCGGGTACCTGATTAGTTTTGTTGCTTTGTTTGTGAGTCGTGTCGTTGAGTCAATAGGACCGTATAACCTTGGTTGCACCCTTAGCAAGCCAACCCCCAACGTGTGCCCAACTTGGGATTACTGTCGCTTTTGGACCCCGTATCCTTTGTGCGCTTTTCGTGCACGCAGTCTTGTTCGTGCACGTATTTATTTTAGACTTTGTCTGAATCCGAACCCTATAGTGTGATATGCCGTTGTGACCCTCTCGAAGAGTATTAAATTGTGGAATTATTTTGGAACGTCATTTCACGGGTCGTTCCCCCATAATTTGACTTTGTTTGAAGAGGCGTCATGATTCTCCCTTTTGTCGTGAGACGTTTTTATTTTTAGTTTCGTCCCTCGTCGCCGAACTCGTGTTCAATCTTCGTAGCCTCGATTCTCTCATCGACACAGTCGTCCCGGTATTTTTACTATATTATTCGGACACTGTTTAGTTGGCCTTTTCACTAATCACTTCCATTATAATTAGCCTAGCTCATCTTTAGTTCAAAACTTAATTAAACCTGAATTAATCTAAGCCCTAAGGATTAATGTATCATGTTGATTTGTTCCTAGCTAGTCACCACCCTATAATACCCTAAGTGCACCCCCTCCCTCTCACACTCTCTCTCTTCAATCCTCTAATTATACCCCTTTGCAATACCCCTATAGCAAAACCCTCACTTTTCAACTTGACCCACGTTTTCACCTAGGGCATCACCTTCTATCAGCCGTCGCCCCATTCATCATCTCCACGCAAGTTCCCATCCCCCCACGGATCCGCCCAGACCCAAGAACCGCCGGATCTCCTCTTCCTCCAGGCGGCGACGGTGCCCAGCCATGCGAGCTCCGGCCTTCCCCCGGAGTTTCTCGACCTTCCCACCGCCTTGCCGGCGCCTGACATCAGTCACCTCGCGTCACCGGTAATCTACCATTCGCCTCCTCCATGATTCCGACCTTACTCCTCAGATCGCTGGACCCTGCCCATCTCCCCTCGCTGGATCTCCTCCAGGCACATCAGCCTTGCCCCAGGCTGCTAACCGCAGCTGCTCCGTCGTGGCGACAGCCGTCGACCATCCAGGCACCGCCTCTCCCCTCCGCCGTGAGTCCCCCTCTGACCCCCTGTGCCATTGCATCAGCCCTCAGGCCGTACTCATCTGAAACAGCGAGTGATATCGCTGTTTTGTGTTTCTACGACGTTTCGACGCATTGTATCATCGCTTCACCGTCCTCTCTCACTGTTGGGGTCTTCCAACAGCCCCCCTACTACTCCTAGGGGTGTTTTCCGATGTCACGAACACCTCCTACAATGCTCAACATCGTAGACATCGTGAACATCGAACCGTTCGTCCCGGTTCGTTGTTTGGGCATTCCGGAAGTCGTAAAAACGTCTACCGACCGCTTAACCGCTGATTGGAATCTTGGTTCGTTGATCTGGTTGCTGCCCAGACTATTCGAGCGAGGAATCTGATCTGGAAATTGGACTAGGAGCGTGTTCTTATATTCTAACCCCTGGCGTCGCTACCCGACGCCAGTGTAGCTCTCACATCGTGTTGAGGTAACGTTTTGCACCCCTAGGACCCCCCAACCATTGCCTGCTAAACAAGATAAAAATTGGTGTTTTAAATTGTTTAAATCACTAATTAAGATAATTTAAATTGGGAATGTAGGCTGGTGGACTTGTGCACGTAGGTAGATTGGACTTTTGGACGGTGTATTCAGACGTCGGGTTGCAGGCAAGTGAAACCTGCCTGTTGCTTGTTTAGGCCATGATTTAGGCCACTTTTATACCGTAGCGTAAAAGAGACTAGGCAGTGAAATGATAGCTGCCTAGATGCCTATTTGATCTAGTTTGACAACGAAACTAGATCCGTCACCTCACTCGATCTAGCTTGACAACGAAGCTAGATCCAACCCCTTTTACTTGTTTTGTTCATGCTGCCATGTTATCCATGCATTTGTAACTGACATGTTTAAATTCCTTATCTGTACGCATTTAAATTACAGCTTGCCATGTCATGCCATCCATGTTTGATTGTTGCATTCGTAGCACACGCTACTATACTTGTACTTGCTTGTCCAGGCTAGGCACCTGCGTTGCAGACACAACCCTATGCCAAATACACTTCCTGGCTCGTGATCCAGAAGCGGGCCATTTGTGTTGGTCAAAAGCCAATGCCTGATACACGTGGAGGGGTAGGGTTGAGCGACCACTCAGCGTAGAAGTGTGCACGTACTGCCACTTCAGCTATAAGGCGTGAACTCTGTGCACGACATGAAAACGTGACTTGTGATTGTTAGTAGTTTGCTACTCTTTCCATGCCATGCTAGATGCTTGTTGTACTTATTTCCTTACCTGTTGCACTCATACAATAACTTCCATGTCATTGCATAAATTTTAGAACTGCTAGGTTGTTTACTTTTCTTTTAGTTTCCTTGCACAAGTCTTTTGTAGACTTGCTGATATGTGCCCCTCTCTCTTTTGGGTGTCACATGTTAGACCCTGAGCCAGAGACCGTTGCTGAGGACGTGGTGTTCGCTGACGCCGAGCCTGAGCCCACGTTTGACGAGGAGTTTGTGGACACCGGTGACCACTCTTAGAGACTGTTCTTAGTACTTCTGTTTTAGGTTGCTGTTAGTTGTCGGTGCATAGCACCTTTACTTTCTGTACGTTGTACTTTTGGTGGCCATGCTTGGGCCTTTTAGACTCTTTTCCTTCCAGCCTGGTGGCTTTTCTGTTATATTGAAACTTATTTATATCGGACATTCTGAGATTGAATAATTTTTCATATGTCTCTCTTTCCTTATTATTATTGTTGTTCTGCTTCGCACTTGCAAGGACCTGAACTCCGTTAAATCCAGACGCTTTACAGTCTGGAGCCTCACAGCTCCAAGTCTGAGCGGACCTTCTCACGTCTCGCCTCCATTTTAGGGAAGCGAGGCGTGACAGGTTTTGTTGGTGGCCCATGCAGGTCACTGCAACTGCAAATTATCGGAACAACGATAATAATTATAGGATGTCCAATAAATAAATTAAAACATCCAAATCATAAGCTCTGAGTCCAAAAAAAATTTTATCGGTTCCTATGTCTTAGGTGGTTGGTAGACATGTTGCCCGAACATTTGTCTCAGCTTAGTAGGGAATCCATTAGATCAGGACTATAGTAAGACTTAGTTAGACGTCTGTGCTTGCTAGTTAGAAGTCCCTGATTGTTAGCTAGACTCCATGCTATAAATTGATATAGTTGTCTTAGGAGTTACCTTAATGGTTCTTGCCTAGCTCTGACCATATTAGACTTCTAGAAATTCTTTAGTCGTTCACTTGGGTTCATCGATTTCGGGCCAAGCCGGACACAGTTCATTACGGTCTAGACCCTAAGGAAATCTTAGCGCCAAGTTCCCTAATCTTTAGTTGGTTGACTGTAGGAGTTTCCCGTAGATTTTCCTGAGTCATATCCTAGGCGTGTTTATGTTTCGATCATGCGACCAATTTCTTGCCTTGATTCACATGACCACCACATTTCGATAATCGTTTATCTTTCGAATGTCCTCCTTCGCAAAGCTTGATTTCTTTTAAAGTTATTTTTTTCGATTTCCCTTATTAAAATTTTTCGCTAAGATTCAAATTTTGTTTTAAACCCTCATTTATATATTTAAATTCCTCACTTTACGATTGAGTAAAAATTTTCCTTCGTAGATTTTGAAGTCTATTGGTTGTAAGTTTAATTACTATCTCGTAACTATTTTCTGATATATACTTTCGCATTTCGGTTTTAAAACCTATTACTATTTTTTTAGAATTTGATATACCATCTCGTCTAAACTATGAGATTCATTTTAACCGCTTAACATACATACTTTAAAATATTTTTCCAAGATGAATAGAACTTCAATTATTTTTATATATATCAGTTCTAGGTTCGTAGTACTCGTACTTTAAGATTTTTGTGTAAATCAGTTCGTTTGGCAAATCCGGGTTTCTCTAAAAGTATTTTCAATATTATTTATTTGAAATTTCTCTACAGTTTTATGACTTGGAAAACATTTAGCATGAGCTTAAGTTTCTACACTTCAGTTAATTTAATTTCATTCTTGAATTTCGAAATTTTTGCCGAAATTATATTAAATTACTGCCGCATAATATTTTTGAACCTACGTCCTTAATGTTCGTGTGAATGTTTCTTATAATGATTTTCAATAAGCTAATAAACCATTTTCTTATTATGTGTATACGACTCAAAAATTTGTTTCGAACAACTCATTTTATCGACCACCAATATTTTTCTATGCATAAGAGAACTCCAATTTTTGAGGTATTTACACACGATTTTCTTGTATCCTATAAGAGTATCAGTACATCTTTCTTTTCCCCACCTAAACATTCACAATTATACCCCTGTTTCCCCTAACCAAGCTGTCTCCTTACCTTCGTCTTATCTGAACTCGTGCTTTTCGACCTTTCCTTCGTTCCGCTTTTGGTTTCGGTTTCTTTTCTATTGTTTAGCCATTAGTGCTTGTCGTTGCCTGTGTCAACCTTAGTATAGTTTGGTGGACCATTAGTATAAGTTGTTATGTCATAGTGGTACATGCATATATGTGGAGTGTGTGAACCCGTATAGCATGCTACCTTTAGGATATTAATATTTGACTCTTGTATTATGTATGTATAATCAGTGTTATTCGTGATATAAGTGTGAAGTTGTATATATGGTGGTGTTATTATATATGTGCGGATAGCTATATCACTTAGGAATTTGTGTTGGAATATTTGTTAGTTAAGTATGTGGGTCGAAGATACTTGTGAATGCGTGATATGTATATATATTATAATAATAAGTCAGGTGAATGTTAGGTGTACTGATAATAAGTGTGTTTATAGTTAAGTGAGTAGGCTTATTATATGACCTATATGTTTGTACGTGTGAGTATGTGCTCGTACGTAGATATGTATTGTGCTTAGACGTAAGTAGTTATGTATTTGCTGCATGAGTATATATGTGATATACGTATGGTAGTAAGATTATAATTTTGATTGGTATTGCTTGCTTTTACGGGATGTTGTGTGCGTGTATACCATGAGGTATACACGATTATTGCATATCTTAATTATGTACGGATAAGTAGATGTATAGGTATACTAATTATAGGTAGATGGATATGGTGTGAATATATATGTTACATGTGTGTGACTATACGATGAATGCATATATATATTAGGGAGGGTATTATAATTGTGTGTGCGCTGATGTCTGTAATATTAGTATGGTATATAAAGTGATTGAACTATGTGGGTGTTACCTGACTAGATATTAAGTGTGATCGACATCATGGTATGTATATGGTTATGTTGGTAGATGTGTATACATTGCAGTGGTATTGGTATAGGTATAGATGCCGTGTTACGTACATAGATTATTCTGATATGTGTTTTGGGTCTCACTCAAGCTTGAGTGGGTATACTCTAAATATATTGTTACATATGTCTGTGGTTTGCGTGTAGTACCATGAATATAGCAATGGATGATGTATGTATAGTGATAGGATTGTTTGCGCCTGGTTGTGTTACGCACATGATTATGGGTCGCTATACCAGTATATAGTTATAGGTGTTGATCTTGTGGTATAGTTATTTACTAAGGACTTGCCTGTGTGAACGTATGTGTGCTAGCTAAACTAGGTGTGTAGATGTGCTGGATATATAGTGGTGTGATTGGTATATATGAATGAAAAGTTAGCGTGTGTGGGTGTGCACCATGCACGGGTAAGTATGTGCTTAGTTATAGGTATGGGTGACTATGGTATGTGTGGCGTGTCGTAAATATAGATATAGGACCGTATGTGATGTGAATATATGGTGAAATATTTGCATGCATTTGAATGACTATATAATTGTGAAATTATATTAGTAGTAAGTGTAACTTAGATATAATAACATGATTTAATATTGAGTGGTGTGGTTACTTGTGTTGATGTGGTTGGTATTGGATGTATACTAGGAGATATAGGGAGTAGTGTATCCTTATTATTTTGTTCATGAGTAGTTATCTATACGTAGAGCAATGATTGTATTTGCTAGTGTAAGACTATTCTTATGTGAGTATCTGAACTATTGTTTTGTGCTAGGTAAGTAGTAGTTATATAAGGGATGTATGCATATATATATATATGATTGAAATGTGTGTATGAATTTGGCTGGCTATGATAGATGTAAGTATGTAATGTGCGTGAATATATACATGTTAGTAGAGTTATTGTTTGACTACCTAGTGCAAATATAAGCACTTGTAATGACTATACCTGGTTGAATTATAGTGTGATGTGATTGGGATAGCTACTAGTCTGGCTAGAGTTATATTTATAGTTAGAAAGTCCGAGGACGGACTTTATTCTAAGGTGGGTAGGATGTAATGGCCGGTATTCACCATTCATTATGCGGCTGTGCGTATATCAATTTCGGGTACCTGATTAGTTTTGTTGCTTTGTATGTGAGTCGTGTCGTTGAGTCGATAGGACCGTAGCATCTTGGTTGCACCCTTAGCAAGCCAACCCCCGACGTATGCCCAACTTGGGATTACTGTCGCTTTTGGACCTCGTATCCTTTGTGTGCTTTTCGTGCACGTAGTCTTGTTCGTGCACGTATTTATTTTAGACTTTGTCTGTATCCGAACCCTATAGTGTGATATGCCGTTGTGACCCTCTCAAAGAGTATTAAATTGTGGAATTATTTTGGAACGTCATTTCACGGGTCGTTCCCCCACAATTTGACTTTGTTTGAAGAGGCGTCATGATTCTCCCTTTTGTCGTGAGACGTTTTTATTTTTAGTTTCGTCCCTCGTCGCCGAACTCGTGATCAATCTTTGTAGCCTCGATTCTCTCATCGACATGGTCGTCCCGGTATTTTTACTATATTATTCGGACACTGTTTAGTTGGCCTTTTCACTAATCACTTCCATTATAATTAGCCTAGCTCATCTTTAGTTCAAAAATTAATTAAACCTGAATTAATCTAAGCCCTAAGGATTAATGTATCATGTTGATTTGTTCCTAGCTAGTCACCACCCTATAATACCCTAAGTGCACCCCCTCCCTCTCACACACTCTCTCTTCAATCCTCTAATTATACCCCTTTGCAATACCCCTATAGCAAAACCCTCACTTTTCAACTTGACCCACGTTTTCACCTAGGGCATCACCTTCTATCAGCCATCGCCCCATTCATCATCTCCACGCAAGTTCCCAGCCCCCCACGGATCCGCCCAGACCCAAGAACCGCCGGATCTCCTCTTCCTCCAGGCGGCGACGGTGCCCAGCCATGCGAGCTCCGGCCTTCCCTCGGAGTTTCCCGACCTTCCCACCGCCTTGTCGGCGCCCGACATCGGTCACCTCGCGTCATCGACGATCTCCCATTCGCCTCCTCCACAATTTCAACCTTCCTCCTCAGATCGCTGGACCCTGCCCATCTCCCCTCGCTGGATCTCCTCCAGGCACATCAGCCTTGCCCAAGGCTGCTAACCGCAGCTGCTCCGCCGTGGCGACGGCCACCGACCATCCAGGCGCCGCCTCTCCCCTCCACCGTGAGTCCCCCTCTGACCCCCTATGTCGTTGCATCAGCCCTCAGGCCGTACTCATCTGAAACAGCGAATGATATCGCTGTTTTGCGTTTCTACGACGTTTTGACGCATCGTATCGTCGCTTCGCCGTCCTCTCTCGCTGTTGGGGTCTTCCGACAGCCCCCCTACTGCTCCTAGGGGCGTTTTTCCGACGTCACGAACACCTCCTACGACGCTCAATGTCGTAGACATCGTGAACATCGAACTGTTCGTCCCGGTTCGTTGTTACAGCTTTCCGGAAGTCGTAAAAACGTCTATCGACCGCTTAACCGCCGATTGGAATCTTGGTTCGTTGATGTGGTTGCTGCCCAGACTATTCGAGCGAGGAATCTGATCTGGAAATTGGACTAGGAGCGCGTTCTTATAGTCCAACCCCTGTCGTCGCTACCCGACGCCAGTGTAGCTCTCGCGTCGTGTTGAGGTAACGTTTTGCACCCCGAGGACCCCCCAACCATTGCCTGCTAAACAAGATAAAAATTGGTGTTTTAAATTGTTTAAATCACTAATTAAGATAATTTAAATTGGGAATATAGGCTGGTGGACTTGTGCACGTAGGTAGATTGGACTTTTGGACGGTGTATTAAGACGTCGGGTTGCAGGCAAGTGAAACTTGCACGTTGCTTGTTTAGGCCATGTTTTAGGCCACTTTTGTACCGTAGCATAAAAGAGACTAGGCAGTGAAATGATAGCTGTCTAGACACCTATTTGATCTAGTTTGAAAACAAAACTAGATCCGTCACCTCACTCCATCTAGCTTGACAACGAAGCTAGATCCAACCCCTTTTACTTGTTTTGTTCATGCTGCCGTGTTATCCATGCATTTGTAACTGCCATGTTTAAATTCCTTATCTGTACGCATTTAAATTACAGATTGCCATGTCATGCCATCCATGTCTGATTGTTGCATTCGTAGCACACGCTACTATACTTGTACTTGCTTGTCCAAGCTAGGCACCTGTGTTGCAGGCACAACCCTATGCCAAATACACTTCCTGGCTCGTGATCCAGAAGCGGACCATTTGTGTTGGTCAAAAGCCAATGCCCGATACACGTGGAGGGGTAGGGTTGAGCGACCACTCAGCGTAGAAGTGTGCCTGTACAGTCACTTCAGCTGTAAGGCGTGAACTCTGTGCATGACATGAAAACGTGACTTGTAATTGTTAGTAGTTTGCTACTCTTGCCATGCCATGCTAGACGCTTGTTGTACTTGTTTCCTTACATGTTGCACTCATACAATAATTGCCATGTCATTGCATAAATTTTTGAACTGCTAGGTTGTTTACTTTTCTTTTAGTTTCCTTGCACAAGTCTTTTGTTGACTTGCTGACATGTGCCCCTCTCTCTTTTGGGTGTCACATATTAGACCCTGAGCCAGAGACCGTTGCTGAGGATGTGGTGTTCGCTGACGCCGAGCCTGAGCCCACGTTTGACGAGGAGTTTGTGGACACAGGTGACCAGTCTTAGATACTGTTCTGAGTACTTCTGTTTTAGGTTGCTGTTAGTTGTCGGTGCATAGCACCTTTACGTTCTATACGTTGTACTTTTGTTGGCCATGCTTGGGCCTTTTAGACTCTTTTCCTTCCAGCCTGGTGGATTTTCTGTGATGTTGATACTTATTTATATCGGACATTCTAAGATTGAATAATTTTTCATCTGTCTCTCTTTTCTTATTATTATTGTTGTTCTGCTTCGCACTTGCAAGGACCTGAACTCCGTTAAATCCAGACGCTTTACAGACTAGAGCCTCACAGCTCCAAGTCTGAGCGAACCTTCTCACATCTCGCCTCCATTTTAGGGAAGTGGGGTGTGACAACGGCCAGTCGACTAATGTTGTATATACAGTCGACTGTCTATGGGATCAGTCGACTGTGTATGCTGCAACAGTCGCCTGTCTGTAAGTCATTTCTTTGACTCTGCTCTCTGGAAATTTCTCTTGCTTTTGACAGTCGTCTGTTTAAGGTTTTACAGTCGCCTGTTCTGATTAACAGTCGACTGTATTACTTGAATCAGTCGTTTGTCCTGTATCTTGTGAGATTTCAAGTATTTGTCTAACTTACTCTTCTCTCGGCCAGTGCCTGTCGAGGAAATTACAGTCGCCTGTTTATTTAACAGACGACTGTCTTTGCTTCATCAGTCGATTGTCCACGTGGTAAGTTACCGTTATGAATTCTCACCTACCCTTGTTGACTGTGCAACAGTCGACTGTGGATTGTTCAACAGTCGACTGTCGCGAGTTCAGATTATATCCGTTGAGATTTTCTCACGGATTTCAATTGGGTTTTTGCCTAAACTGTTTTGTAGATTTGAGAAAGCTATAAATAAAGCTTCTACTATTCCATTGGAAGGTTACACTCATTCATTGCAAAAATCTCTCAAGCTTTTATTTCCAAAGATCAAAGCTCTCAAATCCAAAGCCCTAAGTATTTCCATATCTTGTTCTCTTGCTCTCCAACATAGAACTGTAACGACCAGTTTTTGTCGTTACGTCATATCAGTATTCACTCGTGTATTATTTTTCATGTATCCGTAGTTAGACGTATCTGTCCCCGTACCGTATCCACTTCTAACTTTTGTATGTTAGCTATTATTGTCATTGTTTTAAACTACTGAAATAAAACCTTCATATAACTATTTTGAAAATATCTTTTATACTTAGTTTAAATTTTATTTTCGAATTTGAATTTCAAAATTTAAAATCATTTTAAATGCAAACTATTTTGAATTACTTACCAAAATTAAATCCTAATTAAACCTATTAATTTTCCTTCATTAAACCTATTAAAATCAAATTCTATTAAGACGATTTCAAATCATTTCCTATTTTAGCTAGCCCATTATTTCTCCCCATAATTATTGTTTTCATTTCAAAACTTTCCCCATTTGTAATAATTAATTCAAATTTCAAATTTAAATCTTTTCCTTAAAAACTCATATGAGACTTTTATCCCCTTTCCATATTTAGATGAGGGACTTTTATTTTCTTTATAATTAACAATTAATTCCTATACTTTATTTCTATTAAAACTCCTTTCCTTTCAATTTTAAATCCCTCACTTAATAACAATTAAGATTCTTGTTCCCTAAATCTTAAATCTTTTTATATCTATCTATTTTTTTTAAATTTGTTTACACACTATTTTTCAAACCCCAATTCATAACTCACAGTTGTCTATATTCATTAGGTTTCCTAATGTTTTCGTATGCACCCCAAGACCGTTTCTCACACACTTAGTCTCTCATTATTAAAATTTAAAACCCAACCTAATAACTCCAGGCCATATAACTCACGTTTCCCCTCGTCATCCCTACAAAGCTCATCCCTCATTTGTTTTCCCCTCTCCGAAACCCAACCGAACGCTAAGGCGACCAGCTCCCCTCCGAGCAAACCTCCAACCCACACCGCCAGACGCCGTAACACCTTGCGGCGCTCAGCCTCTGAGCACCGCTCACGCCAGTGCTGCCTCGAATCCCGACAACAACCACTTCTCAAGCCTCGCAACGCCGCAACAGTACCCTCCCTCCGACGCTCAAACCGCCCGCTCATCGACAGCTCTGCGAGCCTCCGCCTTCGTCTTCGAGAGAACTGGCCATCTCCTTCAACCTCGTCTCGCCGCACCTCCCTTGACAACCCCGCAACCATCGCGCATCTCCTTCACCGTCTCTTCCCCCATCGAGCCCCCTCGATCCGGCCTCCGCCCTCCTCCGCCTCTCCCCTTCACCTCACCGCAGCCCAGTGCACCCCTCCGACCCCACTCGCCGTGCTCCTCCACGCTTCAACCACCGCCTGCTCATCTTCGAACACCCGGCAACCCCGAGAGGCCAGCGCCACCCTCCCCTTGCGTAACCGCTCGCATCGCCTCGTCACAGATCCCTGCTTCTCCCGGTGCTCTGAACCATCTCCTCCCACCACCTGTCGCGCTGAACAACCCCCAAGTCTTCGACCTGCCCTCCGGCACCTCGAGGCTTCGAATTCGCCATCCCGAAGTCCGATCTCCCGTGTCTCCCCCTTCGTTCGCCTCCGACTACCTCCCAACGAATCCAGCCGCACTCTCCGATCTTCACCGACGCCCAGCAGCGCTCAGACCCGCTCGCCAGACCCCGCTGTCCGCCTTCAACCTGCGAGCTCACGTAAGTTGGGTTGTGTTGATTAATATTTTTATATTACGTTACTTGCTTTATAATAATATTAGATACATGTATTATAACTTGAACTGTTGCCCCCTGTACTCATACTTACAGATATAGATCTAGGGTGTACTTATACATATTTATAAATATTAAATGTTACCTGTCATAATATGATAGTACTAAATTAATATTACTTACTTACTCATGTTATTTGGTATAGGTATATCAGTATGTATTTACATATACACAGATGTATGTTAGTCTACGCTTAATAGTTTTATTGGCTTGACGATGTACCCGTGACGCAGATTAAATCATGCCTCTCACCGTGATTACCGGGACACCAGAAACACTCCTTCTAGGCAAGTATAGTATTTTCTATATATTTTCAATGGTGCAAGTATTTACTACCCACAAGTATATTATTTTCTACCAATTCTTCAAAGGCACAAGTTTTTATCACTTACAAGTACTATTATCTACAGGCTTAAATGATAACAAATGTTTTTCTAAAATGGACACACTCATTGCTGTCGTATTTTCTTGTGACAACTTACCTTTTGAACCACTTTTATAAATTGTGATGTTTGGCCTCGGGCAATTACAGATATTGGGCCTTCGGGCAATTACGGACTATTGGGCCTTCGGGCAATTACGGACTATTGGGCCTTCGGGCAATTACGGACTATTGGGCCTTCGGGCAATTACAGATATTGGGCCTTCGGGCAATTATGGATATTGGGCCCGCGGGGCATTTACGGAATGTTTGCCTTGCGGCAAACTTTGAACTACGGATTGGCTTATGGACACATTGGGTGGGGTAGTCTAGTGTAGTAGAGGCTGGAAAGCTGGATTACACTCTATTGGTGAACTTGACCGACACCTGGCCGGGTCGGTGAGTAGAGAGTCACGAGTAGCTCCCGTTGACTTGGGTGTAATGCTAGTCACCTCCCCCTCAGACACTGGGCTTGTCACTAGTTAAGAGATTGATTGTTGCACTCTTTTTACTCTGCTGATGCTACGGAATAACCTGCTAAACTTATTGTCACGATTATTGCTGTACACACTACACTTGCTATACTCATTATTGTACACACTACACTACTCATGCTTGTTACTTTGCACACTACACGTCGTTATGCTCACATGTTTCCTTATGCTGCTATGTACCATCTTGTTGGCATCATATTTTGTAAAGTATATTATTATCTTGCCGAGGGTCATTTTATTACTAACGTTTTAAATCTTGCCGAGCGACCCTCGCTGACGTATATTTCCTTGTCTGTGAAATATACGTTAGGTTTTGAGCAGATTTCACAGAAGAGTTCACTTGGAGTTGAAAAGGGTGACTGAGGATTATCAGGAACACGAGATCCACTGCTGAAGACGGCAGACACATCGCAGCTTGCTAAAATTTTAACAATTGTTGTTGTATTCTTTCAGATGTAATTTTTGTGTAACTGTTTGTAATGGCCATGATGGGCCTTAATTCTTTGTGTACATGTAATCTGGATGTTGAGTGTAATAATGCCATTATTTGTTGTTCCGATTGTTCGCAAGCAAGAACCTGCCAAGTAGTCATACACAGACGCTTATTGGGTTGGGGCTTCACCGCTCCAGCCCAAGCGGGGCCGTTCGCGTCCTCGCTCCCAAGTAATGGGAAGCGGGCGTGACAAGAACCAAAGAGTGATCATCTAGGCAATTGGTGCAGTCAAGAGAAAGGGCTTTCTCCTCTCTTCCAAGAGAGTTCTTCAACACACATCACACTCCTCCTTCAAGTTCTACTTCAAGGCATAGGTGATTGTAAGTGTTGTTTTCATTATTTCATAACATTCGTTATTTGAGTTGTGCTCTCGGTTGTGAGAGTGGTTTTGCTTGCTCCCTGGTTGTGGGAGTCAATGACATTGATTGTATTCGATTGCACTTGTAGGGTTGCTACAAGTGGGCTTTAAGGAAACCTCAAGTTAGGGTTCTAACTTGAGTATCCGGTGGTATCCGGGTGGTAGGGACGTAGGATTACCGGGAACAAGTCGGGAGTTGACTTGGGTAATCCGAACCCTTGAAACATCTCTGCGTTTGCTTGTGTTTCACTTTGGGTCGTTTTCTATTCCGCACTATTTGTTGGATTACATTTTATTTGGCGTAAATTCCTTTTAAATTTGCATAAACACTATTCAACCCCCCTTTTAGTGTTTTCCACATAGACAGTGTCCTTACAATAAATAGTGGATTGGGTGCAAAAGATAATTGAGCCATCACATGGGGTGAATTTATTAAACTAAGAAAGCATATAAAATCATATACGATCATCTCGTTGCCGAGAGGATTCGTGATTATTTAAAGCATAAAATTCTACACTACTGGATTGATATCATCTATAGCAAAAGGCGGATCTAATATCTTTGCCGGTGCAGGCAACTGTTCCAACTGCTCCTTCCGTGGCTCCGCTAGGCATGTGTGTCCCCTGACTCTATCAGATTCCAGCAATCCGACTCCTAGCATCTCCCCAAGGACTCCACATGTACCCTATAAGAGATAAGCCGCATCAATCTGATGTGGATAATTCTTCCCCAAAATAAATGCATTCCAAATAGGGTCATCAACAATAGTATTTAAAATTAAAGATGGTTGACAACACTTCCCTGGAAATAAATCTCTACTCTCGTACACCACATCGATCAACTCCTCGTTGTTCGCCTCAGGTTGTTCAGGTAGCTTTGGCATATAAGCATGGGTCTCATCAGGAAACTCCTCATCATCATCAGACTTATCTCATCGCACCTCCTGATCATATTCAATAGCATCCATGTGTGCTAACTCCTCACTCTCCTCCTCGTATACGTCCCATCGTGCCTCTTTATTATTTGTATGTGTATCCTGCAAAAGGCACAATGAGTCATCTAAATATGAATCATTGTAAACATCATACACGGGAGGAGAATCAAATGTAAAGGGCGAGGGAGTAAAGAGATCTCCCTGAAGGGGGGCCAAAAGCTCTGTGGAATAATCCTCGGTGTCAGTGGAAGGTGGGGGTGGTGCAATCTTCTCTGTGGCCTCCTCTTGAACATTAACCTCCGGCTCTACAGTGATACTCCCCGAGTGTCTCGTCTCAGTTATCTCATCAGAAGTAACTGTAATCGTGATAGGTGTCATTGTCTCGTCAGAGGTTACATCATCAATATTCTCACAACGCACTGCCTCAGCCTCCTCCTCGGGCTCCTCAGGTATAGAAGGAAATATAAACTTAATCTTCTCCTTTTTAAGCCTTCTTCTTTCTTTCCGTCCTGGAACACGATGCACCCTATAGTGTGGGTTGGCCTTCTCAATAGTAGGTGCAGGTGGCTCTATGGGCTCCTGTATCTCAGCCACGGTATAAAAGTGGGTCTTGTGCCCTTCAACTAGAGCATAGACTCCATCATCAATTGTGCCTGTGGAAGAGATACGATAAGTAATAAAGTTTTGAAAGCCGAGCTCAAAAGGGTCACCTGTTGTTATTGTTAATAGACCGGTGTATCGAACTGTGTCCACGATGCTTCTTAATAGGTCCATATATGTGTCCTCCTCTGGCAACTCGGATGTCTCTATTTGTGGAGTGTTGATCATGTAAAGGTGGATATGATCACCTTCAAGTGAAGCATACACTCCATCTATGATAGTACCTGCACCAGAGACATTAGCCATAAAAAAATCGATGAATACTTGGTCGGATGGTTTACCTACCATAACGGTTAGCAAACCGGTAGATCGAGCATCATCTATCATCTGCTCCAAGGCTGCTGCCAACTGCAGATCACTAAACTTTTCCACTTGCATCCTCTCCATAAACTCACGGGAGGGTCCCTTTAGCCTTCTAGCGAAGATATCAAATAGCTTGGAACCATCCCACTCATGGTCTGACTCCGTCTTGAACATTCCTAACATTCTTTCGAACCTGCACAAGGCTTCTCTGAAGGACTCGCCATCAGCCTGATAGAATGTAGCGAGATATGTATATGATCGTTTAGAACCCGGTCGTATCTTTGGAAGCACCATCGCCGCATCAACTGTACCTGATCAAGCAAAGTAAACAACCTGGAAAAGACGACAGTGGTATAAAGAGAGATAAAAGATAATAATAATAGCAGGTGGTGGGGAAAAATCTCTCTCTCTATTTTATTATTATTATTATTTTATTTTGTTTTTTTAACGCGGTCTAATCAACCTAATTGTGGTAAATAGATAATATGGCGGAACGCCTCTCCGACAACGACGCCATAAACTTGATCAGCCCGAAACTAACTCTGAAACGATGTCGTTTACCGCAAGCGCACGATATGGTGGCAAGCGGGTATCGAACACGGGGAAGTGGTGCTATACGACCTATCTACTCCTAGGTTGAGTTAGACTTGCGGGTTTATTGGTGGATGTGGAATATGGAATGTTGTAATGGTGATGGATGCGAAGGTCGTGTCACTCGATATTACAAATAAGGGATTCCACACAATATAAAAGAATAAAATAAAAAAGACTAGGGCTTTAGGACTCGCCACTAGGACCGTCGGAAGTCGACGCTAGGCTAGGACTCTTACGTTGCATTGGTTTTATTAGGGGATTGTAGCATCTAGAAAGCGAATTCATGCGTCTGGGCATCATGAATCTAACGTATCACGTTAACCCCGCTCTCGCGATAGGCGCATACGATACGTGCATTAAGGCTCTACAAATTTCTTACCACTCTCGTGGTTCGAACGCTCTCAACTCGTACCACTCTCGTGGGTTAGAGCTTCGAGGTATTTTGGTGGCTCTTATTGACGCAATGGCAGTAGCCATCAATTAGTACTATATTTCGTCGGTGGATCCCATCAAGGCACGAGCCGGACATGGTCACGAGCCTCGGTTGAATCCACTAACTCTCTAATTAAATCCACAGGATACTCCTTAAGCTAATCGATTCCACCGACCGTGGGCATGATCTCAATACGAATTCTCCTAGGGATTTTGCTAGATCAACCAATATACAACCTCTTTTATACCCAACGCATCATAAAAATCCTATCTTTGCATCTAAATCCTAAGATCCTAGGGCTAATCCATTAGCCCTAGATGGAATTACTCATGCATGATAGCAATAAATATAAGAACAACAGAAAAACTTCATCACATGCTTCAAGGAGATATAAAATAATCAGTTAATAAAAAGAACTAAGATAGAATTAAAGAAAAGTAAAATACTTATCTTGATACAAGGGAGAGGCCTAGGGCATAGCCTAACTCCCAAAAGATCGTCTCCAAAAAAAATCTAAAAAATATCTAAACTCCAAAAGGTATATCCAAAAATTCCCCCAAAAAAGTCCTCTCCAAAAGTGACGGCTGCTAAACAATATATCTCTCCTCAAAACCCCTCACCAACCACGGATCCGGACGCAACTTACATTCTGGGCCCACGGCGACTCGGTCCGAGTATGAAGCTGCTCTGTCGAGTCGTCAGGAATTATGAATCCGTTGTCCAAAACGTCGCTCTGCCTGCTCGAACCGAGTAGGGTCTGCTCGGTCGAGTTGGCAGCTGCTCGGTCGAGCTGTCGGTAGGTTGGAGCTCTCTCCTAAAATCACGCTCTGCCTGCTCGGACCGAGTAGGGTCTGCTCGGTCGAGTGGGTAGCTGCTCGGTCCAGTAAGTGGTCGAAAACATATTTCAGCGATGCACTCGGTCGAATTGTCACTCTGCTCGGTCGAGTAGGTGGATGCTCGGTCGAGTAGTGGTCGAAAATATATTTCAGCAGTATTTAATAGATTTCAGCAGTATTTGTCACTCTGCTCAGTCGAGTAGGTGGTTACTCAGTCGAGTAGGAGGTCTAGCAGATTTCAGCAGTGCAGCATCAGCTTGCAGAATTTTTCCAGAGCTCATCCGACCTCCGATTGGCACGTTCTTGGTGGCGTTGGAACCTTCTTGACGTATACTATCTGGGACAAATATCAGAAAAATACTGAAAAATTCCAGGTAATAGTAGATATGGAAATAGTGCACGGCTATCCTGTTTCTAGTACTTTGGATCGCTCGATTCCTTCGCTGCATCATAGCTTGATCGAGCGACCTGGAATCCATGAGTCATGGTATCATAGAACCATTCTTTCTTCGTTCTCCTCTTCTTTGTCCCTTCTCTCTTGCCCCTTCCTTGCTCCCCGGCAGCTTTAAGTCACCGAATGCGGCGCCTTGGGAGTTCCGGTGTCGAAGCATGCGCTCTTTCCTCCAATATACTCCAAATCGCTCGATATTTCCTGAAATGCAACTAAAATCTCTTAAACTACAATAATTCCAATTATGAGCGTAAAAGCATATGAAATATGTAATTGAGCAATTATTTTGACGTATAATCATATAGATAAAACGTGAAATATAATGACACATCACATGCCCACAAGACCTAGATCCATCCAAGGCCATAAGCCAACACAACAAGAATAATCATAATCAAGAAAGTCTCAAGCAAGAGCAGAACAACCCACCCAACACGCTCAAAGTTTCAGGCTACCAAGGTCGACGAATGCGTCCCCCTTCCTAGCTCTACCCCTCGAGCGCCTAGTCACATGATGAGCCATAGGTGCGAGGTTCTTATTTGACTTTAATTTTACACCCATATCAGCCAACATCACTGCCCATTCCGGGTTATCAATCACCATAGGAAGGGATGGCAAACATCATGGGTCTCAGGCCTAGCGTTAAGGGCCGGAGAATAAGACACAATGGGGGCTTTATCGTGGTTCCTAGGTGTTGGACGCAACGATCTGGGATCTTTGGTTTGATGATGACAAACGTATCGTGATACTAATGTGTGTGCTAGTGTGTTTCAGGATTGGCGAAACAATATATTTTCACCTTTGGCGGAATTGCTATTCGTATAGTATATTGGGAGAGAGGGAGTGTATGTGCACAAAGAAGTTTGACTTGGTCAATGGAGAAGAGATGTGGATCAAGTCAAATTCACTTAGGAGATTGGATTGATTCAAAGCAATTTGATATTTGATCAAATCAATTTGATGGATTTGTGCCTACTCATTTCCTATTCAAACACCAAACAAGATCTATTCAAATCCTTTATCTTTTCCTTTTCCAATCTCATCCAATTTGAATTGCAAATCAAATCTCATATTGATTGGGTCAAATCCCTAAGCGGGTGGCACAACCCTATTACCCTTGTCCTATAAATACCCATCTTCTAGGGTTGAAGGCGCGCGCGGCAAAAACAATATTTTTCCAAGGCCGACCGTATCTGGGGAGAGAACAAAGCTAAGTTTTTTTTGTCTATAATTTCTTCTCTCCTATAATATTTATTCTTAAGGGCCGCATTTCTCTAATCTTTGTGTGACTGAAAATTTTTATAGGAACTCTGGGCATTGGAAGAGCCGCACCCCTTCGAAATTTTCAAAGGCCATACGTTTTGTTTTGGAGAGCTAATCATCATCAAGTATAAGAAGGGTCATCAAAAAGCCAAGATAAGGCCATTTTTTTATAACACGTTCTGTTGTTTTTTTTGGTGATTCCCCATTCATTTATTTAGTGCTCTCCATGCACAAATCAAAGAGGAACATTTTTTCTTCAATGAATCAACAAGAGCCTCCCAAAAATAGGAAGGCTTTGATTTGTTAAGGACATTTATTTGTTAAGGGCATTTGTTTAGCATCAGGCCGGCCATTAAAAGGACTTTGTTTAAGGCATTTATTTGTCAAGGGTATACACTTGAAAAGCACAGATTTGTTAAGGGCATGCACTTGAAAAGCACAGATTTGTTTTTTCTCAGGCCTGGATCATTTATTTGAGTTGTGCCTTGATTTGCTGGGAACCGCACAAATCATTTTAACCCAAAGCACCAAGAGCCGAAGTGAATTTTTATGAGGGGTTTTGTTTTTTTTTTAAAACAAAATTTTTTTCTGGGCGCCAGTCTTTGTTTTTTTAAAAAAAAATTACAGAGAGCATGTCTTCTTGATCACAGAGCCAATCAACACATAATCTCTTAAGAGCAAGAGCCAACGAAGTTTTTTTTTAAAAGGCCAAATATTTTATGTTTGCAGTTTAATTTTTTGCAGGCGCAAGATTAGGAGGGAGCAGATCATAGGCGTGCAGATCATTGGAGATTGGAGAAGGACAGTTAGAGGGCAAGTTCCAATTTGAGGTAAAGAGCGCAAGTTTCATCGAGAGGGGAGCCGAACTATTGAGGAGAGTGCCGCAACTTGAGTTGCAATTGTCGAGAGACTACTACTACTTGCCAGACGACATCTGGCCTGTGCTTATTGATGAAGACATCGCTGCTACACAATCTGAGCTTCCTAAACTCTATACTTTATTATTTTGTGTAGCAATTGTGATAGATCTTCGTTGGGGAAACTTTACCTGTTTTTGGTGACTATTTTGGGACTTGTCTGGTTGGGACTAGACAAGTGGGACCCAGCTAGTTTGGGACTAGCTGGTAGAAAGCTTTGCTAGGATTGATAGTGAGAGGAAACACTGTGTGTGGGGTACTGAGAGTCTGGCGCGTGTAGAGGCGTAGAGGGTGCTCTGAGCGTGCTCTAACTTGTGACTTTGTACCTATTGCACTATTCAATCTAGTATTAGCTTTGGGGGCTGGAGTAGGTCGTTGGGACGACCGAACCAGGGTAAATCTGCTTTGTACTCGGTGTCTGCTTTTCATTACTCTGGTTGTGCTTTTAAACTGCGTGTGATTTCTCGTGGGTTGCACGAGAATTTTTTTATTAGCCTATTCACCCCCCCTCTAGGCTAGGATCCAGATCCAACACTAGGCACCATCGATGGTAAGGGAGGGCACATGTCCATTGGGCCATGGGATGGATCTGAGGCAGCAGTGGTATGCCTAACATCCAAGGCCGGGCTCGGCGACACAGGCCTAAGAGAAGTGGGGGGTCAAAGCCTCCCCGACAGGGCAAAGAGGAAGCCAGTCATCCAAATCCTCCACGACGAACTCCTCATCATCCTCAGATACATCCTTCAAATCCTTCCAAAGAAGGATGTCATCATCCATATCACTGAGCAACACGACTATGAAGGCCGTAAAAAAGGAACATGAAGGGGAGAGGAATCACCAAAGTCGTCGCTAGCAGCCATATGGGGCTGCCCATCACCGTGCATTACACCTTCAGAAGCCAGTGAGCCACTTTTCCCCCATCCAGATCTGTGCGTTACATCCCTATCAACCCATGCATCAGTAGTGCCACCACCAAGCTCGGCAGCAGATGCATTAACCATATTATCATCAGATTTTTTGCACCAACATGCTTCAGATTTTGCTTCCCCTCAGGTCTAGTACGCTTAGCAATTCCCAGCTTCGCTTGGGATCCCCCATCAACAGGACTACATGCATAATGCCTAGCAACAGATTGTACAGCATTTACACCCACAATCGACAGACGTTGCTGCCTCCACTTGCTTGACTTCAAAATTTCCTCCAACAGAACCGAGTTTCTCCTGTTCACAGCTCATAGAGCCTTGGACCAAGATGATAGCAGGATGGGGACATTTTTGGTCAAGGCCAAGCACGGAGACAGATGGATGTTGGCAACTATTCGGCATCGATTCAGGGGTCGGCTGAGGTGGGGAATTTCCCATCGCTGGGCCTGGGAAATGGAAAGACGAGCACTGTGAGTCTGAGTGACCAACACAAACACTGCTGCTGCATCGCGGAGGCTCACCCTTATACATGACATCGACCATCATAATTGAACCATTATCAAACTCCAAATAAATGCTCCGAGGAAGGGGAAGTAGGGCTTTGACGTTAATTAGACATCGTGCATAGGCTAGTCTCTCCAAGTTTGTTGTAGCTCGATTAAGGCATAATGGATTGCCTATGACGCTAGCTATGATGTCGAGGATGTTGACCATTCACAAGTCAAGTGGGGGATTAGGAAACCGAGCCCAAACCGGAACCGCAGAGAGAATGTCACGATCAAACCCAAGCCCTGCATTCCAACGTTGTAGAATGACAAGCCTTCCATCAAATAGCCAAGGACCACCCTGGAGCACAGTTTCACACTCTTCATCGTTTTTGAATCAAAAATAAAAGAAGTCGTTCTCGCACGAGATAATTTGCAAACCGTGCTTTAGCTTCCAGAGCCTAGTCGACCATGCGCAGATTTGTCCATAGTAAGGGAGATCACCAAGAACATAACCCACGAGGGTCTTGCTCCATCTCCCAGTAGCGACATCAATAAGATTGTCAGGCATGCGAGTAATCGGGGTGCCCCCGTAATTTTTCATGGGGGGACGTACCTCATTTGTAGGGATTCATTATACTTGCACCTATTTGCACAAACATCAAGCCACGATACTTGTCCAACAGCTGGGATGATCTAAGAATATTGATGGGTCTCACAGATCTTCTATCGAACACCATACGTGCATTATTAGGCAGTGAGGAGGAAAGTTGGGAGGGCCGATCCTTGCCCTGTTGGGGAGGCAAGCACCTGTTCCTCACACCAGAATTAACTCCTCCAACCATACCACTAGGGGCCCTGGCAAACTTACCACCGAATTTGGGAGGAGTCGCATCAGATTTCACAATGATCTTTCATGTAAAAATTTTCCATCATTCTTCCTTGCACGAGTCCATATGTTCATTCATACTAGAGTCGACTGCTTCCTGGGGCTGTGCCAATGATTTCATGCACTTGCCAATCACTTTGCATGCCGAAGCACCGAGAGGAATGTCGCTGGAGTCATTTCCCAAATCGCACAGACCCCCCCCCCCCCCCCCCCCCCCCCCCAAAACGACAGTCTCAATCACACTAAGAGAGAACGCCTGCCTCCCAAGGGGGAAGAGGACCTACGAGGCTGGAGGGAGGGACGGCGAATGTCCCAGCACCGTCGGCACCGACCAGATGGCCGGAAAACCAACGTGAGCAACAAATCGCCCAAAATCGCCTTGCAAACAAGAGCTTTATATATACGGTAAACTGTGCCTGCGCACAGCCGCAGATAGCCCCCCTGTGGCGTTTTCTCCCACAGCCGCACGATAAGATCCAAGGGCGGATATCAGTAATTGGGAGTTCGAAGGGAATTGTCGTAATCTTCGTAGGAATTACGAGCGTGCCATTTCGTAATCTTTGTAGGAATTACGAGCGGGCCATTACGAATTCCTACGCTCAAGCTGGTGCTCAAAAAAAATATCCCAAATTCTCGCTCCTCCTCCCTCGTGCAAATCCTCTCTCATAGGTCCGATCTCCTCTCGCCGGAAGCTCGCAGTCGTGAGGGCCCAAAATAAACACTCGCCCTTGCTTCTCCTCCCTCGCGTGTTCTTGTGCCCTTGTTCCGATCTCATCTCGCCCATCGATCGACCTCGCTCTCGACTGAGGCTTGGCCTACCTGCAACTCCCGCCGACCGATCTCCACCTCCGATCTACGAGCCCCTTCTCAGCCACCGCAGCACAGTGTAACCCCCATCGAACTCAGTTATCCTCCTCCCTTCTTCTCAGTCTCCCACAGTCGACGTCGACGGTAAAATTTGAGGGTAAAATTTTCTAAAACCCTTTGTTTCAAAATCAATGTAGTTTGCTTCATTCCAATTTTGTTTTACGATACATCTCGCAGCATAGATTTAGGGTTTCAGCCCTATCATGGTCATCATTATGTTGTGCATGCCCGCATGGTTTGTTTTAGAGATGTATGTTGTTGTGCATGCATGCATGCATGCAGGCTATAATTAGTATTAATGAATTATTGCTATAAATTATGCTACTATGCTTATGGTTATTGAAAATGGAGTTTAGAATGGTGCATGCATTGGATATGTGAAATTTTTTGTAAGAGCCATAATAATTTTTACCTTGTTACTGTGCATATAAATGGAAGTACATCCCTACAGTGTTTAGTGTTTGTGAAATTTATGGCCTGCGCAATGAGCATTTCCTTGGTATAATTTTTTCCATACAATTCAAATTTGTTTTAAAAGTTGTGCACATTTTGTACTAGCGCTATGAAGCTTTACATATTTTTACGAATCAATGTTTAGCCTAATTAGGGGAATATTTTTTTAGTTATTAACAGTATAGAGTGCCCAATAAAATTATTATTACATCAACCTATGTTGATGTGATTAATTCTTCTCTTCCTTTTTGAACGGTTGACGGCTGTTATTGTTTCTAGTATTTTCTTCTCTTCTCTTCCTTTCACAACTATAGATATTGTGTTATTGTTGGACCATGTTCTTGTCTTTATTGTATCATGCAAGTAATTAATTTGTTTATGTTTTTATTTTAGAAAATGGCCGAGAGTGAACCATTTGTAGATGATCAGCAAATGCAAAATCAATCCAACGAAGATCAAATAGATATTCAAATGGATATTCAAAGTGTTACTGATAGTGGAAAGGGCATACCACATATTGGGATGCAATTTCCAACAGCAGAAGAAGCGTGGGAGTTTTATAACGTATATGCAGAAAGAGAAGGGTTTTCTATTCGTAAGTCAACTAGTGCAAAGGGAAAAGATGGTAATATTACGAATAGGCTATATGTTTGCAACAAGGAAGGTTATAAAAGCTTAAATGATAAGAGGGAGATCGGAAGGGAAATCAAGCGACGGAAAAATGAGAGAGAAGGTTGTATGGCTAGAATGAAGGTTCATAGAATGACCGAAGGAGTATGGGTCATCAAAAACTTTGATGACCTTCATAATCATGATTTGATTAAAACCCCTTCGAAGGTCCAGTTATTGCGGTCACATAATAAATCGCATCTGGATGCAACCTGTAAGAGCTTGGTTGAACAGTTTCGTAGTTGTGGTGTTGGCCCTTCCAAGATTGCACGGCTTCTAAATGTCACGAGCAGTAGTACTGTTAATATTACTTCACAGCAATGTAGTGATCACTTGAGAGTTAAAAGGAAGAACAACATTGGACACGAGTGCATTAGAGTACTTGAACAGTTTCTTACAAGGCGAGCTACTGACTATCAGTTTTATTATGCTATTGAGTATGATGATGATAATGTTTGTAGGAGCATATTTTGGGCTGATGGACGTGCTCGGACATCATATATCCAGTTTGGAGATGTTGTCGTGTTTGATGTCACATACAAGACAAATAGTTTCATGTTGCCATTTGCACCGTTCACCGGAGTAAATCATCATAAGCATTCTACTTTATTTGGATGTGCCCTTCTTGCTGATGAGAAGGAAGAAACCTTTGTGTGGTTATTTGAAACTTGGTTAAAATGTATGTGGGAAAAAGCACCAGGAGCTATTATAACTGATCAAGACCCGGCAATTTGTAATGCAATCAAAAAAGTTTTCCCAAATACCCACCACAGGTATTGCATATGGCACATCAGCCTTCATGAAAATGAGCATCTACGGTCTTTGCGTGCTTCTTATAATCCTGAATTTGATGAAGACTATACAAAATGGGCTAAGAAAAGTCAAACCATTGAAGAAGCCGAGAGTTCTTGGGTGATCCTCAAGGAGAAGTATCAAATTCAATTTACGGAACCATTGACGGATAAACAAAAAAATGAAATAAAATCTTGGAAGTGGCTACATACAATGCATGACAAAGCACATCACTGGATTAAGCCGTACCTAAAAGATACTTTTTTTGCAGGTATGAAAACTTTAATTTGAGGTAGATTGCAGTAAAATTATTTGACATAACAAAATGATTCACATCTTATTCATTTCTTGTTATGTGTAGGCATGACCTCAAGCCAAAGGAGTGAAAGCATGAACTCTTATTTTGATGGTTATGTAAATGCTATGACTCCATTATATGAGTTTATTGATCTTTATGATAAAGCTGTGCAATTTCAACGAATGAAGGAGGAGAGAGAGGATACATTATGTTTGAGAAACAAACCGGACTTTCGTGGCTTGCATGAGTTAGAGGTTCATGCTGCAAAGGTTTATACAAAAAACTTATTCTCTCTCTTTCAAGTTCGGTTCAAAAATATATTATATTGTCGGCATGAAAGGGTGTGCACTGAAGGGGATACAACAACATATAATGTGACAATGAGGATTGATGGAAAGAGTTATATGCATGCTGTACAATGCAATATATCAACAGGAAAGTTTATATGTACTTGTGCACGGTTTGAAAATGAAGGGATGCTCTGCACACAAATATTATACGTAATGAAGCAAAAGTTTGATATGCAAGCCATCCCTGAGAGATATATTTTTCCCAGATGGACACTAAATGCAAGACATAGCATCACGAGTCTTGGGTGCTCTTCAACTAGCACAGTCAATTCAGTGCATCCAAACCAGATTACTCCACTTCAATCCTGGAGCCTTCGGTCATCGTTCGATAAAATCATGGAGGCAGTTTCAAGAGATCCACACCTTTATGATGTCGCCGTTGGGTTGACAAACAGTTTTTGGGAGCAACATAAGTTGCGTACCCAATCGCAACATTGCTCCGAGGATCAAAGCACTCGGGTGGGGTCCAATGCACATCCAACACAGGAAGTGGTATTACCTGATGTTATTATTCTTGATCCTGCAAAAGCAAAAACTAATGGCCGACCTCGAGTAGCGTCAAGGATTCAGTCAGGTATACAAGCATCGCAGGATCTTGCTCAATCAAGAAAAAGAACGTGCAGTGTTTGTGGCGAAAAAGGTCACGACATGAGAACTTGTAATATGAACACAAGTACTAGTAGGAAGAAGGTATATTTTCTCCATTCTACCAATTTTATATACTAATGTAAATTATTTAAACTTCAATGCGTCATATTTTCTTCAGGAAAAATCTTCGCACGAGGAATTACCAACGCTTTGATATGAAGATATGGATAAAAGTATAAAGAGGAGCAAGGAAAATTAAAAGGAGTTCAAATGCTTCATATTTCTTGGAGTTTGGCAATTATATTTATAAGTTTGCTTCATAATTCTGTACTCACATGGTCTATTTGAATAGGTTTAAGCAAATGTTTTGTTTTATTTAAGTCCAAGCACACCAAGTCTCTTCTCCAGTGCGATAGTATGAAATCAAACGTGCATCAAGTTTTATATCCTTTTGTTAGATAAAGTGGAATTGTGAATCTCAAGATAAATTTGCTTCATTCAAAAATATTGCAGGCTTTAGTTAATGATATCAAATTGTTGATTTTGCACAGGTATATGTCATATCGCAGCGGAAGATTATGGTAAGGCAACTTGGGGGGTATGCAAATATTTGCTGGCAGCCGTTGCAGCCATTAGACAATTTTGATATCTGGTAAACTGTTCATGTGCACAGCCGCAGATAGCATCCCTTTTTGCGTTTTCACCCACCGTCGTCCGATTGGGGATATCAGATTGTTTGGTCAATTTACGACCTTGCCAGTTTGTATGCGGGTTTAATGAAGCGATGATGATTTGCCTTGATTACCGGGTCCTAGATTATGGCGAGGCAACTTGGGGGTAAGCAAATATTTGCTGGCAACCGTTGCAGCCATTTGGCAATTTAGGATTCTTGGTTGCATCATATATATATATATATATATATATATATATATATATATATATATATATATATATATATATATATATATATATATATATATATATATATGGATGAAAGGGCTTGTCTGAGCGGATTATTCAGTATAGCTTCATAATTTCAATTGGACGGCTGTGGGTGAAAACGCCACAAGGTTGCTATCGGCGGTGCACAAGCACAGTTTACCGATATAAATTGGTTTAGTAGCTTTGAGTGTAATGAAGCGATGATGATTTGCCCTAATTACCGGGTCCTAGATTATGGCAAGGCAACTGGGGGGGTAAGCAAATATTTTGCTGGCAGCCGTTGCTACCATTTGCCATTCTAGGATCCTTGGTTGAATCCTATATATATACATGAGGATGAAAGGGGTTGTCTGAGCGGAACAAAAAGAAATTGAAACATTTCAATGCAAATATCCCATATAGTTTAGCAAGTGGGAGGCCTTGGAGGCTCATCATCTATCCATTCAGTCAGGTAATTTTTTATCTATCCATTCAGTCAGGTAAATGCATTTTAAATTATCTATCTTTATGATTTGGTTTGCATTTTAAAGTATGTGCACATGATTTGGTTTGCATCTTGGTATTTTGTTATCATGCAGGTAATTTTGTCTTGCATAATTGCTCATAGAGGGTAAGGCATAGTCCTGGTGCTATCTCATTGTTGCCCTTCCAACTGTCTGGCATTGTAAACACACACAATGCTCTCATGCACAATTGCACCATGTAATAGAAAGACATGAAGTGATTAGGTATGTTGGAAAACTCAAGTTCAGTGGAATTCTAGAACAAATCGTTCCCGCGAAGAGGTACAGGTGATTTAATTTTGCTTTTGTAAATTAAAGTGTGCTTGATGTTAATTTATTCTAGAACAAATTGTTTCTGTTTGTTAGTTTCTCACTGTGTACTTGAGTATTTATGTGAAAGTTATGCTAATCCTTCTTGCATGTGAGGGCATAATCCCAGGTAACATTATCAATATTACATGCTTGACAAGTATGAATTGATAATTATCATGCATATATTTAGAGTATTTGGAGTATGCGTGGCTGGATAAATTTGCTAGTTATGGTACTCCTTCTTATCATGCATATACATATCAATGCCTATTATCTCAAAAGAAACCTGATGAATCATCAAGTGATGCTTGTCGTTCTGATGTGGGCTAGCATGAATGATGACTTGATTGTTTACATCATGCCTAAATGAAACAGTTGAAGAAAAAATAGTGATTGTTTTTCGTTGCAAACGTAGGAAACATGCCCAAATGAAACGTAGGAAAAGATACGAATCAACTTGCAGAGCAGTTGCAGGCTTTTGCAGTTGTGCAGAAAAAATGGTAATTGTTTTTCGTTGCAAATTTACTTGAGGCTCGCATGAAACAGTCATGTATGCATTATGATGGAGATATTAGGATTGTGAAGTTAGTCTTTGATCAGTTTACATATTAGAACATGCAATGAATCCGATAGAGAACTCGCAAGAAACAATCAGATAGTTAATATTTTTTTTAATACTAGAGATAATGGTAGCTCAAACAGTAACACTGCGATAAGATTCTCAAACTCTCTATGTGGCCAATTTATGTATCAGTTTCATGCCAATGCGATTTGTCCTCGTTGTTCAGAAAAAGGTGGCATAATAAGTACCTCTCTTGTACTTACTAGACAGTGATCAATTACAAGCTAGGAATCTTTGTCATTGAAATTTTGTATCTTTTATTGTTATTTTTATTAGAACACATCCGGTTTGCTGTGGGTTTTGTTAACATACAACTATGTCATTGAAATTTGAATTAGTTTTGAAAATAGATTGGTGAAATATCTGATATCTGCATCTAAGTGAATACATGTAGTATAATATTCATTCGACTCTATTAAATATTCTGTCGAATATCTGTTTTTAAAACGTTACTGAGATATCCTGCACAAGGCTTTGTTTCGTTTGCTGCTTGATCTTTGTGTTGATGTCATCTAGTTTATGTAGATGCTCTTCAGCTCCCCCACCGTGTAGCTTTTTAGGGCTGCTGTTTTCTGTCTACATTTTCTAGTCCACTAGCTTGATGGGTTGGTGCTTTGTATCGACCACTTTTCGTGGTACGTTGTTCGTGCACGTGCTTTTGGCCGTGCACATGTTTATTTTAGACTTTGTTTGATTTTGAATACTTTTGTGTGATATGCCGCTGCGAACGTCTCTGAGAGTATTAAATAGTGGCACTATCTTAGAACGATGTTTCTCGAGTCGTTTTCCCACAATTTAAACTTACTCGATGAGACGTGACGATTTTCACTTTTGACGGGAGACGTTTCTATTTTTAGTCTCGTCGTCCGACGTCAAATTTGAGATCCGTCTTCTTAGTTAGCTCACATTCGTCGCCACGATCACCACGATATTTATTTTATAATTTTTGGAGTTTATTTGACCACTATTATAATTTTTACAAGTTTTATATTATTTTTAATAATTAATTTATAAATTATTTTCGGCCAAATAAAATTTATTTGAGTTTTAAACGTTTTAAAGAATTTTTGAGCCAATTTCCAGCTCATTTGGACCAGGTCAAACCCTTGGATGAGATGGAGTAATTGAATTTCAAATTTTAAATCTTTTTAAACTTCTAATCCTATTAGATTTAGCCCTAGACCAAGTCAACCCATCTATAGTATATAAGCAACCCCTAGCAAGACCTATTTTCTAAAGAAATTAGCCCTAGCCTCTTCCAAACTTGAAATTGGACGTTGCGACGAATCGTCGCAACGTTGCGACGTTCAGCCCCTCGCACGACCGAGAAAACCCACCGCATCCGCCCGCTCCGACCGATAGCCGCCCCCGCATCCTCGCCGTCCGCACGCTGCAGCAGCCACCCACGCCCGTTCCCCCCGCTTGGCTGAGAGAGGCCCTCGGTCTGACCGAGGCCCCGCTCCGCACAAGCGCTCCGCATCGACCCGCCCCGTCGCCCCGCTCCGCTCCGTGTCTGACCGGTCGCCCCGCCCGCTGTGACCGAGCGCCCAAGCTTTGCACACCGCAGCCTCGCATCCCAAGCGCACAACCGACGGTCCCTATCGGTCTGACCGAAGGAAACGCCCGCACCCGAGCTGCTGCACACCCCCAACGCTGCAACAACGCCGCCCAGCGTGTCTGACCGAGAAATATCCCTGCACCGAGGCTGTACGACCGAGAGCCACTCGTCGCAACCCCGCATCCGTCGCACCGCTTGCCACCGTGGGCCCCCCAAGTTCTCCAGAGTTATTGTGGGTCCCCCAAAGGCCCCTAGGAGTACTGTGGGCCCCACCTAGGTGCTTGCTCTTTGAGGATCCGTCGCGTACGACGTCGTCGCACGTCGTAGCCCATCGTCGCACGTTTTAGCTTTGGAATCTGGAATCGTCGCCCGAGTTATTTGCTCTGAAATTTCCAGCGAGGAAACTAATTGGAATCTGGACTTGGAGCGCGATCTTTATTCCAACCCCCGGCGTCGCTACCCGACGCCGGTGTAGCTTTCGCGTCGTGTTGAGGTAACGTTTTGCACCCCTAGGACCCCCAACCCAATTGCATGCTAATAAAGACTAAAAATCAGTATTTTAAAGTATTTTAAATGTTTTAGAAATCACTAATCAAGATTAATAAAACGGATGTAGGCCGGTGGACTTGTGCACGTAGGAATCGTGACTTTGGACTCGTTGGACGGTGTTTTCTTGACGTGATAGTTGCATGCAAGTGAAACTTGCCAACTCTTGTGTAGGGCCATGTTTTTAGGCCACTTCCTTGCTTTTAGCGTAAAAGAGACTAGTCAGTGAAATGATAGCTGGCTAGACGCCTACTTGATCTAGTTTGACAACGAAACTAGATCCGTCACCTAATTGATCTAGCTTGACAACGAATCTAGATCTACCCCTTTAAACTTGTCATTCATGCATGCTAAACTGTCACGTTTACTTTTCTTACCTGTACGCTTTACTACCTGCCATGCCATGTCATCCATGCATTGAATGTTGCATCGTAGCACACGCTACAATACTTGTCCTCGTACTACTTGTCCGGCTAGGTGCACCCCTACGCCATACTTGTTTACACACTTCCTGGCTCGTGGTCCAGAAGCGACATTACCGTTCGGGGGTAAGGCCCTGGCTCGATACACGTGGAGGGGTAGGGATAAACGTTCGTTTGAGCTTAGGAGTTGGCACGCGCAGCCACTCTAGCCAAAAGACGGAATCTCTGTGCACGAGGTGCTTACTTTTCTTGTCTTGTACTTGTCTTGTGAATGTCATGCCATGCTCGTACTTTACTTCGCTTTACTTTACCTGTCGCACTCATTACTTTAACTGCCATGTCATTGCATCATGCTAGAACTTTTAGGTTGCTTTTACTTGTACTTTCAGTTTCACTTGCACAAGTCTTTTAGACTTGCTGACATGTGCCCCTTGCTCTTTTGGGTGTCACATGTTAGACCCTGAGCCAGAGACAGTTGCTGAGGACGAGGTGTTTGCTGACGCTGAGGCCGAGCCTACATTCGTTGAGGAGTTCGAGGACACCGGAGACCAGTCTTAGAGACTGATTTTACTTGCTTTTGCTTTAGGTTGCTGTTAGATGTCGGTGCTTGCACCTTTTCCTTGTTTTCGTACTTTGTACTTTGTTGGCCATGCTGGGCCTCTTTTAGACTCTTTTATTTGTAGCCTGGTGGCTTTTCTGCGTTGTTGAGATTTATTATTATGGATATTCTGAGATATTCTTTGTCTCTTTCGTTATTGTTATCTTTGTTTCGTTTCGCGTTGCAAGGACCTGCAGTTTAAAGTGATTAACGCTTATCGGACTTGCGGCTTTGTAGCTTCAAGTCTGAGCGGACCTTCTCACGCTTCGCCTCCACGTTTTTGGGAAGCGGGGCGTGACAGGTTTTGTTGGTGGCCCATGCAGGTCCAATCTTGCAATTGCGAACTAACGGAACAACGATAATAAACAGAATATCCATTAAATAAATTACAACATCTAAGCTATTGAGTCTAAATTTTTGTTCGTTTTTCCATGACGTTAGATGGCGAGGAGACGACAGACTCGAGTTGGTGGCGGACCTACTCTGAAGACTTGCTATTTCTGTGGCAAGACCGGGCAGATCAAGGAGCAGTGTAGAAGATTTCTAGGCCGGTGTTTGATTTGTGGTGCTGCTACCCATTCAGAGAAGGATTGTCGGCATGCAAATCAATTGCGGAAGACATCGGGGGGGATTCCGCAGAAGGAAGCACCAGTAACTGGGCCAAGTCGGAAGGTGTGCCATCATTGTAGCAAGAGGGGACATGAGAAGAAACATTGCAGGAAGAGGCTGGGTCTGTGCCTGGTTTGCGGAGATCCTACTCATACTATGAAGGATTGCCCGAGATCTAAACTACCTTGGAAGGATCCCGTTGCAGCACAGCCGTCACAGCAGAAAGCACCTGTGTCTACCAGTCGTGGACCAGCCCTCGCTCCTCAGAAGCAGGCTTTTCAGCAGGCCATGCAGCCAAGGGAGCAGGCTTATCTGACGACGGCAGTGGAGAGCGAGACTGTGGATGAGGTTATCGCATGTAACTCTCGACCTAGTTGTTCCTTCCCTTAGAAAGTCCTGACTTGTTAAATTATGCTTGCATATGATTGTTTGCAAAAATAGGGTTGACTGTTAGACTGGTAATTAGAGTCTTTGCTGGGAATCGATTTAATCGTCATAGGAGTTACTTTAGTGGTCCCTGCCTACCCCTGACCATACCAGACTTCTAGAATTCCTTTAGTCGTTAGCTTGGGTACATCGATTATGGACCGAGCTGAGCGCATTCCATTATCCCTAGCTCCTTTAGGAAGACCAAGCGCTAAGTTCTTAAGCTTCCGTTGGGCGACCGTAGGAGTTTCCCCGTAGATCCTCCTGATTCATATCCTAGGCGTATGTATGTTTGAACATCTGACTGTTTCCCTTGCCCCGATTCCCGAGATCGCCTCATGACTATCGCCATCAATTTTCGAACCTCTCCGCTACAAATCTTGAATTTTCTGAAGGTATTTTCATTTCCTTTTCCCCTAAGTTTTAAATTTGTTCAAATTCTAATATGTATATATACTTATACTTCATGCCCCTCGTTGATTTAAATTTTTAAAACTTTTGTCGAAATTTTTGAAAATAGTTATAATGCTTTTTCAGCCTACACTTTCGCACCTATGAAAATACATTTTTCTTTCATATACTAATTTTATTCTAAACCGTACTTGCATTCAACTTGTAATTTTCCCTTCTAATTTATGCCATTCATATACCTTCCAATCACATGGGATTTCAGATTTCAGCAAGTCGATTTTATGCTCACCGTTTTCCCTATTTTAGACTTTTGTAAAATTACCATTTCATAACCACTTTCTAATTTAGACCCCACACGAATTGATTTTAAAGCTTCACTATCAATTTTGATAATTTTACGACCCAGTTATTAATATTACCTTTCCACTTCCCCTACGAGCTTTTAGGAAAATTTCGAGACTAAATAGAATTTCAATTATTTTTATAGCTGTACCAGGTTCGTTGTGCTCGTATGCTAAGGACCTTGTGTAAATCAGTTTTTCATTTTTGCAAATCCTGGTTCCCTTGAAAAGCAGCTTCAATACTGATTATTTTAAAATTTTCCATGACCTAAAAGTTTTGAAGGCATTTAACATGGGTTTAAATTCTTCCGTTACTTGATTTCCTTCTTGACTTTCGCAAACATTATATTAAATTACTGCCGTATAATATTTCTAAACTACGCCTTCAATATTCGTGTAAATGATTTTACTTTCTCTTTTAATGATTCTTTAAAACCAATAGACCATTTTCTCTTATATGTATATCCGACTCAAACCTATTTTGAAACAACACGTTTTATCGATCTCCAAATATTTCTTTCCAAACGAGGATTTCAACCTTTGAAGTACGACGGTTTTCAAATTCCGTATATGATGGCTTGAATGAGTGTACCCCCCATGGTATATTAATGGTTGCTTATTGAGTGTTATATATGTTCGGATTTATTCATGATGTGTGAAGTTGTTTGCATGTTAGTAGTTACAGTTTGGTGTGTGGGTAGCTATACCATACTAGGGATGCCTGCGTATACGAGATTTAGGGTAGGAGTACCTAATAGGGTATAGGTAATTAGGGGATACTGATAATGATTGAAGCAATATGTTGGTAAGACTATACGTATGCTAGGTGTGATAATAATAATAGGTGTTGGTACACCAGTTATAGGTAGTAGGCTACTGTGTGAATATGTATGTTACATGTGAGTGATTATACGATGAATACGTGTGCATGTATTAGGGAGTGTATTATAATTATATGTGTGTATTGATGACTGTATTATTATTATTATTATGGTATGATTGGTGTATGTAAATGAAATGTTAGCGTGTATGGGTGTGCACCATGCACGGGAAAGTATGTGCTTAGTTATAAGTATTGATGACTACGATATATGTGGCGTGTCGTAAATACAGTTATAGGACCGTATGTGATGTGAATATACGGTAAAATTATTGCATGCATTTGTATGACTATATATGGTGAAATTATAGTAGTGGTGAATGTATATTAGATATAGTGAACTTGATTTAATAATGGTATGGTGTGACTATATGTGATGAGATGTTTGGTATTGAATGAATATTAGAGGGTAGTATACTCTTGATGTTTGTGCATAGATAGCTATCTATACGTAGGGCAATGGTTGTATTTGCTAAGTGTGAGACTATCCTTATATGAGTATCTGAAATATTGTTTCGTGGTTGGGTAAGTAGTAGATATATAAAGGGATGTATGCCTATATATATGATTGAAATTCATGTATGAAATTGACTGACTATAATAAGTATAAGTGTATAACGTACGCGAATGTATATATATATACGTGCTGGTAGTGTTAATGTTTGACTACATAGTGCATATATAAGCACATGTAATGACTATACTTGGTTTGAATTATAATGTGACTTGATTGGGGTAGTTACTAGAGCGACTAGCTATATTAGAAAGTCCGAGGACGGACTTTATTCTAAGGTGGGGAGGATGTAACGACCACTTTTCGTGGTACGTTGTTCGTGCACGTGCTTTTGGCCGTGCACGTGTTTATTTTAGACTTTGTTTGATTTTGAATACTTTTGTGTGATATGCCGTTGCGAACGTCTCTGAGAGTATTAAATAGTGGCACTATCTTAGAACGACGTTTCTCGAGTCGTTTTCCCACAATTTAAACTTACTCGATGAGACGTGACGATTTTCACTTTTGACGGGAGACGTTTCTATTTTTAGTCTCGTCGTCCGACGTCGAATTTGAGATCCGTCTTCTTAGTTAGCTCACATTCGTCGTCACGATCACCACGATATTTATTTTATAATTTTTGGAGTTTATTTGACCACTATTATAATTTTTACAAGTTTTATATTATTTTTAATAATTAATTTATAAATTATTTTCGGCCAAATAAAATTTATTTGAGTTTTAAACGTTTTAAAGAATTTTTGAGCCAATTTCCAGCTCATTTGGACCAGGTCAAACCCTTGGATGAGATGGAGTAATTGAATTTCAAATTTTAAATCTTTTTAAACTTCTAATCCTATTAGATTTAGCCCTAGACCAAGTCAACCCATCTATACTATATAAGCAACCCCTAGCAAGACCTATTTTCCAAAGAAATTAGCCCTAGCCTCTTCCAAACTTGAAATTGGACGTTGCGACGAATCGTCGCAACGTTGCGACGTTCAGCCCCCCGCACGACCGAGAAAACCCACCGCATCCGCCCGCTCCGACCGATAGCCGCCCCCGCATCCTCGCCGTCCGCACGCTGCAGCAGCCACCCACGCCCGTTCCCCCCGCTTGGCCGAGAGAGGCCATCGGTCTGACCGAGGCCCCGCTCCGCACAAGCGCTCCGCATCGACCCGCCCCGTCGCCCCGCTCCGCTCCGTGTCTGACCGGTCGCCCCGCCCGCTGTGACCGAGCGCCCAAGCTTTGCACACCGCAGCCTCGCATCCCAAGCGCACGACCGACAGTCCCTATCGGTCTGACCGAAGGAAACGCCTGCACCCGAGCTGCTGCACACCCCCAACGCTGCAACAGCGCCGCCCAGCGTGTCTGACCGAGAAATCTCCCCGCACCGAGGCTGTACGACCGAGAGCCACTCGTCGCAACCCCGCATCCGTCGCACCGCTTGCCACCGTGGGCCCCCCAAGTTCTCCAGAGTTATTGTGGGTCCCCCAAAGGCCCCTAGGAGTACTGTGGGCCCCACCTAGGTGCTTGCTCTTCGAGGATCCGTCGCGTACGACGTCGTCGCACGTCGTAGCCCATCGTCGCACGTTTTAGCTTTGGAATCTGGAATCGTCGCCCGAGTTATTTGCTCTGAAATTTCCAGCGAGGAAACTAATTGGAATCTGGACTTGGAGCACGATCTTTATTCCAACCCCCGGCGTCGCTACCCGACGCCGGTGTAGCTTTCGCGTCGTGTTGAGGTAACGTTTTGCACCCCTAGGACCCCCTACCCAATTGCATGCTAATAAAGACTAAAAATAAGTATTTTAAAGTATTTTAAATGTTTTAGAAATCACTAATCAAGATTAATAAAACGGATGTAGGCCGGTGGACTTGTGCACGTAGGAATCGTGACTTTGGACTCGTTGGACGGTGTTTTCTTGACGTGATAGTTGCAGGCAAGTGAAACTTGCCAACTCTTGTGTAGGGCCATGTTTTTAGGCCACTTCCTTGCTTTTAGCGTAAAAGAGACTAGTCAGTGAAATGATAGCTGGCTAGACGCCTACTTGATCTAGTTTGACAACGAAACTAGATCCGTCACCTAATTGATCTAGCTTGACAACGAAGCTAGATCTACCCCTTTAAACTTGTCATTCATGCATGCTAAACTGTCACGTTTACTTTTCTTACCTGTACGCTTTACTACCTGCCATGCCATGTCATCCATGCATTGAATGTTGCATCGTAGCACACGCTACAATACTTGTCCTCGTACTACTTGTCCGGTTAGGTGCACCCCTACGCCATACTTGTTTACACACTTCCTGGCTCGTGGTCCAGAAGCGAGCATTACCGTTCGGGGGTAAGGCCCTGGCTCGATACACGTGGAAGGGTAGGGATAAACGTTCGCTTGAGCTTAGGAGTTGGCCCGCGCAGCCACTCTAGCCAAAAGACGGAATCTCTGTGCACGAGGTGCTTACTTTTCTTGTCTTGTACTTGTCTTGTGAATGTCATGCCATGCTCGTACTTTACTTCGCTTTACTTTACCTGTCGCACTCATTACTTTAACTGCCATGTCATTGCATCATGCTAGAACTTTTAGGTTGCTTTTACTTGTACTTTCAGTTTCACTTGCACAAGTCTTTTAGACTTGCTGACATGTGCCCCTTGCTCTTTTGGGTGTCACATGTTAGACCCTGAGCCAGAGACAGTTGTTGAGGACGAGGTGTTTGCTGACGCTGAGGCCGAGCCTACGTTCGTTGAGGAGTTCGAGGACACCGGAGACCAGTCTTAGAGACTGATTTTACTTGCTTTTGCTTTAGGTTGCTGTTAGATGTCGGTGCTTGCACCTTTTCCTTGTTTTCGTACTTTGTACTTTGTTGGCCATGCTGGGCCTCTTTTAGACTCTTTTATTTGTAGCCTGGTGGCTTTTCTGCGTTGTTGAGATTTATTATTATGGATATTCTAAGATGTTCTTTGTCTCTTTCGTTATTGTTATCTTTGTTTCGTTTCGCGTTGCAAGGACCTGCAGTTTAAAGTGATTAACGCTTATCGGACTTGCGGCTTTGTAGCTTCAAGTCTGAGCGGACCTTCTCACGCTTCGCCTCCACGTTTTTGGGAAGCGGGGCGTGACATGCTTGACATTGAAAGTAGCCCTGTGTTTTCGACTTAACAAGTTCTCCAGTGATTTTTTAATGGAGACATGACAATCATCATATACAAGATGGATTCCCTGCTGGAAAAACAGTGAAGCCACCATTGTTTTGCATGCCTTAGCTGTCAATGGTGTGTGTGCTTTATCTGGCTGCCTATACTCTGTGTGGTAGATAACACAAGGCAGTTGCCAAAATTTCAGTCTAACCCAAAATATTTTCTGCAGCTCTCTCTTTCAGCATGTGCTGTGGTTTCTTTCCTTATGGAACCAGGGGACCCAATCCCCAGCCCCACTGCCAATGAGCAAGTGTTCATCCCCAGAGGTGGGAATGCTGATCAACTTGTTTTATTTTATTGTATTTATCATATATTTTTTAATGAAGCTTGTGTTGTGGATATACAGCAGCTTATGCTTGTTGCGGTGACGAGTTAGGACAATTATGGAGCTTTGGACCGTTCACCTCAGCTTTCTACTTGGACATCTATCAGAGTCTGGCATGGCATCGCCGGAATTTATGGCCTGCACTTCCAAAATGAGCTTAAGAGTCCGGTGTGTTTGTGTGTGCAAGTGTCTGTAATGAGCTAGGGATCATAGCGTTTGTTGTGGAGCATGAAACATAGTTCAGTTTGTGCATAGGAAATTGTCATCTGTATGCAATTGGACCATGCTGTATGAGAGTACTCTTTGAGTTATACTATCTTGAGAAATTTTTGTACCAGTTACAATTAATTGAATGTAATCTATTTTTTCTTCAAGAAATAAGCAGCATGCGTTTGTTTTCATCTAATACAAGAGGATTAATCTTCAGGCTAGTTCTTATGGGTGGTTAATGGCTCATTGAAGAACTAATGCAGTTTGAATAATGGAACAGCATCCCTCATCTTTGTTCTGATGCATCATTTGCAACTTCATAGATAAACTGGAGATTAAAGATTTACAAACATTTACAAACCTTGCAACTTACAGAGAACTAATTCAATTCACGTCTGATCTTCATTCTGATGCATCACTTCGCCACCAATTTACAAACACCTGCAAGGGCTTTTTTAATGCCTTAAATGGAGAAATCATGTGCAAATTTTATGGATTAAATATATAATTCACATTTCACCTTTTTCTGAATGTCGTGTTCACCCTTTCCATACAGTTTCCAGCAAGCTTTCACAGCAGAAATTTTTTGCCATCCTTATAGGCTTTTTTATTTAAGTTGGTAACTTACGGTTGATACAAATCATCCATGACGACAATGACAAAACAGTTGAAAGGAAAAGAAGAAAAAGAACGTTAACCCAAGCCTACCGGTTGCATGTCATAAATAGAGATACATTATAGAAAAAGACGAGAACAAAACAACCATATCAAAATCAGTCTCATGAGCAAAGCTAAGATAAACATACATAACGAAGATCATATATTACATTGTTATACTTTCGAATTAGCTTATTACATACGATAAGCTATGATAACTACACCAATAATTACAACAAACATAATATTAAATGTCATTGCACATGTTAAACATCCACATATGAAAGCGGCGTTGAACAATTCACTTCGTCTACCTACATCTTCATGTCCTATATTATGTCGTCTACCTTCAGCTCCATGTCCTATGATCTGTCGTTCTCTGCTACCATCCCTATCAGCATTTCTCAGAGCCGCACCTTGATCTGAAGTCTCTCCCTGTAGTGTCACCTTCGATCTTTGACTTTGTCCAATGGAAGTGATCATGTCTTGACCCCCCATATCAGTACGAATTTCCTTGAATTGAGCATTCCAATACTCCACGGCCTCTTCGTACGTGTTGAAGCCCTTAAACACCACATTATGAAATCCTTGAACATGCTGCCTACATTCTTCCCAACTGCCAAAAAATCCGCGTTGCCGTCCATTCCTCACAACATAAATTTTTTTTGCCATTTCTACCTACAAAATTCCCATACAAAATGAAAACATCAGCTCCCTGAGGGAAGATCGTGACATGATGTTGATCCAAGTTTTGTTGACAACAGTCCCATACAAATTGAAAACATAAGCTCACATACAAAATAATGTTTGAATTGCTACTGTAATCAGTCTTCTTACAAATAACAATAAAGCTATGCTAGGGCTGAAATGATGACCATGATAGGGCTGAAACCCTAAATCTATGCTGCGAGATGTATCGTAAAACAAAATTGGAATGAAGCAAACTACATTGATTTTGAAACAAAGGGTTTTAGAAAATTTTACCCTCAAATTTTACCGTCGACGTCGACTGTGGGAGACTGAGAAGAAGGGAGGAGGATAGCTGAGTTCGATGGGGGTTACACTGTGCTGCGGTGGCTGAGAAGGGGCTCGTAGATCAGAGGTGGAGATCGGTCGGCGGGAGTTGCAGGTAGGCCAAGCCTCAGTCGAGAGCGAGGTCGATCGATGGGCGAGATGAGATCGGAACAAGGGCACAAGAACACGCGAGGGAGGAGAAGCAAGGGTGAGTGTTTATTTTGGGCCCTCACGACTGCGAGCTTCCGGCGAGAGGAGATCGGACCTATGAGAGAGGATTTGCACGAGGGAGGAGGAGCGAGAATTTGGGATATTTTTTTTGAGCAGCAGCTTGAGCGTAGGAATTCGTAATGGCCCGCTCGTAATTCCTACGAAGATTACGAAATGGCACGCTCGTAATTCCTACGAAGATTACGACAATTCCCTTCGAACTCCCAATTACTGATATCTGCCCTTGGATCTTATCGTGCGGCTGTGGGAGAAAACGCCACAGGGGGGGCTATCTGCGGCTGTGCGCAGGCACAGTTTACCGTATATATATATATATATATCAATGTTCTAAGAAGTGAGGGACGACGTCCCCCAACACCAATGGCAAGCCAAAGCCGTGTGATATTAATCCATTCAATGTTCTAAGAAGGGGAAATAATTGACGACTAGGAGCCTCCTTGCTTGATGATCCCAGCGATGCCATAGATTCAGACAATGAGTCTTATGACTATTATTAATGAAGCTTGGCATGAGGAACAAGAGGAGTTGAAACAGAATAGTAAGGAACGGAAAAAACAAAAGAGCAAAGGGGGTGCGGCATCGTCGAAGGACACTAGAAAAACCTCTAGAATTAATAAGGATGTTGAACTTCCCCTTCCCTCCACTCAATGACTGTGCTCATTTGGAATACTCGGGGGCTTAATAACATCGCTAGACGGAGTGAGCTCAAAGACCGTGTTCGTAAACATGCACCCTCTCTGGTTGGGCTTCTTGAAACCAAGGTTGTTGAAAATAATGCCCACAGAATCCTCAAGTGCTTCCCGAAGAATTGGCTATCTGTTGACAATCATTGTGCTCATCATAAAGGGCGCATTGTCTTGTGTATAATCCTGATATGTGGAAGTGTATGGTTGAAGGTTTGACTGCTGAGCATCTCTCCATGAAATGTATTAATGCTGCGGGCTTTACTATGATGGCGACTATTGTCTACACGTCTAACTCCTATCAAGAACGTAGACCCCTATGGAATGTGGCCACTGCCAGCAATTATAAAAGTATCCCTTGGATCATTGGGGGTGACTTCAATTGTGTCAGATACGCTATGGATAAGGTGGGGGGTAGGTTGATTGATGGGCTTATGGTTGATGAGTTTAATGACTGCATGAATACCAGCGCCCTCATGGAACTTAAAACTGTTAGCAATACTTTGAGTTGGACCAATCGTAGTATTGGGCAAAGGCGTATTACTGCCACTCTGGATCGTTCTTTCTGTAATAGCTCTTGGATGGATGTTCTCACGTCTTCTTACTGTGAATACATTGCTGGTGGTACTAGTGATCACTCCATCCTTATTATTCACACCCATCAAATTGGGGGGTGCTGACCCTAAACCTTTCAAATTTTTCAATGCCTGGCATCGCAGCCCTGAGTATCTCAATGTGCTGAAAGAGCAGTGGTGCATCATGGTTAATGGTTGTCTGATGATACGTCTGGTCGCCAAGCTTAAAAATCTGAAAATTGGGCTTAAGTGTTTTGGAGCAGCTTTTAGAGAAGCCAATGACGTGGTTAAAATTCGTACTGAGCTTGCTACTATTCAAAATAATCATAATCTGGGTTTATGTGTTGAGCTACAAAAGAAAGAGTATATTCTAATAAAACATCTGGCTGAGGCTATTGATATTAAAGAATCCAATCTTAAGCAGAAAAGTAGGTAAGATTGGCTGCATCTCGGGGACCGTAATTCTCGGTTCTTTTAAACGGCTATGAGGGCTAGGCAAAGCCATAATAATCTTGGGCACCGTATTTCTATTGATGGCTCACACAACAGTTCTATTGATTTTCTTAAAGTTGATGCTCCTGAGTTTTACTCTAGCTTATATAACCAGAATGATTACTAAAGGGTTTTCCCCTGTCTTATCACTAAAAGCGTTCTTACTAAAGATGCTGCTAACTGGGTTGAAAGACCGGTGCTTGCTGAGGAGGTTAAAATGTTGTTTCCTAAATTGGGGCTGACAAGGCCCCTGGCCCTGATGGATTCAATGACTTTTTATATCAAAATTCGTGGGACGTCATTGGCAAGGATGTCACCACTGCTGTTCTTAATATTTTCAAATCTGGGAAGATATATCGGCAGATCAATCACACTTTTTTAACGCTCATACCCAAGAGTGCCCATGCTTCAAGGCTTGGAGACTACAGACTGATATCATGTTGTAATGTGCTATACAAGATTATAAGCAAAATTCTCTGCAACCGATTGAGTAGAGTGGTTATTGAGCTTATTTCACCTAATCAAGCTGCCTTTCTCTAAGACCGGTTACTGGCTGATTGTGTGTTGCTCGCTCATAAGCATATAAGGACTTTCAATAATCCTATGGGTGCTCGGGCCTGTCTCAAATTGGACTTACGTAAAGCTTTTGATAGTGTTAACAGAGAATTTGTCTATTATATGCTGCATCGGATGGGGTTCAAGCACAAATTCATCAGCTGGATTTGTGAATGTATCTCTACTCCCTCTTTCTCTGTCATGATTGATGGTTCCCCTTATGGTATTTTCCAGTCTAATAGGGGGCTGAGGTAGGGAGACCCACAATCCCCTTATCTTTTCGTGATCGTTATGGAGGCTTTTTCCTTGCTCATGGCAAAAGCCAATGCCACTCGGAGTATTATGCCTATGAATAGAGTCGGGCCGGTCACTCATCTTCTCTTTGAGGATGACTTGCTGGTTTTTTGTAGAGCTAACTCTAAATCCTTTAAGGGGTTAAGAGACCTCCTCTCTGTTTTCAAATCCTTCTATGTGCTTGAGGTTAACTGGAATAAAAGTGCTGGCATTTTTAGTAAGGGCATCAGGGGGCCTGGCAGTCTTGCTGATATCTTAGGTATTCGTCGCGTGCAATCCCTATCCACGTATTTGGGGCTCCCTCTTTCTACAAAGTACCCTAACGCCTCTATGTATGGTCGTCTGATTGATATATGCAAGAGTAGGTTGCAGGGGTGGTCTTCATCCTTATTATCCATTGCTAAGCATATTGAACTTGTCAAATCTGTTATCTATGGCATGGTGGGGTTTTGGATGCAGGCCTTCCGTATTCCTAAAAATGTTCTTCGCTCTATTACCTCCATGTGCAGAAAATTTATTTGGGGGAGAAATCACCTCTGGGCTTGGAATGATATGTGTGCTCCCAAACAGGGGGGAGTGGGAATTAGAAGTTTCCCCGAGCTTAACAATGCTTATGGTGTTAAACTGACATGGCACATGCTTACGCATGGTGGAATCTGGGCTTCTTACTTGAGGAATTAGTATATGAGTAATACGGGGTTATTTCTGCCTAAGACTCATCCTATGCAATCTAGAACCTAGAAATTCATTCTTCATTGTCTGGAATTCACTAAAAACTTACCAAGCATAATGTCAAAGATGGTACCACTACACTATTCTGGTATGATAATTGGCTTCCATGTGGCCCTCTTGGAGACTCTTATGAGGTCCCTGCTGGGGAGGAGAGGTATATGGTTAGTGATTACTGGACTGATGAGGGTTGGGCAGATAGCATTTCTCTTCTTCCCGTTCGCCACATCATCAATATGGTGGCTTTGACCGCTGGCAATGACTCTTGGTCCTGGGTTTCTAAGTCTCCATCTCTTCGCAATGCTTGGGATGGTTCTCGGGCTATTAAACCTCTCTTTCCTTATTACAAGGTGGTCTGGTTTCAGGGGCATATCCCCAAGATAGCTATCACCTTACTGCGAGCTTTCCACGGAAAACTTCTTACCCGTGACAAGCTCGTACAATGGGGAGTGCCTACTTCACCCTTCTGTGTCTTATGTTCTCACAATATTCATAAAGATAGGGATCATAAATTTTTTGAATGCAGTTATACTAATTACATCCTTTGCAGGAGTTTCCTCAAATTGGGGGTCACCTCTACTTTGCCAGCTTCCCTGGCAGGAATAGGTGATTTGATACTTTCTCAATTTCATAGAAAGGACAACATGGGAAGGTTGGTCAGGACGGTCCTGGCTGTGATGACTTGGCACATTTGGAGAGAGAGAAACAGGAGAATTTTTGAAGGTACTAGCCAGATGCAGACTCTTCTATTTGAGAACATGGCTGATGATGTCCGTATTGCCTTGAGGCAAGTGGATTGGGACGATCACGATGCTGATAGTGAGCCCCCTTCAAATTGGGGGTTATTAGACTAGTTGATCTTATCATGTAATCTTTGTTTCCTTTTTGGCTCTTCGAATAACGGAAGGGGTTAAGTATTGGTGGGGGTGACGGTGCATGTGCCCTTGCCCCGCTTTACAAACTTCCTTCTTCCATCCGTGAGTCTTGTACTTTTTCGTGTGATTCAATAAAGACGCAAAGCATATTCTCCATATATATATATATATATATATATATATATATATATATATATATATATATACTAGCCATAACCCGTGCCCGTATGGCACTGTTCATTTAAGATATCCCCCTCCTCAAAAGCTTAGTTCCCCTGTAAATTTTGATCATCCCAGAAAATTTAGTTCCTCCCAAATAACTTAGTTTCTCCCAAAATTTAGTACCTCCAAATTTAGTTATTCACCCCTTAAAATATTGGATCTCCTAATTTTAAACAAACAGCAATAATTAAAGCATAATAATTGTTATTTTGTTCTGCCAAGAGTTTTAGTTTCACCGAAAATTTAGGTCCCAAAGAGTATTTAGTTACCCAAAAATTTTAGTTTCCACTAAAATTGAGTTCCCTTTAGAGTTAATCCATGCCCTAAGGGCACAATTCGTTTAAAATATTCTCCCTCCAAATCTTAGATCCCCTAATTTTAAACAAACAACAATAATAAATCCGAAATATGTGTTATATAGTTTTCCTCAAAAAATTTCGGCCCCACCAAAATTTAGTTCCTCGCAGAAAATTAAGTTTTCAAAAATTTTAGTTTCTCCAAAAAGTTAGTTCCCTTAAGTTTTAACCCATGTCCATATGGCACGGTTCATTTAAAATATATTCCCAGTCAAAAGCTTGGTCCCCTAATTTTAAATCAACAACAATAAGTAAAGCACCAAAATTTAGTCCACTAGATAATATAGTTTCCCATAGTGTTTGTTTAGTTTCCCCCAAAAATTTTAGTTCCTCCAAAATTTAGATGTATCCATGAACGAATTTTGTTATATCAAAGAAGTTTGGAGCAAGTGGCATGCATTTATATCATGAAGCAAGCTTATTGAATAGGTGTAGGCAGTCTCTGGTAAATTTGTGTTTTTGAATAAAGTCTTCAACTTTAACTTCATATATTTGTGTGTTATCGTAAAGTTATCTTCTCTAATTTCTGTCGTGACATTTCCCATCCTCGAGCCAGGAGCTAAGACAATGCAAGATGCATGAACGCAACAAATACACATGTTACTGGTAAAACAAAAAATATTCCATAATATCTCTCGTTGTTTCTATTGAGCTTATTCTGTATCAAACCATATTGCAATCATGTTAATCAAGATAGGAGAAGCAAAGTGGTGTGAATTATTCTACGTAAGAGTTAATGCCCAATGCTTTGTTACTTTAGATGGAGATTGAACAAAATGCAAGCTAAAGGAACGCTTTAATACAATAACTTGTTGTGTAAAGATTTGTTTGGTTCTCTTTGCAACTAAAAATGAGAAACTCAGCGTGCACCTTAACTTGGATCATTGTACTTGTGCTTTTTACTTCAAGCATCAAAAATCCATGCCATAGCAAAAGCAAAAGCATGAACATTAGTAGAAACATCAACAAAATTCATAATTCAGAAGTCCAAATGCAGCTACATATAGTTATATACTCCAAAGCTACCCATCCCTGGCAATTGCCAATACAATAGTAAATCAACAATACCACGACACTGATCATAACCCACTAAAACCTAAACAAAAGGTAAAACAAAAAATAAGTTTCCAAGTACTGCAACCTGCAAATGAATAAAATAATTCAAATGACCAAAATCCCATCTACAGTTAGCCACAAATCCAAACTGAATTGAGAACCATAACCAAATTAATCTCCAACAAAGGGAATTTCTGCAACAGGAAGCTCTCCATCTTGCCCCATGGCTTCGCCATAAAATCCAGTGATGCATCTCTGACGACGTCAAACAATTGCGCTTGTTGTAACCGAAGATGGTGAGCCTCTCCTGAACAAATTTGAAGCTTACCCGCAACAAAACTAACAATGACACATGACATCAATCTGATTCCAATTCCACTGTAAAACATAAAAAATAGCATCTAATTCAAATATTTTAGGAGTTGTAAAAACCAAATAACATCATAAAACATTAGGCCAACAAACCAAGGTCCCAAAATGGTTAGAGATGGGCTTCTCATCTCTTTTAAGTTACAACATTAACCAAAACCAAGCTAAACAACTGGCACAACAATAAATTATATGAAATATAACTCCTATCCGCCTCCTGGTATTGCTTCGAACAGCGACGTCACTTCAGTGCTTCAAAACCGAATAGCTAAGATTAGAAATTATATCTACAACGTAGTAATAGTGGACATAAGACATGGTATTAATCATTTACGGGTTAATTTCTACAAATTGAAATTAGGAATAAGGGAAAAAGAAAAAACTTATTTCTTGTATCAGTCAAGAAAGATTTTTAAATGAAAAGGAGAAGCATAATGAAAATTGTGTTTATCTTAGGATAAACATGTTTCAATGTGACATTAGACCTAAATGCTAATGCATAAGTTTCAAAATTTCTGGCACAGATAGAATCCGTAACTTAAAAAATATGTTCAGAATTCATTCTACGGATATTGAGCTGCACCAATGCATCAATGCATGACTAAACATGTTGATTGGTTGTACCATCATGGTTCATATCTCGCTCTCACATTTATATATAATGAACATCCAAGAATATTGAAATTTTATAAGAGGAAATGTTGAAATTGTGGAGAGAATTTTTAGACAACAAAAAATATTAAATAGAAGTGCGTGTTGTTGAACAATACTTGCCCAAAACATGTACACATCCTGACATTCTACCATAATTCACCAACGGAATCCACAGAGCAGGACATGATAATGTAAATGTAAATGTAAATGTAAATCAAAATCAAAATGTAAATGTAAATCAAGCAATAACAGAGATCACTTATATAAACAGCCAATAACAAAAACTTAAGCAAAATGTAAATGAAAATCAAATGAACGGAAACTTGCGACTTACAATCAAAATGACACGCGACTTCTCTTATATCGATGGAGGGTGGGGCTTGCAACTGAGGCATCGGCGTTTGGAGTTCTCTTAGATCTGTACCGCAAAGGCGATCGATGGTGTAAAGCTCAAAATCATCAAGGCAAACTTCAAGAGTCGGGGCGGATCGGTAGAGATGGAGGCTCGTAGCTGAGGCATGGTCCAACCTAATGTGCAAAAAACTCAAGCACGTATCACGTTAATTGAGTTATGTAGAAAAGGTAGACGTCAATGCACCCAAGACTGAACAATTGATTGTACTGTTTTTACATAACATGCTCATTTGCTAAAAATAATTTCTACTCCAAACTATATCAAATATGCATAGGCGTAACAAAATCTGTAAATCCTTAACAAAATCTGACTTGTAACAAAATATGAGCAGTATAAACTAATACCTCTAGGGTTGAGGCTTATTTTGTGGAATAATTGCATTCATGTATTATGGAATAATTGCAAATTAAGTTCTATAGTGTGATGTTACGTTCTGTTATGCGACAAAAACTTCTGTAATGGCTAAAACTTCCAAAAGCTAACCCAAAATAAGCTTCAACGCAGAAGTTAGATTGGATATCTATAAAGGCTTTACATATCTTGACAAAAAAACTCAAAATAGATCAGGGAATAATTGCAATAGCTCTTCCAAAAGCTTAAAAACTTCTGATTGCTGAGTATGCAAAAAAATGAATGATTTTATAGTTGATTCAGAGGGCAAAATGCTTGCAAATGCAAATACTTTCTGATTGTGTTCTATTCTTACAGATTCTTAAAGAGCCTTTTAATGGATATATCTAGAATAATATCATAGAATCTAGTATATACTTCTATTGTTCTGGCAAGAGCATTATTCCTTGTGACAATAGGTGCATGACGAAACACAGGCAAATCTCCACCACAAACAGATTCAAAAAAAATCCATGTCAAACTTGTCACTGGAGACCAAAAATTGAACCCAAAATATAAGAGATCGCCCATCAAATATCAATGATTACCCATCAACGATCGCCTCTTGGGATTTTCTGCTGATATGTAGCGAAAAATCAACTAATATTTTAATAAGAAGTAACTAAACAAACAAAATCAAAGCATATACCAAAAGTTACCATACCATCTTCATATTTTATATTGACATCAAGATTCAATTCCTCTATCAAATACTTGCACACCTCAGTCCTCCATTCCCTTGCATCTGAGTGAAGAGCTATAAAACAAATTAAACAACATTAAAACATGAAAGCTATAAACCACAAAATTTAGAAAAACTGAAATCATTCAAAGATCAAGCTGACTCTTAAAGAGCTCAAGGTTCAATGTATATATGAGAATTTAAGAAGGTTTTAACAAAATTTCAGAATGAAACTACTTACTACATAACAATTTCAATGTATATATAGGAATTTATATCATTATTTATAAAGGAAAAACTCAACCAATACTTACCAAGTCTTATCTCTTAAATTAATTAATTTATATCAATCTATATCATACATTTCAGCTAAGATTACAAATTCAATTATCTTATTAGCTATAACTTGTTTCCCATATCAATAAAATTTCCAAAATGAGCTCAATACACTAATCTTTTATTTCACGGGATCAAAAGCTGTGCAAAGATTGAATCTAAGGCAAACAAAAACTAATATTGGATCAACTAAAACCTAACCCAATTGAACAGAGCAATCAATCTCCTCACAGTAACAATGATTTAAGAAAGAATTTTACATCAAAAGAAATCAGAATAAGGACTAAAGTCAAAACAGGAAGCATGAACCTGATCTTGATCATTCCAATTAAACATCATAGAAGAATCAATAGAACCAACACTTGTGCAGATCGATCGACCATAGCTTGATTTGAACACATATCTTATTTTTTTAAAAAAATAACACACAAACGCACATAACTTCTCTAGTATAAGGGGTTTAAAGGGAGTTGCGACGATTGCGGTAGTGTAGGGCAATCGGGTGCGTGAGTAAGTGTGACGGTGGCGGTTGTTGAGGGGGGAGAGTGTGTGTGTGCGCGCGTGCTCGCAGTGATGGTCACTCTTAGACATGGTCTCGCTCTCGATCTTGGTGATTTTGAAAAAAATGGAGCTATAGAAAAAAATGGCACATGGATAAAGATCTTGGTAACAACAATTTTTTCATCGCTAAAAGGGAAGAAAAGCCTTAAAATGTACCTTTTTCCCTTTTAGCCTTAGATATAAAAGGGAAGTAGATGGGATGATCAGTAAAAATGGTACATTTTAAGGCTTTTCTTCTCTTTTAGCAATGTAAAAATTGTTGTTACCAAGATCTTTATCCATATGCCATTTTTTTTCTATAGCTCCATTTTTTTCAAAATCACCAAGATCGAGAGCGAGACCATGTCTGAGAGTGACCATCACTGCGAGCGCGTGCGCGCGCGCGCGCGCACACTCTCCCCCCCCCCCCCCCTCAACAACCGACACTGCCACACTTACTCACGCACCCGATTGCCCTACACTACCGCAATCGCTGTAACTCCCTTTAAACCCCTTATACTAGAGAAGTTATGTGTGTTTATGTGTTATTTTTAAAAAAAATAAGATATGTGTTCAAATCAAGCTATGGTCGATCGATCTGCACAAGTGTTGGTTCTATTGATTCTTCTATGATGTTTAATTGGAATGATCAAGATCAGGTTCATGCTTCCTGTTTTGACTTTAGTCCTTATTCTGATTTCTTTTGATGTAAAATTCTTTCTTAAATCATTGTTACTGTGAGGAGATTGATTGCTATGTTCAATTGGATTAGGTTTTAGTTGATCCAATATTAGTTTTTGGTTGCCTTAGATTCAATCTTTGCACAGCTTCTGATCCTATGAAATGAAAGATTAGTGTATTGAGCTCATTTTGGAAATTTTATTGATATGGGAAACAAGTTATAGCTAATAAGATAATTGAAGTTGTAATCTTAGCTGAAATGTATGATATAGATTGATATAAATTAATTAATTTAATAGATAAGACTTGGTAAGTATTGGTTGAGTTTTTCCTTTATAAATAATGATATAAATTCCTATATATACATTGAAATTGTTATGTAGTAAGTAGTTTCATTCTGAAATTTTGTTAAAACCTTCTTAAATTCTTATATATACATTGAACCTTGAGATCTTTAAGAGTCAACTTGATCTTTGAATGATTTCATTTTTTCTAAATTTTGTGGTTTATAGCTTTCATGTTTTAATGTTGTTTAATTTGTTTTATAGCTCTTCACTCAGATGCAAGGGAATGGAGGACTGAGGTGTGCAAGTATTTGATAGAGGAATTGAATCTTGATGTCAATATAAAATATGAGGATGGTATGGTAACTTTTGGTATATGCTTTGATTTTGTTTGTTTAGTTACTTTTTATTAAAATATTAGTTGATTTTTCACTACATATCAGCAGAAAATCCCAAGAGGCGATCGTTGATGGGTAATCACTGATATTTGATGGGTGATCTCTTATATTTTGGGTTCAATTTTTGGTCTCCAGTGACAAGTTTGACATGGATTTTTTTTGAATCTGTTTGTGGTGGAGATTTGCCTGTGTTTCGTCATGCATCTATTGTCACAAGGAATAATGCTCTTGCCAGAACAATAGAAGTATATACTAGATTCTATGATAGTATTCTAGATATATCCATTAAAAGGCTCTTTAAGAATCTGTAAGAATAGAACACAATCAGAAAGTATTTGATTTGCAAGCATTTTGCCCTCTGAATCAACTATAAAATCATTCATTTTTTTGCATACTCAGCAATCAGAAGTTTTTAAGCTTTTGGAAGAGCTATTGCAATTATTCCCTGATCTATTTTTTAGTGTTTTTGTCAAGATATGTAAAGCCTTTATAGATATCCAATCTAACTTCTGCGTTAAAGCTTATTTTGGGTTAGCTTTTGGAAGTTTTAGCCATTACAAAAGTTTTTGTCGCATAACAGAACGTAACATCACACTATAGAACTTAATTTGCAATTATTCCATAATCCATGAATGCAATTATTCCACAAAATAAGCCTCAACCCTAGAGGTATTAGTTTATACTGCTCATATTTTGTTACAAGTCAGATTTTGTTAAGGATTTATAGATTTTGTTACGCCTATGCATATTTGATATAGTTTAGAGTAGAAATTATTTTTAGCAAATGAGCATGTTATGTAAAAACAGTACAATCAATTGTTCAGTCTTGGGTGCATTGACGTCTACCTTTTCTACATAACTCAATTAACGTGATACGTGCTTGAGTTTTTTGCACATTAGGTTGGACCATGCCTCAGCTACGAGCCTCCATCTCTACCGATCCGCCCCGACTCTTGAAGTTTGCCTTGATGATTTTGAGCTCTACACCATCGATCGCCTTTGCCGTACAGATCTAAGAGAACTCCAAACGCTGATGCCTCAGTTGCAAGCCCCACCCTCCATCGATATAAGAGAAGTCGCGTGTCATTTTGATTGTAAGTCGCAAGTTTCCGTTCATTTGATTTTCATTTACATTTTGCTTAAGTTTTTGTTATTGACTGTTTATATAAGTGATCTCTGTTATTGCTTGATTTACATTTACATTTTGATTTTGATTTACATTTACATTTACATTTACATTATCATGTCCTGCTCTGTGGATTCCGTTGGTGAATTATGGTAGAATGTCAGGATGTGTACATGTTTTGGGCAAGTATTGTTCAACAACACGCACTTCTATTTAATATTTTTTGTTGTCTAAAAATTCTCTCCACAATTTCAACATTTCCTCTTATAAAATTTCAATATTCTTGGATGTTCATTATATATAAATGTGAGAGCGAGATATGAACCATGATGGTACAACCAATCAACATGTTTAGTCATGCATTGATGCATTGGTGCAGCTCAATATCCGTAGAATGAATTCTGAACATATTTTTTAAGTTACGGATTCTATCTGTCCCAGAAATTTTGAAACTTATGCATTAGCATTTAGGTTTAATGTCATATTGAAACATGTTTATCCTAAGATAAACACAATTTTCATTATGCTTCTCCTTTTCATTTAAAAATCTTTCTTGACTGATACAAGAAATAAGTTTTTTCTTTTCCCTTATTCCTAATTTCAATTTGTAGAAATTAACTCGTAAATGATTAATACCATGTCTTATATCCACTATTACTATGTTGTAGATATAATTTCTAATCTTAGCTATTCTGTTTTGAAGCACTGAAGTGACGTCGCTGTTCGAAGCAATACCAGGAGGCGGATGGGAGTTATATTTCATATAATTTATTGTTGTGCCAGTTGTTTAGCTTGGTTTTGGTTAATGTTGTAACTTAAAAGAGTCGAGATGCCCATCTCTAACCATTTTGGGACCTTGGTTTGTTGGCCTAATGTTTTATGATGTTATTTGGTTTTTACAACTCCTAAAATATTTGAATTAGATGCTATTTTATTATGTTTTATAGTGGAATTGGAATCAGATTGATGTCATGTGTCATTGTTAGTTTTGTTGCGGGTGGGCTTCAAATTTGTTCAGGAGAGGCTCACAATCTTCGGTTACAACAAGCGCAATTGTTTGACGTCGTCGGAGATGCATCACTGGATTTTAAGGCGAAGCCATGGGGCAAGATGGAGAGCTTCCTGTTGCAGAAATTCCCTTTGTTGGAGATTAATTTGGTTATGGTTCTCAATTCAGTTTGGATTTGTGGCTAACTGTAGATGGGATTTTGGTCATTTGAATTATTTTATTCATTTGCAGGTTGCAGTACTTGGAAACTTATTTTTTGTTTTACCTTTTGTTTAGGTTTAGTGGGTTATGATCAGTGTCGTGGTATTGTTGATTTACTATTGTATTGGCAATTGCCAGGGATATGTAGCTTTGGAGTATATAACTATATGTAGCTGCATTTGGACTTCTGAATTTTGAATTTTGTTGATGTTTCTACTAATATTCATGCTCTTGCTTTTGCTATGGTATGGATTTTTTATGCTTGAAGTAAAAATCACAAGTACAATGATCCAAGATAAGGTGCACGCAGAGTTTCTCATTTTTAGTTGCATAGAGAACCAAACAAATCTTTACACAACAAGTTATTGTATTAAAGCGTTCCTTTAGCTTGCATTTTGTTCAATCTCCATCTAAAGTAACAAAGCATTGGGCATTAACTCTTACGTAGAATAATTCACACCACTTTGCTTCTCCTACCTTGATTAACATGATTGCAATATGGTTTGATACAGAATAAGCTAAATAGAAACAGCGAGGGATATTATGGAATATTTTTTGTTTTACCAGTAACATGTGTATTTGTTGCATTCATGCATCTTGCACTGATCTTAGCTCCTGGCTCGAGGCTGGGAAATGTCACGACAGAAATTAGAGAAGATAAGTTTACGATAACACACAAATATATGAAGTTAAAGTTGAAGACTTTATTCGAAAACACAAATTTACCTGAGACTGCCTACACCTATTCAATAAGCTTGCTTCATGATATATGCAGGCCACTTGCTCCAAACTTCTGTGATATAACAAAATTCGTTCATGGATATATCTAAATTTTGGAGGAACTAAAATTTTTGGGGGAAATTAAACAAACAATATGGGAAACTATATTGTCTAGGGGACTAAATTTTGGTGCTTTACTTATTGTTGTTGATTTAAAATTAGGGGACCAAGCTTTTGAGCGGGAATATATTTTAAATGAACCGTGCCATATGGACATGGGTTAAAACTTAAGGGAACTAACTTTTTGGAGAAACTAAAATTTTTGAAAACTTAATTTTCTGCGAGGAACTAAATTTTGGTGGGGCCGAAATTTTTTGAGGAAAACTATATAACACATATTTCGGATTTATTATTGTTGTTTGTTTAAAATTAGGGGATCTAAGATTTGGAGGGAGAATATTTTAAACGAATTGTGCCCTTAGAGCATGGATTAAATCTAAAGGGAACTCAATTTTAGTGGAAACTAAAATTTTTGGGTAACTAAATACTCTTTGGGACCTAAATTTTCTGTGAAACTAAAATTCTTGGCAGAATGAAATAAAAATTATTATGCTTTAATTATTGCTGTTTGTTTAAAATTAGGAGATCCAATATTTTAAGGGGTGAATAACTAAATTTGGAGGTACTAAATTTGGGAGAAACTAAGTTATCTGGGAGGAACTAAATTTTCTGGGATGATCAATATTTACAAGGGAACTAAGCTTTTGAGGAGAGGGATATCTTAAATGAACAGTGCCCTACGGACACGGGCTATGGCTAGTATATATATATATATATATGACATGTAAGTGGTAGTCTTTATTAATATCTGAGATAGATACATATATACAAGCTAGAATACACCAGAGGGATGGTAGGAGGAGCGGGGATAGGGCACAAGCGCCGTCACCGTCTACACCCTACATTCCTTCCAAGAAGTACCTAGCAAACAAAACAAAAGCTAGTCATATATACAGATTATCCATTGTCAAGGAAACCCCAATTAGAGAAAGGGTTATCAGCTGAAGGGAAGTCTTTTTCAACATTACGAAGAATGATGCGGACATCCGACGCTATATCGTCAAATAGAGCAAATTTTCCTATTACTATGCCATCGAATATCCTCATGTTGCACTGCTTCCATATGTGCCAGACCATAGAAGCCAGCACGATTTTCGCCAGTACCCCAACACAATCTGATTTTTTGTAAAGAGAAAGAATCAAGTCGCCGACTCCCTCAAGGGAAAATGGCATAACCCCCGAATGCCCCAACTTGAGAAGGCTTCTTGCAAGGATGTATCTACTATAGTCACACTCAAAGAATATATGTTGGGAACTTTCGGCAGCAGTAGAATTACAGAAAACACAACTTCCAACAGCCGTGACCCCCCCACTTAGAAAGTCGGTCCATTGTAGGCAACTTTTTGCGAAATGCCCTCAGCAATGTTATAGCCATCTTAGGCACCTGCTTAGCATGCCAAATCACTGTTGCGTAAATAAATGGAGGCCATGTAACTTGCGCCCCCTCCCAGGCATCACGAAGGGTGAATCTCAGCCCGGAGATCCAGCTCCAACTATCAGTGCCTGGAACAAGATTGATTCCTTGGAGAATTGGTAGCAGGCTGCTAATGTATAGAGATGAAGTCCAATTTCCATTAGCCCAATAATCACTTACAAGAGCATTTTCAGACCCAGTGGAAGGTTCATAATGTCGATATAGAGGGCCGGTAGGGTGCCAATTGTCAAACCAAAAAAACATAGTAGAACCATCTTTGACCAATCGTTTGATAAGTTTTTGAGAAATGGGATGATGCCTAAGCATGAATTTCCACGTACCTGATTGAGTTGGTCCTGATATAGCAGAATAAAATCTAGAGTCGGGTCCATGATTTTTCCGCATGAATTTAGCCCATAACCCATTAGAAGCAAGGTATCTCCATATCAAACGAACACCAAAGGCTGAATTTAAATCTTTTAGCATTCTCAGACCAACCCCGCCTCTTTGGGACACAGAGATCCTTCCAGGCCCAAGAGTGTAATTTCCCTCAGATAAACCTCCTGCAAGCCGAATTAATTGCACGAACAACAGTGATTGGAAGGCAATATGCTTGCATCCAGAATCCAACCATGCCGTAAATCACTGAACGTACTAACTCGATCCTTCCATAGATGGACAGTAAGGAGGAAGATAACCCCTGAAATATGTGTGTGTGTGTGTGTGTGTGTGTGTGTGTGTGCGCGCGCGCTTATGAATATGATATCAAATGATAATGATATATGTTTAATGTGCTCATATTAATATGTCATGATTTTATTTGCATGCTTCATGATTATATTAGTTACCACATTATGAAATGATGATGGCAATGAAATGATGTGTATGGTAAATAAGACCGTGGAACTGTTAAATGATGGGCTTTGCTCCAGGATAAAGAGTGAGAATTATTGAATGTAATAAACAATCTGGAAGACTCGGTCTACCCTGAGCTAGTTGAGAATTCCAGACTTTGGGTTTGGGGGAAACATTGTGTAAAAAGGTAAGCTTAAGGACTGGACTAGCTATGTATCTCACTCGCACTCTAGGCAGCCGTCAGGGGAGTTGGCCAAGTTGGAGAGGCCCATGGTGTACTCGTGATGCACCATAAGGTAATTGAAATGACATGATATTCTCACTACCGACTGGGGGAGTTACGAGAGGTCCCATTTGTCACAGCGCTTGTGTCGCTGGCGGGTACCACTTTTTAACCCACCCTGCGTGAGGTCCAGTTCCTTGTGTCCTACATTTTACTCGGGTTTCCAAAGTATAATTATAACTGAAAATTTTCTGAATCATCATCTGTAATGTTGCAATTATTGTCTGTCTGTGTTTTCTATCATTTTCTACAGTGTTTTCCTATTACGCTCAATACCATGACTGTTGATGTATTATTTTAAATTATGCAAATAGGTCAATGGCATTCTTATCATTGATAGTCTAACCCCTAGTAGTTAGGTAGAACAAATTTGAGACTGGCATATTACCTAAGATTGTTAGATTCCTACTGTGCACAGGTTGATGTGTCCTTCCCCTTTTCTCCCCAGTATTAGAGTTTGAGATGGTAGAGTATGCCCCTAACCAGGAGATTACCCCGAGTTTCAAGCTAGAGGTGGAGCCCTCAGAGGGAAATTTTGTGGAGTTGAGTTCACAGGGGTAGTCTAGGGAGTGAGTTGTACCCCGGTGTGTGGACACTGTTCGTTTGTGGGTTTGTGGAATTTATTTTGGTATCCCCCTTTGTACCTTGTACAATTGATGCATGTAATCTGTAACCTTTTATCTTAATGTATAAATATTCTGTTATCTTTGTGTTATAATCATGCATTATTTGTGTTGGAGTACACTTTCAGTTTTCCTTGTCTATACTATTCCAGCGTGTCGTAGTGGCCTATGAGAAATTATTAATTAATCGTGATTTACTCTTAGTTGTATTTAGATTCAAGTGGGCAAAGCCTTGGGTCTAGATACTTTCATGGCCTTGTCTCTCATCGTTCTCTACGAATACCCAGAAATATTCGTATTTCTACGTATTTCGGAGAACGGGGCATGACATGATGTAGCTACTGACGAGCCACTACCTAGCAAGGAAGTATAGGGGAGATCGATTATCGAATTAATAGTTTTTACCTCTGTTGGGAATCTGTTGTCATAAGTACACTTGACGATGAAGTCAGACAGAGCTTGACCTTTGATGGTTATCATAGGCTTGTAGTGAATGTCGAATTCACTCATCTCGACTCCCCACTTCAGCATCCAACCTGATCGATCTAGTCTCTTTAAATTTTTTTCCAAAGGAGGGTCTGTGAAGACCAGGATGGTATGGGCCAGTAAATAAGGTTGGAGTCTTCTCGCCGAATGAACAAGCACGAAAGCCAACTTCTCAATTCTTTTGTAATTAACTTCGGCCCCTCGAAGGATCTGACTCACATAGTAGATCGATCATTGTACTCGAGATTTTTCCTTGACTAAGGCCGAGTTAAAAGCCTCTTGAGTGGTCACTAGGTAGATGATCAACTAGTCTCCATCATCAGGCTTCATCAAGAGTGGTGGACTGCGAAGATACTCCTTCAGCTCGGAGAAAGCTTATTGCAGTCTGCATCCCACTCAATGGTCTTGCTTTTGCCCTTGGGAAGGGTTATAGCTTTTCTTAAGACCTTGAAGAAATGAAGTGATCTCTCTGCTGACTTTGACAGGAAATGCCCAAGAGCTGCAACCATGCCATTCAGTCTTTGAAGCTCCCTAATTGTGGTCGACTCCTTCATATTGTTTATCGTCGCCATTTTATCACGATTGGCTTCGATTCCTCGGTTTGTAAGCATGAAGCCGAGGAATTTCACAGATCGGACTCCAAATGTATACTTGGTAGGATTCAGTCAGAGATTATATCGTCGGATCTCTGCAAAGGTTTATGCAAGATCTGTGATATGGTCAGTCGGGTTCTTCGACTTGACTAATGACTCGCCCTAAAAGATGCTACTCTCAAGTGTACGAGGTCGGCAAATAATATACCCGGTGAGTATAGGATCGTATCCATGTAGATGGAACTAATCTGTAAATTGACACAAAGAGTCAGAGCATGAAAAGAAATGATGAGAGTTCTAACCACCCTTTGGGGTGAATGGTTGTTTGAACGGGTGAATTGTCTAAATACCATAGAATAAGGGTAATGTCCTAAGGTTTGGATGCAAGAGAAAGAAGGAGTATGGGTGTTTAGGATATCAATAGGATTGCTCGATTGCCTTGCTAAATGTTGGTTCCAAGATAACTCAATCACACATCCATGTCTAGATATGTGGATCGGAAAATGAATTAATTAAGCACACGTGGGGTGCCCCTAATAAAAGCTCTTGAATCAACTTTCACATCCTTTTCAAGGTATGTGAGAGTGGTGCATATAGGTTGTGTTGCACATCACACAACCACCGTTCTGCGACCCCTTTCAAGTAATGCATGATTCAATAAACGGGTTACAACCCACCTAACAATTTGGGTTATTGGGTGAGTTAAACCTCTAAACTATGAAACATGGATTAAGGGGTCTTTCATTCATTTCAAGATATGCAATACCCATGAAACACATAGGTGCGACTATTACGATGCACCACCATTCTTCGGCTCCTCCATGGATAGTGTCAAATCCAATAAAACTTAGGTTTAAGACATCCAACAAAATGGATTAACAAGCGGTGCTGGAAATAAACATTAGCAAAGCAATCAAGACATCCTATATCAATCCATAACATCCACACAAAAGATTTAGCCAATCATATTAAGTATAAACAAAGCATTCATTGAGGTAGAAGCAAATGAACAAGAGTGAGTTGGAAACCTATCACAAATTACAAGCTTCTCAATTCTCCAATCAATCCCAGCAACAACAAAAACGAAATTAAAACACTCAAGATTCACCAAAACCTTAATCCCTCTTTCAAGTGGTAGAAACCCTAAAAATGGCAAAGTATTTGAAGCTCCCTAATTACAGCTGAATCATAGGGTTTTATACTCCCTAGTGATTACATCTCATCCATCCAAAATCACATCAAGGGTCCGATCAAACAGACAAAATTTGGGTTAAGAAAAACCCGTTTTAGCAAGCCAACGTTTGGATGAGATACCATGATCAGGTGCCTAGCCACATGCGCCTGTTGTTGGTCAGGAAGGCGCCTAGATGGCAGGTTGTGAAACTTACAAAAATACTGGGAATCTCCTAGGCAGGCGACTGCTTCGAAACTCACATGTGCCTGTGAGGGACACATGCGCCTATCTTTTGTGCTTCATGTGCCTCCTGTCCCTGTAGCCGAAATTAACAGAACGCTATTTTTCCTATCCTCCAGACGCACGGAAAATCAGGCGCATGCAGTTGAAATGACAGGCACCTGTACAGTGGTCCAAGCACCTATCAAACCTTCTGCAGGCGCATGTGATTGGTGGGACCAAAAAGGTGCTTCTCTCAAGCGCAAGAGTCCGTACAAGTAATATAATCTGGGAGTCCAGATGTCGAATCCTCGGGAGGAAATCTGTTGCAACCACAACTCAAATCAAATAGAAACCCAACGAAAAGAAGCTAACCACTTCAATAATGATGGCGATGGTGTGAAAATGCGTGATGGTGATGTGCGAACAATACGAACAAAGAAAAGTCGTGTACGAAAATATCGACGAAAAATATGCACATGGTATGGGTTCGTTAGGATCAATAATTCGTATTAACTTGGTTGACGAATATAACACAATGAATTCTCTTTTTGAGAGCAATTCACAGGAAAATACTCAATATAACTCAACGAATTCTCCTTTTGGGAGCAATTCATCGGAAGATACCCTTTTGGGGGTTCAAGCACAATATGAATAAGATTGTCGCTAAAGTTATAATACGATATGAAACTCTCTTTTGGAGAGATCAAAAATACGATATGAAACTCTCTTTTAGGAAGATCAAAACTCACCCTTGTGGGGCGATCATCAACTCAATCACTTCTTTTGGAAGATGAAAAAAGACGATTTACGAACAAAGATTACAACTTTAACGACGTTTAACGGTTTAGCACAACAATTATTCAACCAAAAGAACACAAATAATATCCCCTAACTATGCCATACCATGCACAATAAGAAATTAGCTACTCATGGTGCAAGAATAAACAAGTTTCACAACAAAATACATCAATCTAATGGCAAAATACAATAGAAAAGCACCAAATACGGGGTTTAAGTTAAGAAATTTATCACCCAATCTTCAAGTTTAGACACCAAAACTCTCTGGAAATAATAAGAATAGCCTTTGGAATTTTACAGAATTTTTCCCTGGCGAAATACGGCTCCTAGAGCCTCCAATACGCCCAGAATACGCCAGTCTTGCCGAGAATACGCTCAAAAACCCCTAGGAATACCTTAAATAGAGGCATTGCGGGTTTACTATGCTTCACGGGTCGAAACCCGCACCCAATTCTTGTTTAAACCCAAACCCGCAGCCGGATCAATTCTAGACCGTCGATCCAAGCGGGATTTGATGATATGACGCCACGTGTCCTCGTCTATCGGATCTTCTTGCATCCGCGCCCGTTAACTCCGGTGCTTCCGTATTCGCATCGGGGTTCAATCTCTACCGTCCGATCGAGTGATCGGACGGATATCTCGTAGCCACGTCGCCCGTCTAAAAGGAATTTAGAATCAGCCTCGGGCTTAATGCTGACCGTTGGATCAAAATCGTGCGCTCGAGATCACGCCGCTTCGTCGCTTTTGGATTTGATTTTAACGACCACGATTGCACCACGTCAGCCCGCTTGTTTGAATTAAATTCGAAACGCGCAAACGATCGTAGACCGTCCGATGGATAATCAACGCCGCAGAGATAGCCACGTCGCCCGCGAGATAGATCTGTGCGGCTTCGATCAGCGCCGTTGGATCGAGATCCAACGGCGTAGAAAAAGCCGCGTCGCCTTGTTCGTGTGGGCCGTAGGATGAAGGCGGGAAGCGATATGGTGCGGCCACGTGGCGCGCCAAGATTCGTGCGCTTGTATTTCTTCATTTTATTGGTATTCTGCATTCAAAAATTCACAGTAATTAGCCCAGATCTCAGAAAAATACAAATAAATAGCCGTTGGAATCGTGAGATCGAGACCAAGCTAGGAAAAATATAATAAGTGCAGAAATACTTCGTTAATTGCTATTTTGTGCTCAAATAGAGTGTTTTCTCTAATAAATAATTGTGTACAAAATACGTATGAATTAGAGAACAATGTAGCATCACATGAGCACAAAATAGGGCTAAATGGGGGGTTAAATATGTAATATTGAACCCGAATCACACCCCCCAACAAGCGATTTGCTAGTCTCTAGCAAAAAGAGCGATTAATACGGATGATTAATAAAACAATAAGTTCTATCAATTGCTTATGGCATGGCTCAATAGTACTCTTTCCAACATGATCTAGACTATCAATATACACCATCTATGAACAAAATCAACCACATGATATTTTCTCTCATTTAGTTTGAATAAATAACATGCAAGCATCGTTTTGCGCAAGCGAAAGTATAACACGTCGTTTTTCTCTAGTTTTCTTGTTTCCAATGAATTGGCATCTCACAAAGATCGTTCAAGTCATGGGCATTGAGGTTGCTTAGTTTATTCGCCACTTCTTTTCTCTTATTAGTTCCACGTAACGCGCATCAAGCAACATTTGCGGAAAAAGGTATAACTTGGATCGCTCCATCAAATGAGTGAGTTTCCGGTAAATGGCTCCCAAATCAGACGATCATAGGGCATTAGGCCAAAAAGGACCCCTCGGACTGTACTACTCGAGCCAACCAAGTTATTTATTAGTGACATACTTATTCATTCATTTTTCTTCATTCAATTTTTTTCTTTTCTTTTCTTTCTACTTTATTTTGTGTAAGAAACTCAATACCCATTCTTCGAACAAAACATTAATAACCATGGCCACATTCCTCTTCAACTTGAAGACTATTTCTTCTAAATCATGTATACTTAAGCTTTTTCATCACATTAGCATGCATGAAATAAATTCAAACTATTACGAGATAGTAATCAAGGCAATTGAAAATTTTCATGAATAGCATATTGACGGTAATTCCATGAAGGAAAAATAATTAACTCAGGCCATAAACAAATTTTAGAACTCAATTAATGCGTAATCATCCGCATTTGTGGCATATGAAGGAGTTTTAAATGATGAGATTTGGTGATTTATTCTTCTCAAAAAAATCCTAAGGTCTCATACACACCCCCCAACTAAAGATGGACATTGTCCTCAATGTCGAAAGGGGTACGAGTTTATTCAAGCCAGCAACCAAGAAAGCATATAAAAATCTACACTACTGGAAAGAACACACCGTGATCAAATGGCGGATCCCGAATCTTTGATGGTGGAGGGAGTTGTTCAATTTGCTCCTTGCGCTCCTCGGCGATTATTTTTCCTCCAAAAGCTAAATTGGACCCCAGCAACACAACTCTAAGCATCTCTATAACTTTTTTGCCAATGTCCTGCGAGAGATGAGTTATGTCATTCCAAATTAGTTTAAGATTCCTTTCAACAAAAATATTCCAAATGTAGTCATCAAAATAGTTGAAATAAATTAAAGCAAGTTGACGACTACTCCTTGAAAGATATGCACTACTCTCGGTATGATGCTCGATCAATGGGGAGAGGGGTAAATGATTTTGGGACAAAACTGGAGGAGGGCATGGTTCTGACTCCATGGCGATAATCTCAAAACCCTTGTCCCTAGCTGTCTCCTCCTCTCGTTCATCCAAAATTGCTAGGTCGTCCTCTCTTTTGCACACACTTTCTGCCATGTAGATATTTTCATTCGTGTCCTCAACGTGATATGGCTTGCTCGATTTTCCTGCAATAGAAGATAAACTCGTATTAGGTTCTTGAAGTTGAATTTCAAAAGAATTATTTTCTTCTAAGCAAGTGGCAATCAAATTAAGATTTTCAATAGATTTTTGAATCTGCCGACTCCGAGCAAGGAAATTCTCCTGGAATTGATGGGATGTAGCCTCCTGTGTCTGAATAATCAGGTAAACTTCCTCTTTCAAGGATTGCAAAGGTACGTCTACGCTTTGCTCATCTTGATCAAGGCACGAAGGCTCCATTGAATCGCACTCTGAAGTCTCTTCCATGGTTTCTTCATTTTCATGCAGAGACTCCATGTATTCCCACGTCTCTATCGGCGTCATGCCTCCCAATAATTCCTGCAGCTGTGGTCGTAGTCCATCTAGGAAGGACGCCATAAGCTCTTCATTTGTGTACCCATGCTGCGGATAGCTCGATACTATGTTTGTGAACCTCCTCCAGGCCTGAAAGAAAGTTTCACAATCAGTCTGATTAAAATTAACAATCTTGAGCTTCTCCATTCTATGTTTGTGTGCATTAGCGTACTTTGCATCATACAGATTGTTTGTGCAATAGAAATTCATATACTCTATTTAAAAAAATAAAAGTTTATGTACAATAAAATTAAACAAAAAGTTATATACAGTAAAGTGGAAAGATCTCACCGAAGGTCCTCTAAATGAAATAAACCGTAGTCACAAACCATTCCTCCCCGGCAACGGTGCCAAAAACTTGGTGGGACCAAAAAGGTCCTTCTCTCAAGCGCAAGAGTCCGTACAAGTAATATAATCTGGGAGTCCAGATGTCGAATCCTCGGGAGGAAATCTGTTGCAACCACAACTCAAATCAAATAGAAACCCAATGAAAAGAAGCTAACCACTTCAATAATGATGGCGATGGTGTGAAAATGCGTGATGGTGATGTGCGAACAATACGAACAAAGAAAAGTCGTGTACGAAAATATCGACGAAAAGTATGCACATGGAATGGGTTCGTTAGGATCAATAATTCGTATTAACTTGGTTGACGAATATAACACAATGAATTCTCTTTTTGAGAGCAATTCACCGGAAAATACTCAATATAACTCAACGAATTCTCCTTTTGGGAGCAATTCATCGGAAGATACCCTTTTGGGGGTTCAAGCACAATATGAATAAGATCGTCGCTAAAGTTATAATACGATATGAAACTCTCTTTTGGAGAGATCAAAAATACGATATGAAACTCTCTTTTAGGAAGATCAAAACTCACCCTTGTGGGGCGATCATCAACTCAATCACTTCTTTCGGAAGATGAAAAAAGACGATTTACGAACAAAGATTACAACTTTAACGACGTTTAACGGTTTAGCACAACGATTATTCAACCAAAAGAACACAAATAATATCCCCTAATTATGCCATACCATGCACAATAAGAAATTAGCTACTCATGGTGCAAGAATAAACAAGTTTCACAACAAAATACATCAATCTAATGGCAAAATACAATAGAAAAGCACCAAATACGGGGTTTAAGTTAAGAAATTTATCACCCAATCTTCAAGTTTAGACACCAAAACTCTCTGGAAATAATAAGAATAGCCTTTGGAATTTTACAGAATTTTTCCCTGGCGAAATACGGCTCCTAGAGCCTCCAATACGCCCAGAATACGCCAGTCTTGCCGAGAATACGCTCAAAAACCCTAGGAATACCTTAAATAGAGGCATTGCGGGTTTACTGTGCTTCACGGGTCGAAACCCGCACCCAATTCTTGTATAAACCCAAACCCGCAGCCGGATCAATTCTAGACCGTCGATCCAAGCGGGATTTGATGATTTGACGCCACGTGTCCTCGTCTATCGGATCTTCTTGCATCCGCGCCTGTTAACTCCGGTGCTTCCGTATTCGCATCGGGGTTCAATCTCTACCGTCCGATCGAGTGATCGGACGGATATCTCGTAGCCACGTCGCCCGTCTAAAAGGAATTCAGAATCAGCCTCGGGCTTAATGCTGACCGTTGGATCAAAATCGTGCGCTCGAGATCACGCCGCTTCGTCGCTTTTGGATTTGATTTTAACGACCACGATTGCACCACGTCAGCCCGCTTGTTTGAATTAAATTCGAAACGCGCAAACGATCATAGACCGTCCGATGGATATCAACGCCGCAGAGATAGCCACGTCGCCCGCGAGATAGATCTGTGCGGCTTCGATCAGCGCCGTTGGATCGAGATCCAACGGCGTAGAAAAAGCCGCGTCGCCTTGTTCGTGTGGGCCGTAGGATGAAGGCGGGAAGCGATATGGTGCAGCCATGTGGCGCGCCAAGATTCGTGCGCTTGTATTTCTTCATTTTATTGGTATTCTGCATTCAAAAATTCACAGTAATTAGCCCAGATCTCAGAAAAATACAAATAAATAGCCGTTGGAATCGTGAGATCGAGACCAAGCTAGGAAAAATATAATAAGTGCAGAAATACTTTTTTAATTGCTGTTTTGTGCTCAAATAGAGTGTTTTCTCTAATAAATAATTGTGTACAAAATACGTATGAATTAGAGAATAATGTAGCATCACATGAGCACAAAATAGGGCTAAATGGGGGGTTAAATATGTAATATTGAACCCGAATCACACCCCCCAACAAGCGATTTGCTAGTCTCTAGCAAAAAGAGCGATTAATACGGATGATTAATAAAACAATAAGTTTTATCAATTGCTTATGGCATGGCTCAATAGTACGCTTTCCAACATGATCTAGACTATCAATATACACCATCTATGAACAAAATCAACCACATGATATTTTCTCTCATTTAGTTTGAATAAATAACATGCAAGCATCGTTTTACGCAAGCGAAAGTATAACACGTCGGTTTTCTCTAGTTTTCTTGTTTCCAATGAATTGGCATCTCACAAAGATCGTTCAAGTCATGGGCATTGAGGTTGCTTAGTTTATTCGCCACTTCTTTTCTCTTATTAGTTCCGCGTAACACGCATCAAGCAACATTTGCGGAAAAAGGTATAACTTGGATCGCTCCATCAAATGAGTGAGTTTCCGGTCAATGGCTCCCAAATCAGACGATCATAGGGCATTAGGCCAAAAAGGACCCCTCGGACTGTACTACTCGAGCCAACCAAGTTATTTATTAGTGACATACTTATTCATTCATTTTTCTTCATTAAATTTTTTTCTTTTCTTTTCTTTCTACTTTATTTTGTGTAAGCAACTCAATACCCATTCTTCGAACAAAACATTAATAACCATGGCCACATTCCTCTTCAACTTGAAGACTATTTCTTCTAAATCGTGTATACTTGAGCTTTTTCATCACATTAGCATGCATGAAATAAATTCAAACTATTTCGAGATAGTAATCAAGGCAATTGAAAATTTTCATGAATAGCATATTGACGGTAATTCCATGAAGGAAAAATAATTAACTCAGGCCATAAACAAATTTTAGAACTCAATTAATGCGTAATCATCCGCATTTGTGGCATATGAAGGAGTTTTAAATGATGAGATTTGGTGATTTATTCTTCTCAAAAAAAATCCTAAGGTCTCATACACACCCCCCAACTAAAGATGGACATTGTCCTCAATGTCGAAAGGGGTACGAGTTTATTCAAGCCAGCAACCTAGAAAGCATATAAAAATCTACACTACTGGAAAGAACACACCGTGATCAAATATCGGATCCCGAATCTTTGATGGTGGAGGGAGTTGTTCAATTTGCTCCTTACGCTCCTCGGCGATTATTTTTCCTCCAAAAGCTAAATTGGACCCCAGCAACACAACTCCAAGCATCTCTATAACTTGTTTGCCAATGTCCTGCGAGAGATGAGTTATGTCAGTCCAAATTAGTTTAAGATTCCTTTCAACAAAAATATTCCAAATGTAGTCATCAAAATAGTTGAAATAAATTAAAGCAAGTTGATGACTACTCCTTGAAAGATATGCACTACTCTCGGTATGATGCTCGATCAATGGGGAGAGGGGTAAATGATTTTGGGACAAAACTGGAGGAGGGCATGGTTCTGACTCCATGGCGATAATCTCAAAACCCTTGTCCCTAGCTGTCTCCTCCTCTCGTTCATCCAAAATTGCTAGCTCGTCCTCTCTTTTGCACACACTTTCTGCCATGTAGATATTTTCATTCGTGTCCTCAACGTGATATGGCTTGCTCGATTTTCCTGCAATAGAAGATAAACTCGTATTAGGTTCTTGAAGTTGAATTTCAAAAGAATTATTTTCTTCTAAGCAAGTGGCAATCAAATTAAGATTTTCAATAGATTTTTGAATCTGCCGACTCCGAGCAAGGAAATTCTCCTGGAATTGATGGGATGTTGCCTCATGTGTCTGAATAATCAGGTAAACTTCCTCTTTCAAGGATTGCAAAGGTACGTCTACGCTTTGCTCTTCTTGATCAAAGCACGAAGGCTCCATTGAATCGCACTCTGAAGTCTCTTCCATGGTTTCTTCATTTTCATGCAGAGACTCCATGTATTCCCACGTCTCTATCGGCGTCATGCCTCCCAATAATTCCTGCAGCTGTGGTCGTAGTCCATCTAGGAAGGACGCCATAAGCTCTTCATTTGTGTACCCATGCTGCGAATAGCTCGATACTATGTTTGTGAACCTCCTCCAGGCCTGAAAGAAAGTTTCACAATCAGTCTGATTAAAATTAACAATCTTGAGCTTCTCCATTCTATGTTTGTGTGCATTAGCGTACTTTGCATCATACAGATTGTTTGTGCAATAGAAATTCATATACTCTATTTAAAAAAATAAATGTTTATGTACAATAAAATTAAACAAAAAGTTATATACAGTAAAGTGGAAAGATCTCACCGAAGGTCCTCTAAATGAAATAAACCGTAGTCACAAACCATTCCTCCCCGGCAACGGTGCCAAAAACTTGGTGGGTCCAAAAAGGTGCTTCTCTCAAGTGCAAGAATCCGTACAAGTAATATAATCTGGGAGTCCAGATGTCGAATCCTCGGGAGGAAATCTGTTGCAACCACAACTCAAATCAAATAGAAACCCAACGAAAAGAAGCCAACCACTTCAATAATGATGGCGATGGTGTGAAAATGCGTGATGGTGATGTGCGAACAATACGAACAAAGAAAAGTTGTGTACGAAAATATCGATGAAAAGTATGCACATGGTATGGGTTCGTTAGGATCAATAATTCGTATTAACTTGGTTGACGAATATAACACAATGAATTCTCTTTTTGAGAGCAATTCACCGGAAAATACTCAATATAACTCAACGAATTCTCCTTTTGGGAGCAATTCATCGGAAGATACCCTTTTGGGGGTTCAAGCACAATATGAATAAGATCGTCGCTAAAGTTATAATACGATATGAAACTCTCTTTTGGAGAGATCAAAAATACGATATGAAACTCCCTTTTGGGAAGATCAAAACTCACCCTTGTGGGGCGATCATCAACTCAATCACTTCTTTTGGAAGATGAAAAAAGACGATTTACGAACAAAGATTACAACTTTAACGATGTTTAACGGTTTAGCACAATGATTATTCAACCAAACGAATACAAATAATATCCCCTAACTACGCCATACCATGCACAATAAGAAATTAGCTACTCATGGTGCAAGAAAAAACAAGTTTCATAACAAAATACATCAATCTAATGGCAAAATACAATAGAAAAGCACCAAATACGGGGTTTAAGTTAAGAAATTTATCACCCAATCTTCAAGTTTAGACACCAAAACTCTCTGGAAATAATAAGAATAGGCTCTGGAATTTTACAGAATTTTTCCCTCGCGAAATACGGCTCCTAGAGCCTCCAATACGCCCAGAATACGCCAGTCTTGCCAAGAATACGCTCAAAAACCCCTAGGAATACCTTAAATAGAGGAATTGCGGGTTTACTGTGCTTCGCGGGTCGAAACCTGCACCTAATTCTCGTTTAAACCCAAACCCGCAGCCGGATCAATTCTAGACCGTCGATCCAAGCGGGATTTGATGATATGATGCCACGTGTCCTCGTCTATCGGATCTTCTTGCATCCGCGCCCGTTAACTCCGGTGCTTCCGTATTCGCATCGGGGTTCAATCTCTACTGTCCGATCGAGTGATCGGACGGATATCTCGTAGCCACGTCGCCCGTCTAAAAGGAATTCAGAATCAGCCTCGGGCTTAATGCTGACCGTTGGATCAAAATCGTGCGCTCGAGATCACGCCGCTTCGCCGCTGTTGGATTTAATTTTAACGACCACGATTGCACCACGTCAGCCCGCTTTTTTGAATTAAATTCGAAATGCGCAAACGATCATAGACCGTCCGATGGATAATCAACTCCGCAGAGATAGCCACGTCGCCCGCGAGATAGATCTGTGCGGCTTCGATCAGCGCCGTTGGATCGAGATCCAACGGCGTAGAAAAAGCCGCGTCACCTCGTTCGTGTGGGCCATAGGATGAAGGCGGGAAGCGATATGGTGCGGCCACGTGGCGCTCCAAGATTCGTGCGCTTGTATTTCTTCATTTTATTGGTATTCTGCATTCAAAAATTCACAGTAATTAGCCTAGATCTCAGAAAAATACAAATAAATAGTCGTTGGAATCGTGAGATCGAGACCAAGCTAGGAAAAATATAATAAGTGCAGAAATACTTCGTTAATTGCTGTTTTGTGCTCAAATAGAGTGTTTTCTCTAATAAATAATTGTGTACAAAATACGTATGAATTAGAGAACAATGTAGCATCACATGAGCACAAAATAGGGCTAAATGGGGGTTAAATATGTAATATTAAACCCGAATCAGTGATCCACTACATATTTCCCAGATCCTTCTCTTGTATAGCAGGCGCCTGCCATTATCCAGGCAGGTGCCTGTCCTGGCTCCAGTTCTACTTCTCCATTTAGTTGATTTTGTCCCCTTTGGGACTCCTAAATTATCCAGAAAAATCTATAAAAATACTGTAGACATTTGTAAAGCTCTAAAGAGTGAACTTGTGTAGGAAATAAAATCATAAGCTCTTGATGAATTAACGCGAATACGGTTAAGTGAATTATATGCACAAGAGGGAACGATTATGGGGCTATAATATGCAATATTCAATCATAACCACACCCCCAACTAGCGTTTTGTAGTCACTAGCAAAATAAGTGATCAATCCCAAAAGATTATGGTAACTCCAGTCATGGATTATTGGCAATACTTAAGGGTATTGAAATCATATCTACCAAGGCAAAGTTCTCAAGTCTATGCACTCTTCCCTATGACTATAATCTCATTCCACCTACACACTCCATAATCCACACCTAAGCTTTGTATATTCCTTAGTATGTCACAGCCTCATAATGTAAGATTCTTAAGAACTCTCGAGCTTATGGAATATAACATTTGCTCCTTCAAAAGATCATGGAAATGAGTTGTGGTTCAAACTTCATGTATTTACTCAAATATCATGGCAATTTATGCCTTATTCAAAGTATCTTGGCAATTTTATGCCTTATTCAAACATGCACAAGTGCATTTACTATTGTAAGATTTGATAGCATTCTTTTGAGCAACTCTAAAATCCAAGTCACTTCCTTAGGATCCATGAATATAGACCTAGCCGAAATTTTAAAATTTCTAAGGCTTAATCAATCGATTATTAATTCCATGGTTTCTACATCACTATAAGGTCGCATATGGGTAGTAGTTTTTATGAGCATCAAGCTAGAGGGTCAAGTGCAACCTTGTAGAGAAACCATTAATTGCCCCTAGTACATAAAGATACAACACTACCTAATTTGCCAAAATCCAATTCAAGAATAAATTTTTACCATGATGTGTTCGGAAGGGTCACCACATTTAAACAATGGGAGTAACAAAAGCTAAAAATTGAAGAAATGTTGGTGATAAAAAGGAAAAAAAATTCATTCAATTTATTCAAAGAAAAATGTAAATACTAAAAAGATGATCAAGATGTCACTATATCCTAGTCCACACCCCCAACTTAAAATAAACATGGTCCTCAATGTTTGAAGGGTGAGATAAAATATATGAATAAAATGTATAAACTATGATAAGCAAGCTTGAGCATAATTTATTCATTACTACATACTACCAGATAGAAAATTTTGGGAACGAACACACCTAGTTGGTTCCACCCGTGGGTGGTTCCATAAGCTCCATGGTCGCTTCGTCTCTATTCCACGGCTCTTGATAATGCTTTAAACGTTGGCTGTTCACCTTGAATTCGATGTCGTTTTGTGGGTTGGCAATGGTCACCGTGCCATGTGGATACACCTCTTGAACTATTAATGGTCCAATCCATCTCGAAGAAGCTTCCCGGGGAAGAGATGGAGTCTTGAATTGTAGAGTAGCACTTTCTCCCCCAGGGTGAACTCTCTCCTTATAATGATTCGATCATGAGCGCATTTGAGCCTTTCCTTTACGAGCTTGGAATTATTGTATGCCTCCCTCCTTATCTCCTCAAGTTCTACAAGCTGCAATTTATGAGAAGATGGTTCAATTTCACAATTAATCTTTTTAATTGCCCAAACAGATTTATGTTCAAGCTCAATATGCAAATGACAAAAATTTCCAAAAACTAAGCGATAGGGGGACATCACTAGAATAGTTTTGTAGGTGGAACGGTACGCCCACAATGCCTCAGGAATATGCATGCTCCAATCTTTCCTTGATGGATTCACCGTGTTTTGAAGTATGTTCTTGATTCCCGATTCGCCAACACCGCTTGTCCATTATTTTGGGGGTGGTAAGGTGTGGAGACCTTGTGTTTCATTCCAAACTTCTTCATTAAGTTTATGAAGAGGCGGTTACAAAAATGTGATGCTACATCGCTTATCATAGCCTTCGACATCCCAAATCGTGCAAAAAATGTTCTCTTTCATGAATTTGAGCATGATAGCCGCATCATTGGTCCTACAAGGAATATTCTCCACCCATTGTGACACATAATCTATAGCAAGTAAAATATATGTGTGCCCAAAGGATGGTAAAAATGGCACCATAAAATTAATTCCCCAACAATCGAAAATTTCCAATTCAAGAATATGTTTTAACAGCATCATGTTTCTTTTAGTGATGCCCCCACTCACTTTTGGCAAGCTAAGCATGACTTACAATATGCATAAGTGTCATTAAACATGCTAGGCCAATAGAAACCACATTGCAATATTTTTGCTACGGTCTTTTGGGCTGAAAAATGACCACCACAAACACCCTTATGGTAAAAATGCAAAACACTATCAAACTCATGGTCGGGTATGCATCTCCTAACTATTTGATCATTGCAATACTTGTAAAGATAAGGGTTATCGAAAAAGAATGATTTTACCTTAATAATGAACCTTTTGTAATCTTGGCGAGACCAAGTGTAGGGAGTCTTACAGGTGACCAAGTAGTTTACAATGTCAGTAATACCATGGTAGCGTATGGGAGACCGCAAAAAGATGTTCGTCAGGGAAGGGATCCTTCAATGGGATGGTTGCCGACTCCATGCTCACCGTTAGCCTTGAAAGATGATCGGCAACATGATTTTCCACTCCATTTTTGTCCTTGATAGCAATGTTGAACTTCTGCAAAAGCAAAATCCAACAGACTAGTCTTGGTTTGGCGTCTTTCTTGGAAAGAATATATATTAGAGAGCGTTATGATCTGTTAAGATAGTAATGGGGAATCCCAATATATAGCTCCTAAATTTCTCCAACACAAAGACAATGGCTAAAAGCTCATTCTCCCTGGTGGTGTAGTTCCGTTGAGCTTCATCTAAGCTCTTGCTGGCATAATAAATCACCACAGGAACGTTGTCCTTGCGTTGTCCAAGAATGGCACCAACCGCAAAGTCACTTGCATCACACATAATTTCGAAAGGTAGTGTCCAATCCGGAACCTGAAGAATTGGTGAACATGTTAGCAAAATTTTCAACTTGTCAAAAGCATGTTGACACCACTTGTCCAAGAAAAATCCACATCAATTTTCAAGAGCATGCATAAAGGTTGAGATATCGAACTTAAATCTTTAATGAACCTCCTATAAAACCTGGCATGCCCAAGAAACGATCGAATGTCTTTTACACAACGAGGAGTGGGTAGCTTTTCTATTACCTCAATCTTGGCTTTGTCAACTTGCATACCTTCTCTAAAGACAATGTGACCAAGGACTAAGCCTTTGGTAGTCAGGAAATGACATTTCTCCCAATTCAAGAGAAGGTTTTTCTCGATGCACCGATCTAAAACACAAGACAAGTTAGATAAACAGTTATGAAATGAGCTATCGTACCTAGAAAAATCATCCATGAGTACCTCCATAATCTTTTCAACCATGTCATGAAAAATGCTAAGCATACAACGTTGAAAAGTTACGGGGGCATTACATAAGCCAAATGGTATCCTCCTAAAGGCAAAAGTGCCAAATGGACAAGTGAAGGTGGTCTTCTCTTGTTCCTCAGGAGCTATTTCAATTTGATAAAACCCTGAGTAGCTATCAAGGAAGCAATAATACTCGTGTCCGGCCACCCTCTCTAAGATATGATCTAGAAATGGCAGAGGGAAATGGTCTTTACGAGTCTTGGAATTAAGCTTCCTATAGTCAATGCACATGTGCGACCCCTTGGTGCCTCGCCTATGGACTAAATCATTGTTCTCATTTTTTTACTACCGTTAGTCCCGATTTCTTTGGCACAACTTGAATGGAGCTAACTCATCTACTATCGGGAATTGGGTAAATAATACCTGCATCAAGTAGTTTGAGGATTTCACTCTTCACCACCTCTTTCAAATTAGGATTTAACCTATGTTGCATTTCTCTAGTGGGTTTGGTGTTATCCTCTAAGTAGATGTGGTGTTTACAAATTAGGGGGTCAATACCTTTAATGTCGGCAATTGTCCAACCAATTGCCCTCTTGTGAGTTTTAAGCACCTCTAACAATTGCATTTCTTGCTCTAAAGGGAGTTTAGATGATATTACCACGGGGAATGTGTCGGACTCTCCAAGAAATGCATACTTCAAATAGGCGGCAACGGCTTCAAATCCAAGGTTGGGTGCTCCAAATCCGATGGCCTTTGGTATGGTGCATCTAATGGCAGCGGCTCAAAATATAACACCCACATAATCACTGCTCCAACTTCTTGCAAAAAAATGAGGTGTCAATATTTTCACACAGAAGATCAACAAAATCAATAGCTTCAACAAACTCTGAATCACAATGTTCTTCAACGAGAGTTTAAATCAAGCAAGCATCCTCAAATCCACCATCTCCCGACGACAACTTACAAGCATTGAAGATATTCAAGTCTAATGTCATGTTGCCAAAAGAGATTTTAAGTTTACCGTCCCTACAATTGATTATCGCATTGCTCGTAGCTAGGAATGGTCTACCTAAAATGATGTAGATTGGTGTTTCGGTTTGTGGTCCAAGAATATCCAACACAATAAAATCCACTTGGTAGTAAAATTTGTTCACTTGGACAAGCACATCCTCAATGCTACCCTTGGGGACTTTAACGGATCTATCGGCCAATTGGAGGATGATTGGGGTGGTTTTTTATTCTCCAAGCCCCAATTGCACATACAAGATATATGGAAAAATATTGACACTCGAGCCTAAATCAAGGAGGGCTTGTCCTATCTTTTTGGTTCCTAGCACACATGGAATTATAGGGTAGCTGGGATCCTTGTATTTAGTAGGAGTGTTATGTTGCACAATGGTACTATCTTGTTGTGTTAGGAAGGCCTGTTTATTAATAGTAACATTCCTCTTAGCGGTGCATAAATCTTTTAAAAATTTAGCATATGCCGGAATTTGATTTATTGCATCAAGAAGAGCAATATTAATTTGACATTTTTGAAAATTTTCACAGATTTCAGATTGAAACTTATCTTTGCTTGAAGGTTGAAGCCTTTGAGGAAACGGCGCGGGGGGAGTGTATGGCACGGGCTCTTCAATGATCACCTCTTCAGAATTGTTGCATTTGTCCGAACTCTCCTCTTGTGTATGTTCATTTATGGCAGCTTCATTTTCCACAACGATCTCTGCATCAACTCTTGGTGGCTCCGGCCTCTCAATTTCCCGACCACTCCTCAATGTTGTCACCACTTGGCATGGTTTGACATACGAAACTCCCGATGACGAATTCATGTTGGGATGGGGAGTGGTTGTGCCGGAAGCTTGCCCTTCTCTAGAGTTGTCGCAAGCTTCGCCATGTTCTTGTTGAGTTGTTGAAATTGTTGTTGATGTTGCGCTTGAGTTTGTTGTAATTGTTGAAAATTGGCTTGATTTTGCAACATTTGCATTTGAATGAATTGTTGAAGTGTGTCGCTTAGAGATTGTACTTGCAGCTCATTTGTCTCATCCCTCCCCCGTTGGCCTCCTTGTTGGTTGTTGTGTTGAAAGGTGGCAGGGGACATGACGGTTGGGCTTGTTGTTGCCTTTATGACCCCCAATTCAAATTTGGAATGCTCCTCCAACTAGGGCCTTGATTGTTGGAATTGTTATATCCTTGCCATTGGTTGGAATTCCATGTAATTCACTTATGTGGGGTCCTAAAGCACTTCCTTTGCTAATGGTAGATTGGGGCATTTGGAAATGCCATGGTTGGTGCTACTGCAAAGGTTGCATAATCCTTCATTTCCAACCGTCACGGCCTTCACTCCCTTCAGTTGCAACCCTTCAAGTCTCTTGCAAATGAGGGCCTCCATTCTTACTTCTAGAGCTTCCTCTTGTGTCAATGTAAGGAGACATCCACAGGCCGAAGGTTGAGTTAATCTCTTCTTTTAGATTTGGGAGTCGCCTCCAAACTTTGCACATTCATGTTGAGAGTGATCATCCTCACCTCCACTATGGTGGGCGTTGTCATTACCATTGGTATTGTTATCGGCCATGTCTATGTTTCTGACTAATCTATGTGTCCGAGGAGTCCTTAACCACATAAACTAGAAAATTAAGCACACGCCAAAATTTTCCAAAACTAACCTAATTTTTATGGTTTTGATGATTATATAAATTGAAAAACAAATCCGGATATCCACAATGAATATAAACAAGAGAATGGAAAGATCTCAACAAATGTGCACGACAAGGACGACGTCCCTAGCAACGACGCCAATTTGCTTGACTCGCCCTCAAAAGGTGCTACTCGTAAGTGTACGAGGTCGGCAAATAATATACCCAGTGAGTACGGGATCGTATCCACAGAGACGAAACTAATATGCAAATTCACACAGTGTCAGAGAGTGAAAAGAAATGATGAGAGTTCTAACCACCCTTTGGGGGTGAATGGTTGTTTGGACGGGTGAATTGTCTAAATACCCTAGAATAAGGGTAATGTCCTAAGGTTTGGATGCAAGGCAAAGAAAGAGTGTGGGTGTTTAGGATATCAATAGGATTGCTAGGTTGCCTTACTAAATGTTGTTTCCAAGATAACTCAATCACACATTTATGTCAATGTATGTGGATCGGAAAATAAATTAATTAAGCACAAGTGGGGTGCACCAAGGTAATTGCTAAATGTGTTCTTCCTCTAATAATAGCTCTTGAATCAACTCCCATATCTATTTCAAGGTATGTGAGAGTGGTACATATAGGTTGTGTTGCGCATCACACAACCACCGTTCTACGGCCCCTTTCAGGTAATGCACGATTCAATAAACGGGTTACAATCCACCTAACAATTTGGGTTATTGGGTGAGTTAAACCTCTATACTATGAAAAATGGATTAAGGGGTCTTGCATTCATTTCAAGATATGCAATACCCATGAAACACATAGGTGTGATCCGTACGGTGCACCACCGTTCTTCGGCTCATCCATGGATAATGTCCAATCCAACAAAATAGAGGTTTTAGACACCCAACAACATGGATTAACATGGGATGCTGGAAATAAACATTGGCAAAGTAATCAATACATCATATATCAATCCATAACGCCCACACAAAATATTTAGCCAATAATATTAACTATAAATAAAGCATTCGTTGAAGTAAGCATTGTTTCAATACAAAAGGTAGAAGCAAATGAACAAGAGTAAAAGAGTTAGAAATCTATCACCAATTACAAGTTTCTCCAATCTCCACTCAATCCCAGCAACGACAAAAACGAAATCAAAACACTCAGATTCACCAAAACCTAATCTCTCTTTCAATAGGAAGAAAACCTAAAAATGGCAAAGTATTTGAAGATCCCTAATTACAACTGAATCATAGGATTTTTAACCCCCTAGGGATTACATCTCATCCATCCAAAACCGTATCTAAGGGCCCAGATCAAACAGACAAAAATCGGGTTAAGAAAAACCCGTTTTCGCAACCCAGCGTTTGGCTAAGAGACCCCAATCAGGCGCCTGCTCAACAATGGTCAGGCGCCTAGCGACATGTGCCTATTGTTGGTCAAGCAGGCGCCTGGATGGCAATGTCACGTCCCGCTTCCCAAAAATGTGGAGGCGAGACGTGAGAAGGTCCGCACAAACTTGAAGCTGTGAAGCTCCAAGTCTGATAAGCGTATAGAAACACTTATTATGGCAAGTCCTTGCAAAACGAAACGAAACAACAATGATAATAAAGAAATGAGACGACATTTTATTGAATCTCGAAATGTCCATAAACAAATTACAATATCGCAGAAAAGCCACCAGACTAAAGGAAAAAGAGTCTAAGGCCCAAACATGGCCAACAAAGAATAACATACATACAAGGGTGCCACGCACCGACGACTAACAGCAAACCTAAACAAAGAAGTGAACACGAGCGGTCTTCAAGACAGGCCCCTGGTGTCCACTCACCAGCACAGCAAACATCAGCATCGGCAACACCATATTCCCTGCAACAAAACTCTGGCTCTGGGTCTAACATGTGTCACCCAAAAGAGAGAGGGGCACATGTCAGCAAGTCTGGAAAGACTTGTGCAAGGAAACTGAAAGTGACTAACAACCTAGCATTTAAATGTTAAACAATGGCATGGCAGTTGAATATGATGCAACAGTTTAAAAGAGAGACAAGCATGCACAATGTAGCCAAAGCTACCAACTCACTAGTTCACGAATCACTTATCACTGTTTTCACTTATCACTGTTAATCACTTAAACACTAGAGATTTCGCCTGCAGGCTGAAGTGGCGGATCAGGCCATCTCGTGCTCTGGTGACGCATATCTCTTACTCACTTAAACACTAGAGATTTCGCCTGCAGGCTGGAGTGGCAGATCAGGCCATCTCGTGCTCTGGTGACGCATATCTCTTACCCCACCCCTACGTGTATCGAGCATTTGCTCGCTTCTGGATCACGGGCCAGGAAGTGTATTTGGCATAGGGTTGTGCCCACGAAAAGTGGGTGCCTAGCCGGTATCCGAGCGTTGGGGTTTCCAACTACAGGGCTCGCTTCTGGAACACGAGCCAGGAATATAATATTGTAGCGTGTGCTACACAATCACAATAATTAATCACTATGCAATGGCATGAACAGATAATTGCGTACCGTTAATGGAATTTAAACGTGACAGGCAAAATGCAATGATATGAACATATTCGCGTACCGATAATTTAAAGTAAACGTGACATATAAGCATGATGAGGGTGATGGATCTAGCTTCGTTGTCAAGCTAGACCAAAGGCGTCCAGGCAGCTATCCTTTCACTGTCTAGTCTCTTTTACGCTAAAACAAGGTAATGGCCTAAGCACGGCCTAAACAACAAGGGTAGCAAGTTTCACTTGCCTATCACCGGGGTGACGGTTACGAAAGTTCGTTCCGCGGATGCTAGCCTACGGGGAATCGCTGTTATGGGGAACAAACATCAAAACACAAGTATTTTATTATGGTTTCATAAAAATTACAATAGGATATGAAAACAACGGTGAATCGATTTCTTACCGAGAGGAGGCGGAAGTAACACTCCGGGGAACCCTAGGATCAGATCTGGAGAAGATTGGAGAAGTTTGGGGAAACTAGGGTTTAGGGGGATTTGGGGATTTTGATGGGTTTGATGAGATTTTGGGGAAGATGAGAGGTAGATAGAGTGAATGGATGGATTGGATGATGGATTTAGGGCTTGGAATGGAGAAATGGAGCTTGGAGGAAGATGGGGGCTGAAGGGGGAAGTTTTTAGGGTTTTGGGTCGTGTTGGAGAAGAAGAAGTCGAATGGGTTGGGTTTAAATAGGCTAGGCTGGCGGCTGCCCAGAAATTAGGGTTTTAACACTGGTTAGTCGGTCAAAGAGCAACCACTGACCGACTAGTTTGGCAACTAGTCGGTCGGTCGACCAACGCAGACCGACTAAGTGCAAACAGTAACTCCTGAACGAAAATAGGATTTAGAGTTAGTCGGTCCATGAACAAGTACTGACCGACTAGTTTTGAATCTAGTCGGTCGATGAACGTTCTTAGACCGACTAAGAGTAAACAGTAACTCCTGAATTATTGATTGAATGAACTAGTCGGTTCCAGTTGATTTCCTGACCGACTAAATTGGAATCTAGTCGGTCGGTTGATCTTCTTGAACCAACTAACGTGCACGAAAAGTGCCGATTCGAAGCGCGAAGCTTCGGGAAGATTTCCATGGCTTCTAGGATCGATTTATACTCTAAGATATGATCGATATAAAGCTCGTCACGAGTGACTTACTCCGAATTCATTGATTCTAAGGAAGAACCTAGAAGATCACATCAAAAGGAACGAAAACGAAAGCTAGGAATTCTCAACGAGATAAATGAAAGCGAGAACTATGGAAATGGAAACCACACAAGGAGAGAACCCACCATCACAAGCAAAACACACTGATAATCCAATCATACAAAAACCAGTCGTTACAGGCAAGTTACAAAACTTACAAAAAAACTGGGAATCTCCCAGGCAGGCGACTGCTTCAAAACTCGCAGGAGCCTGTGAGGGACACATGCACCTGTCTGTTGTGCTTCAGGTGCCTCATGTCCATGTAGCCAAAATTAACGAACGATGTTTTTCCCATCCTCTAGACATACAGAAAATCAGGTGCCTGTAGTTGTAATGACATGCACCTGTACAGTGATCCAGGCGCCTACCAAACCTTCTGTAGGCGCCTGTCCTGGCTCCTGTTCCACTTCTCCATTTAGTTGATTTTATCCCCTTTGGGACTCCTGAAAAATCCAGAAAAATCTATAAAAATACAATATACATTTGTAAAGCTCTGGAGAGTGAATTAATGCGAATATGGTTAAGAGAGCATGATTCAATGAATTATGTGCACAAGAGAGAATGATTATGGGGCTAAAATATGCAATATTCAATCATAATCAACCAATATGTCATCGACATAAACCTCCAAGTTCCTCCCGATCTGCCCTTTAAAGACCTTGTTCACCATTCTTTGGTAGGTCGCTCCGGGATTCTTCAATCCGAAGGGCATCTTTCTGTAACAGAAAATCCCTCGATTTATGATGAAGGAAGTCTTTTCTTCATCCTCGGGCACCAGTAGGATCTGGTGGTACCCAGAGAAGGCATCCACTAAGCTCAATAGCTTATATCCAGTAGTGTTGTCAATGAGGTAGTTAATCCAAGATAGGGGTAACTGTCCTTTGGGCACGGCTTGTTCGGATTATTGAAGTCCATGCACATTCTCCACTTGTCTTTCGCATTCTTCACCATCACCACATTAAATAACAACATAGGGTATTGGACTTCTCTAATGAATCCGGCCTCAAGAAATCGATTGACTTCTTCGATGGCCACTTTCATTTTGTCACCATCAATGTTCCTTTTTTTGCTTCATCGGCTTGAAAGTCGGGTTGATGAGAAATTCATGAGAGATGACCCGGGGATCAATGCCAGGCATATCATCGGGTTGTCGAGTATTGGACTTCTCCCTACTTGGTGTTAATGATGAGAAAACATAAATACTTGTGACTAATCCCCTATTTGCAGTTAATCCATTGCCCATGCATGTCATGAAGATCTACTTGCAATGGATGACACTCAAAGATCATTGAAAGCAAATGAAATGGATTGGATAATCGTAGATGGTGATTGAAGCTCCCAGAAGACTTCAAGCTCATGCGTTGGATGGAAGAGAGAGTTCGTCTAATGTAACTTTCTTGTCTCTCTTCTAGTATGTAGCTTAGAAGTAGAACTTTGATGGAGCACACACACATCTTCATTTCAGTCTTAAGATATCATTAGATCAACCTTTCTTAGACTCCAATTCATATCAATCTAGATTGTGCATGTCTTTTTTATAATAGTCGACTGCTGAACGATTTACAATCGACTGTCTCAAAAACAGTCGACTGTGTTTTGTTCTACAGTCGCCTGTTATGCACAAACTTTTTCAGTCTAGTTTTGGGCTTCTGAGCTTTAACTCTCATAGTCGACTTATGAATAATTCACAGGCGCATGTCCAAGTGACAGTCGACTGTGTTTTGTTAATCAGTCGCAAGTCTATCTTTAGCCCAAATTCTATTTCTCTGTTTATCCTGGCCAGTCGACTTGTGTTAGATTTACAGTCGACTGTCCAATGGAACAGTCAACTGTCAATGCTTCAACGGTCGTCTGTCTTTGAGCCTATTTGATGACTCAACTCTCTGGAAAATCTCAGGGTTTTGACAGTCATCTGTAGAAGGAATTACAGTCGCATGTTTAGATTAACAGTCGACTGTCTTCTTTTCATCAGTCGTCTGTCCTGTTCTCCCAGACGTTTTTTAAATTTCATCAACTTACCCAACTTACGGCCAGTCGCCTGTAGTAGGATTTACAGTCGCTTGTTGGTTCAACAGTCGACTGTCTATACCCCATCAGTCGACTGTCCACGTGGTAAGTTACCGTTATGAATTCTCACCTACCCTCTGTCACTGTGCTGCAGTCGACTGTGAGTTCATCAACAGTCGACTGTCGCGGGCAAAGATTCTATCCGTTGAGTTTTTTCTCACAGATTTCAAAGGGGTTTTTGCTGATTTCGTTTGAAGGGTTTAAGAAACCTATAAAAGAGCACCTACTGTTCCATTGAGGGGTTACCAAGTCTCTTGCTCAAACATTCAAGCTTTCATTCTTTCAAGATTAAAGCTCTAAAATCCTAAAGCCCTAGAATTCCAATCTTCAATCTCTTGCTCTCCAACCTAGAACCAAAGAGAAATCTTATAGGCATTTGGAGCTATCAAGAGAAAGGGCTTTCCTCTCTTCCAAGAGAGTCTTTCAACACACAACACACTTCTCCTTCAAGTTTTACTTCAAGGCATAGGTGATTGTAAGTTTTGCTTAATTTCATATTTCATAACTTTCATTATTTGAATTTACTCTCGGTTTGTGAGAGTGGTTTGCTTGCTCCTAACTTGTGGGAGTCAAGGTCAATCGATTGTATTTTGATTTCACTTGTAGGGTTGCTACAAGTGGGTTTTAAAGAAACCTCAAGTTAGGGTTCTAACTTAAGTATCCGGTTGTTAACCTGGTGGAAGGGACGTAGGATTACCGGGAATAAGTCGGTAAGTGACTTGGGTAATCTGAACCCTTGAAACATCCTTACGTCTGCAATTGTTTCATTTTGGGTTTATTTCTATTCCGCACTATTTGTTGGTTAGGAATTTAAATTGGTGTAACTATCTTTTTAAATTTCATAAACACTATTCAACCCCCTTCTAGCGTTTTCCTCATAGCCATGGACCTTACAATTGGTATCAGAACGCTGGTTTATAGCTATGGCATCTAACAACAAGTTCTGTTGAGTATTGGACTTCTCCCTACTTGGTGTTAATGATGAGCAAACATAAATACTTTTGACTAATCCCCTATTTTGCAGTTAATCCATTGCCTAAGCTATTTATGAAGATCTACTAGCAATGGATAACTCACAAACCTCAAGGCAAATGACATGAATTGGATGATCGTAGATAATGATTGAAGCTCCGTGAAGACTTCAAGCTCATACGATGGAAAGAAGAGATTATTCGTCAATGTAATTTTCTTTTATCTCTTCTAGTATGTAGCTTAGAAGTAGAACTTTGATGGAGCACTCACACACATCTACATTCAGTCATAGGACTTCATTAGATCAATTGTCCTTTGATCCCAATTCATTCCTTATTGATTGTGCTAGGATTGTTTATAACAGTCAACTGCTGAACAGTTTACAGTCGCCTGTCTCAAAAACAGTCGCATGTTATACACAAACTATTACAATATAGTTTTGGGCCTTCTCTGATTATTTCGCACAGGCTACTGATGAACTATATACAAGCGCATGTTCAAGTGACAGTCGACTGTGTTTTGTAAATCAGTCGCCTATCTATCTTTTGCCCAAACTCTGTTTGATCTGACTTTTACGGCCAGTCGACTAATGATGTATATACAGTCGACTGTCTCTTGGATCAGTCGACTGTCTATGCTGCAACAGTCGTCTGTCTGTGAGTCATTTCTTTGACTCAACTCTTTGGAAATTTCTTAAGCTTTTGACAGTCGTCTGTTTAAGGATTTACAGTCGCCCGTTCTGCTTAACAGTCGACTGTGTTCCTTGCATCAGTCGTCTGTCCTGTTACTTCTGAGATTTCCAGTATTAGTCTAACTTACCCATCTCTCGGCCAGTTGCTTGTCGAAGAAATTATAGTCGCCTGTTGGTTTAACAGTCGAATGTCTTGGCTTCATCAGTCGACTGTCCACGTGGTAAGTTACCGTTATGAATTCTCACCTACCCTTGCTGACTGTGCAACAGTCGACTGTGGATTGTTCAACAGTCGACTGTCGCGAGTTCAGATTCTATCCGTTGAGATTTTTCTCACTGATTCCAATTGGGTTTTTGCCCAAACTGTTTTGTGGATTTGAGAAAACTATAAATAGAGATTTTACTGGTCCATTGGAAGGTTACTCATTCATTGCAAAATCTCTCAAGCTTTCATTTCCAAAGATCAAAGCTCTCAAATCCAAAGCCCTAAGTATTTCCAAATCTTGTTCTCTTGCTCTCCAACCTAGAACCAAAGAGTGATCTGCTAGGCAATTGGTGCAGTCAAGAGAAAGGGCTTCTCCTCTCTTCCAAGAGAGTTCTTCAACACACATCACACTCCACCTTCAAGTTCTACTTCAAGGCATATGTGATTGTAAGTGTTGTTTTCATTATTTCGTAACTCTCGTTATTTGAGTTTTGCTCTCGGTTGTGAGAGTGGTTTTGCTTGCTCCCTGGTTGTGGGAGTCAAGGACATCGATTGTATTCGATTGCACTTGTAGGGTTGCTACAAGTGGACTTTAAGGAAACCTCAAGTTATGGTTCTAACTTGAGTATCAGGTGGTATCTGGGTGGTAGGGACGTAGGATTACCGGGAACAAGTCGGGAGTTGACTTGGGTAATCCGAACCCTTGAAACATCTTTGTGTTTGCGTGTGTTTCATTTTGGGTTATTTTTCTATTCCGCACTATTTGTTGGATTGCATTTTATTTGGCATAAATTCCTTTTAAATTTGCATAAACAGTATTCAACCCCCCTTCTAGTGTTTTCCCCATAGACAGGGTCCTTACAATTGGTATCAGAGCGCAAGGTTATATCTATGGCATCCAACAACAACAACGTACCTCCTCCTCCTTCGTACAACAATCACGATCGTGATGGAGCGTCCACACTTTTCGAAGGTCAATCTACGGTACGTCCTCCACGTTTCAATAGTACTAATTTGGCTATTGGAAGTGTAGGATGGAGACATTCCTTAGGAGTGCTTCACTTTGGAGAACTCTCTACAAGGATTATGTCGAGCCCACCGAAGAGGATTTCGAGAAATGGACGACTTTCGAGAAGTCTGCCAAAGTCAACAATGCTAAAGCAATGAACGCTCTTCATTGTGCGTTGGACCTGAATGAGTTCAACAAGATATGCACATGTAAGAGTGCATATCAAATTTGGAACCATCTCATCGTTACCCACGAGGGAATGAACAAGGTAAATCTTTCAAAGTTATATGTTGCCGTACAAAACTTCGATTTGTTTCATATGCAGGCTAATGAGACCATTGCATCGATGTACAGACGCTTTACCGACGTCACGAATGAATTGGAAGCCCTTGGCCAAATATACACCGAACCTGAAAAGGTAAGGAAGATCATCATGGGGATGACCTCCAAATGGAAAAGAAGAGCAATCGCCATCGAGGAGGTCAATGACTTGAAGAACTACACCGTGGTGAATCTGATCGGGACTCTCATGTCTTATGAGGTAAGACGAGAGAACCGATTAAAGATTAGAACAATGATAAATCCTTCGGAGGCCAAGAAGAAAGCCATGGCATTCAACGCCAATTCATCATCCTCCGATAGTGAGGAATCCGAGAACGAGATGGATTTGGGTGAAATGGCCCAAATGGCGAAGAAGTTCCAACGCTTCTTCCGCAAAGTTAAGTTTTCCTCAAATAAATGTTTTGAGCCTACTAATGCTACTTCCTCTCTTTGATATAAGTGTAATAAGCCAGCGCACATCAAGAGGGATTGCCCAATACTAAACAACAAAGAGAAGTGGAAGGCACCGAAGTACCACAAGTCCGATAAGAACAAGAGAGACAAGAAGAAAGGACTCGTAGGTACCTTCGACGACTCAAGTGAGGACTCATCAAGCGATTTCGATGATGAGAAGGGTGAGAGCGCCCACATGTGTTTCATGGCCCTAGACGACCCACTCTCCGATGAGAGTGATTCCGACTCGGATGAAACCGAGGTACCCAAGAGAAAGAAGAAGTGCAACAAAGGTCTTATTAGCTCTAAAGGGAAAGGATGGATTCTTGATAGTGGTTGCTCCAAACATATGACGGGAGATCCCTCATTGCTCTCCGAAGTGATTAGCATCAAGGATGGTGCAACGGTCACTTTTGGAGGTAATCAAAAGGGAACCATCATTGGAGTAGATATCGTTGGTAATCTTTCCAAACCCTTAATTACTAACGTTTAGCTTGTCAGTGGTTTGTGTCACAATCTCATTTCCATTAGTCAACTTTGTGACAAAGGTTACAAGGTTAACTTTGGAGAAGGATTGTGTACTATTGTTGATTGTGATTCAAATGTTTTATTTTCCGGTATTAGGCGTAAAAATATTTATTATTTGAGCTTGGCTAAAACCGTAGAACATTGCTTAGTTGCTAACACAAGTGAACAACTATTATGACATCGCCGTTTTGGTCATGTTCATTTCAAGCACGTATATAAGTTAGCTAAGCATGATCTAGTCAAAGGTTTTCCTAAGATGTTTTTAATAAGAAAAACTTTTGTGATTCATGTCAAAGAGGTAAACTAAGTAAATCTTCATTTAAGCTTAAAGAAGGGATTACTTCTAAGAGGCCCCTAGAACTTCTTCATCTAGATTTATTTGGGCCAACTAGAACCGCTTCTTTAGGTAATGCTCATTATGGATTAGTTGTCGTTGACGACTTTTCAAGATTTACTTGGGTTTCATTCTTAACTAATAAGAATGAAGCTTATGAAGAGTTTACTAAATTTGCAAAGAAGATTCAGAATTTCTTAGGATGCACCATTATCACTATCAGTAGTGATCATGGAGGAGAATTTGAGAATGGATCTTTTACTAAGTTTTGTGATGACACCGGGATAACTCATAATTTTTCCTTCCCTCGGGCACCACCTCAAAATGGTGTTGTAGAGAGAAAGAATAGGACTCTTATTAAGTGTGCACGCACTATGCTCCATGATAGTCATCTTGGACTACAATTTTGAGCAGAGACGGTGCACACTGCATGTTATGTGCTCAATAGGATCCTAGTGAGACCCTGAACGAACAAAACTTGCTTTGAGTTGTTTTATGATAAAAAGCCTCAAGTAAAATATTTTCGTGTTTTTGGTTCAAAATGTTTTATAAAGAACACATTTGGTAATTTAGACAAATTTGAGCCAAGATCCGATGAAGGAATTTTTGTTGGATATTCCACACGTAGCAAAGCCTACCGGATATACAACAAAACTTCTTCAACGATTGAGGAATCTCTTCACGTATCCTTTTATGAAGATTTTGATTTTCCTCATGTTGATGATGATAGTGTAGATACTCTTTGTGATTCTCTTAATAATGTTAAGATTAATGATTCTATTGTTGAGACTAACACTTCTAACGAAATTGTTTAAGTTGTTCCTAGTGATACAGGTATACCCAAAGCATACCCGACCGTTCGCAATCATCCCCATAACCAAATTATTGGAGATATTGGTGTGGGTGTTCGAACGAGATCGAAAATTGAAGAATTCCCTCATTGTGCATTTGTCTCTACCATTGAGCCAAAGAACATCCAAGAAGCTTGTGAGGATAGCTCTTGGATAGTGGCAATGGAAGAAGAACTAATGTAATTCGAGAGAAACGAAGTTTAAGAACTCGTACCTCTTCCAAGTGGTCACCAAGTCATTGGAACTAAATGGATCTTCAAGAACAAGACGGATGAAAACGAGGTAATCACACGGAACAAAGCAAGGTTAATAGCTCAAGGCTACCGGCAAGAGGAATGTATTGATTTCGAAGAATCTTTTGCCCCCTTAGCTAGATTAGAAGCTATTAGGTTGCTTTTATCTTTTGCATCCCATAAGAATTTTAAACTATTTCAAATGGATGTTAAAAGTGCATTTTTAAATGGGTTTGTCAATGAAGAAATGTGATACTTGCTCGATCATGGTTGATAAACAAAGTGCCATATGTCTTTCCAAGAATCTGATACACCACTCCCGTACCAAACACATAGACGTGAGACACCATTTTATAAATGATCAAGTAGCTAAGAAGGACATCATCTTAGAGTACATTGAAACCCAAAAACAAATTGCCGACATCTTCACAAAACCTCTTAAAGAAGATTAATTTGTGAGGTTGCGTGGAGAATTAGGAATTATGGGTGAATCTGACATCTAGAAGCTCAATTTACATGTTATAACACTTTATGAGCTCATATCATCATGTTGCCTATTTTCTTGTGATATATCATTTATATGTGTTTAAGAAAGGCAAATTGTGATCTATGTGATTTCTTGAGTTTCTTGAGATTGATTCTGGTGATTTTTGTTTCAATTGATGTAGTGTTTTTAAATTGATTTTATGATGAGTTATTGATTAGAGTATAGGTCCTAGGGTGAGTGTTCGTATCCTTTGGATTTCTATCTCACTGTGCATTTTTGGACCAGGACAGACGACTGTTTTTCCTTCGACAGTCGACTGCCCTACTCTTTCATCTCTGTCTGAAAATTTGTATCTTTCGCACAACTGACTGATGACTGTTTTCCAGTCGACTGTTATTTTAACAGGCGACTGTACTGTAGTCATCAGGCGACTGTTCTCTCTGTCATAATTTTACAGTGCTCTCTGTTATTTTGATGAACTGTATTGATTCTCGGCCAGTCGACTGCTGAGTATATTACAGTCGACTGTCCAATGGACAGGCGACTGCTTGTTACTTACCAGTCGACTGCCCATCTTTCTGAGCTTTATTGTTATCACTCATCAGTCGACTGACTTTTGTTCATCAGTCGATTGTCTACTGTTCGTGACGGTTCACTGCTTTGATCTGAGCCGTTAATTTCTTGATCCAACGGCCCAGATTATTTCCCTCTTTCGTATATACGTAGAGACTGTTCTTTTCGTCTCTCTCTCTCCTTCGATTCAATCGTTTCGTCTCCTCACTCTAGTGCGATTGTTTTTAGGGTTCGTCCAAAATCGTTTCTTGCCCTAGTTTCGAGTAAGCTCATGGCTCTGTTCGATCGCTTCTTTTCTAAAGAGTCACTTGACTTTCTTGAGGAGACGTTTCCCTCTCCAAAACCTGACCCAGTTCCGGTTCCGACCTCTCCTCCTTCTTCGGGAGAATTTCTACACGTTGTTGACAGTGACCCCATCCCCTCTCAGCCTTCTGAGCTTCCTCCTAGGACTCCTCTTTTCGTATCCCACGAGGAGTTTCTGTTGAGTATTGATTTCCCGGATTTGGTTTTGATGATGAACAAACATAAATATCGTGAACTAACTCTTTGTGAGCACAGTTATGGAGATCGTCGCCAAAATTCCACGTACATCAAAAGCGACGTCTCAAGACTTCTCAAAGCGCGTGATCGTGTGCCTGAAGCTTCGTTGAAGCTCTAGGAGCATTATTGAAGTCAAGAGATTCGGATTGAAGCTTTGAAGACGGTTCGTCTAGTTTAATTTATAGTCTTCTAGCTTCTTTTCGTAAAATGTTAAGCCTTGAGTAGGTCTTACATGATAATCTTCATAACACTCATATCTTAGAGCTAGGATTATCTTAGAAGCCCATAGAAACTTTTCCGAAGCTTCACGCTTCATTTCGCGGCTTCTTGTGCATCTTAGTTGGTTCAAGAAGAAGAACCAACCGACTAGATTGTCATCTAGTCGGTCAGTAATTCTTCTTGAACCGACTAGATCTCCTTGCTCAATTCAGCATCTTCACTGTTTACAATTCGGTCCAAGAAGGTTCACCGACCGACTAGTTGTCAAACTAGTCGGTTTGGAATCCTTCTTAGACCGACTAGTTATAACTTCATTTTTCAGCCTGAGCTACTGTTTACAGTTAGTCGGTCCAAGAACATTCATCGACGGACTAGTTGTGAAACTAGTCGGTTGGAATTTGTTCTTAGACCGACTAGCTATCTTTGAATTCAGCCTATTGTATTTCAACTCTTAGTCGGTCAAAGAACACTCACCGACCGACTAGTTGTCAAACTAGTCGGTTGGCAAGTCTTCTTAGACCGACTAGTTCTAACTTCTTTGAATTCACTTTATTGGCTGTGAACCATTTAGTCGGTCCAAGAAGAATCATCGACCGACTAGTTGAGAAACTAATCGGTCAGTGATCCTTCTTAGACATATTAGACTGCTTCAGAAATAGATCCGTTGGAGCATTAAATGCACGAATTTTCTCTCTCTCTCTCTTCTCTAACCTATAAATACTTGTGATGCTTCTTCATAGCATTCAAGGCTGATATTATTGAGACTTTGAGAATTAAAGAGAGAGCATTTAATTCCTATTTCCAAGCTCCCTCTCTTCACAAGAATCTCTCCCTCACTCTTATTCCTCAAGAGAGATTCTCATTGATTATGAGCCACTCAAGCCAAGTGCTTGTTTCAAAGTCACCAATCCCACCCTAGCCATCTATTGCTGGTCATCTTAGTGGAGCTAGGGTTTGGTGTCTTCTTCTTCCTCAAAATCCTCCTTGCCCTAAAATCGTAAGTTTACTCAAGGCATAGGATTTTGTTGGTAAGCATTTTATTGTTTCATTTACTTTGATATTAAGTTTTTCTCTCGGTTGTGAGAGAAGTGTGTGATCCCAGTTTGTGGGAGTCACATTTTCATTTGTGTATGATTTGATCTTGTAGAGGTTTTCTACAAGAATTTCATAGTGCAAATTTGAGTTAGAGGTTTCTAACTCAAGTAGCCGGAGGGGATCCGGGTGTTTGGGACGTAAGATCACCGAGAACAAGTCGGGGAGACTTAGGTGGATCCGAACCCGTTAAATCGTTTGTTTGCGTTGGTCGTTTCTTTGTTGTCTATTTTCATTTCCGCATTGTTGGTTGAGTTTGCAAGATAATTAGGAATTATACTCTTGATTATTTTAAAGTACTATTCACCCCCCTCTAGTACTTGTGCAGTAGCTATCAGGGCATTACATTTGGTATCAAAGCCGAGTTCATAGCTATGTCTTCCAACGACAACAAGACCGTTCGTCCACCTTCAGACTACAGCACCTTCAGAAACCGTGAAGGAGCTTCTTCGGTGATGGAAGGACACTCCTCGACTAGGCCTCCCTTCTTCAACGGTACCAATTATGGGTACTGGAAATGCCGGATGGAAACGTTCCTCTGTAGCACTTCACTATGGAGAGCCACGTTGACGGAGTATGTCGAGCCCACCGAACCAGACTTCGCGAAGTGGACTACCGCGGAGGTCGCCGCGGAGGTAAACAATGCCAAGGCAATGAATGCATTGCAATGTGCGTTGGAGCCCGAAGACTTCAATAAGATATGCACATGTAAGAGTGCATATCAAATCTGGAACTCACTCCTCATCTTGCATGAAGGAACGAGTAGGGTAAGAGACTCCAAACTCACTGTTGTAAATAGAGATTACGAATTATTTCATATGCAACAAGGTGAGAAGATGAAGGAGTACTATGCTCGCTTCGTTGACATTACCAACGAGTTGGAGGCTCTTGGAAAGACTTACACCCAAAAGGAGAAAGTCTCAAAGATCATTGACGGACTTCCTTCTTGTTGGGAAAAGCGTACCTTCGCCATCGAGGAAGGTAACGATATGAATAAATATACTGTCGTTCAACTAATGGGTACCTTGATGTCTTATGAGGTACGCAAGGACAGTAAAATAAAGATGCAAGACAAGATGAAGTCATACTTGAAGCAAGACGAGCCAAAGAAAAAGGCAATTGCGTTCAAGGCCGCTCCATCTACATCTACCGATGATGAAGAATCGGAAGAAGAGTTGGACTTAGAATCCATTACCATCATGGCAAAGAAGTTCAACCGATTCTTCCGGAAAGGTAATTTCAAGAACAAATCTAAATTTAGTTCTTCTAATGCCTCCGCTCCTTTGTGTTTTAAATGCAACAAGCTAGGACACATCAAAGCGGATTGTCCTCAAAATAAACAAAAGGAGAAGTGGAAAGCGCCAAAGTTCGACAAGTCTCGAAAGTACAAGAAAGGGTACAAGAAAGGACTTATCGGGACATTCACCGACTCTGACGAGGACTCCTCAAGTGGAGAGTCGGATGATGAGCAAGTGGAGCAAGCACGAATATGCTTCATGGCTAGATAGGAACATGATCAAGAGTCTTCCTCCGATGAAAGCGAGGATGAAGGCGATGAGGTAACTATGGATGACCTTAGATTAGCTAACGAGCAAATTTGGTCTAAGTATTCTAAATTAGTAAATAGATATACTATGACTAAAGATGAGCTAACTAGTCTCCAAACCTCACCTAAGCCTATCATCATCAACAACAACACCGTTGTTGAAGGTTTGAGAAATGAGATTGTAAATCTCAAATCTCAACTTGAGCATGTTCATATTGAGGATTTGGAGGAACACGAGATAGCGGATTGGATTTCTCGAAACTCAACTTTGAGTATTAAGAATGAGAATCTCAAGTCTCGTGTTTGTGAACTCACTACTCAAGTGTCCACTTTGGATGCTTCTATACTTTCTCTCACCGAGAAGCATGAGTCCACATTAGGCCGAATTAATAAATTCAATAAAGGTAAGGACCATTTGGATAATATCCTAAATGACTTACTTCCGGCCAATCATCGCATTGGCTTGGGGTATAAGATGGGAAATTCATCCAAATCGTCCACCACCTTTGTTAGGCCATCTTCCGAAGCCTCAACTAGTGGGAGTTGGTAGTTCATCTACCAATGGTGCTTCCACTTCGTACACACCCTCGTTTGGAAAGAAACCCACTTTGGGTGGACCTCCAAAGAAGGGTCATGCATTTATGTACACCAATACTATGCCACGTAGGAACACACATCCTACTCCACCGGTTCACACGTATGATGATTTTTATGCTTCACGTCCACGAGCACGTGCACACCAAGTGAGACACCCTCACGCACGTGTTCCTCCACATGCATATGTTCATCCACATCACTATCATATGAACAATTACCATCATGCACCATATCATATGTCGCCACCAGCATTTCATCATGTGCCATATGCTTATCCACGACATGCATTTCCTAGGCCACCTCCTCATAGGCCACATGCATCACGTAGAAATCAAAAACGTATGCATGCTCCCAATAGGAATAGGGCTCCCAAAATATTCACTATTTGGGGCCCGAAGAACACTAACATGCATGAAAAACAAGCATATATGAATTCCTATTTTATGAATGTCGTGCATAATGATGATTATGTTGGGAAGTCTAAGTCCAATTGGACTTGGCTTCCAAAGGTCTAAACTTTTAGGACCCAATGACCTAGGGTACCATGGAATGATATTTCTATCTTTAGGTACTCAAGAAAAAGAAACGGAGCAACAAATCCAAATTTAGCTCCAAGGATGGGTGGATACTCGATAGCGTGTATTCAAAACACATGACGGGTGAAGCTCAATTGCTTTCTGGAGTGGTGCCCATTGCTAATGGGAACCGTGTAGTCTTTGGAGGCAACGAGAGCGGAACCATAATTGGTGTTGGTAAAGTTGGTAACCCATCTAAACCCCTAATAAGTGATGTATACCTTGTTAAAGGTTTAAATCACAATCTTATTTCAATAAGCCAACTTTGTGACAAAGGTTACAAAGTTAGCTTTGCGAAAGGAATGTGTCATATTTTGAGTAAAGATACTAATAATGTGTTATTCTCTGGCACACGCCATAAGGATATTTATATATTATGTAACGCCTGCTTTTCATGTATCTGGATTTATTATAATATAATATATGTTTTGGTGGATTTTCTCCTCATGTGTGGTTTTCGTCTCCGTAGTTTTCATTTTCGATCGATTCGTCGTATTTTCTCGTTTCTTCCTTAGGATCATCGATTTCGAAGTATGTCATTCGTGACGGGCTTCATAACGGTCGTATCTTACCATTAGATCAAGCCTAGGAGTCTTAGGAATCGATCCCGGAGCTCCGCGCTCCGTATCGGAACTTTTGGTGCTCATTAGCCGGTATAAGAAGGGGCACCGACCGACTAGATGACGATCCAGTCGGTCGGTAATCCTTCTTGGACCGACTAGTTGGCTTTCTAAATTTATCAGGAGTTACTGTTTATCGTTAGTCGGTCTAAGAACGTTGGTTGACCGACTAGGTTGCAAACTAGTCGGTCGGCAATGCTTCTTTAACCGACTAACACATCATCTAAATTTTAGTATCAGTTACTGTTTACTCTTAGTCGGTCTAAGAACGTTCATCGACCGACTAGATGTTAAACTAGTCGGTCAGTATTTGTTCATGGACCGACTAATTCTAAATCCTATTTTCGTTCAGAAGTTAATGTTTGCACTTAGTCGGTCTGCGTTGGTCGACCGACCAACTAGTTTCCAAACTAGTCGGTCAGTGGTTGCTCTTTGACCGACTAATCTGTGTTAAAACCCTAATTTCTGGGCAGCCGCCAGCCCATCCTATTTATACCCCTCCCAAACGTTTTCTTCTTCCTCCACTCGACCCAAAACCCTAGTTTCTCCCCCATTGAGCCCCCATCTTCCTCCAAGCCCTATTCCTTCATCCCAAGCCCTAGATTCATCATCTAAACCCTCCATCAACTCTATCTACCTCTCATCTTCCCCAAAATCTCACCAAATCCCCAAAATCCCCCAAAAACCCTAATTCTCCAAACTTCTCCATTTGTTTCCAGATCTGGTCCTAGGGTTCTCCGGAGTGTTTCTTCCGCCTCCTCTCGGTAAGAAATCGATCTCTTGACGTTTTTATAACCGATTTGTATTTTTATGAAACCCTAATGAAATTTCATGTTGTTTGATGATTGTTTCCCCATAACAGCGATTTCCCCCGTAGATTAGCATCCGCGAGACGAACCTTCATGATCGTCATCCCCGGTGCTAGGCAAGTGAAACTTGCCACTTAGGGTTTGGGCCATGTTTTAGGCCATCTTGCTTGTTGTAGGCGTAAAAGAGGCTAGGCGACGAAATGATACTCGCCTAGGCGCAAATTGGGGAACTAGCTTGACAACGAAGCTAGTTCCGACCTTTAGCATGTTGCACAATTACCATGTCATGTTTACTTTCCATTAACGGTACGCAAATTAATTGTCATGTCATCGCATTCTTTAAGTGATCCCGTGATTGCGTAGCATCGCTACAATACTTGTGTTCCTGGCTCGTGACCAGAAGCGGGCATAATGAGTTGCTAACCCCAACGCTCGATATTGAATTGTGAACTAAGAAACAAGCTCCCGTGCGGGGCAACCCTGGCTCACTTGCTGGGCTCATGTACAGGGACCCTGGCTTGTTTACGTGTGGGATGGGGTAAGGGTTAAGCGGTCATTCAACTGGGAGTCTGCCCGATCAGCAACTGCAGTTGTAAGGCGTAAACTCTGGGGTGGGGCAGTGTTTAGTGCCGATCGGCGTGAATGTTGTACCATTCAGCTGAAGGGCGTAAACATCTACAAACAACATGAAACGTGAATTGATTGAGATTGTTAGAAGCTTGGCTACTCTTGTCTTGTCCCGATAATTGTTCTCTTGTACAAATTGTCTTGCCATGTCTTGTTTGTGCACTCATGTTATAACTGCCATGTCATGCATACTAAAACTGCTAGGTTGCTAGTTGCCTTACTTTCGGTTTCCTTGCCCAAGTCTTTTAGACTTGCTGACATGTGCCCCTTTACTCTTTTGGGTGACACATGTTAGATCCTGAGCCTGAGTACCTTGTTGAGGACGAGGTGTTTGCTGACGCCGAGCCCGAGCTTGTGTTTGACGGGGAGTACGTGGACACTGGGGACCAGTCCTAGTGTCTTCGTTGTGTTTTACTTTTGTTTTGACAGTTGTTTTGTTGTCGGTGCGTAGCACCTATACTTTGTTATGTCGTTTCTTTTGTTGGCCTTGTTCCGGGCCTTTAGACTCTTTCTTCTAGCCTGGTGGCTTTTCTGGATGTTGGACTTATTTTCATGTTGGACAATTTATGAGATATGAGAACTTTATTTCTGTCTCTCCTTTTATTATTATTGTTGCTCCGTTTGTGGTTACAGGGACCTGCTTATGTTTTATTGACGCTTATCGGGTTTGGGGCTTCACAGCTCCACTCTCGTGCGGACCTTTTCACGTCTCGCCTCCATTTTAGGGAAGCGGGTCGTGACAGGTTTTGTTGGTGGTCCATGCAGATCCTTCTGTAACTGCGATTTTTGGAATAGCGATAATAATATTAGAATGTCCAATAAACTGAGTTCGACGTCCGAGTCATAAGCTATGAGTCTAATCTGATTCGTTCTCTGTGTCACTAGATGGCAGGAAGACGATTCACCCGTGGTGGGGGTAGTGGTGTGCTCCCTCATGATGAGGAGCCAGAGCGGGAACCCACCAACGCAGAGATGATGCAGATGATGCTCCAGATGATGCAAGTGCAGCAGGGCGTGCTCCTGCAAGTCCAGAATGCTCCACTTGCTCGAGCTGCCCGGGCTCTTCCGGATGCCCCTCGCTCTGAGCCAGAAGCGAAGCAATTTCGGGAGCTGGGTCCCGCATATTTTGATGGGTCTGAGGGTCCTCTGGCTGCCGATGAGTGGATTCGGAACATCGAGGACAATCTGAAGATGGCCAAGATCACCCCGGCTGGATGGGTTGATTTGGCGAAGAGGCAACTCAAGGATAATGCCCGGAATTGGTGGGATGCGGAAGAGAAGATGTTGGTAGAGCCGATAGCTTGGGCTACCTTCAAGGCCAGATTTGAGGGTGAGTGCTTCCCGAAAGCTGCCAGGGAAGAGATGCTGCAGCGTTTTATCGATTTGAAGCAAGGGAGCTCGTCGGTGGACCTATATCACCAAGAGTTCATGAGGCTGAGTCGGTTTGCACCAAAGATGGTGCAGGACGCTGAGGAGAGAGCTCAGAGGTTCCTGCAGGGACTTGCTTCGGAGCTCCAGAGTTTCGTGACCTCTTCTGACCGGGAGTCTTATCAGAAGGTTCTAGTAGCAGCCAAGAGGCAGGAGCTGCTCGTGAACCAGAGGAGGGGGTCTGTTGTTGGTGCTGGGAAGAGGCCTATGGAGCAGGCCAGAGCGGTGGTTAGGCTTGGTTTCAAGCCTAATCAGCCAGCTCAGTTTAAGAGGCCAGGAGGGCCCATTCTGAAGACTTGCCATTTCTGCGGCAAGCCTGGCCACATCAAGGATCAGTGTCGAAAGTTTTTGGGCCAGTGTCTGGTTTCTGGTGATGCTTCCCATGTCGCGAGGGATTATCGGCACGCGGGTCCGCTGCGGAGGGCACCTGTTGCAGCTCAGCCGTTGCAGCAGCGAGCGTCTGTTCCTGCTGGTCGTGGAGCAGCTCTTGTTCCGTAGAGGCAGGCTTTTCAGCAGGCTGTTCCGCCGAGGAAGCAGGCTTTTCTGATGACCGTTGTGGAGAGCGGGGCTGTGGATGAGGTTATCGCAGGTAATCCTCAATCTAGCTGTTACTTTTCTAGCTGGTTTTGATAGTTAGATTGTGATGTTTGCTTGAACATGGTTGGTTGCGAGACTAGGGTTTGATTGTTAATTGATTGTTAGGTGTGGTTTTGGTTTGCACATTTCCTGCATGAGTCCTCTTTGACTCTGGTGCGTCGATGTGCATTATTTCTCGGAGCTTCGTGGAGAGGCATTTCTTGTCGACGTCCCCTCTTCCCAAGAGTTGGAACATCGTTACAGGGAATGGCATGGTCTCGGTGCATCGTGGTTGCAATTCTTGCTCGTTGGTGGTTTGTGGACATGAGCTTTTCGCTGATTTCATTGTCCACGACATCATCAATTATGATGTAGTTCTTGGGATGGACTGGCTTGCGAGCTTCTATGCTACGATCGACTGTCGGAGGAAGAAGGTGGTGTTCGAGATTCCTGGACATCCAGTATTTGAGTTCAGTCGTGGTAGCAGTTCGCTTGGTCCTGTCAGATTTCGGGCCAGGCCGGTGGAGGTTGTGGCTATGCAGATGGAGCTGGAGTGGCCAGCTGTGGTGCGTGACTTTGGCGACGTCTTCCCCGAGGAGATGTCTGGTTTGCCACCTGATCGAGCTCTAGAATTTTCTATCGATCTTGTTCCAGGTGCGCAGCCGATTTCGAATGCGCCGTATCGTATGGCACCTGCAGAATTGGAAGAGTTGCGAAAGCAGTTGGATGAGCTTTTGCAGAAGGGTTATATTAATCCTAGCGTGTCTCTGTGGGGAGCACCGGTGCTGCTAGTGAAGAAGAAGGATGGTTCGCGTCGCATGTGCGTGGACTATCGGGAGTTGAATGCGGTGACCATTAAGAATAAATACTCGTTGCCTCGCATCGATGATATTTTTGATCAGCTTGGAGGTTCGAGGGTGTTCTCTAAATTGGATTTGAGGAGTGGTTACCATCAGTTGAAGGTGAATAAGGATGATGTGCCGAAGACAGCGTTCAGGACGAAGTATGGACACTATGATTTTGTGGTTATGCCTTTCGGCGTAACTAACGCGCCCGCAGTTTTCATGAATCTGATGAACCTGATTTTCTACGACTTTTTGGATAAGTTTGTCGTTATCTTCATTGACGACATTCTGATCTACTCGAAGTCGGAGGAAGAGCATGCCTCGCACTTGAGGACGGTGTTGGAGATTTTGAGGAAGCATCGGTTGTATGCTAAGTTTTCGAAGTGCGAGTTTTGGCTGGATAGAGTTGCTTTTCTCGGGCATGTGGTGACAGGAAATGGAATTTCAGTGGATCCCGAGAAGATTAGGGCCATCAGAGAGTGGCCTGTTCCGTCGTCTGCATCTGAGATTCGGAGTTTCCTTGGACTTGCCGGTTATTATCGGCGATTCATTAAGGACTTTTCTCGTATTGCGGAGCCGATGACCAGGTTGACGCGGAAGGAAGTTGCTTTTGTGTGGTCGGGTGATTGTGAGAGTGCTTTTGGTATTCTGAAGGAGAGGTTGACGACTGCCCCTATTCTTGTTGTGCCTGATCGCAGCGGTGGATTTGAGATCTTTTGCTATGCTTCTGGCAAGGGTCTCGGTTGTTTGTTGCATCAGCGCGGACATGTTGTGGCGTATGCGTCTCGTCAGCTTAAGGTTCACGAGAAGAATTACCCGACGCATGATTTGGAGTTGGCTGCCGTCGTGTTTGCTCTTAAGATTTGGAGGCACTTCCTGCTGAGTGAGAAAGTGAAGATTTTCACCGATCACAAAAGCTTGAAGTACATTTTCACTCAGAAGTAGCTCAACATGCGACAGCGTCGATGGTTGGAGCTAATGGCGGATTATGAGATTGATTTGCAATTTCACCCTGGCAAGGTGAATGTGGTTCCAGATGCGCTGAGTAGGCTTCCAGCGGTGATGATTTTGACTTCGCAGTGGAGATTGCAGCAGGATTTTTACGGGTCTGGTGTGGAGATTGTCCTTCCTGGGGAGGCTTCTTCGTTGATGTACATGCAGGTACAGTCGACGATCGTGGATCGGATTAAGGCTGGCCAGGCCGAGGATCCGAAGCTGGTGAAGATTCGGGAGCAGGTGGAAGCCGGTCTGCGGGCTGACTTTTTGATTCATGAGGATGGCTCGCTGAGGTTTGGAGCCAGGCTGTGTGTGCTAGCTGGGGATATCAGAGAGGAATTGATGGTGGAGGCACACAGTTCGCCGTATTCGGTGCATCCTGGTGGCACCAAGATGTACCAGGATCTTCGTCTGAATTATTGGTGGCATGGTATGAAGAGGAGTGTGGCTCGGAGTGTAGCCAAGTGCTTGGTTTGCCAGCAAGTGAAGGCGAAGCATCAGCGAACGGCTGCGTTGCTACAACCGCTTCCGATTCCGGAGTGGAAATGGCAACACATCACTATGGATTTCGTGACTGGACTACCTCGGAGTCCGAAGCAGAATGACGCGATTTGGGTGATCGTAGATCGATTGACCAAATCCGCGCACTTTATTCCATTCCGAGTGGGACAGTCCACTGAGGCGCTAGCAAGGAGATATATGGAGGTAAAATTCTTTTACTCTCTGTTTTATTTCCTTTTTCCTAGTTTGGATAGTGATGTAACGTGAATTATGCAGGAGGTTGTGCGACTTCATGGACTCCCCGTGAGTATCGTGTCTGACAGAGACACGAGGTTCACATCTCAGTTCTGGCAGAGTTTGCAGAAGAGCTTGGGTACGCGTCTGAGTTTCAGCACGGCGTACCATCCGCAGACGGATGGCCAGTCCGAGAGGACGATTCAGATTTTGGAAGACATGCTGAGGGCGTGCATGTTGGATTTCAAGGGTTCGTGGGAGGACCATCTACATCTGGTAGAGTTTTCTTACAACAACAGCTTACAGGCGAGTATTGGCATGGCGCCATTCGCCGCTCTTTATGGGAGGAAATGTCGATCGCCATTGAGTTGGGATGACGTTGGCGATCGGGAGTTGTTGGGACCTGAGATGATCGTGGAGGCCGTGGATATCGTCAGGAATATTCGGGAGAGGTTGAGGATTGCTCAGGACCGTTTTAAGCATTGGGCGGATGCTAAACGTCGTCCTTTGGAGTTTCAGCCGGGCGACCATGTGTTCTTGAAGATTTCCCCGAATCGTGGTGTGATTCGTTTTGGGAAGCGAGGGAAGTTGAGCCCGCGATACATTGGACCGTTTGACATTTTGGAGAGGGTTGGCGAGGTAGCTTATCGCTTGGCCTTGCCGCCATCTCTGGAAGGAGTTCACAATGTTTTCCATGTGTCGCAGCTTTGTCGATACGTTAGCAATCCATCTCATGCTGTGGATTTTTCGGAGATTACCGTTCGCCCCGATATGACATATGACCAGCATCCAGTGCAGATTCTGGACAGGCGTCAGAAATCGCTTCGGAACAAGATTGTCAATCTTGTGAGGGTGATGTGGCGACACGGCTCACCTGGAGAGTCTACTTGGGAGAATGAGGATGAGATGCGAGAGCGTTTCCCAATTTTGTTTCCGGACTCGTGAGTATTCGGAAATTCCGGGGACGGAATTTTTCCTAAGTTGGGGAGGATGTAACGACTGCTTTTCATGTATCTGGATTTATTATAATATAATATATGTTTTGGTGGATTTTCTCCTCATGTGTGGTTTTCGTCTCCGTAGTTTTCATTTTCGATCGATTCGTCGTATTTTCTCGTTTCTTCCTTAGGATCGTCGATTTCGAAGTATGTCATTCGTGACGGGCTTCATAACGGTCGTATCTTACCATTAGATCAAGCCTAGGAGTCTTAGGAATCGATCCCGGAGCTCCGTGCTCCGTATCGGAACTTTTTGTGCTCATTAGCCGGTATAAGAAGGGGCACCGACCGACTAGATGACGATCCAGTCGGTCGGCAATCCTTCTTGGACCGACTAGTTGGCTTTCTAAATTTCGCAGGAGTTACTGTTTATCGTTAGTCGGTCTAAGAACGTTGGTTGACCGACTAGGTTGCAAACTAGTCGCTCGGCAATGCTTCTTTAACCGACTAACACATCATCTAAATTTTAGTATCAGTTACTGTTTACTCTTAGTCGGTCTAAGAACGTTCATCGACCGACTAGATGTTAAACTAGTCGGTCAGTATTTGTTCATGGACCGACTAATTCTAAATCCTATTTTCGTTCAGAAGTTACTGTTTGCACTTAGTCGGTCTGCGTTGGTCGACCGACCGACTAGTTTCCAAACTAGTCGGTCAGTGGTTGCTCTTTGACCGACTAATCTATGTTAAAACCCTAATTTCTGGGCAGCCGCCAGCCCATCCAATTTATACACCTCCCAAGCGTTTTCTTCTTCCTCCACTCGACCCAAAACCCTAGTTTCTCCCCCATTGAGCCCCCATCTTCCTCCAAGCCCTATTCCTTCATCCCAAGCCCTAGATTCATCATCTAAACCCTCCATCAACTCTATCTACCTCTCATCTTCCCCAAAATCTCACCAAATCCCCAAAATCCCCCAAAAACCCTAATTCTCCAAACTTCTCCATTTGTTTCCAGATCTGGTCCTAGGGTTCTCCGGAGTGTTTCTTCCGCCTCCTCTCGGTAAGAAATCGATCTCTTGACGTTTTTATAACCTATTTGTATTTTTATGAAACCCTAATGAAATTTCATATTGTTTGATGATTGTTTCCCCATAACAGCGATTTCCCCCGTAGATTAGCATCCGCGAGACAAACCTTCGTGATCGTCATCCCCGGTGCTAGGCAAGTGAAACTTGCCACTTAGGGTTTGGGCCATGTTTTAGGCCATCTTGCTTGTTGTAGGCGTAAAAGAGGCTAGGCGATGAAATGATACTCGCCTAGGCGCAAATTGGGTAACTAGCTTGACAACGAAGCTAGTTCCGACCTTTAGCATGTTGCACAATTACCATGTCATGTTTACTTTCCATTAACGGTACGCAAATTAATTGTCATGTCATCGCATTCTTTAAGTGATCCCGTGATTGCGTAGCATCGCTACAATACTTGTGTTCCTGGCTCGTGACCAGAAGCGAGCATAATGAGTTGCTAACCCCAACGCTCGATATTGAATTATGAACTAAGAAACAAGCTCCCGTGCGGGGCAACCCTGGCTCACTTGCTGGGCTCATGTACAGGGACCCTGGCTTGTTTACGTGTGGGATGGGGTAAGGGTTAAGCGGCCATTCAACTGGGAGTCTGCCCGATCAGTAACTGCAGTTGTAAGGTGTAAACTCTGGGGTGGGGTAGTGTTTAGTGTCGATAGGTGTGAATGATGTACCATTCAGCTGAAGGGCGTAAACATCTACAAAACAACGTGAAACGTGAATTGATTGAGATTGTTAGAAGCTTGGCTACTCTTGTCTTGTCCCGATAATTTTTCTCTTGTACAAATTGTCTTGCCATGTCTTGTTTGTGCACTCATGTTATAACTGCCACGTCATGCATACTAAAACTGCTAGGTTGCTAGTTGCCTTACTTTCGGTTTCCTTGCCCAAGTCTTTTAGACTTGCTGACATGTGCCCCTTTACTCTTTTGGGTGACACATGTTAGATCCTGAGCCTGAGTACCTTGTTGAGGACGAGGTGTTTGCTGACGCCGAGCCCGAGCTTGTGTTTGACGGGGAGTACGTGGACACTGGGGACCAGTCCTAGTGTCTTCGTTGTGTTTTACTTTTGTTTTGACAGTTGTTTTGTTGTCGGTGCGTAGCACCTATACTTTGTTATGTCGTTTCTTTTGTTGGCCTTGTTCTGGGCCTTTAGACTCTTTCTTCTAGCCTGGTGGCTTTTCTGGATGTTGGACTTATTTTCATGTTGGACAATTTATGAGATATGAGAACTTTATTTCTGTCTCTCCTTTTATTATTATTGTTGCTCCGTTTGTGGTTACAGGGACCTGCTTATGTTTTATTGACGCTTATCGGGTTTGGGGCTTCACAGCTCCACTCTCGTGCGGACCTTTTCACGTCTCGCCTCCATTTTAGGGAAGCGGGTCGTGACATATTAGATCTTCCAAAATCACATGAACAATGTCTCATTACCAACACAAGTGAACAACACTTATGGCATCGACGTTTTGGTCATGTGAACTTTGGAACACTTTTCAAACTCTCCAAGTTAAATTCTATTAAAGGATTTCCTAAGCTTACTTTCCAAAAGAAAAGCGTTTGTGACTCGTGTCAACGAGGCAAACTTCCAAAATCATCATTTAATCCTAAGAAAAGCATTTCATCTAAGCGGCCTCTAAAGCTTTTACATCTAGATCTTTTTAGGCCAACTAGAGTTGCTTCATTAGGGAATGCTCGATATGGACTTGTCATCGTTGATGACTTTTCTAGATTTACTTGGGTATTTTCTTTAAGTAATAAAAATGATGCTTTTGAAAACTTCACAATATTTGTTAAGAAAGTACAAAATCTCATTAGAACCACCATTGTCACTATTCGTAGTGATCATGGAGGGGAATTTGAGAATGAGTCTTTCTCAAACTTTTGTGATGAAGTTGGTATTACACACACCTTTTCTTTCCCTCGCGCACCCCCTCAAAATGGTGTTGTTGAGAGAAAGAATAGGATGCTAGTGGAATGTGCTCGCACTATGCTTGATGATAGCCAACTTGGCCATCAATTTTAGGCGGAAGCGGTACATACCGCTTGTTATTTGTTTAATAGAATACTTTTGAGGCCCGGCACCAAACAAACTTGTTATGAATTTTTGTTTGGTAGATTGCCTCAATTTAAACATTTTCGAGTTTTCGGTGCAAAATGTTTTATTAAAAACACGTATGGAAGTTTGGACAAATTTGATCCAAGATCCGATGAGGGGATCTTTGTTGGATATTCTTCACGTAGCAAAGCCTACCGGATATACAACAAAAGAACCTCAACGATCGAGGTATCACTTCATGTTTCTTTCAATGAAAATTTTGTCCCATCTAGAATTACCAATGATAATGACTCCATGGATGTTTTATGTGATTCTATTGGTAATTCTAATTCTATTGATTCTAATGTTACTAACCCTACTGATGAATCTTTTGAGAATGTTCCTAGTGATCAAGGAGTTCCCAAATGGCTTCATACAGTTCGTGACCATCCCCATGAGCAAGTCATTGGCAACATACTTGATAGTGTCAAGACGAGATCTCAAGTCAACTACTTCGCTCATTGTGCCTTTGCCTCCTCAATAGAGCCAAAGAATATTAACGAAGCGTGCGAAGATAGTGCTTGGATCCTAGCCATGGAGGAGGAACTCATTCAATTTGAGAGGAATGAGGTTTGGGAGCTTGTTCCATAACCTTCGAAGAACCACACCGTTATAGGAACGAAGTGGATTTACAAGAACAAGACCGACGAGAACCAAAACGTCGTCCAGAACAAAGCTCGGTTGGTAGCTCAAGGCTACCGGCAAGAGGAAGGTATAGATTTCGAAGAATCCTTTGCTCCGGTAGCTAGATTAGAATCCATTAGGTTGTTTTTATCTTTTGCATGCCATAAAGATTTTAAACTCTTTCAAATAGATGTAAAAAGTGCGTTTTTAAACGGAGATGTCGTTGAGGAATTTTATGTTTCTCAACCTCCGGGTTTTATAAATGAAAAATTTCCAAATCATGTTTTCAAACTTAAGAAAGCACTTTATGGTTTGAGACAAGCTCCTAGAGCTTGGTATGACTGCCTAAAGAACTTTCTTTTGGATTTGGGTTTTAAAATGGGTGAAGTTGATTCTACATTATTTATTAAGTATTCGAATCATGATATTATTCTAGTTCAAATTTATGTTGATGATATCATTTTCGGTGCTACTAACTTCACTCTTTGCGAAGAGTTTTCTAATGTCATGAAGGACCAATTTGAGATGAGCCACATGGGTGAGCTCAAATATTCCTTAGGTCTCCAAATTCGCCAAATGAACGATGGAATCTTCATCCACCAACCAAGTACACAGTGGAGTTGCTAAAGCGATTTAGAATGGAGAATGCTTCTGGCAAGAAGACTCCAATGAGCATGACTACACATCTTGATAAAGATACGGGCGGCAAAGATGTAGACATTCGTCTATATCGAGGTATGATAGGTAGTTTATTATATCTTACTGTCAGTCGGCCCGATATTATGTTTGCTGTATGTGTATGTGCTCGTTATCAATCTCAACCTAAGGAATCTCACTTAGTAGCGGTAAAACGTATTTTCCGTTATTTAAGTTACACCCTCGACTACGGATTATATTATCCAAAGTCTAGCACATATGAGTTAATCTCATATAGTGACGCAGATTATGCGGGATGAAAATCCGACAGGAAAAGTACTAGTGGCACTTGCCATTTTATAGGAAATTCTCTTATCTCTTGGTTTTCCAAGAAGCAGAATTCTGTATCACTTTCAACCACCGAGGCGGAATACATTGCCGACGGTGCTGCGTGTGCTCAGGTTCTTTGGATGAGACACACTCTTAAAGACTTTGGTATAAACTGTGATACTTGCCCTATCATGGTGGACAACCAAAGTGCAATATGTCTGTCTAAGAATCCGGTACACCATTCCCATTCTAAACACATAGATGTCCGTCACCATTTCCTAGATGATCATGTTGCTAAAAAGGACATCATTTTAGTGTACGTTGAAACCCAGAAGCAAATCGTCGATATTTTCACGAAACCACTCAAGGAAGACTCCTTTGTGCGGTTACGTCGAGAATTGGGGATTATGGATGAATCCGAGATTTAGGATTCATATTTTCGTTAATCTTGCATGATAATAATTTTCTTTATATATGCTCATGCTAGATGTGATGGGATTTTTGGATTTATGGTTGGATTTTCGGAATTTATGATAGAATTGTTCATGAACGTCGTATTTATATTTTTCGATGTTTTATGGGGTAGAATAATGATGTGTGAGAGTATTTCGATGTATCGTCCAAGTGCGCTTAGGAGAGAACTCAAATTTTCGATATTTCAAATTTTTGGACTCTTTTAGTCGGTCCCAGTTCATTAGCTGACCGACTAGTTTGAGTTCTAGTCGGTCAGCTATTGAACTCAGACCGACTAACTCATGCTCTAAATTTGGCTTCAGTTACTATTTGCACTTAGTCGGTTCATGCTCATTGGCCGACTGACTAGATTTCAATCTAGTCAGTCAGCACTTGAACTATGACCGACTAAATGTGTTAGGGCATTTGCATCTTCGACTCTCCCGATCGACTTATAGCCTCTCTGCACCGATTAGATTTCATTCTAATCGGTGTGAAAACTTCTCCTAAGCCCTAATCCTCGTGTCTCCTCTCCTCCATCTGCTGTGCACCGCCATCTCCAGCCACCGTCAGCCATTGCCGATCACATCTCCCTCCTCCTAGGGTATAACTCCTCTCTCCCTCTCAGTTTTTAGGGCTAAAATCTTGTTCAGTTTTAGGGTTTTTCAGCTCGTTTTAGGGTTTTTCAGCTCGTTTTAGGGTTTGTATTAGGGTTTTATCTTTCGATTCGTTCGCTTGTGTGCGGTCTCGTCTCGATCATGGCGAAGACATGTAGCCCTATCCGTCCCTCCTCTCCATCTCCCATGACCGTCGAGTCTCCTCCTACAGACCCTCCTCAACCCAAACGACGAGCCAAAACCACTCCCTCCTCTTCCTCGCCTCCCCTCAAGAAGAAGAGGACTTCCAAGCCCAAACCCCAATCTCAATCTCAGCCCAAGCTCCGAACCAAGACCAAAGAGAAGATTTTGACTCCATGCCCCTTCCATGCTCCCTCTCCTCCCGATGACTCTGACGAAGAGTATATTCCTGAGTCTGAGCCTACCGATAAGGCTCCTACTCCTCCTCCTCGATCTAGCTCTCGTCCGTCTAAGGGAAAGGCTCCCATGCCTTTGGGTGGTGTCGATATCTCGTTGTGTCACGATGACCCGTTGTGTCTCGCAGCTTACAACCGTATCGAGCACTATCCATTGATTTTGGAGCACTTCGTTCAGTTTTCAGACTTTCCACATCTCGCCGATCTTCTCTCCTATAGCGGCCTATTAGACTATCTTCGCCATGACCCCAAGGCGAACCCTCACCCGTAACCCCGACTCATCAAATTGTTCTATGCCAACCGAGTCCGGGGTGAGTAGGATGACACCCACTCCATTGAGACCACTGTCTTGGGGACACATATTGTCCTCACGGTAGAGATTTTAGGGGAGTTGATTGGTGTCTCATCCTCTGGCCTGCTTCCTGTTGATATCTCCGTGGATAATATCCACGATCTTGACCAGTCGATGCTTTCTGAGATGTTCCATGTCATCCCTCCTGCCATGATTGGTGTCCCCTCGAAATCGTTTAAGCCGAACACTTGGGTCCTCAATCTTATCCTGAAGTCGTGCCTACTATCGAAGTACGGCTCCTCTAGCTTGCCATCCCAGCCTTTTCTCAAGCTTATCTACGCTCTTTTCATGGGAAGCGCGATAAAATGGGCTCGTATCATCCTCGACAAGATGGGTTCCTTTGAGTGCATAAGAAAATCCACCAAGTCTGCTCACATTCCATATCCGTGCCTATTGACTCTCATTTTCCGTCACTTCGGCGTCCCTCTCCCTCCTGATGACCAGCATCCTTTGGGTCCTCCCCTGAACGCGACTGCCGTCAAGAAGTCTCTTACGGCGCTTCATCACGTTTAGAGGACTACCCCCTCTGCTTCAGCTGCTGCTGCCCCTCCTCCTCCTCCTACTTCACTCGCTGAGTTTTCAGTTTCTCTGAGACGTGTGGAGTCTTGTGTCTCTCGTTCTGAGGCGATGCTAGCTCGCATCTGTTCTCACTTGGGCATTGAGGTTCCTCCTTCAGTTTTTGACGAGGAGGAAATGGATGAGGCTGATCTCGAGGAGCTTGTTGGATCTCCTTTTCGTGCCCCCGAGGGTACGTCTGCTGCTGCTACTTCTGCTGGTGCTCCCGAGACTACTCCTGTTGCCACTCTTCCTTCAGTTGACACTCCGATCGTTCCCGAGACCACCACCCCTTCTGCAGAGCCTGCTGCTACTGCTGATCCTCCCTCCGCCTCCTGAGCTTGTGTTGGATGACTCTCCCATGTGCATTTGGATGATATATTTGTTGTGAGAGAGTGGGGTAGGATAGTTGGGTGGTTATGTATTTTGATGTATTTTTGGATGTTTTGATGATCCATTTTGTTGTATTTTGTGCACCGGTCTGAGGATCGTTTATATTTGTGTTGGCAGATGTATACTTTTTGATGTATCATGTTATTTATATATATATATACATCGTGTTGCCATTTACTTCAGTGTACACTTTATATTTTTGTCTCTGATGTTGATTTCGTCGCTCGACGATTTTATTGATTAAATAGAAATTATTTCTATGAAAACATAGAATTGTTTTCCATGCACTAAATTCACTAAGAATGTTGATATTGGAGAGTATGTTCCATAACTCAATATATGAAATTGATTTGAGTTTTGATGATTTCATTTTTCGATTTTCGACTACGGTCTTGTTGGCACACTTTAATTTTCTTCGTGATTTTACTTTGGTGTCATTTGGACCGTGGTCGTATTCTACGACTCATGTGCTTTTATTTTTTAGCCATTGTTGTTGTCGTTGATCTCCTCCCGCTCTTTTTGCTAATGCCAAAGGGGGAGAGAATTAATAATGACAATGATCTAAATGTTAATTCAAAGCACTTTACCGTGAATCTAATTTGATATGTTAGATTCAGGGGGAGTTAAGATTTAAAAATGGATTTAGATCTTAAATTTCAATAATTGGATTCATATTTTATACTTTCCTCGTCTGCTTGATGCGTATGATTATTATTTAATGCGAAACTAACATGTCATCAATGCAGGGGGAGTAAGTAAATTTCATTTGAATCATTATTATTGATTATTATTTATGTTGGTTTGTCATCACTAAAATGGGGGAGAATGTTGAGTATTGATTCCCCGGATTTGGTTTTGATGATGAACAAAAATAAATATTGTGAACTAACTCTTTGTGAGCGCAGTTATGGAGATCGTCGCCAAAATTCCACGTACATCAAAAGCGACGTCTCAAGACTTCTCAAAGCGCGTGATCGTGTGCCTGAAGCTTCGTTGAAGCTCTAGGAGCATTATTGAAGTCAAGAAATTCGGATTGAAGCTTTGAAGACGGTTCGTCTAGTTTAATTTATAGTCTTCTAGCTTCTTTTCGTAGAATGTTAAGCCTTGAGTAGGTCTTACATGATAATCTTCATAACACTCATATCTTAGAGCTAGGATTATCTTAGAAGCCTATAGAAACTTTTCCGAAGCTTCACGCTTCATTTCGCGGCTTCTTGTGCATCTTAGTTGGTTCAAGAAGAAGAACCAACCGACTAGATTGTCATCTAGTCGGTCAGTAATCGTTCTTGAACCGACTAGATCTCCTTGCTCAATTCAGCATCTTCACTGTTTACAATTAGTCGGTCCAAGAAGGTTCACCAACCGACTAGTTGTCAAACTAGTCGGTTTGGAATCCTTCTTAGACCGACTAGTTATAACTTCATTTTTCAGCCTGAGCTACTGTTTACAGTTAGTCGGTCCAAGAACATGCATCGACCGACTAGTTGTGAAACTAGTCGGTTGGAATTTGTTCTTAGACCGACTAGCTATCTTTGAATTCAGCCTATTGTATTTCAACTCTTAGTCGGTCAAAGAACACTCACCGACCGACTAGTTGTCAAACTAGTCGGTTGGCAAGTCTTCTTAGACCGACTAGTTCTAACTTCTTTGAATTCACTTTATTGGCTGTGAACCATTTAGTCGGTCCAAGAAGAATCACCGACCGACTAGTTGAGAAACTAATCGGTCAGTGATCCTTCTTAGACCTATTAGACTGCTTCAGAAATAGATCCGTTGGAGCATTAAATGCACGAATTTTCTCTCTCTCTCTCTTCTCTAACCTATTAATACTTGTGATGCTTCTTCATAGCATTCAAGGCTGATATTATTGAGACTTTGAGAATTAAAGAGAGAGCATTTAATTCCTATTTCCAAGCTCCCTCTCTTCACAAGAATCTCTCCCTCACTCTTATTCCTCAAGAGAGATTCTCATTGATTGTGAGCCACTCAAGCCAAGTGCTTGTTTCAAAGTCACCAATCCCACCCTAGCCATCTATTGCTGGTCATCTTAGTGGAGCTAGGGTTTGGTGTCTTCTTCTTCCTCAAAATCCTCCTTGCCCTAAAATCGTAAGTTTACTCAAGGCATAGGATTTTGTTGGTAAGCATTTTATTGTTTCATTTACTTTGATATTAAGTTTTTCTCTCGGTTGTGAGAGAAGTGTGTGATCCCGGTTTGTGGGAGTCACATTTTCATTTGTGTATGATTTGATCTTGTAGAGGTTTTCTACAAGAATTTCATAGTGCAAATTTGAGTTAGAGGTTTCTAACTCAAGTAGCCGGAGGGGATCCGGGTGTTTGGGACGTAGGATCACCGGGAACAAGTCGGGGAGACTTGGGTGGATCCGAACCCGTTAAATCATTTGTTTGCATTGGTCGTTTCTTTGTAGTCTATTTTCATTTCCGCATTTTTGGTTGAGTTTGCAAGATAATTAGGAATTATACTCTTGATTATTTTAAAGTACTATTCACCCCCCCTCTAGTACTTGTGCAGTAGCTATCAGGGCATTACAGTTTCTTCTTCATCAGCTGAGTGATCGAGTCACTGCTCTTGAAAATATTTTCGCCTTTTTGGATGTGAAGCTCTCTCTTTTGCTTAAGCTTCAGTTAAAATCGTTTACGCATCATGGTTTTCCTATCCCCACCGAGCTTCAGGCTCTGTTTGCTTCGTCTGAGGACACTACTCCGGTTTGTGTTTCTCCTCCTCCAGGCTTCACGCCTAAACCCTCTCTAGTCCAGACCTCCGGTGCCCAGACTCCACTTCATGCTCCTGTGGAATCTTCTGCCACTCGTGCATCGTCGTCCAAGCGGAAGACTTCAGCTCTTCCTACTCGACGCTCTGCGAGGCTCTTGTTCCGCTCTTCTGGTCGCCCCTCGGACCCTACTATCATCAACATCGACTGAAGTTACTGCCTTGTCTTTTGTGTGTTCACTCACCCGACGACCTAGATTTTTTTTGGTCTGTTTTAGTTGGGTTGAGTGGGGCCTTCAGTGTGTTTTGATGGTTGTATTTTGATGTTTGATGGTTTGATATTATGTGTGTATCTTCACTTCTGTATGGTGATGTACTTCGATGTTGTCATGATGATGTATTTTTGTCTTGATCATGATGTATTTTTTGTGATGGACATGTAGATGTCCATCCGTTGATGTACTCATCTTTTATATATATATATATGATGTTGTTGTTTATCTTGTGTCACACTATGCTATACTACTTATCTTATCTGTGTGATGTATGTTATGATTGTCTCCATGTATGATATACTCTCTCTGATGTGCTTTTGAGACAATATATGAATTTGATATTCGATTTTCCATGCTATCTCTGGTATGATGCATTTGTGAAATCACTTTTGAAACTATTTTTGTGTGTACATCTAAAATGTTGATATTGGACTTCAATTCCATTACTCACATGTGTATATGATGTGATTTTATGAGTTTTGATTCTATATATCTTTATACTCCTTGATTATTGTTAGTTTGCATTTCGCACTGTTATTATTGTTGTTATTTGCTCCCACCTTTTTGGATAATGCCATAGGGGGAGAGAAATAAACATACAAGATTCATAATGAATGTGCTAAGTAGGTTCTAACACTTGAATCTAAGATTGAAGTTGCCTTAGATTCAGGGGGAGTAAGATTACAATGAATAGGGATTGTAATTCCTAGATTTTTTTGAATTTATATTCATGCATTTCTTACTCATTTGCTTCAATTGATATGTAGATGCCCAAATATTTGTTGACTAACTTGATTGGCATCTATGTAGGTGGAGTAAGTTTTCATTGCGCACAATTATTTATCTTTTTGTTTATGTTTGTTTGTCATCATCAAAAAGTGGGAGAATGTTGAGTATTGGACTTCTCCCTACTTGGTGTTAATGATGAGCAAACATAAATACTTTTGACTAATCCCCTATTTTACAGTTAATCCATTGCCTAAGCTATTTATGAAGATCTACTAGCAATGGATGACTCACAAACTTCATTGAAGGCAAATGACATGAATTGGATGATCGTAGATAATGATTGAAGCTCCGTGAAGACTTCAAGCTCATACGATGGAAAGAAGAGATTATTCGTCAATGTAATTCTCTTTTATCTCTTCTAGTATGTAGCTTAGAAGTAGAACTTTGATGGAGCACTCACACACATCTACATTCAGTCATAGGACTTCATTAGATCAATTGTCCTTTGATCCCAATTCATTTCTTTATTGATTGTGCTAGGATTGTTTATAACAGTCGACTGCTGAACAGTTTACAATCTCCTGTCTCAAAAACAGTCGACTGTGTTTTGTTCTACAGTCACCTATTATGCACAGACTATTACAATATAGTTTTGGGCCTTCTCTGATTATTTTGCGCAGGCTACTGATGAACTATACACAGGCGCCTGTTCAAGTGACAGTCGACTGTGTTTTGTAAATCAGTCGCCTGCCCGAACTCTGTTTAATCTGACTTTTACGGACAGTCGACTAATGCTGTATATATAGTCGACTGTCTCTTGGATCAGTCGACTGTCTATGCTGCAACAGTCATCTGTCTGTGAGTCATTTCTTTGACTCGACTCTCTGGAAATTTCTCAGGCTTTTGACAGTCGTTTGTTTAAGGATTTACAGTCGCCTGTTCTGATTAACAGTCGACTGTGTTCCTTGCATCAGTCGTCTGTCCTGTTACTTGTGAGTTTCCAGTATTAGTCTAACTTACCCATCTCTCGGCCAGTCGCCTGTCGAAGAAATTACAGTCGCATGTTGGTTTAACAGTCGACTGTCTTGGCTTCATCAGTCGACTGTCCACGTGGTAAGTTACCGTTATGAATTCTCTCCTACCCTTGCTGACTGTGCAACATTCTACTGTAGATTGTTCAACAGTCGACTGTCGCGAGTTCAGATTCTATCCGTTGAGATTTTTCTCACGGATTCCAATTGGGTTTTTGCCCAAACTGTTTTGTGGATTTGAGAAAACTATAAATAGAGCTTTTACTGCTCCATTGAAAGGTTACTCATTCATTGCAAAATCTCTCAAGCTTTCATTTCCAAAGATCAAAGCTCTCAAATCCAAAGCCCTAAGTATTTCCAAATCTTGTTCTCTTGCTCTCCAACCTAGAACCAAAGAGTGATCTTCTAGGCAATTGGTGCAGTCAAGAGAAAGGGCTTCTCCTCTCTTCCAAGAGAGTTCTTCAACACACATCACACTCCACCTTCAAGTTCTACTTCAAGGCACAGGTGATTGTAAGTGTTGTTTTCATTATTTCTTAACTCTCGTTATTTGAGTTTTGCTCTCAGTTGTGAGAGTGGTTTTGCTTGCTCCCTGGTTGTGGGAGTCAAGGACATCGATTGTATTCCATTGCACTTGTAGGGTTGCTACAAGTGGGCTTTAAGGAAACCTCAAGTTAGGGTTCTAAGTTGAGTATCCGGTGGTATCCTGATGGTAGGGACGTATGATTATCGAGAACAAGTCGGGAGTTGACTTGGGTAATCCGAACCCTTGAAACATCTCTGCGTTTGCGTGTGTTTCATTTTGGGTTGTTTTTCTATTCCGCACTATTTGTTGGATTGCATTTTATTTGACGTAAATTCCTTTTAAATTTGCATAAACACTATTCAACCCCCATTCTAGTGTTTCCCCATAGACATGGTCCTTACAAGTTCCACCACCGTCTTCGTACAACAATCACGATCGTGATGGAGCGTTGACGTGCGTTTATATTTCATATATTTGTGCACGTTTTCTTCCGTGTTTTTCCGTTATTTACCGCCGTCTTATATTCGTTTTCTCGTGTTTTCTTGTTTTCTTTCACTTTTCCATGTATTTCGTATTTTACAGGATTTTACTGGCATAGGGGACATAAAACGAAGATATCATGAGTCCCCGGAGCAACAGGAGGAGTCACGCATGATCCTGGGGGTCAAACGACGAAGATCGCATCTTTCAGCCCCTCACCCGACCGGTTGGTCATCTCCAACCGATCGAGTGATGCACGCGTGCACCACCCGGACACAAGTTGGATCTGCCAAGAAGTCACCCGGTCGGTTCAGTGACCGGTTCAAATGCCCCAACTCTCTGGAATTCTGATGATGAATGCCAACCGATCGGGTGACTGTCACCCGATCGGTTCACCTGTAGCTGATTCTCCGAAGCCACGACACAGAGAGATCAACCGACCGGTTCACCCGACGGCACGAAGATCCAACCGATCAGCTCATGCCTCAACCGACCGTGTCGTGGTGACCGGGTGGGATCCTATTTTGCGCTGCCGAAGAAACGAAGCAAGTCACCCGATCGGGTGACTTTTCACCCGATCGGGTGATTTCGTATTCTATAAATAGAACCCCCTAGGTTTTCCAGAAACGGGAGTTGTTATTTTTTGCTGTTTTTTCTCTCTCTTGATGGCTGTAATTTTTCAGATATTTGTAAGTCTTCTGATCTTTGTCAAACTTTAATATATTGTTATTAGCATTGCTCTTACTACTTTTCAATCGCCCGATCATGTTTCTAACCATCGATTTTACCTTAGATCGCTTTTTACTAAATATGTGTGAGTAGTCCCCGAATCTGGGATTTTGGTGGAAACCCCTTCGTGGGCTCTTCCCGATGCGTCCATAGGACTAGGAAATCGATAGGGATTAGGAATCTAACGGTTACGCGGGGTGTTTTATTGTCATCGGCGGGAAAAAGACCGCCTTTGACCGTTGGGCCAAGGGGGAATAAACTTGGCGGTTGACTCCCAAGCCATAGCTCACGCCCTTAGCGTAGACGTCGAATCCTAGCGCGCGGGAGCGGCAGGATGAGACGTTGGGAGTTATCTTTGCGAACTTAGTGCTCCCGGAGTCGGTCAGTGTTAATGGACACGAGAGTGCCCACTGACCGAACCCGGGAAGTCCGGCGTATCATCCTGGGCACCGACCGGAATATCGGGCCCATGGGACGCTGGTACCACTCTTAGAGGCAACGTCTCACCATTAGACCCTAATTCCGATCGTTATCCTACCCGTCGGTCGTATCGGCGAGAATCGCACGATAGGGTGGAAACCAAAGTCCCAGTTTTTTCCCTTCATATTGTTTATCCCTTGCATTTTAATGTGACAAACCCATCATCCGATTCGGGCTAGCTCGCCTATGGGGTGAATTTGATCCTCTTTGACACAAGCACATCCACGCCTCCCTGAGTTTGACCCCCAAGCCACACTACAACACCGTGCGCTTGCGGTTACAAATATTTAAATCTCACGCCCCCAATCATATTATTGCACACATCAAACACGCATAAGCGGGGGCGTCAAGCTTTATGGCGCCGTTGCCGGGGAGGCAACGTGCTTGTAATTTTAGGATTTCATGAACCCTTGTGTCTAGCTCTCATCCCTACCTCACGATAATTTTCGCATTCTTCTTTTTCCTTTTTATTTTTCTTATTTTTATTTTTATTTTTTATCTTATCTATTTCTTTCCCACTTTTCGCTTCACGGGTGTTTGTTGTTTTTCATGCGCAGGAGTTCAAGAAGTCTCAACGACTTGATTCCTGTTGATCCAGAGATAAACGCCACCTTAAGGCGTTTGGCCGCCAAGAAGCGAAGAAGAGAGGATCCTGAAGCCATGGGGGAGAACACCCCGCCTCACAAGTCCCTGTTGGAGTACTCGATGCCATCCATTGAGTCCACCTCCGCCATCCGTCCTCCTGCTATTACGGCCCAAAGCTTCGAGCTTAAGCCATCTTTGGTGACGTGGATCCAGCAGGATCGATTTTTGGGTGCACCCATGGAGAGCCCGATTGAACATTTGGACTCCTTCTTGGAGAAATGTGACACCTTTCGGATAAACGGTGTCACAACTGAGGCGATCCGACTAAAGCTGTTCCCCTTCTCTCTGCGAGATAAGGCCAAGCTGTGGCTTAGGGGGAAAGACCCGAATACATTCAACACCTAGGAGAAGCTGTCAAATGCTTTCCTGACGAAGTTCTTTCCTCCGGGGAAGACCATGAAGCTGAGGAGTGAGATCTCCTCCTTCTCCCAGGCCAGCCACGAGTCTCTGCACGAAGCCTGGACCAGATACAAGGGGATGCAGCGAAGATGTCCCCACCATGAGCTCCCCAAGTGGCAGATCATAAATCTGTTCTATAATGGGTTGAGGGACGATTTGAAATCTTCCATGGACGCCGCGGCTGGAGGGTCCTTTATGTCAAGAAGCGAAGAAGATGCCAGACAGATTCTGGAAAATATGGCATCTAACAATGAGCGGTGGTGTGACGAGAGAGCCACACCTAGATCTGGGGGCATACACAGAGTCGAGGACGTCGACAAATTATCCAGCAAGTTTGACTTGCTGTCGACCCAGATCTCCGCATTGATGGTAGGCACCGGTGGCGCCGGTACACAACAGATTGCTGCGGTGGAATCCGAAGTTTTTGGAGAATTCGACGGTGGTGACATCTCACCACCGTTGGATCAGGCGAGCGCATTATTTTATAATCCTACATGGAATGCGCCTTTTTCACCACGAACCAACTCCAACCCGGCCTACTCTCCAAACAACCGGAATCATCCCAACCTTAGCTACCGGGCGCCTTATCAACAGCCGACTCAGCAACAACAGCAGATATATCAGCCGGCTAGGCCTCAGCAACAGTTTCAGCAGCAACAGCCTCCACAACAGTACCAGCAGTACACTCCAAGGAATCAACAGCCCATCCAGCAACAATATGGCCAGCAGAGGGCCATCTCTCCGGTTGAGTCCCTCTTGACTCAATACATCGCCAACCAGGAGAAGATAAATTTGAAGCTGGAGATGGGACAGAGAGTCCTCACTGATCAGGTGACCCAGCTGGGGTTACAAGTGACGAACCTTCAGAGACCGCAGAATCTATTACCGCCACAGCCTGAGGTAAACCCGAGGGGGGTAAATCTGACCTTGGCACTCACGCATGAGCATGAGAACGTGTTTGCCATCCTCTTGAGGAGCGGAACGCAAATACCCATGAGAGTGCCCCCCCCCAAAGGACCGGAAGCACCATTGGTCGTGGAACGACCAATTGAGAAATTAAATGACGACGGTGCTTCGTCGTCAAAGCCTACTACTCCGGAGGGAGTCCATGGAGAGGAGAAGAAAAAAGATGAGGAAGGGAACCTCAGAGTGTTCAAGCCCGTTGTGCCTTTTCCACAACGGCTTGCCCAAGCCAAGATTGATGAGAAGTATGGCAAATTCTTTGCCATGGTGAAAGATCTGAGCTTACAAATCCCCTTCCTCGAGGCCATCGAGACAATTCCCTCATATGCCAAATTTCTAAAGGACTTGGTGACACGGGGATCCAGAAAGGAGAAGGTCGTATTAACGGCGGAGTGTAGCGCCCTCATTCAGCGCGCAAATCCGCCCAAGCTCAAAGACCCAGGAAGTTTCTCCATCCCTTGCTCTATTGGGGAAGTGCGAATCCAAAGGGTGCTCGTCGATCTAGGAGCGAGCGTCAGCTTAATGCCCCTATCGTTGTATAAGAGAATAGGGATGGGAGACTTGGAGCCCACCGGCATGACATTATAACTTGCTGACCGTTCGGTCAAGTACCCGGTGGGAGTAGTAGACGACCTCCCCGTTGATGTGAGAGGAGTACAAGTACCGGTTGATTTTGTGGTGATGGACATGCCGGAAGATAAGCACACCCCTATTATCCTTGGACGGCCCTTTATGGCAACCACCGGATTTTTGATAGACGTTAAGAATGGGAAGCTTTCCCTCAACGTCGGCCAAGAAAAAGTCGAATTTGACTTGGGGTTGTCGATGAAGTACCCCGATCCTCCGGATGACCCTAGTATCAATGCGCTGGAGCTGGAAGATGAGAGAGCTATAGAAGCAAGATCCTGGGAAATTCTCTCGAGAAATCCCCCCGACCACTTGGGAGACCATGGAGAGCAAGTTGGCTCACCAAAGAAAGTTGCTGATGAGGCGGTCGCGCGACATGTGATCCCTCCCGGATTCCCAAAAGCTCCTCCTACGAGGAGAAAAGGCAAAGAGCCCATGGGGCTCGCCGGGGATGAGGTCTGTATCCTCAAACGAGTGGCGGAGGACGCCAATATGAAGGAGAAGCCTCCGGACCCCGTCAACAAAGGGAGAGTAGTCGAGCAAGTTTTCTTGTCGCCACCGGCTACACCAAGAGCTACCAGCCCTGGAGATGAAGCGATGCCAGACTTTGGGTATCACCCGTATCGGCCACCTTGAACATCATCAACGGACGTCGAGCATACGACGTTAAACAAAAGCGCTTCATGGGAGGCAACCCATGTTCTGAACCTTTGTTTCCATTTTTAGAACTTTTTTTTAACTTTATTTCGTCTCTTTTTAGTAAATAAATCCAGCCGTCAAGAACTTCCGTTGAGGGACTATGGTCGTTTGTGCACTTTTGCAGAAAAAAAGGCCCCAACCGATCGGTTGATAACTCAACCGATCGGTTGGGATGTATCAGTTGTCGGCTGTATCAGTCGCTCAACGAACAGACCAGGTGAAGGCATGAGAGACCGGGTGACAGACCGGGTGAACTAGGCTAAATTCTCGGGAAATTTTTGGGAAATGATCAACCGATCGGTTGATACGCAGAGCAATCGGGTGACAGACCGGGTGAGCTGTACCAAACTTTCGGAAAAAATTTATGGAGCGGCCAACCGATCGGGTGAGTTATCACCCGACCGATTCGCATGTAGCGTTTCTTCCAGCAACAATTTCGACCTAAAGGTCAACCGATCGGGTGACTTTTCACCTGATCGGTTCGACTTAAAATCCTATATATATCGCCCTCCGCCCGTTCGTTCCGCCCTCGCCAGTTTCGAAATTCCAATTGTCGTTTCGCCTTCTCCGCCTTCGCCCGACCTCGCTCTTCCTCTCAGCCGACCCAAATCAATCTCTCCACTCTCCTTTTTCATCTTTCCATCAATTTCTTCCCCTTCTTCTTCGATCTCACCCACTTCAAGCCCTAATTTTCGTCCATTTTCCCCCATTTTTGAAATTGCTGGAAGGATTCGTCGCGGCTTCACACGTGCTCCTGTTATGTTGCGTTGGGGTGTCTGCGAGCAACGATCTTCATCTTAATTGGGTAACCTCGCTCCTTAGATAAATTTTTATTTTGCCCTAGATTTTCATTTTGCTCATTTGCCGTGTTAGTGTGTATTCATCATATTTTGCATACACTCACACACACACACACGATTCCCGCACAATGCCTCCTCACCGTGCTAAGCCCTCCGACGCCAGCTCTTCCAACCCTAGGCCCACCCATTGCGCTCGTCGCACACAAACCACCACCCAACCCGCCACCACCACCAATTCATCCACCACCCCACGCGCCCCTGACCCCGTTTACATTGGCGATGCCGAATACGAGGTGTCATTCCATGACGACGACCAAGCCAACCGCTTCATGTCCATGCTCCTCCTAGCTGGTGCTGGTGGTCGGGCAACTCAGGAGTCCGTCGAGTGTGACCTGCCTGTCCTTCAAAGCCTCATTTGTCACATTCGCACTGACCCACCCGATGTGTCCGAGCTTCACATCCCACCCCCCACCACTCCTGGTCCTCAGCACAGGCCCCCATCACCACCCCCAGAGGGTGGTGCCTCTGCTTGATACTTTCCCATCCATCTTTTGCCTCCCCCTATTTTTAGTGCCCATCTGTCTTTGCGGGGCCCTACTTTACCACTGCTGGGGGGAGGACTCATTCACGTGTCGAGTCCCTTCTTTTTTATTTTTTATTTTTCTATTTCCTTTCTTTTCTTTTATTGACCTCCCCCTTGCATATCTCTGCATTTTCACGATCACATCATCTTACTAACACTGTCATGACTAGCTTGGGGGAAGTCAATTACTGTCGTGTCTTGTTTTTCTGTGTGTTTGTTTATTTGTCGTGTCGTGTGATTTTCCCTTTTATTTTCCTCCTTTGTTTTATTTTATTTTATTTTCTGTTTTTATGTCGTGTGGTATGCTTTTTATTTTTATTTCTTATTTTCAGTTCCGTTTGTATGATTTTCTTGTCTTTCGGGTGTTTTTTGTGTCTGTGCGTATTCCCCCCTTATTCATTGCCCTCCCGTATTTAATTCTATTGCATTGAGGGCAATGCAAGTTTCAGCTTGGGGGAGTCGCACTTCGTGTGTCATTTTTGTCGTTTTTCTTCGTTTTTGAGTCATTTTCCATCGTGTTTTTCTTTTTCTTTTTCTTTTTATCTCTTTCTCCTAGAGATGAACCCTATGATGAATTGCCATAAAATCACACACACCTAGCATGGCATCGATAATCACACTCACTAGCCCTAGGTTATCGAGTCCCTTTGCATTTCATGCATCGTGGGTCCACTTAGCTTTTTGTGAGTCGTGCGTCGTGCCTAGCTGTGTGGTGTACTTCTACTTTGTGATTTTACTTTATATACCTGTCCAGGAATGACCCCTAGATTATCATGCTTCGATTTGAATATGCGGTATTTGCTTCTACTGGATGCTTCTTCTGCATGCTATATATATATCGTATACTTCATTTCGCATGTGTCGGGATTCCACAATTAAGGACTAGGATAACACATTTAGCCCATGCTCTAACTAGCGAGAATAGTTTCCTTTGCCCAAGTGTTTAGATTCCGATTTCTTTTTTGTTTTACTTGGTGCAAATCCCCTCGTCGTGTACCGTTCTCCCACTTGGGAGAGTACACATATGTATAGCCAAAAAACCAAAAAAAAGAAAAGAAAATTGTAAGCCAAAAAAATACAAATACCCAAAACCCAAAAAAAATTCTCGTGTGAATATTTTCCCTACTTGCCAAGAATAAAGGGAAGGCGAGAATTTGCACTGAGTGTTCTATTCCACATCATCTCAACCCCCATCGGTTTCGAAAACACTTGGCTTAGGAACTTTTTAGCTATTATCTTGGCTATAGTGTGGTGATTTTCTTAACCCTAGTTGTGGAGTCCCTGACACATGATATGTTTCGATTCTCTCTCTATTCGTAGATAGTGACACCGTCTGCTAGCACACGACCACACTCACTCGCGCTTCACCGCGTGGGCCCACGGCACTTGTCTAGACTCGTATTCCTTGGTTTAGTGATGTGATTTAGCGTTTGCTTGCTTGGTGTGACGTTTTTGATTTTGTTGGCCCTGACGGGCGATCTAGGGTATTGAGTTTTCTTTTTCTCTCTTTCTCTCAATTTTCTCTCTCCGAGCTCCTACTCTCACTCGTCTTCCTCGAGGACGAGGAAGAGTTTTGACGTGCGTTTATATTTCAAATATTTGCACACATTTTCTTCCGTTTTTTTCTGTTATTTACCGCCGTCTTATATTCGTTTTCTCGTGTTTTCTTGTTTTCTTTCACTTTTCCGTGTTTTTCGTATTTTGCAGGATTTTACTGGCATAGGGGACATAAAACGACGATATCATGAGTCCCCGGAGCAACAGGTGGAGTCACGCGTGATCCTGGGGGTCAAATGACGAAGATCGCATCTTTCAGCCCCTCACCCGACTGGATGGTCATCTCCAACCGATCGGGTGATGCACGCGTGCACCACCCGGACACAAGTTAGAGCTGCCAAGAAGTCACCCGGTCAGTTCAGTGACCGGTTCAAACGCCCCAACTCTCTGGAATTCTGACGCTGAATGCCAACCGATCGGGTGACTGTCACCCGATCGGTTCACCTGTAGCCGATTCTCTGAAACCATGACACAGAGAGATCAACCGACCGGTTCACCCGACGGCACGAAGATCCAACCGATCAGCTCATGCCTCAACCGACCGTGCTGTGGTGACCGGGTGGGATCCTATTTTACGCTGCCGAAGAAACGAAGCAGGTCACCCAATCAGGTGATTTCGTATTCTATAAATAGAACCCCTATGTTTTCCAGAAACGGGAGTTGTTATTTTTTGCTGTTTTTTCTCTCTCTTGACGGCTGTAATTTTTCAGATATTTGTAAGTCTTTCGATCTTTGTCAAACTTTAATATATTGTTATTAGCATTGCTCTTACTGCTTTTCAATCGCCCGATCATGTTTCTAACGGTCGATTTTACTTTAGATCGCTTTTTACTAAATATGTGTGAGTAGTCTCCAAATCTGGGATTTTGGTGGAAACCCCTTCGTGGGCTCTTCCCGATGCGTCCATAGGACTAGGAAATCGATAGGGATTAGGAATCTAACGGTTACACGGGGTGTTTTATTGTCATCGGTGGGAAAAAGACCGCCTTTGACCGTTGGGCCAAGGGGGAATAAACTTGGCGGTTGACTCCCTAGCCATAGCTCATGCCCTTAGCGTAGACGTCGAATCCTAGCGCGCGGGAGCGGCAGGATGAGACGTTGGGAGTTATCGTTGTGAACTTAGTGCTCCCCGAGTCGGTCAGTGTTAATAGACACGGGAGTGCCCACTGACCGAACCCAGGAAGTCCGGCGTATCATCCTGGGCACCGACCGGAATATCGGGCCCATGGGACGCTGGTACCACTCTAAGAGGCAACGTCTCACCATTAGACCCTAATTCCGATTGTTATCCTACCCGTCGGCCGTATCACCGAGAATCGCACGATAGGGTGGAAACCAAAGTCCCGGGTTTTTCCCTTCATATTGTTTATCCCTTGCATTTTACTGTGACAAACCCATCATCCGATTCGAGCTAGCTCACCCATGGGGTGAATTTGATCCTCCTTGACACAAGCACATCCACGCCTCCCTGAGTTCGACCCCCAAGCCACACTACAACACCATGCGCTTGCGGTTACAAATATTTAAATCTCACGCCCCCAATCATATTATTGCACACATCAAACACGCATAAGCGGGGGGGCGTCAAGCGTCCACAGTTTTCGAAGGACAATCAACGGTGCGTCCTCTGCGTTTCAATGGCACGAACTTCGGCTATTGGAAATGCCGGATGGAGACGTTCCTAAGGAGCGCGTCCCTTTGGAGAACCCTCCACAAGGAATACATCGAGCCCACCGAAGAGGATTTCGAAAAATGGACGACTTCTGAGAAATCCGCCGAAGTCAACAACACAAAGGCAATGAACGCTCTTCATTGTGTGTTGGACCCAGATGAGTTCAACAAGATATGCACATGTAAGAGTGCATATCAAATTTGGAACCATCTCGTCGTTACCCATGAGGGAACGAACAAGGTAAAACTTTCTAAACTCTATGTTGTCATGCAAAATTTCGATATGTTTCATATGCAGGAAAATGAAAGCATAGCATCGATGTACGGACGTTTTACCGATATCACTAATGAATTGGAAGCTCTCGGACAAGTCTATTCCCAACAAGATAAGGTAAGGAAGACCATAATGGGAATGACCTCCAAATGGGAAAGAAGAGCTATCACTATCGAGGAGGTCAACGAATTGAAGACTTACACAGTTGTGAACCTTATCGGCACTCTCATGTCTTACGAAGTAAGACGGAAGAACCGATTAAAGATTCGAGCTATGATGAACCCTTCGGAGGCCAAGAAGAAAGCTTTGGCATTCAAGGCCAATTCCTCATGCTCCGTTAGTGAAGAATCATAAAATGAGATGGACTTGGATGAAATGGCTCAAATGGTGAAGAAGTTCCAACGCTTCTTTTGCAAAGGTAAATTTTCATCTAATAATAGATTTGATTCTACTAATAACACTTCCTTTCTTTGCTTTAGGTGTAATAAGCCAGGACACATCAAGAAGTATTGCTCAATGCTCCGAAACAAAGAGAAGTGGCAGTCTCCGAAGTACCACAAGTCCGACAAGAATAAGAAAGATAATAAGAAAGGACTAGTTGGTACATTCGATGATTCAAGTGGAGACTCATCAAGCGAATCCGGTGATGAGAAGGGTGAAAGTGCCCACATGTGTTTTATGGCCCGAGAAGATTCACTCTCCGATGAAAGTGATTTCGACATGGATGAAACCGAGGTAACTATGGATGAATTCTGTATTGCTAATGAATAACTATTTGCTAAGTATCAATCTTTAATGCTTAGATACACTAGTTTAAAGAAATTGACTGTTAGCAATCCATCCATTCCATTCATTATCAACAATGACACCATTGTTGATACTTTAACACTTGAGAAAGCGAATTTAGTTTTTCAAAATGTCACTTTGAGAAATGAGGTGAATACCCTCAAATCTCAACTAGATCAAACACATCCTAAGGATAATAGTGATCTAGTTTCACGACACACACAATTGGGTTTAGAGAATGAGTCTCTTAAACCCCAAGTGCACGAGCTCAAAGCACGGGTGTCCACCTTGGATACCAACATTTCTTCTCTTAAGGAGAAATATGAGCTCATGTACTCCTGTATTGTGAGATTCAATAAGGGAAAAGGACAATTGGACGATTTGCTAGCAAGCCAAATTCTGGCCACACATCGTGTTGGTCTCGATTTTGTGGAAGCAAATGCATCCAATGCTCGTACCTCATATAGTGGTGTCATTATAGACTTTGTGAGGCCATCCTCTGGTGCATCCACAAGTGGTGTCAAAGACACTATAGTTAGCAAACCTACCAAGAAAGTCACCACTTCACCGTCTTTTCCTTTTGGCAAGAAACCCACTAAGGGTGGAAACCAAAAGAGAAGCCATGCTTACATGTACACCAACCTTCATCCACGTAGAAGATCTCCTACTTTACAAGTGGATACTCATGACACCTTCTATGCTCCACACCCACGGACACGTACAAATCCACACATGAGAAATACTCATGTATATGCTCCTATACACCCATATGCTCATACGCATCATTCTTACATGTATGCACATCCTCCACATGTCATGTATGACCCATATGTTTCATACAACATGCATGTTCCCAAGCGTGCATACAACACTCGTATGTCCAATGCATATCCACCACCTCATTTTTATGCTAGAACCCATGTTCCTAAGAAGCATGCACCACATAGAAATCTAACAACTATGCATGCAACTAGGAAAAGGACTCCCAAAACATACACCATTTAGGGTCCTAATCACACTAGCTTAAATGATAGGAATGCATATGTTGATTCCTATTTTCATGATGTTATTAATAATGGTAATTATGTTGGAAAGCGGAAGTCCACTTAGACTTGGCTTCCAAAGGGCTAATCCCCTTGGACCCAACAAAAATTGGGTACCATGAGCTTATGGTATACTATGTAGGTACCCAAGAGAAAGAAAGAGAGCTATAAAGGTCAAACTAGCTCTAAAAGGAAAGGATGGATTCTCGACAGTGGTTGCTCCAAACATATGACTGGAGATCCTTCATTACTCTCCGAAGTGATTAGCATCAAGAATGGTGCAACGGTCACTTTTGGATGTAAACAAAAGGGAACCATCATTGGAGTATGTATAGTCGGAAACTCCTCCAAACCTTTAATTACTAATGTATTTCTAGTTAGTGGTTTGTGTCACAATCTCATTTCCATTAGTCAACTTTGTGACAAAGGTTACAAGGTTAACTCTGGAGAAGGATTGTGTAAAATTGTAGATTCTAATTCACATGTTTTATTTACCGGTATTAGGCGTAAAAATATTTATAATTTGAGCTTGCCTAAAACCGTAGAACATTGCTTAGTTGCTAATACAAATGAACAACTATTATGGCATCGCCATTTTGATCATGTTCATTTCAAGCACTTATATAAGTTAGCTAAGCATGATCTAGTCAAAGGTTTTCCAAAAATTGCTTTTAGTAAGAAAAACTTTTGTGACTCATGTCAAAGATGTAAACTTAGTAAATTTAAGCTTAAAGAAGGCATTACTTCTAAGAGGCCCCTAGAACTACTTCATCTAGATTTGTTTGGGCCAACTAGAACCGCTTCTTTAGGCAATGCTCATTATGGATTAGTTGTAGTTGACGACTTCTCTAGATTTACTTGGGTTTCATTCTTAACTAATAAGAATGAAGCTTTTGAAGAGTTTACCATATTCGCAAAGAAAATTCAGAATCTCTTAGGATCCACCATTATCACTATTCGTAGTGATCATGGCAGAGAATTTGAGAATGAGCCTTTTACAAAGTTTGTGATGACACCGGGATAACTCACAATTTTTCTTTTCCTCGGGCACCACCACAAAATGGTGTTGTAGAGAAAAAGAATAGGACTCTTATTGAGTGCGCTCGCACTATGCTCCATGATAGTCATCTTGGACTACAATTTTGGGCAGAAGCGGTGCACACGGTATGTTATGTGCTCAATAGGATCCTAGTAAAACCCCCAACGAACAAAACTTATTTTGAGTTATTTTATGACAAAAAGCCTCAAGTTAAATATTTTCAAGTTTTTGGTTCAAAATGTTTTATCAATAACACCTTTGGTAATTTAGATAAATTTGCGCCAAGATCCGATGATGGAATTTTTGTTGGATATTCCATACGTAGCAAAGCCTACCGGATATACAACAAAACCTCTTCAACGATCGAGGAATCACTACACGTATCATTCTATGAAGTTTTGATTTTCCTCATGTTGTTGATGATAGTGTAGATGCTATATGTGATTCTCTTAGTAATGTCAAGATTAATGATTCAACTATTGAGACTAACACTACTAATGAGATTGTTGAAGATGTTCCAAGTGATGCAGGAATACACAAAGCTTACCCAACTGTTTGCAACCATCCACATGACCAAATTATTGGAGATATTGGTGTGGGTGTTTGAACGAGGTCTAGAATTGAAGAATTCTCTCATTGCGCATTTGTCTCTACCATTGAGCCAAAGAACATCCAAGAAGCTTGTGAGGATAGCTCTTGGATAGTGGCAATGGAAGAAGAACTCATGCAATTCGAGAGAAATGAAGTTTGGGAGCTTGTTCCTCTTCCAAGTGGTCATCAAGTGTAACGGACACTTTCCGACCGTTCGTATTTCCTGCGTGCACGTGCTTTATCGTGCACGTATTTTATTTGGTTTTTTCCGAGCTCTGGCATGTGCGATGCGATATGCCATTGCGATCGTTTCGGAGTGTTGGATTCTTTTATAATTTTTGGGAACGTCGTTACACGGCTCGTTTTCTCGCAAAACGACTTTGAATGATAGGGACGTTTTAGTCTTTTGACTCGAAACGCCATTCCCAATTTTTACGTAAATCTTTGGTAGGCGTTACGCACGATCGGGCTCCATAGATCTGTGCGTCTCGTCTCCACGAACGCCCCGGTATTTTCGGATTATTTTTCTGACGCCCGGATGGAGAGATATCGCCCGGAATAACCTCGACCGTCGATTTTCCCCATATCCGTTTCAAATTTCTAATTATTAGCCAAATCTGGTTAAATATTTTATTTTAAATCATTTTAAAATCTTCCCTAATCTGTTTCACTAATCTTCCCTAGACTTACCCCTACTTGTACACCCTCTACCCCTTTATCAATCCCCTTTATCTATAAAACTTATAGATATATATCAAATGACTATATTTATATTAACCCCAAACTTTAACCCTATACGCTAGCCCCTACATCATGTGAGCTGCTCTCTTCAAATAGGACCTAGGGCTAAGTTTCTCAGCCAAAAACACATAGCCGACGCCCCTCATTTTCATCATGCAACACTCTCTCCCTCTCCCAGCAATCAAAACGCTCACCCTCACTTTTCATGTCGCAGCAGCCCCCATCGCGCAACCCCCTCATCTCCGACGTCCTACCCCGCCAGCCTCGCCGGTGTTGTACCCCACACCGCCATGTCCGCCTGTAAAACCACCGCCGTAGCATGAATCAGGCCGCATCATCGACCTCGCGGTGTCGCATCACTGTTTAAGCCACGGTGGCACCGCCCCGCGTCGCCCCCCCCCCCCCCCCCCCCCCCCCCCTCGCTCGCCTGCGCGCTCCCGACCACCGACAGCAGCTTCACCACCACGGCACAGCTCGTCGTGGCCGCCTCCTCTGTTTCTTCCCCAATCCCCTGTTTGAAACAGAACAATCGCTGCTGCCCCTTCTCCCCTCGTCTCCGGCACCGGCAGCCACCGCCCACGCCTCTTAACCGCCGCCTTCTACCACCCCACGCCAAGCATCACAACCGCCGCTGCCGTGCTGACCTCCGACCGCCGTCAGTAGCTTCCGACGCCGTAACACGCCTCCGATCGCCTGCGAGACCTCCCGCCAACGCCGCCGTTCGACCCCTATGCACTGCCCAGCCTCATCGCCCGCGTCTCCAACGCGCTCCTTCGGCCATCTCTCGCGCTGACGAGGCCTCCTCCAAGCTGTGACGGCAAGCTCTCACCTCCGAAGCCCAACTCGCGAAGCCTCAGCCCCGAGCTCCCCTCCCTGCAGGCAAGCGACAGCAACATGACCTTTTTGAAGTGGTAAGTTCACTTCCATGTCCTTATATTAGCAAGATTTATCTTGGTGAACATTGAATGCACAGGCTCGTACTGTAAGTCTATAATATGGGTAGACTTCCACTATAGGAGTAACATATTATAAGGTTAGTAGCTTCATGTGAGCAGTTGGATTAGTGAACTCCTTATGCCGATAAAATATGATTTGATAAGTGTGCACCCATATCAGTATTTAATTTAATAATTAGTTGCTTAAAGATCATCATGTTAGTACAAATTGATGTTAACATTATGTATTATTACGTAGATGATGATGTTAGTAATAAATGATAGTCAATAGACGTGTTTGCCATTAGATTAATAATAGCATTAAGTTATTAGCTTGGTACAGTGACTCTTTTATTTCATGTTACATATACTTTATATGGCACGTATGGGTAAGGGGTTATAAGATGATTGTTACCTTATAAGTATGTTATATGAGAACCTAATGTTATTATAGGCGGATAAAATTTTAACTTAATTCCCCAAATCTTATGACGCAGAGACAATCACGTTTTCCGTTCGACCCCGTGAGCACTAAAGACCAGTGACGAGACGTTCCGGAAGTTGGAGTTGTGACGCGATCCGCTACCGTTGCCAGACTCGACGTCGGATCCGTGCGCGATCGCCAAAAGGTTAGTCCCCTAACTCGTAGCACAACCCACCCGTAGCAAAACTGAAAACCTAACTAAAACTAGACAACTACAAATAAATTTACTTTTCCGCACCAGTAAAACGCTGCTCACAGTAGAAATCGACCATCGGACAATTTTCTGTGCATATAGGATAGTGGTCGATCTAGGCTGACAAAAACATCAAATGTGACTTTTGACAAATAGGGTAGTCCTGAAAACATAGAAACGAAACCTAATAGGAATTTCTGAAATCGCGACCTGACACCGTCGTCGTGACTGTTTCAGACGGACTACCGCGGACGCGACGACTGGACGAGACGCCCCGGACGGACGACACTCTCGCCATCGCAGGCAAGTGTATCCACTTGCACTTTTTGGCCGTGCTTAGGCCTTAGTTGGTTAGAATTGTTAACTGTGAACAAATAGAACCGGACGTGAAATGATAGCGTCCGGGACGACTCCTGACGGCTCAGACTTGACGACGAAGTCTGAGCCCGACAACAACAACTTTTTGATGCTGTAGGGCTATCATGTGTGTGCGTGTGTGTGGACACCCTAGAATAACCCTTCCTGTCGAGTCACATCACGTCCCGTCTTGCACAGCCCGCTGGGCAATAGGGCACTCGCCGAGTGATCCCTTATACTGATTCACAGCCTGCGGGCAATAGGGCACTCTCCAAGTTAGAGAGGGTGATCCCTTGTACTGATACACAGCCCGAGGGCAATAGGGCACTCTCCAAGCTAGAGAGAGTGATCCCTTGTACGGATTCTCAGCCTGCGGGCAATAGGGCACTCGCCAAGCTAGAGCGAGTGATCCCTTGTACTGGTGTCATGTCTTGTCTTGTCTTGGGGTTTGGGGTTGGGTTGAGCGTGCGCACGGCAAGAGGGTCTGATCCCCCTCGAACCGTAAGGCGTGAACCCTTTCGTGTCTCACTTGTCTTGTCCTGCCTTGTTTCCGTCACGTCACGTCTTGTCTTGACACCTGTAGGTTAGTCCCGTAGTTGGTAGCACACGCTACGACTACTACTTGTCCCGTTTTACTTTCCTGCTGCGTTACTTCCTGTCGTGTTACTCTGTTATAACCACAGCATGTTAATCAACCAGTAAACTGTTGTGTAAAAGAACCTCAGCATGCTAATCAACCAGTAAACCGTTGTTTAAATTTCGGTGCACTTGCAGTAAAGTCTAACCCTTCTTGTAGACTTTACCTGACGTACAGTTCCTTTCTTTTGGGTGCTGTACGTCAGGTGCTCAGTCAGAGTTCGTGGACGAGGCAGATTCACTGGAGTATGAGGAGCCGAGGACGTCGACCCAGAGTACGTGCCTGACGAGGACCAGACCTTGAGGTCTTTTTAGTCGTCACTTTCAGAGGTTACTGCTTTTAGTTTGCTTTTAGTTAGGCTGTTGCCATGCTTAGGCTTCCTTTTTAGACTTTGCACCAGTTGGATATTATACCTTTAATTTAATGAATGCCTTTTCCTTTTTGTACTTCTGTTGTTTTGAACTTTATTAATGCAAGAACCTGAATCTTTTAAAATGGTACCTCTACAGACGCTTATTGGGTCCGAGCTTCTCAAGCTCTGGCCTAAGCGGGCCTCGTCACGTTTCGCTTCCGTCTATTTTGGGAAGCGGGGCGTGACAGGTTTTAGTGGTGGCCCATGCAGGTCTTGCAAAAGTTCGAAACAATAAAAGTACCGCATTCATTTAATATCCATGTGCAAGTCTAAATTAGATTTACCCAGTCTTAGATGGTAGAAAGACTTAGGTAGATGTCCCATTTGAATAGTCAGACACTTTGGTTAAGATTTAGCCGTACCCGTCTTAGGATACCTTAGTAGCCTCTCCCTACCTAGCCCTAACCAAATTAGATTTCTAGGGTCCTTCTTTTAGTTTAGTCGCTCGCCCAGCTCCATCGACTTCGGGCCCGGCAGAACTAACCTTGATTCTCTTAGGAAACCTACCCGTTAGATCCTGGTTACAGCCTAGCTCATTAGGAGATCTTAGTGCCGAGCTCTCATGATTTTTGACGACCCGATAAATAGAATCCCTGACTTCTAGCGTCCCTCTGATCATTACACTTCTGTGTTATCGATCGTAGGGTCCCATCGTAGCCCCTTGCACCTTATCCTATGTGTAACCAACATACGATCATTTTCCTTTCTTCCGATTCATGTGATTGTTTTCGGATGATTATCGTTGATCCTTCGAATCCCTTCCTTTACCAATTCTATTTCCTCTAAAAGTATTTTCGAAATTTGTTGTTAAGTCTTTCACTCAGCTTAACTTCTTTGAAAACCCCTATATTATATATTTCAAAATTCTTGTTTTCGGTTGAGTTAAAATTCTTTCACTGATTTTAAAACCTCATTGGTCGTAAAACTATTTTACTATCTCGTGCCTATTTTCAAATCGGTATCTTTCGTATTTCAGTTTTAAACCGTATTACCAAATTCTATAATCCTATATATATATATATTACTTTTCTAAACTACGAAATTTATTTTTAACTCTTTACCGTACGTACTTTTTAAAAAATATTTTCTAAACCAAAGAGAACTTTAAATTTCTTCTCGTATATGTATAAACAGCCCTATGTTCATCGTGCTCATATTTCAAAAATCTTGGTATAAACCTATTCTCATTTGCAAAACAACCGCTACCTCGCCCTGTTTTTGTTTCCGTCATCTAACTCTTTTTCCGAATGGTAATAATTTTTTTTACCATCTACTTGCTTTTTACTACTTATTTTTATAAGTATAAAAGTATATGATATCCTAATTTACACGTAGTTCGCCTTTCATCTTTTAATTATTTTGGGGAATGTTTTTGCTCCATCCAACCAATTATCTCCTTGCCCCGCCTTACTTGAACTCGTCCTTTTTATTTCGTTACACTTTTGGTTTCTGTTTCCTTTATTTTGCGTAGATATTAGTCCTTGGAGTTGTCTGTGTTATTTCCGGTTTAGGAGTGGGCCCTTTTGGTAGGTGATGTTGTCGTGATGCATGAGTATAGGTAGAGTGCGTAGACCTGTATGAGTGTGTTATTTAGGATCCCGATGATTGCCTTTTGTGTCTTGAATGTGTACTCAGTGTTAATCATGATATGATTGAAGTTGTCTGAATGACGGTATTCATACATATATGAATAGGGTCATAGCAGGCAATTTCCTTAGACGTAGTTTTTCGCGATTATGGAATAGCTTATCTTTGACTGCGTGTGATTGTAATTAAAACTTTTTTTTTAAAACCAAGCCTTTAAAGTTTTTGAAATTAGCTCACAAGATCACAAATCAATTATCCTTCCTCATCCATTACCACGACTCCACACGTTTTTCCAAATGTTTTAAAACTGTGTCACTGGTTTTAAGTTTCCCTTTCTCTTCTCTCTCTCTCTCCATTTTGGAATGTTATGTTATGGTTGGTATAGTTTTGGGACTAGCTATTATTGTTGTAGGATTTTGTTGCGGGTAGGCTCAGGGAGAGATGAGATTTGTTATAGCATTGATTAACCGATTTTGGAACAATAGGAAATTGGTATAGATTTCTTTCGGATGAGAAGATGAGCTGTCCAAGACTTATTTATGATACCGATGTGAGACGTACTCAATGGAGAATTCTGGTTGAATGAGATTATATGCGAGGAGATGAGAACTCATCAGACTTGAGGCTTAGACGGGTAGTAGATAGGAGTAACTGCGGAGAATAGTATGAGTCAGGATGATCACGAGAATTAGTAGAGCTTTGTAAGCATCAAGGCTTGATTGTTGAGTTGACGTGAGAAGATATTGGGAGTAATATGACGTGTTGAGATGAATGGATGGTTAGGTAGTCGGACTTAAATTGGTTGGGATTAGTTATAGTGGGTAGGATGAGAGGTGATTCTGATAGTTAAATTATTTGGCGGATAAATTCATGGGGAGACATGACAAGGAATGTATTGAAGACGCGACGATTGTTGATTGGTGAAGGTATTAAAGGATTGGACAAAGTTTTTGTTTTTTTAGATTGGCGGTTGACTAGAATCTAATTTTGGAGATTGATTAATATTGGAAAGAGATCGAGGAATTTAGAAGATATTATTGAGAGGCGATGTTTGCCAGAGTGGTATGGTATGAGAACTTGGAGTTGGAAATTTGAACAGTAGAAACGGGTCTATGGTTGAGTGTTAGGATGTGGAAATAGCCGTGGCTTTATTCAGTGAAAAGTAGGATTATAATGGATTATTTGAGGAACGAAGTTGAAATTTTAGGGCTAGAGACCCTTGTGTGGAGGATGGAAGTTATAGGCTTAAGTATTTATGGAATTTATGATTAGTATTAGTGTGAGTGATTCCGAGGGTGGAATCATTTCTAAGGTGGGTAGAATGTAATGGCCACTTTCCGACCGTTCGTATTTCCTGCGTGCACGTGCTTTATCGTGCACGTATTTTATTTGGTTTTTTCCGAGCTCTGGCATGTGCGATGCGATATGCCATTGTGATCGTTTCGGAGTGTTGGATTCTTTTGTAATTTTTGGGAACGTCGTTACACGGCTCGTTTTCTCGCAAAACGACTTTGAATGATAGGGGCGTTTTAGTCTTTTGACTCGAAACGCCATTCCCAATTTTTACGTAAATCTTTGGTAGGCGTTACGCACAATCGGGCTCCATAGATCTGTGCGTCTCGTCTCCACGAACGCCCCGGTATTTTCGGATTATTTTTCTGACGCCCGGATGGAGAGATATCGCCCGGAATAACCTCGACCGTCGATTTTCCCCATATCCGTTTCAAATTTCGAATTATTAGCCAAATCTGGTTAAATATTTTATTTTAAATCATTTTAAAATCTTCCCTAATCTGTTTCACTAATCTTCCCTAGACTTACCCCTACTTGTACACCCTCTACCCCTTTATCAATCCCCTTTATCTATAAAACTTATAGATATATATCAAATGACTATATTTATATTAACCCCAAACTTTAACCCTATACGCTAGCCCCTACATCACGTGAGCTGCTCTCTTCAAATAGGACCTAGGGCTAAGTTTCTCCGCCAAAAACACATAGCCGCCGCCCCTCATTTTCATCATGCAACACTCTCTCCCTCTCCCAGCAATCAAAACGCTCACCCTCACTTTTCATGTCACAGCAGCCCCCATCGCGCAACCCCCTCATCTCCGCCGTCCTACCCCGCCAGCCTCGCCGGTGTTGTACCCCACGCCGCCATGTCCGCCTGTAAAACCACCACCGTAGCATGAATCAGTCTGCATCATCGACCTCGCGGTGTCACATCACCGTTTAAGCCACGGTGGCACCGCACCGCGTCGCCCCCCCCCCCCCCCCCCCCCCCCCCCCCCCCCCTCGCTCGCCTACGCGCTCCCGACCACCGACAGCAGCTTCACCACCACGGCACAGCTCGTCGTGGCCGCCTCCTCTGTTTCTTCCCCAATCCCCTGTTTGAAACAGAGCAATCGCTGCTGCCCCCTTCTCCCCTCGTCTCCGGCACCGGCAGCCACCGCCCATGCCTCTTAACCGCCGCCTTCTACCACCCCATGCCAAGCATCACAACCGCCGCTGCCGTGCTGACCTCCGACCGCCGTCAGCAGCTTCCGACGCCATAACACGCCTCCGATCGCCTGCGAGACCTCCCGCCAACGCCGCCGTTCGACCCCTATGCACTGCCCAGCCTCATCGCCCGCGTCTCCAACGCGCTCCTTCGGCCATCTCTCACGCTGACGAGGCCTCCTCCAAGCTGCGACGGCAAGCTCTCACCTCCGAAGCCCAACTCGCGAAGCCTCAGCCCCGAGCTCCCCTCCCTGCAGGCAAGCGACAGCAACATGACCTTTTTGAAGTGGTAAGTTCACTTCCATGTCCTTATATTAACAAGATTTATCTTGGTGAACATTGAATGCACAGGCTCGTACTGTAAGTCTATAATATGGGTAGACTTCCACTATAGGAGTAACATATTATAAGGTTAGTAGCTTCATGTGAGCAGTTGGATTAGTGAACTCCTTATGCCGATAAAATATGATTTGCTAAGTGTGCACCCATATCAGTATTTAATTTAATAATTAGTTGCTTAAAGATCATCATGTTAGTACAAATTGATGTTAACATTATGTATTATTACGTAGATGATGATGTTAGTAATAAATGATAGTCAATAGACGTGTTTGCCATTAGATTAATAATAGCATTAAGTTATTAGCTTGGTACAGTGACTCTTTTATTTCATGTTACATATACTTTATATGGCACGTATGGGTAAGGGGTTATAAGATGATTGTTACCTTATAAGTATGTTATATGAGAACCTAATGTTATTATAGGCGGATAAAATTTTAACTTATATCCCCAAATCTTATGACGCAGAGACAATCACGTTTTCCGTTCGACCCCGTGAGCACTAAAGACCAGTGACGAGACGTTCCAGAAGTTGGAGTTGTGACGCGATCCGCTACCGTTGCTAGACTCGACGTCGGATCCGTGCGCGATCGCCAAAAGGTTAGTCCCCTAACTCGTAGCACAACCCACCCGTAGCAAAACTGAAAACCTAACTAAAACTGGACAACTACAAATAAATTTACTTTTCTGCACCAGTAAAACGCTGCTCACAGTAGAAATCGACCATCGGACAATTTTCTGTGCATATAGGATAGTGGTCGATCTAGGCTGACAAAAACATCAAATGTGACTTTTGACAAATAGGGTAGTCCCGAAAACATAGAAACGAAACCTAATAGGAATTTCTGAAATCGCGACCTGACACCGTCGTCGTGACTGTTTCAGACGGACTACCGCGGACGCGATGATTGGACGAGACGCCCCGGACGGACGACACACTCGCCATCGCAGGCAAGTGTATCCACTTGCACTTTTTGGCCGTGCTTAGGCCTTAGTTGGTTAGAATTGTTAACTGTGAACAAATAGAACCGGACGTGAAATGATAGCGTCCGGGACGACTCCTGACGGCTCAGACTTGACGACGAAGTCTTGGCCTGACAACAACAACTTTTTGATGCTGTAGGGCTATCATGTGTGTGTGTGTGTGGACACCCTAGAATAACCCTTCCTGTCGAGTCACGTCACGTCCCGTCTTGCACAACCCGCTGGGCAATAGGGCACTCGCCAAGTGATCCCTTGTACTGATTCACAGCCTGCGGGCAATAGGACACTCTCCAAGTTAGAGAGGGTGATCCCTTGTACTGATACACAGCCCGAGGGCAATAGGGCACTCTCCAAGCTAGAGAGAGTGATCCCTTGTACAGATTCTCAGCCTGCGGGCAATAGGGCACTCGCCAAGCTAGAGCGAGTGATCCCTTGTACTGGTGTCATGTCTTGTCTTGTCTTGGGGTTTGGGGTTGGGTTGAGCGTGCGCACGGCAAGAGGGTCTGATCCCCCTCGAACCGTAAGGCGTGAACCCTTTCGTGTCTCACTTGTCTTGTCCTGCCTTGTTTCCGTCACGTCACGTCTTGTCTTGACACCTGTAGGTTAGTCCCGTAGTTGGTAGCACACGCTACGACTACTACTTGTCCCGTTTTACTTTCCTGCTGCGTTACTTCCTGTCGTGTTACTCTGTTATAACCACAGCATGTTAATCAACCAGTAAACTGTTGTGTAAAAGAACCTCAGCATGCTAATCAACCAGTAAACCGTTGTTTAAATTTCGGTGCACTTGCAGTAAAGTCTAACCCTTCTTGTAGACTTTACCTGACGTACAGTTCCTTTCTTTTGGGTGCTGTACGTCAGGTGCTCAGTCAGAGTTCGTGGACGAGGCAGATTCACTGGAGTACGAGGAGCCGAGGACGTCGACCCAGAGTACGTGCCTGACGAGGACCAGACCTTGAGGTCTTTTTAGTCGTCACTTTCAGAGGTTACTGCTTTTAGTTTGCTTTTAGTTAGGCTGTTGCCATGCTTAGGCTTCCTTTTTAGACTTTGCACCAGTTGGATATTATACCTTTAATTTAATGAATGCCTTTTCCTTTCTGTACTTCTGTTGTTTTGAACTTTATTAATGCAAGAACCTGAATCTTTTAAAATGGTACCTCTACAGACGCTTATTGGGTCCGAGCTTCTCAAGCTCTGGCCTAAGCGGGCATCATCACGTTTCGCTTCCGTCAATTTTGGGAAGCGGGGCGTGACATCAAGTTATTGGGACCAAGTGGATCTTCAAGAACAAGACCGATGAGAACGAGGTCATCACAAGGAACAAAGCAAGGTTAGTAGCTCAAGTCTACCGGCAAGAGGAATGTATCGATTTCGAAGAATCCTTTGCCCCCGTAGCTAGATTAAAAGCTATTAGATTGCTTTTATCTTTTGCATCTCATAAGAATTTCAAATTATTTCAAATGGATGTTAAAAGTGCATTTTTAAATGGTACTGTCAATGAAGAAGTGTATGTTTCTCAACCTCCCGGTTTCCTTCATGAAAAATTTCCAAACCATGTTTTCAAACTTAAGAAAGCGTTGTATGGGTTGAGACAAGCTCCTAGAGCTGGGTATGATCGTCTCAAGATATTTCTTTTGGATTTAGGTTTCATGAAAATGACATCCTATTGATTCAAGTTTATGTAGACAATGTAATATTTGGTTCTACTAATTTAATCTTTGTCAAGAATTTTCTAAGTCCATGAAGGATGAATTCGAGATGAGCCACATGGGTGAGCTCAATTACTTCCTTGGATTGCAAATTCGATAAATGAAGGATGGGACTTTCATACATCAAACTAAGTACACATGGGAGCTTATCAAGCGATTCGGGATGGAATCGTCTTCAAGCAAAAGGACTCTCATGAGTACGACAATCCATCTACACAATGATGAGAACGAAAAAGATATAGACGTTCGTCTATATCGAGGTATGATCGGTAGCTTACTTTATTTAACTACTAGTAGGCCCGATATCATGTTTTCCGTATGCTTGTGTGCTAGATATCAAGCTAGACCTAAAGAGTCACACTTGATTGCGGTTAAACTAATGTTTCGGTATCTCAATCATTCTCTAGATTATGGGTTACTTTACCCTAAATCTAGCACATATGAGTTAATCTCATATAGTGATGTCGACTTTGCCGGATGCAAATCCGATAGGAAAAGTACTAGTGGCACTTGCCATTTTCTAGAAAATTCCTTAGTCTCTTGGTTCTCCAAGAAACAGAACTCGGTGTCATTGTCCACGACTGAAGCAGAATATATTGCCGAGGGTCTTGCATGTGCACAGGTTCTCTAGATGAGACACACTCTAAAGGACGATGGTGTCAATTGTGATACTTGCTCTATCATGGTTGATAACGAAAATGCTATATGTCTTTCCAAGAATTCGGTACATCACTCCCGTACCAAACACATAGATGTGAGACACCACTTTATCAATGATCATGTAGCTAAGAAGGACATCATCTTAGAGTACATTGAAATCCAAAAACAAATCGCCGACATCTTCACAAAACCTCTTAAAGAAGATTCATTTGTGAGGTTACGTGGAGAATTAGGGATTATGGGTGAATCTAAAATTTAGGAGTTCAACTTACTTGCTATAACATCTTTTGAACTCATATCATCATATTGCCTCTCTTCATTTGATATATCATATATTGGTTTTAAGAAAGGCTATTGAGATTTCTATGATTACATGAGTTTTCAGATTGTTTTAATAGATTTATGCTATAAATGATTTATCGTTTGATATTGATTTTATGATGAGTTTATGCTAGAGTATAGGTCCTAGGGTGAGTTGTGCATATCCTCTGGATTTTAACCTCACTGTGCATTTTTGGACCAGGACAGACGACTGTCTTTCCTTCGACGGTCGACTGCCCTACTCTATCTTCCCTGTCAGCAGACTGTATCTTTCGATCAGGCGACTGATGATGACTTTACAATCGACTGTTGGATCAACAGGCGACTGCATTTTAGTCATCAGGCGCTTGTCAATTTTGTCAGTAGTCTCTGCTTTATCATCAATTTTATTGATTCTTAGTCAGTCGACTGATGAGTATAATACAGTCGACTGTCTCACGGACAGGCGACTGTAAGTTACCCAACAGTCGACTGTTTGTCAACCTAAGCTCATCTCTTATCACTTCAACCAGTCGACTGAATATTGTTCATCAGTCGACTGTCTCCTATTGTGGCGGTTCGTTCATTTGATATGAGCCGTCGATTCTTTGATCCAACGGCCCAGATTCATTTGCCCCTTTGATATTTCATCGAGAGATTTCATTTCGATCGCACTTTTTCTCTCTCCTCTGATTGAAAAACCCTTCGTCTTCCCGTTTCGAACCCTCAGTCGATCGCTCCTCCGGTGCTTTTCGTCCCCGCCTCTCGTCGTCTGTCGATTGCGTCACTCGGACCTCGATTGTCTCGTCTATTCTCTCAATTTAGGTTCGATCTCTATCATGTTTCTTCCGTTCGTTTCTTGTGTCTTGCTTGACCTAGTTTCTGTTGATCGATTTCATGGATCCTTCTGGTCCTATGTCGTCAACAGAAACATTGAACATCTTTCTCGCTGAACCCTCTCCTCCACCAACTGAGCAGCTACCCTCTTCACCTCCATCGTCTAGGGAGTTCTTAGATATCTTGATTGGTGATCCTATTCCCTCGGCAGACTCGCTGAACCCACTTCTCAGCCAGCCAATCAACCTCCCCATTCTCCTCCGTCTGTACCTCTCGAGGATTTCCTTCTCGGTCAACTGTGTGACCGTGTCACTTCGATCGAGAAGATTGCTGCCTCTATGGATCAGAAGCTCTCTCTCCTTCTCGAACTTCAGTACAAATCTTTCGTGCTTCATGGGTTCCCCATTCCTGCCGAACTTCAGGCCATGTTTCCTCCGTCTGAGGATATCGTTCATGCTGTTGTCCCTCCTCCTCCAGGCTATGTACCTGTGCCTTCTAAGGTCCAGACCCCCGTTCATGCTCATGCGGAAACCTCTACCGTAGGTGTATCGTCTTCCAAGATGAAGGCTCCTGATTATCCTACTCGCTGCTCTGCCAGGATGATGTTCCGTTCGTCTGGTCGTCCCTCGGACCCCACTGTCATCAACATTGACTGATGATGCAGTTGATTTTTTTAGACACTCACCCTGAGATCTAGAATTTTTTTGTTTTTTTTGGTTAGGGTTGAGTAGTTCATTGGTGTATGTATGATGATTAGTTTTTGTAGTGATGATATATGGATGACTGATGTATGGATTATGATGTATTTTGTTCATTTTGAGACACATGGTGTTGTTCATATATTTTTGTACTCATGTGGTCTTATATATATATATATATATATATATATATATGAAGTTGCAGTTTCTTCGTCTGTTTCACACATTGTATAATTGATTATCATATCTGTGTGAATTTTGAGATATCGTCTCCGTATATGCTGTATTCTACATGTGATGTGATTTGAGACAATATGTTTTCTTCGTGTATCTCAATGTTGATATTGAACTCTCATTCCTCTAATCACATAAGTTTATGATGTGGTTTTATGAATTTTGATTTATATATCTTTAAACTCTTGTAATTGTTGCTAGTTCTTATTTAACACGATTGTTGTTGTTATTTTACTCCCACCTTTTGGATAATGCCATAGGGGAAGAGAAAATAAACATATATATTCATAATGAATGTGCTAAGTATATGCTAATAACACTTGAATCTAAGATTAAAGTTGCCTTAGATTCAGGGGGTAAGATATAATGAATATGGATTTTAAATCCTAGAATTCATGAATTCATTTCACTCATGCATATCTTACTCATTTGTTTCAATTGATATATAGATGCCCTAATATTTCTTGACTAACTTGATTGGCATCTGTGTCGGGGGAGTAAGTTTTCTTTAAGCACAATTATTTATCTTTTTGTTTATGTTTGTTTGTCATCGTCAAAAAGGGGGAGAATGTTAAGTAGTGGACTTCTCCCTACATGGTGTTAATGATGAACAAATATAAATATTTGTGACTAATCCCCTATTTGCAGTTAATCCATTGCCCATGCATGTCATGAAGATCTACTTGCAATGGATGACACTCAAAGATCATTGAAAGCAAATGAAATGGATTGGATGATTGTAGATGGTGATTGAAGCTCCTAGAAGACTTCAAGCTTATGCGTTGGATAGAAGAGAGAGTTCATCTAATGTAACTTTCTTGTCTCTCTTCAAGTATGTAGCTTAGAAGTAGAACTTTGATGGAGCACACAAACATCTTCATTTCAGTCTTAGGATATCATTAGATCAACCTTCCTTAGACTCCAATTCATTTCAACCTAGATTGTGCATGTCTTGTTTATAACAGTCTACTACTGAACATTTTACAGTCGCCTATCTCAAAAACAGTCGACTGTGTTTTATTCTACAGTCGCATGTTATAAACAAACTTTTTCGGTCTAGTTTTGGGCTTCTGAGCTTTAACTCTCACAGGCGACTTATGAATGATTCACAGGCGCCTGTCCAAGTGACAGTCGACTGTGTTTTGTTAATCAGTCGCATGTCTATCTGTAGCCCAAATTCTATTTCTTTGTTTATCCTGGCCAGTCGATTTGTGTTGGATTTACAGTCGACTGTCCAATGGAACAGTCGACTGTCAATGCTTCAACAGTCGTCTGTCTTTGAGCCTATTTGATAACTCAACTCTCTGGAAAATCTCAGGGTTTTGACAGTCGTCTGTAGAAGGAATTACAGTCGCCTGTTTAGATTAACAGTCGACTGTCTTCTCTTCATCAGTCGGCTGTCCTGTTCTCACAGACATTTTTCACATTTCATCAACTTACCCAACTTACGGCCAGTCGCCTGTAGTAAGGTTTACAGTCGCCTGTTGGTTCAACAGTCGACTGTCTACGTCTCATCAATCGACTGTCCACGTGATAAGTTACCGTTATGAATTCTCACCTACCCTCTGTCACTGTGCAGCAGTCGACTGTGAGTTCTTCAACAGTCGACTGTCACGGGCGCAGATTCTATCCGTTGAGTTTTTCCTCACGGATTTCAAAGGGGTTTTTGCTGATTTCATTTGAAGGGTTTGAGAAACCTATAAAAGGAGCATCTAAGGGCTTTCCTCTCTTCCAAGAGAGTCTTTCAACACACAACACACTTCTCCTTCAAATTCTACTTCAAGGCATAGGTGATTGTAAGTGTTGCTTAATTTCATATTTCATAACTTTCGCTATTTGATTTTACTCTCAGTTTGTGAGAGTGTTTTGCTTGCTCCCAACTTGTGGAAGTCAAGGTCAATCGATTGTATTTCGATTTCACTTGTAGGGTTGCTACAAGTGGGTTTTAAGGAAACCTCAAGTTAGGGTTCTAACTTGAGTATCCGGTTGTTAACAGGGTGGAAGGGACGTAGGATTACCGGGAACAAGTCGGGAAGTGACTTGGGTAATCCGAACCCTTGAAACATCCTTGCTTCTGCAATTGTTTCATTTTGGGTTTATTTCTATTCCACACTATTTGCTGGTTAGGAATTTAAATTGGTGTAACTATCTTTTTAAATTGCATATACACTATTCAACCCCCCTTCTAGTGTTTTCCTCATAGCCAGAGACCTTACACTGGTGACCAAGCGAAAACATCCATATTTGTCCTCAAAAAAGGCAATCAATTGCTCCTTTAGGTCAAGAGGAAGTCTCGACCCAATGGAAACAGTCCTCCATGCATCGTCAAATATAGGGATCAACTCCATTTCCTCGATCGAAGTTGGCCTCTATCCGTCAGGTCCTTCTTGTTGTTAAGGAAGTCCACTGGGAATACTTTCTCTGCACTTCTAATCGTGGCAGATAGAAGGTAGCACGACCTGTCATGCATCTGATTCCCTTTCACCTTCCCGACTCCTTGGGGAGTCTGAAATTTGAGCATCTGGAGGAAGGTGGAGACAACCGCTTCTACTGAGTTAAGAAGCAGTGGACCTATAATTCTGTTATAGGCTGAGTTAATTTTCACCATGATGAAGTTTGTTATTCAAGTGACTTGACGAGGGAACGTCCTGAGGGTGACCGGTAACGCGATCACACCTGTGACAGGAGCGGCATGTCCTATGAAACCAATGAGGGGGCTATGACATTCGTTCAATTCTGATGAAGCCAGTCTTATATTCTCCAGTGTGGTCAATAAGAGCACGTCACATGAACTTCACATGTCAACGAGCAACTTTCAGACTTCTATCATGCTGATGATGGCGCTGATGATGACGGTATCATCGTGCGGCAGCTCCACACCCTCAAGATCATCTTCTGAAAAAGATATAGCAGGTGTGGTGTCCCTCAATCACTTCTGCTTGACAGCAGTAGTCATTACTCTCCCAGCGTAAAAGCTGTGCAAGGAGGTGGATAACTCATTTTGAGTTACTCGTCGGATATCATGTGATGGACATCGATATCTGGCAGAGTTGAGGCATCCTTCGCATGAGAAACTTGCCTCTTAAGACTTTGGTTAATGGAATAAGTTGACATAGTCTTCGTATGTAGCATAAATATGTATGTCAACTCTAGTTCCCACAGACGGTGCCAATAGTTGACAGATGGCATCATCAAACAGTGAGGTGGAGCTGATGAGGACTCCTTTGGTGACGTAGACCTTCATCACTTAAGAGGGGGACCCGTGGTGCCTGGAACCAGGGTCAATAAGAGTCAAGTTCGAGCTACTAGGATGAAGCTTGACCCAATTGTGGGTCGTTCCGAGCGATCTGCCAAGCTTCTTGCAGCACATACGATCGTCAGGGGGGTCGGATCTGGGTTCCGACCCAAATCCCCTCAGATGCTTAAGTCAATACAAGACTAAAGGTGGCTCAGGACAGAGAAGACCGACCTAAAGGGCAGTCGACTTGCTACTATCACACTGAGCTTTAGAGGAACAATTATAAGTGGAAGTAAAGATAGTGAGAGTTATCAGAGTACCTAGTACTTAGAATCTCTAGAGTGTGTCTCATTTTCTCGTTGTTGTCTTCTCTATTTATAGATGATCATCTCCTTTGCCAACACATACCAGCTTTTCCTTCATGGCGGCGAGATCATCTTTGAGAATGGGGATAATGGCCTCCCATTTATCCGGACATTACTAATTGATCCCTCGATGCCAGAGGGGCCAAATGGCTGAATGAGTTGGCTCCTTAACTGGGTAATTATTCCCCCCACTCTTGGTGGGCCTCCGGGATATTGGGCTAAGACCCATAACTCCAAATGGGTTCCTATGAATATTTCCATCCGCTTCGTGGGCCGGCCCAATGTATTAACACAATGCGCTGCATGTGAAATTATGATTTTGCGAGTCTATAAATAGGAAAAACGAAAGCAAAGGAACTTTTCACTGAGCCAAATAGCTTCTAAGTTTATCAAGTAGATACATGGAAAGGGGAAGAGGTAAAGGAAGATGCTGCGATCATGAGCTGTACGGTGCAACCACCATGGAGGAAGTTCTTAGCCATACCATAAGTGGAGTCATTACACATGAGGTGCTATACAGTTAGGGTTCTACATTTATAACCGCAAGCGCACGGCTATCATCATAGCACTATACGGATCGTCCGCATGGAGGTTAGGTGATCGAGTACTAGTTCGATCCTAGGTTATTATTAGCTATGTGAAATCGAGATCTAACCACTAACCATCAATAGAACCAAATAGATGAACAATAAGAAAAGTAAGAAATTGCAAAACATATATAAAATATGAATTAAAAAGCAAACAAATACTTATCTCAATGATATCGAACATAGAGTCATCAATTCCCGATGGAAAAAAGCATCTAAAACCTAATCTAACTCTAATATACTCCAAAAACTAAGAAAAGAAGATGAAGAGGGAAGAAAAATGCCCCCAAGGGTCGGCCCCCCTCAAAACAGCACCCCAAACACTTAAATAGAACCCAAAAAATCTTAATGGGTCGGAGAAAACTTGACGTGACGTGGCCACATGGGTTACTCCATGCGGTCGTGTCAATCCAACACTCCAGAAAAAATTTTACGCACTTTTAGGCTCTATTCACGCGGTCGCGTCGTTTGGTCACTTCGCCAATTCTGCACTACATCCTCGTCTTCCAGAAAATATATATAATCGATCTGATCTCATAAAAATGCAAATAAATATGCGTTGGAATAACGAGACAATATTCGATGGAAAAATAAAATGGAGTGAAGATAACTACAGAGTTATGAGAAGATATTCAGTCTTTGTACGACTTGTGCTCTTTCTTGTGGCATCTTCTCCACGCGGTCGTGTGGGGTAGCCATCCGACCGCATGGCTCCTCTTCTCGTTTGCTTGGGCTGAGCTCTTCTATGTGGTTATGTCAAGATCTTTGTAGTTGCGTCGATATTGTCTACAGACACTACTACAAAAAAACGCTTGCATAGCGCTTTTTTTTACACTTGGATAGCGCTTTTAAGCGCTATCCAAGCTACCGCTATGGTAGCTTGGATAGCGCTTTTATAAGCGCTATCGTAGTGGTTTACTAAGATAGCGCTTATAAAAGCGCTATCCAAGCTACCGCTATGGTAGCTTGGATAGCGCTTTTTTAAGCGCTATCTAAGTGGTTAACCAAGATAGCGCTTTTTAAGCGCTATCTAAGTGGTTTACTAAGATAGCGCTTTACTATCTTAACGCTTTTGGAAGCGCTATTCAAGTTTACTCGAGAAATTTTGATTTTTACCTTGCATAGCACTTTCTAATGTTTGGCCTGGCCGTGGCTAATACGCATTAGCCACGGACTGGCCGTGGCTAATGTTTAATTTTTTAAAAAAATAGAAAATCAAACAAATTTCGTCGTGTAGAACTAAAATTCCCAAAATAATATTTCTAGTTAATAAGGGCATGCATTTTATGGCTAACTCATGAGCATGAACATAAGATCCCTTACAAATATTGAAATCTTCAACTCTTGATTGTAATTTATAACTCACATAGAGCAACAAGATTGCATTTAGTAAATAGGAACTAAGAAACATGATAACATTCAAAAGACAAGCCTACAAGGATAGTTTCGAAACAAGAGTCATTCAGTAACAAAAAGACCAAACTCAAGTCAAAACAAGCGTATATAGCAGATCAAAGACAAACTACAGGTTCGGTTGCAAAAATCAAGCGATGCCAAAGTACCATTCTCTGCAATAAAGCTTAACAGCTAGCTGTTCTTTCTTTCTAATAACGGCTGATTTCCCACACCCTGAGTGTCCCGTCCGTGTACCCGGTGAAAAGGGTGTCGGTAGATGTCCTGCTGCAACCGTGAGATGATGCCAACGCTGCCTTAAACGGGGTCGTGCACCTGCCAGTAGGCCTCAGAGACAAGGGCATCCGCTGCCTGAGCCCTTTCATGCTCCGGGAGTTGCTGCATTAGTAATTTCATGTTAAACTTTTTCCAACAATTAATCTACTCTTTTGCATTATCAATGGCATATTAATCCTGGCATATATATTGTTTTCCACACCCCTAAATACTAAACCAATAGAAAACATTAAAAAAATCATGGCATATATCAAAGATATTTGACACTTGGTAGTCGTAATTAGGAGGCAGTAGAATTAATAATGATTAGTCTTAATAATTTGTACCTGAAGCATTCTTGCAACGTTGCTAGCGCCGAAGACCCTATGGACACACGCAAATCTTTGTGGATTTGATGGAGGAAAATATGGAGACAACACGCAATCCTGGGAGCATCTCCTCCTTAGGTACCTGCATGCAGCACATCTCCTGACATTAGAATCACTGAAGATACTGTTGGACATGATTCCTCCTACAAATCTTTCGATCATCCAAGAATTGGATCCTCTGCAGATTTCGGAGAATCTGACAGATTTTTTGCCTGTAATGAGAGGAGAGATACATATAGGAGAATGGTTTGAGAGGTGAGAAGTACAAGGACACCCAAAACGGCTAGAAATTTTTAAAACGGGATTGAGATAAATGGAAGGTTTGCTAATTTCCCAGTTTATAGGAATCACTGCCAGTTTTGGGTTTGCTAGTAAATATAATAGGAAGGAAAAAAGGAGAAAAAACTATCTTACTTTCTCACTTCTTTCTGCGAATTTGAAATGAATCCGATTACAGACCAAAAATGTATATAAAAAATGAAGAACAAAAGTGTATATTTAAGGAATCAAATGAAGAATTTGCTAATCAATTACATACCCTAAGGGTGAGGAAATGTATGTAATTGATACTTTACCCTGCAGCAGCCAATAAACCAAGAGATATCATCATTTCCCATCCATTGATGTTGAGGCTGCAGCATCATCAACAGGAAAACACATTAAATTTTACGTTAAAAACAGATTTAACGAAAACAATGGCATCACCACATACCAGATAGAAAGAGCATCAATTGCAATTTCTGCATTCTTCATGTGTTCGATTAGCAGTATCAGTGCAGCATTGTACCAAAGCTCCAAACTGCGGGAGCACAAAAATGTGCACCATAGGGCTCCACAAACAATTCCACAATATACTTAGAGTATGGCGCCCTCATCAATGAAACACGCACATGCCACTAAGATTTATATTGGTTCCACAATATACTTAGCGTGCATCCAATTGGAGAGGTCACTAATGATTCGTTAATCTTGGATTACAAGTTATGATTTTTGGTTCAAAGGAATAACAAGACCAGCTGAGAAATCGGAGAAGGAAACAATGGATAAATCCATCTTTTTGGCTCTCAAACAAACCTCTCTTGCCCCTCAATTTCCCCACTGTATTTCTACAGTGGTCGCAAACTTGTACAAAAAAATTCCACGCACAAACTTAACAGAAACAAGATTTAACTATACTTAACAAACCCTAATTACTCTGGGGCTCTAATCTAAACATGCTGCCATCACTGCTGTAGGGAAAACCCCAAACATTTCTGCATGTGTTATTATCTTGCATTAATTGGGAATAACAAATGTTCTCACCTTTATTTGTTTGTTTGTTTTATTTTATTTTTGACATTCTTTGGGAATAACAAAATTGCATGTATTTAATGAAACTCAAATAATTAAAACATTTAGTTGTGTATATTCCTAATTTTTAATCAAATTGCAAGTCATTAAATCTGCTTGTATCTAATGAGATTTTAATAACAAAATTGCATGCACACACATCATGCACAAATCATATGTATTTTTAAAGAGGGTGTACTTCTGCTTATGTGCTCAATGGCAGTATTATTGCATGAGCTTCCCATGAAAAGGTATATATCTATTACTGATAAATGTCAAGTAGATCATGACATTATTCTAGGATGTAAATGTCAGATAGTCGAGCGTGACTATCGACTGCTTGGCTCATAAAACTAAAAACATTAGGGAAAACATGAAGACATTAAAAGGATATAAAGGTCACTGCCATAAAAACAAAGGGAACGGGTGGGATGTACATCAGAACTGTTTTCCATGTAATCATAGTATAACTACAACACCCAAAACCTAACTTAAAATTTAAAGAAACAAACTAGTAAAAAGGTAAGGCAACGTGAAGATGAGACGCAATCAATATTATTATCATCCAAGCATTCGGCAATAGCATGAGTAAAAAATTCTCAAAAACATGGATTTTTCATGTCCTCATCAAATGCACCTCTCTAATTGTCAATTGAATGACAGCTACCAAGAAAACCAGAAAACAAAGCCGGAAAAACATTTACTTGAATAAACTTTGACCAAGACGACTGAGAAAAAATGAGCTGATTTGTATAAACAATGTGCTATATATTTATCAAACTAAAATGAGAAACATGCATTATTATTTCTGTCACATGTTTAAATATTATAAATAGTAATAATATTTATCCTGCAACTTTCACTTTGATTGTAGAACTCTATATAAGTCATCTAGCTTAACAGAGTTCAGCTCACATCTGGAAAAAAAACAAAATGGATTCAGAATTGCGTAACTATGTGCAAAGAATTTCAGAAACCTCAAAAAACACTTGCACATGTTTTTTGAGAAACCTCAAAGAATTTCAGAAACCTCAAAAAACACTTAACACCAAAACAAGCTTAAACTGCTGCATAATGGTTGCAGTACATCATAAAACCTGACGGCTAGGTTCTGTTGTATAAGTGCCACCAAAAACAAAGGAAACAAAAGTTCTGAGAAAACAAAAACATTTTAGAGAATCTCAATTGTCTTAGTAAACTAACAACTAGATGCAAACAACCTGATGCTTCCAGAACTTCACATAAACATAATAAAACAGTGAGTAATTTTGTATGGTTCAAGCAGATAGTATCCTTTATTTCTTCAAATTCATCTTCAATTATCTGTACCTTTTGTTCAGGACTCAAGGATCTTGCTTTCCATAGCGCCATGATAGGTCTGTACACATGACAAATTCGATCATCAGCATGGGAATATGATATACCAAATGAACATTGAAGGGGCACAAAAAGATGTGAGAAATAATTCAAAAAAAGAACACAAACAAGGGATACATGTCTTATCGGATGAAAGCAACAGAACAATAACAACTTGATTTCTGAGCATATTTATACTAAATATGCTGAAAACTCATGATATTCAGCTTATGTGCACATTTATACTAAATATGTTGAAAACACTTGATATTCAGCTTATGGATGGTTTATGTTATGCAGATGCACCCGAGAGGCTAGACTTTTTTCGCTTGGAGGATGCATGCTTCGAAAGTGAGAGTATTCATACTTCGGATGCCTTTGAAAATAGCCTAGCTTAACTAATATTACGTAATTGCACAAAACATATTAATTAGTTGTAGGAAAAACATAGTGATTGATCCATCCATCTGTGCAAACAGTCAAACAGTTAAAACTCTCCCATCCTAAAATAATTTGGATATGTAGATCAAGATGAAGATGAACGGATCATCCCAGAATGGTCCATCATGGAATTATCAAGAACACATGAAGATTCCTCCAACATCATGTTCATTTGTTTAATAATGGGAAGCTATTAGAATCTTGATAGGAGCAAATGGGATGGTAACATATCAGTTTCGCTATAGGGATCTCCCTGCAATGGTCAATTGCAGTCCACGTGTTCCCTATGTGACATACATTTTACCACCGAATTTAAAAAAGAACCAAACTTTCAGAGTAAAAACCACATTTTAAAACAAATAAAATGCAAGAAAATTATCAAATGAAACACATTCTGTTTTTAACCTACAAAACTGATATTGAAATTACAAATTAACATTAATAGAAAAATTTTATAAACTAAGATTTAATATCAAGATTGACGGAACGCACCATGCATCTCAAAGAAAGAAAGACAAGGAGAACTAGAAAGACATGATAAATTCAAGCAAGACGTATTCTGCACAGGTCTGACATGTGGCCTAGAGTATCCCCCATATATTCATTTACCCTAACAGATAATATATAATGTGGTAGGGATTTGAAGTATACACACTTTATCGGTGAGTAATTTGGTGCTTATTTAACTCGATAATTGCATAAAAGTCCTGATTCATTTGCCAAGTATGATGTCAAGAGATGATAAATGTGTGAGCACAAAGTGAGGTGAATCAAAGCAACAAATTCAAATAAATCATCCTAATTCTAAAAATGAAAACTTAGATGGATAAACCTTATATACGGTCCTGGTCTTAATTGTGAAACTTAAAAGAACAAATCTCTGTAGGCAACACAAAATGCAGAATATTATTTTCCCAATCTCGTCATGTTCTAAGCACCATAATTCATGTAACCAACTGCAATGGATTTTAACCATAGTTTGCTACCAGAAGGATTTAAAAAATCTTTAGGAGAGACCAAATTTGTGCCGACCTATCAAATCAATGTAATATTCAGAAAACTCACTTTGTAATTGTCACGCCCCGCTTCCCAAAAACATGGAGGCGAAGCGTGAGAAGGTCCGCATGGTAGTTAACAATTCAAATGCGTACAGTTAAGGAATTTAAACATGACAGATATCAATGCATAAATGATATGGCAAGGTGTCGGATCTAGCTTCGTTATCAAGCTAGATCTCAAAGTTGCGCCTAGATCGCTATCATTTCACGATCTAGTCTCTTTCACGCTAGTACAAGGAATTGGCCTTAAAACATGGCCTAAAGAAGTGTTGGCAAGTTTCACTTGCCTGGTACCGAATTGTTGATCGACGTGAGTAACGAGAACGATGTCCTACGGTAGATGAATTCGCTGTTATGGCAAAATAAAAGATTAGACGGAAGTTCTAAATTGTTTTGCATTGAAATCCTATGTCTAATAATCCATTTTTAATTTAGGGTTTCTAGTTTACGGTGTGGGTTAATAGAGGTTATGAGATTAGGATTACTAACCGTAGAGTAGCGAATGGAAGACACCAAAACAGATCGTGTTTTGGCGACGAAGAACAATCCCGGGAAGCTACGGCCGAAAAACGAGATCTCGGCGACCTAGATCGGTATCCGGCGCAAGATACGGCGAGCAAGAACCTCCAAGGATGAAAGAAATGATTTGGGGAAGATTAGGGATGATTTGTGAATGATCTTGGCTCAGAAAGAATGAATGGAGAATGAAGGAATCGACGGATTAAATAAAAATAAAACGGCGGCTGAAAAATAGATCTTGGGTTTCGGGGTCAATTAGTCGGTCAAAGAAGAGTGGTTGACCGACTAGTTTAGGAACTAGTCGGTCGGTCGTCTAACTTAGACCGACTAAATGGCAAACCGAGAATAGGGTTTGGTACAAGTCGACTACATTAGTCGGTCAAAGCACAACTGGTGACCGACTAGTTTAAGAACTAGTCGGTCGGTCGACCAACGTTGACCGACTAAAATGCAACCAAAAGGTACAAGAAGAGAATTAGAACTAGTCGGTTGAAGAGCAACTCTTAACCGACTAAAATATACAGTAACTACTGTAGAAAAGACTGTACAAGAATTAGTCGGTTGAAGAACAACAGCTGACCGACTAGTTTGCAACCTAGTCGGTCGGAAATCGTTCTTAGACCGACTAACGACAAACATTAACTCTACTGTTCAGTGAAACTCAGAATTAGTCGGTCTGAGTACAATGCTTGACCGACTAGTTTAAGAACTAGTCGGTCGAAGGTTGAACGTAGACCGACTAACGACAAACAGTAACTCAGCTATTTTTAATACGTTAAACTAGTCGGTCCATGAAGGATTGCCGACTGACTAGATCTCATTCTAGTCGGTTGGTTCTCCTTCGTGAACCAACTAAGATGCACCAGAAGTGCCGAAACGAAGCGCGAAGCTTCGGGAAAGATTCTATGGCTTCTAGGATCGTCCTAACTCTAGAATTACGGCGTTATTTAAGCTAAAATGTGAGGATTCAACCGAGGAAAAACATACAAGGAAGGGAAATTCAATATTATTCATATAAAATATTTATTACAAACACCGGTCGTTACATCCTCCCCACCTTAAGAAAAATTCCGCCCTCGGAATTTCCTAACACTCACGTGTCAGGGAACAAAAGTGGGTAGCGCTCACGCATCTCATCTTCCCTCTCCCAAGTAGACTCTCCTGGCGAGCCGTGTCGCCACATCACCCTCACAAGATTTACGGTCTTGTTCCGAAGTGACTTCTGACGCCTGTCTAAAATCTGAACTGGTAGCTGGTCATACGTCAGGTCAGGGCGAACGGTGATCTCCGAGAAATCCACAGCGTGAGACGGATCGCTAACATAACGACGAAGCTGCGACACATGGAAGACGTCGTGAACTCCAACCAAAGATGGCGGCAAGGCTAAAAGGTAGGCTACCTCACCAACCCTTTCCAGGACGTCAAACGGTCCAATGTATCTCGGGCTCAGCTTCCCGCGCTTCCCAAAGCGAATCACTCCTCGATTTGGGGAAATCTTCAGAAACACGTGGTCACTAGGCTGAAACTCCAACGGACGCCGTTTAGCATCAGCCCAATGCTTAAAACGGTCCTGAGCAATCCTCAGCCGCTCCCGAATGTTTCTGACAACATCCACAGCCTCCACGATCATCTCAGGTCCCAACAGCTCCCGATCTCCAACGTCATCCCAACTCAGTGGCGATCGATATTTCCTTCCGTATAGCGCAGCGAATGGCGCCATGCCAATACTCGCCTGGAAGCTGTTGTTATAAGAGAACTCCACCAGGTGTAGATGGTCCTCCCACGAACCCTTAAAATCCAACATACACGCCCTCAGCATGTCCTCCAAGATCCGAATCGTCCTCTCGGACTGGCCATCCGTCTGCGGATGGTACGTCGTGCTGAAACTCAGACTCGTACCCAAACTCCTCTGCAGACTCTGCCAGAACTGAGACGTGAATCTCGTGTCTCTGTCCGACACGATACTCACCGAGACTCCGTGCAGTCGAACGATCTCCTGCACGAACACGTTACATCACTAACTATTCCAGGGAAAGGAAATGAAAATGGAAAGTAAAAGAGTTTACCTCCATATATCTCCTCGCCAGCGCCTCAGCGGACTGTCCTACTCGGAACGGAATAAAGTGTGCGGATTTGGTCAATCGGTCTACGATCACCCAAATCGCGTCATTCTGGTTCAGACTCTGAGGTAGTCCAGTCACGAAGTCCATAGTGATGTGTTGCCACTTCCACTCCGGAATCGGAAGCGGTTGTAGCAACCCTGTCGTACGCTGATGCTCCGTTTTAACCTGCTGACAAACCAAGCACTTGGACACACTCCGAGCCACGCTCCTCTTCATCCCATGCCACCAGAAATTCAAACGAAGATCCTTGTACATCTTGGTCCCACCATGATGCACAGAATACGGCGAACTGTGTGCCTCTACCAACAGCTCCTCTCTGACATCTCCCGCAGGCACACACAACCTGGCTCCAAACCTCAGCGAGCCATCCTCGTGAATCACGAAATCAGTCCGCAGACCCGCTTCCACCATCTCTCGAATCTTTACCAACTTCGGATCACCACTCTGCCCAGCCTTGATCCGATCCACGATCGTCGACTGTATCTGCATACACATCAACGAAGAAGTCTCTCCAGGCAGAACCACCTCAACTACAGACTCGCAAAAGTCCTGCTGCAATCTCCACTGCGAAGACAACAACATCACCGCTGGAAGCCTACTCAACGCATCTGGAACTACATTCACTTTACCCGGGTGATACTGCAACTCGATCTCATAGTCCGCCATGAGCTCCAACCACCGACACTGTCGCATGTTGAGCTCCTTCTGCGTGAAAATGTACTTCAAGCTTTTGTGATCGGTGAAAATCTTCACTTTCTCACTCAGCAAGAAGTGCCTCCAAATCTTCAGTGCAAACACAAAAGCAGCCAACTCCAAATCGTGCGCCGGGTAATTCTTCTCATGAGCCTTAAGCTGACGAGAAGCATACGCGACCACGTGCCCATGCTGATGCAACACACATCCAAGACCTTTGCCAGAAGCATCGCAAAAGATCTCGAATCCTCCACTCCGGTCGGGCACAGCAAGAACAGGGGCAGACGTCAACCGCTCCTTCAGAACACCAAAAGCTTCCTCACATCCAACGGACCAATCAAAAGATACATCATTCCGCGTCAACCTGGTCATCGGCTCGGCAATACAGGAGAAATCCTTGATGAATCACCGGTAATAACCTGCAAGTCCAAGGAAACTCCGGATCTCAGACGCTGACTGCGGAACAGGCCATTCTCTGATAGCCCGAATCTTCTCAGGATCCACCGAAATCCCATCACCAGTCACCACATGCCCAAGAAAAGACACTCTATCCAGCCAGAACTCGCACTTCGAATACTTGGCATACAACCGATGCCTCCTCAGAATCTCCAATACCGTCCTCAAGTGCGACGCATGCTCCTCCTCTGACTTAGAATAGATCAGAATGTCATCAATGAAGATAACGACAAACTTATCTAAATAGTCATAGAAGATCAAGTTCATTAGGTTCATAAATACTGCGGGCGCGTTGGTCACACCAAAAGGCATAACCACGAACTCGTAGTGACCATACTTCGTCCTGAAAGCCGTCTTCGGAATATCCTCTTTCCTCACCTTCAGCTGGTGATATCCACTCCTCAGGTCCAATTTGGAGAATACCCTCGATCCTCCCAGCCGATCAAAAATATCATCAATCCGCGGCAATGGGTACTTATTCTTCACAGTCACCACATTCAGCCCTCGATAATCCACGCACATGCGACGCGAACCGTCCTTCTTCTTCACCAGCAGGACCGGTGCTCCCCACGGAGACACACTGGGATTAATGTAACCCTTCTGCAAGAGTTCATCCAGCTGCTTCCGCAACTCCTCCAATTCCGTTGGAGCCATACGATAAGGTGCCTTTGAAATGGGCTGCGCTCCCGGAATCAGATCAATAGAAAATTCCAGAGCTCGATCGGGCGGCAGTCCAGACATCTCCTCGGGGAAGACGTCATCAAAATCACGCACTACAGCAGGCCTACCCTGCTCCATCAGCATAGCCACAGCCTCCATCGGCTTGGCCCGAAACCTGACCGGACCAAGCGAACTGCTACCACGGCTGAACTCAAACACAGGATGTCCGGGAATCTCGAACACCACCTTCTTCCTCCGACAGTCGATCGTAGCATAGAAACTCGCAAGCCAATCCATCCCAAGCACTACATCGTAGTTGATGATGTCGTGGACAATAAAGTCAGCATACAGCTCATGTCCACAGACCACCAACGGGCAAGAATTACACCCACGATGCACCGAGATCACACCATTCCCTGTGACAATGTTCCAACTCTGGGGAAGAGAGGAAGTCGACAAGGAATGCATCTCCACGAAGCTCCGAGAAATGATGCACATGGATGCACCAGAGTCAAAGAGAACTCGTGCAGGAAAAGCGCAGACCAAAATCACACCTAACAGACAGTCTAACAATCAAATTCTATTCTAGCAATCAAACATATGCAAACACTAATCATATCTAACAACCAAACTAACTAAGAAAGGAAAAGCTAGATAGAAAGTTACCTGCGATAACCTCATCCAGCGTCTCGGTCTCAGCAGCAGTCATCAGAAACGCCTGTCACCTCGGCTGGACAGCCTGCTGAAAAGCCTACCTCTGTGGAACAAGAGGCGCTCCACATCCAGCAGGAACATGTGCCCTCTGCTGCAACGGCTGAGCTGCAACAGGTGCCCTCCACGGCTGCTTTGACTTCAGACAGTCCTTCATGGTATGCGTAGGATTACCGCAAACCAAACACTGCCCCAGCATCTTCCGGCACTGCTCCTTGACATGCCCTGTCTTGCCACAAAAGTTGCAAGTCTTCAAAGTAGGAGGTCCTCCGGGCCTCTTGAACTGCACAGGCTGGTTGGGCCCGTGCCCCGGTCTTACCACTGCTCTAGCCTGCTCCATAGGCCTTTTCACAGTGCCAGAAAAATGTCCCCTCTTCTGATTCACAATCCTCTCCTGTCTCTTCGCCGCAATCAGAACCTTATGGTAAGTCTCCGCATCAGAAGAAGTGACATAGCTCTGCAGATCCAAAGAAAGCCCCTGCAGAAACCTCTGGGCTCTCTCCTCAGCATCCTGCACCATCTTTGGTGCAAAACGACTCAGCCTCGTAAATTCCTGGTGGTACTGATCCACCGTCAAATTCCCCTGCTTCAAGTCAATGAAGCGCTGAGCTATTTCCCTCCTGGCGGCCTTAGGGAAATATTCCTCATCGAACCTGGACTTGAAGGTAGCCCAAGTAATAGACTCCTCGAGCAACTTCTCCTCGGCATCCCACCAGTTCCGCGCGTTATCCTTCAGCTGTCGCTTCGCCAGATCAACCCATCCAGTCGGGTCGACCTTCGACATCTTCAAATTATCTTCCATGTTCCTGGTCCATTCATCTGCAGCCAGGGGTCCTTCGGTCCCGTCAAAGTAAGCGGGACCTAGCTCCTGAAATTGCTTCGCTCCGGGCTCGAAGCGAGGGGCAGCCTGAACAACCGGCGCTGCACGAGCAGGCGGAACATTCCGGGCAGTCTGCAGAATTCCTTGATGCACCTGCATCATCTGATGCATCATCCTCGTCATCTCCCCGGTGGTGGGCTCTCGGTCCGACTCCTGGTCGCAAGGGGGCACACCACCACCAGCACGGGTATTCCGTCTCCCAGCCATCTATTGACACAGGAAAACAGAACAGATCAGACTCTTAGCCTAAGTCACTGTGTAGAATTTTTTGTTTATGGAACTTTCTATAATTCTTATTGTTATTCCGATTAAGTCACAGTTACAGAAAATTGGACCTGCATCGGCCACCAAAGAAACCTGTCACGCCCCGCTTCCCAAAAACATGGAGGCGAAGCGTGAGAAGGTCCGCACGGACTTGAAGCTGCAAAGCCGCAAGTCTGATAAGCGTCAAATAAAACGAAGTAGCAGGTCCCTGTAATGTGACTCAGAACAACAATAACAATAATAGGAAAAGAGAGACAATAATATAACATTATTCCAACTCATAGTCCAACAAAAAGTCCAACAACCAGAAATGCCACCACGTAACAAAAGAGTCAAAAGCAAAAGGCCCATCATGGCCAACAGAAACTAACAAAACGGTGCTACTCACTGACAACCACATCTAACAAAGAAAAGTACGGAAGATCTCTAAGATTGATCACCGGTGTCCTCGTACTCCACGTCACCAACAGGTTCGGGCATGAACTCCACGAACTCGTCACCCTCCGCAATTGTCTCTGGCTCAGCAACTAACATGCGTCACCCAAAGAGAAGGAGCACATGTCAGCAAGTCTAAAAAGACTTGTGCAAGGAAACTATAAAAGGAAACAACCTAGCAGTTCTAAAGTAAAGTATGACAACTTATGAAAGTAAAGCAACCTAGCAGTTCTAAAGTAAAGTATAGCATGATATAGCATGGCATATGACATGTCAAGGCAAGTAAACAAGTAAAGGACAAGTACTGGAATTGTAATCACGTCGTGCACAGAGATTCCGCCCTTTGTCTAGAGTGGCTGTACGGGCCAACTCTTACGCTCAAGTGATCGTTTATCCCTACCCCTCCACGTGTGTCGAGCCAGGGCATTACCCCCGAACACGGAATGCTCGCTTCTGGATCACGAGCCAGGAAGTGTTTTTAACACGGATGGCGTAGGGTTATGCCCGCATAACGGGTGCCTAGCCGGTAACACAGAAACATGGATTGTACAAGTAGTATAGCGTGTGCTACGATGCAAGTTTAACTAGGATGACATGTACGATGCAATGCATGGTAGTTAACAATTCAAATGCGTACAGTTAAGGAATTTAAACATGACAGATATCAATGCATAAATGATATGGCAAGGTGTCAGATCTAGCTTCGTTATCAAGCTAGATCTCAAAGTTGCGCCTAGATCGCTATCATTTCACGATCTAGTCTCTTTCACGCTAGTACAAGGAATTGGCCTAAAACATGGCCTAAAGAAGTGTTAGCAAGTTTCACTTGCCTGGTACTGAATTGTTGATCGACGTGAGTAACGAGAACGATGTCCTACGGTAGATGAATTCGCTGTTATGGCAAAATAAAAGATTAGACGGAAGTTCTAAATCGTTTTGCATTGAAATCCTATGTCTAATAATCCATTTTTAATTTAGGGTTTCTAGTTTACAGTGTGGGTTAATAGAGGTTACGAGATTAGGATTACTAACCGTAGAGTAGCGAATGGAAGACACCAAAACAGATCGTGTTTTGGCGACGAAGAACAATCCCGGGAAGCTACGGCCGAAAAACGAGATCTCGACGACCTAGATCGGTATCCGGCGCAAGATACGGCGAGCAAGAACCTCCAAGGATGAAAGAAATGATTTGGGGAAGATTAGGGATGATTTGTGAATGATCTTGGCTCAGAAAGAATGAATGGAGAATGAAGGAATCGACGGATTAAATAAAAATAAAACGGCGGCTGAAAAATAGATCTAGGGTTTCGGGGTCAATTAGTCGGTCAAAGAAGAGTGGTTGACCGACTAGTTTAGGAACTAGTCGGTCGGTCGTCTAACTTAGACCGACTAAATGGCAAACCGAGAATAGGGTTTGGTACAAGTCGACTACATTAGTCGGTCAAAGCACAACTGGTGACCGACTAGTTTAAGAACTAGTCGGTCGGTCGACCAACGTTGACCGACTAAAATGCAACCAAAAGGTACAAGAAGAGAATTAGAACTAGTCGGTTGAAGAGAAACTCTTAACCGACTAAAAATATACAGTGACTACTGTAGAAAAGACTGTACAAGAATTAGTCGGTTGAAGAACAACAGCTGACCGACTAGTTTGCAACCTAGTCGGTCGGAAATCGTTCTTAGACCGACTAACGACAAACATTAACTCTACTGTTCAGTGAAACTCAGAATTAGTCGGTCTGAGTACAATGCTTGACCGACTAGTTTGAGAACTAGTCGGTCGAAGGTTGAACTTAGACCGACTAACGATAAACAGTAACTCAGCTATTTTTAATACGTTGAACTAGTCGGTCCATGAAGGATTGCCGACCGACTAGATCTCATTCTAGTCGGTTGGTTCTCCTTCGTGAACCAACTAAGATGCATCAGAAGTGCCGAAACGAAGCGCGAAGCTTCGGGAAAGATTCTATGGCTTCTAGGATCGTCCTAACTCTAGAATTACGGCGTTATTTAAGCTAAAATGTGAGGATTCAACCGAGGAAAAACATACAAGGAAGGGAAATTCAATATTATTCATATAAAATATTTATTACAAACACCGGTCGTTACAGTAATCATCTTGTTGGCAATCAGTTTTGTTGTCTAGATAATTTCATGGATTTCATGTGACAACATTTAAGATAAGGCATCACAAATCAAAAGCTAAGCTCTTGGCTTGCCCATTACATTTACAGTTCTGTGACAGAAATCAAAGCAAGGATAAAGGTAAGACCAATAAGAAACTTGGAGTCTAGTCCTTGTTTTGATCATGGACGGGTCAGCTTACGGATAGACACAAAGATGAGCCAAGTAATCGAGTCTTCAGGCCCCAAGAACAAGATGGGAGATCGTCAGATGATACCAACAGAACAAGTCCGTGTCCTGGACCCTGACATTGCCGGAATAGCGACAAAGATCTCTTCTCTGCCGGTGATGGCAACTAAGCGAACCGATGTTGATGGAAAAAAATTTAAAGTTGAAGCAGACTAATTAGAATTAAGCCCACCACTTCACAACGGGCAAAAATCTTGTCAAAGCACCAAGGTTACTGAGTCAGAGCCCGAGCGCAGGACCGCCGGACGGGGAATTTTTAACATTATATTAAAAACACCACAGCTTTACATAAATTTCAATGATCGAAAACTCTAACCCTAGTTTCCACCAACGCAAAAATAGGGCAAAATTAAACAAGAACAAAAAGTAAAACCCTACCCCAACTTTAAAGGCTTCAGATCACATACCTCGGCAGCAAGATACTCACGGACCGCCGATAGATACACCGGAGCGTCGGCGCCGACCCTCTCGACATACTTTCCGGCCTTTAAGAACCTGGCGATCCGACCGACGGGGAACTGGAGCCCGGCCTTGTGCGACCTTGACACCGACTTCGAGCTCTTCGGCTCACCCCTTCCGCACTTTGTCTCCGCCGCAAAACTCATCTTCGATGGATTGAAGTTGGGTAAAAAATCGAAAGAGGGGAAGGAACAAAAGAGCAAGGTCTGAGAGAGGGCTTCGGATCGGGCGGCGGACTCGGGGCCCCTCGTGCGGATGCGGCGAGCGGAGGCCGGATGGTCTGCAGAGTCCGCAATTGTTTGTTTGATGAATGGATCTCTTTAGATCAGAACCTCGTGAGCGCAAGAGAAAAATGGCAGGCTTGAGAGCGGAAAATAGAGGGAATTGGAAAAAGTTCCCTCTTTAAGGCTGGGATATTTTTTTAAGCGCTATCTAAGAGCCTGTATATATGTATATTTTTTAATAAAAGTGCATACGTAACGATGAGTACCATAGCGCTAAAATAAAGCGCTATTTAAAGTATTACTTGGATAGCGCTTTAACAAAAAAACGCTATCTAAGTGATTTTTACCTTAATTTTGATTTATTTTTATTTTCTATAAGTGCAGAAGCGTTATACAAGAGCTCACTTAGATAGCTCTTTTTAGAAGTGGCGTTACCCAAGCCCAAATCTGTAGTAGTGAGAATTCCAGTAAGTTGACCCCCTCGACGTGGTCGCATCGTTCGTCTTATGCGGTCGCGTGGGATATGCCCACGTGATCGCGTCGAATGCTCTTGCTGATGCTTTGGGTTGCTTCTTGGCTCTCTTCCACGCGGTCGCATGGGGTATCCCACACGGTCGTGTGGAGCTTGTTTCCTCCGGATTCTTCTTTTTTGATTCCAACTCCTCGCCTTGCTTGTTCCTTTCGATAAATTGACTCTATTTAATTCTTTTAGGCTTGATTTCATCCTGAAATGCACATGAACACCCAAGGAGTAAAACTAAAGGAATTATGTTATACGTTATTATATTTGTGGACATTTTCATGCTAGAAGATATTTCATGTTGTTCTTGATAGTTCATTTTTTGTTCTGTTGAATATATGATTAATGTATGTTGTCATTTAACTTATCAACACGTGATAGTTTGATGTGCTTATATACACAACACGTGGTACACATGATGGAACAATAGAAATGACATTTTTGTATGATTTCATTGCATGTGTCACACTTTATGTTGGTTATTGATCACCATCATCATTGCTTTTTGATTATGCCAAAGGGGAAAGATGGATGTGAGTGCGATTCTTATATGTGATATATGGGGAGAGGAAAGTGAGTATGATTCATATATGTGATATATGGGGAGAAGTATGTTTATATGTGATTTAGTATATATTTGTGACACATTGTTATATATATCGGTGACACAATGTTGAACACTCACATTGGCACTTTGATAAAATTATGATTCATATTCTTTGTAGTTCCTTATCTCTAACAAGCACTAATGCATGGTGAGTAACTTCTCTATAGCAATCATGCATTGGTGTAGATGGAGTAAATATCAATATTTCGTAATTTCATAATTTTATCAAATTGTTTGCCGCATCAAAAAGGTAGAGAATGTTGGTTATGCATCGCCCCTAATTTGGTTTTGATGATAAGCAAACAATTAGTGTTGCTAATTATATTTTGTGAGATGTTTTGTAAGTGTAGGATTTAAAGTCAACAATGGTCAACTCAAGCTTAAAGACCATGATGATCATGAATCAAAGCTTGATGATGGAGAGTCAAGAAACTTGGAGCTTAAATTGAATATCAAAAGCTTAAGTCAATGACTCATAAGGAATGTTAAAGAAAAGGGTAATTTTTAGATTTAGGGTAATTTTTAGAAATAATATCAATTTTCGACCAAAAAAAATTTATTCTCAAAAATCGACCAAGTTTCGCCACGTCAGCGGCGAGGAGCCGCAGATTGGACAATACCGCACTTGCCAAGTGCGGCATTTTTGGCCGCATTTGCCAAGTGCGGCCAAAACCTGGCCGCACTTGGCAAGTGCGGCCAAAAAAAGCTTTTCCACTGCCTTAGTGATTTAGTTGGCATATTTTGACAAGTATAGGCCTCAGCATTTTGGTCGCACTTGGCAAGTGCGGTATTATCCACCATAGCCCGCGCGGCCACGCACCTCGCCGCTGACGTGTCGAAACTTGGTCGATTTTTGAGAATAAATTTTTTTTGGGTTGAAAATTGATATTATTTCTAAAAATTATCCTAAATCTAAAAATTACCCTTAAGAAAATGAAGACCATTCATGCACGTGGATGACTAAATAAAGAGTAATGGGGAGTTCAATCAAGGGATCAACCTTTAAGAAATCAATAATTAAGACAAGTACATATACTCAAAGAATCTACATCAAAGACCTTCAAGTGAAGAATTCTATTTATTTTTATGTAAGTTTTTATCTTGTCTAGATCTTTGTATAAAGTCTTGTTATTGAAGCTCCATACCCAGGAAAATATTTTTCGATGTTTTAAACTTCTCTATTTACTTAAAAACATTTTGAATTTTTTTTGAGAAAGGTTAAAATATTTTTAAGTCTTGTGAGCTATTTTTCCCACGTATCACATAGATAGCCGACTACTTTTTTTATAGTAGCTGAGTACTTTTTTTATAGTAGCCGACTACTTTTTTATAGTAGCTGACTACTTTGTTTGGAAAAGAAGTGTGTTCTATCTGTTACTCAAAGTAGCCGACTACCGTTATAAGAGTAACCGATTACCAAGAGTATAGTAGTCGACTACGTCACTATTCACAGCCCAGAATACACAGTTCTGTGATTTTGGCAAAGCTGTCGATATAGAAGTTGGAGTGGTATTTTGGGATACTTTTTAAACGGTTTTTCACCCATATATATGCTGAGATTTCTGAGGTCTTGGGTTAATGTTTTTATGATATTATAAGTGATTTTCAAAGCGATAAATACTCTTTCAAAACTCTCTTCTGCTTAATGTTTTAAGATCAAAATCCCATCTTTCTTAGCCTATGATTTAAATCTCTTTAAAGCTTTTAAGCGCGGATTTTTCTTGGCTAAAATTTGATTCATTCTCTCAAGAGCTTCATCTCGATTTCCCTGCGAGTGAATCAAAGTTTTTCTTTAGATATCCTTAGTTTTAATTTCATCCTTGAGATCTTTAGAAAAGAAATTCCTTAGCCATTCACGTTATATACAAGATTCATTTCATTGGTTATAGAAGACGAGTTGTAAATTCTTCATCTTCAAAAGATGTATTTAAATCCACAGGTGCGGTGGCATGTATTTGGGTTGTATTTGTTGGTTGTGAAAAAGCCTCAAGTGTTGAGGTCCTCACTTGGTGAGGTGGTGGTTTGATGTATTGGAAATTCCTGGCAAGTGAAGCTGCGTGGTTGTAAAAGCTCTCTAATTTGAGGCAAGGTGCTCTCTTGGTTGAGAGTTTGTTAGTAGAAATTCCATAATGCTTGGGACTGGACGTAGCTCACATGTGGGTGAATCAGGATAAAAATCTGTGTGTTTACGATTGTTTTTCTCTGTCTATTTTTTTACTTTCAATATTTTTATGATATCGCTTCCACTGCATTACTCTCATTCTATATTGCAAGTTAACTTTGTGTTGATTAAGTATTTAGAAGGTAACTCTTCTAAGAGACTTAAGCATTCTAGAGGGTTTAATTGTTAGTTGTGTTGGAACCTATCCAACTAAGTTGGATCTTAATCCAACGTTGGGCTAATATGCGGTGAATAATTATATAAGTGCTACGCTGTCATGTTAAGCCCAATATATTAAGTGATCTGGTTTTAATTAATTAAATGGGTTAAATGAGTTAATTAGGTTGTGGGGCCTTTATGTGTAGAGACTATTGGGCTTCAACTCGTTGATGGGCCGAGTTGGAAACCCTAGGGCTATGGAGGCTAGCCTATAAATATTAGCGGTCATGGTCCCCGGAGTACATGAACAAAGTTGAGCCGTCTTTTCTACGTCCCGTCGCTAGGAGAGAAACCGGGAGAAGGCTAAAGGGATTCTCTAACCGGTTGATTCGTGCTATTATGGAAGATCGTCCGTTGCGGTATCGTCAAGATCTCTTTCAGATTATTAGCGATGGACTCAGGTACGCTTCCGCTAAATCAGAGTATGTAAGGATTTAAGGTTCCGCATGTTATATATCTAGATCTATATTGTTTGGCTAAAACGCATGTCTAGCTCTTTAGTTTCTACAAGTGGTATTGGAGCCTGCATGCTGTGGATCTTAAATTTTTGCCTGCTCGTTGTAGATCCGATAAAAATCTGATTTTTAATCTGTTTTCTATTCGGATCTGTGCAAAATTTGGTTTTTTGATTATTTTTTCCAAACAAAAAAAATTTGGGTTTAACAAACCCTAGATCAGGGGTGGCCCGCCGGCCGCCAGTCGACACGTCTAAAAAAGGGGCGGTTCTGACGCCCCTAGGCAGATCGACGCCAGCTATGTCGGCGTCGACATGGATCCAGAAAGGGGCGGCGAACCTGAAACTTAAAAAATAAGGTTTTGGGGGGGGCACTGCCCCCCCCCACATTAATTTTCCGGCAAGGGGGCGGCGCCACCGCCCCCATGGGCTTTCAGGAAGGGGGCGGCCACGCACCGCCCCCAGATCGGAGATCCGGCGGTGGGGGTGCCCTTCCCCCTGTCCGCCGGCAAGAACAGCCCCCCACCACTCGATGGGGGTTCTGTTGAAACTGAACAGAAAGGGTGGCTCCCCCCCGCCGGCGATCAAATGGAGGGGGCGGCGGTGCGCCGCCCCGTTAGGCCCCGAAGAACGGGTATGCCGGCGCTTCACCGCCCCTCCCCCTCGTCACGGCGGCAGGCGCCATCAGGCGACTGCGAAGCACAGAAAGGGGCGACGTTTGCCGACCCTGTTGGTCGGAAAAAGGGGCGGCGTTTGCCGCCCCTCTTGGTCGGAAACGGGGCGGCGTTTGCCTCCCCTGTTGGTCGGAAAAGGGGAGGCCGTTGCTACCCCTATCAGTGGATACCGACGCCGGACATACGGGAGAGGGGCCGGTGGCTGTCGGCCCCATGGATGGGCCAAAATTCTGCTAGGGTTTCTAACCCTAGCAGACTTTGGGCCAAATTGGGCCCAAACAGGTATTTTTCAAAATAATTTTTAATTTTTCAGTATATGTGCTTCTGATTTGGACCTGTTTTGGGCACTCCACAGTTTTGGGCTTAAAATTGAATTTTTTGATATAATTGAACCCTATTTTAGGGCTACAATTAATTTCTTTTGAAGCCCTATTTTGGATATGTTAATGCACTAATAATTAGAGGAAATAAAAGGCCATCTTGTGTATATTTCCTCATCCGGTTTATTTGTGCGTTAAAATTAAGTTCATCCCGATTTTAATTCTTTAGGCAAAAATTCAGAAACATATATACATTTTGAAATAATTCCTATTTTTTTGTAAAATTCCACCAAAGTGGGTTCTACTATTAAAATTGTTATTATTTCGGAATGTAAACGGATTAAATATATACCGTGTATGATTAGTTGCCTAAATGAATTTTAATTGGATCATAGGAGTAAATTAAAGTTTTTCATCTAAATTTCTCCTTGTTAAGTAATTCGGTATTAATTGTGCTATGAAAAATTCAAACTTTGATGTATGTATTTTTTGGGTGACTTGGTGTACTCATCATCCAGCCAAAGTGGGCTCTGTTGTGTGCATCATTTCATTTCTTAAATACAAAAGGAATTTTGTGTGCATATTTTATTCATGAATGCTACATCGGCCCAAAAACAGATTACCGTTCTATGCTAATTTATCCCCACATGTAGCAATAAATAAGTGATGATTGTTGAGACCTATGCATGCAATTTTAATTCGGCCCAAATGAAGTTTTAATCTTGGCATGTTAATTATTGTCTTTATTTGATTGCTGCGACAAGATATCATTTGCTAGTTAATAGATTATCCAAAGATAAATATTAAGCTAGTTGGGGATATCTTGAGATGGGAACATACAAATTTGAATTTACAATTTTGCTTCACAAATTAATACTTATGTTAGCATGTTTGTCTATGTTTATTGTCCTGTTTTTCAGCTGCTACTCCCGCAAATATTACTGCTAGCTTAAACTCAATTCCGGTGCTTAATGGCTCGAATTTCAAATCCTGGAAAGAGAACTTACTTATAGTTCTTGGGATATTGGATCTGGACCTTGCAATTAGAACTGACTGTCCCCCACTTACTACGGAAAAGAGTACCTCTGAGGAAAAGTGGGAGTTTGAAAAGTGGGAAAAGTCTAATCGCATGTGTGTCATGATCATGAAGAGAGCCATCCCTGAAGCCTTTCGGGGCTCTATGTCTGATTCGCTCACGACAGCTAAATGTTTCCTTGCGGATATTGAGAAAAGGTTTGTCAGAAACGAAAAGGCAGAAATTGGTACGATTCTGACAAGCCTGATCTCAATGAAGTATAAAGGGAAAGGCAACATAAGGGAATATATTCTGAAACAGTCCCATCTTGCTTCAAGGTTGAAAGCACTAAAGCTTGACCTCTCTGAGGACTTGCTTGTGCATTTTGTTTTAATATCCCTTCCTACACAGTACAATCAGTTTAAGATGAGCTACAACTGCCAGAAAGAGACTTGGTCTCTGAATGAGCTCATCTCGCACTGTGTACAGGAAGAGGACAGACTGAAGCAGGATAAGACTGAAAGTGCAAATGTTGTCTTTGCCCCTAAAGACAATAAAAGGAAAAAGGGAAAGGAAGTTGCAGTTACAGCTCCACCTAAGAAACAACAAAAGAAGCCTGTAAAGGCTGTCAAGAAAGATAGTTGTTTCTTTTGTGGTGCTGAAGGGCAAGTGGAGAAGCAATGCTCTAATTACCACGCCTGGCGTGCTAAGAAAGGTACTCTTCTCAATTTAGTTTGTTCAGAAGTTAATTTAACTTCTGTACCCATAGACACTTGGTGGTTAGACTCTGGTGCAACTACTAACATCAGTGTGTCTATGCAAGGCTGCCTGAACTGTCGAAAGCCAAATGATGTTGAAAGATTCATCTTTGTGGGCGATGGCAAGAAGGCGAAGGTTGCTGCAATTAGGGATTTCAGATTATCTTTAAGAACTGGAAACCATTTGGATTTGTTTGAGACATTTATTGTACCGTCGTTTAGACGAAACCTTATTTCTATTTCTGCATTGGACAAATCTGGTTATTGTTGTTCTTTTGCGAATGTGAAATTCAGTTTGTCTCTCAATTCTATTTTCATTGGTTCTGGTTATTTGTCTGAGAATGATAATCTGTATATGCTTGATACAATTGCTGCAAATGAAACCTTGCATGTGGGTATACAGGTTTTAAAGCGTAAATTAACTGATGAGAATTCAGGTTCGTTATGGCACAAGAGATTAGGTCACATCTTCAAAAGGAGAATTGAGAGACTTGTGTCAAATGATATTCTCAAGGCTTTAGATTTTTCAGATTTTGATATCTGCATTAATTGTATAAAGTGAAAACAAACCAATATAAGAAGATTTGAAGCCAAAAGGTCCAGTGAAGTCTTAGAACTTATACATACAGATATTTGCAGACCATTCCCTTCGGTTGCATGGAATGGTCAGCAATATTTTATAACGTTCATAGACGACTATTCAAGATATGGCTATATTTATCTCATACATGAAAAATGTCAGTCCTTGGACACGTTCAAAAATTATAAGGCCGAAGTTGAACTTCAACTAGGCAAGAGGATTAAAACTGTCAGGTCTGACCGTGGTGGTGAATACTACGGTAGATAAGATGGTTCAGGTGAACAACGTTCAGGACCATTTGCTAAATTCATAGAGGAATGCAGTATTGTCCCACAGTACACCATACCGGGTTCGCCCACTATGAATGGTGTAGCTGAAAGACGAAACAGAACGCTTAAGGACATGGTAAGAAATATGATTAGTCATTCTACTTTACCAGAAAGCCTCTAGGGAGAAGCATTGAAAACTGCAGCTTACATCCTTAATCGGGTCCCAACTAAAGCAACTAATAAAACACCATATGAGCTTTGGACGGGCAAAACACCTAGTCTAAAGCATATGCACATATGGGGATGCCCAGCTGAGGCAAAGCCTTATAGGCCTGCTAAAAAGAAGCTGGACACACTGACAATTAGTTGCTACTTCATTGGGTATGCTGAAAGATCGAGGGGTTACAAATTTTACGATCCCACGAATAAGAATATTTTTGAGACTGGAAATACCAGATTCCTTGAGGATACCGGGTTTTCGGGGGGGGGGGGGGAGATTTAGGAAGAGACATTGTTTTTGAAGAGGAATATGTAGATATTCCCACAGGTGATCTTGTTATTGATCGGGATTCTATTCATGTTATAGAACAAGACACAAATATTCAAGGCAATGTTGTTGCTCCTCCCATTCAGGAAGAACAAACCCTTGCACCTCAAGAACCATTGCCATTAAGGAGATCCATTATGGAGAGGAGAAGTGCAATATCAAGTGACTACATTGCATATCTCCAATAACATGAAGTTGATATTGGTGTGATGGAAGATGATCCAATCAACTTCCATCAAGCCAAAAATGGTTCTAACTCTCTAAAATGGATAGATGCCATGAATGAGGAAATAAAGTCAATGAAGGACAATGACGTTTGGGATCTTGTCCCATTACCTAAAGACGTGAAACCCATTGGTTGCAAATGGATATTTAAAACCAAGAGGGATTCAAAAGGTAATGTGGAAAGATATAAGGCACGTCTTGTCGCTACGGGCTTTACTCAAAAGGAAGGCATTGATTATAATGAGACTTTCTTCCCGGTTTCCACGAAAGACTCGTTCAGGATAATAATAGCATTAGTGGCTCATTTCAACCTTGAGTTACATCAGATGGATGTTAAAACAGCGTTTCTTAACGGGGACATTGATCAGGAAATTTATATGGTGCAACCAGAAAACTTTGTGTCGGGAGACCCAAAGAATATGGTTTGCAAACTCAAGAAATCCATCTATGGACTCAAACAGGCGTCTCGGCAATGGTATTTTAAGTTTCATCAAGTTATCATCTCATTTGGCTTCGAGATGAATTTGGTTGATGAATGTATATACCATAAGTTCTGTGGGAGTAAATTTGCATTTCTGGTTTTATATGTCGATGACATTTTACTTTCTAGTAACAATGAAGGCTTATTGCATGAAACCAAGAACTTTCTAGCTAAGAACTTTGAGATGAAAGATCTTGGTGATGCATCTTTTGTATTAGGAATTCAAATACATCGAGATCGTTCTCGAGGTGTACTTGGATTATCACAAAAGGCCTACATTGAAAAAGTTCTGCAAAGATTTGGCATGGAAAGCTGTAAACCGGGGTGATACCCCAGTATCTAAGGGAGACAAGTTTGGTCTCAATCAATGCCCTTAAAGTGAAATTGAGATAGCACAGATGAAGGATATTCCTTATTCTTCAGCAGTAGGGAGTATTATGTATGCTCAAGTATGTACACGTCCAGACTTGGCGTACATTACAGGAATGCCTGGGAGATACTTGAGCAATCCATGATTGGACCATTGGAAAGCAGCCAAAAGGGTCTTATGGTACTTATAGATGACAAAAGGACACATGCATGTATATCAGAGGTCGGAAAAACTTGAGATCGTTGGATATACCGACTCTGATTTTGCTGGATGTAAAGACAGCATGAAATCTACTACAGGCTATGTTTATACATTAGCAGAAGGCACCATTTCTTGGAAGAGTGCTAAACAGATTATTATAGCCTCTTCCACTATGGCTGCAGAATTCATTGCTTGTCATGAAGCATCCAATCATGGTCTATGGCTACGGAATTTTGTCACTGGGCTGCGAATTGTAGATGGCATTGAAAGGCCACTCAAATTATTTTGTGACAATATGTCTGCAGTAGCATTTGCCACTAACAACAGGAGTTCGGTGAAATCAATTCCTGATTGTTAAAGAGAGAGTTGGAAATAAACAGTTGTCTATAGAGCACATTGGTACAAACTCAAACATTACGGATCCGCTTACTAAGGGACTGCCACCCAAAACGTTTCATGGGCATGTTGCTCGTATGTGTGTCATGTCATCTAAAGATATTCAGTTTTAGTGGGAGTTTGTAATTTTTGTAGTGCTTCTATTTTTGACAACATTTCAACCTTCAGTTATGCATATTTGGTTTATGGTTTATTTCTGCAGAAATAAAGTTCAGTTTTTGGTTTGGCTTCATATTTCAAATCTATGTTTAATAAATGCGTATGAAAATATGTGTTTATGTTTTGATCTCACTAAGGTTAAGGAGGATCAGTTGGAAATAGACATGTTAGATCACATCACATGTAATTTCCATGCCACACATCCACTTCATAATCCATGTCATTCTTTTGTATTAGCACGGTGACCACTGATGGGTCGAGCTGCAATTGATGCGGCGAAGATCTTTTTGATCCTTTGCTAATATAATTGATGGACCGGATTGGTTTTTTTGACTCATTAAAGAAATAACAGTAAGTTAAGATCTTATTTGGTTGTATGCACTATGAAATATAATTATAAAGTTTAAGCATATAGCCCAGGTGGGAGATTGTTGGAACATATCCAACTAAGTTGGATCTTAATCCAACGTTGGGCTAATATGCGGTGAATAATTATATAAGTGCTACACTGTCATGTTAAGCCCAATATATTAAGTGAGCTGGTTTTAATTAATTAAATGAGCTAAATAAGTTAATCAGGTTGTGGGGCCTTTATGTGTAGAGACTATTGGGCTTCAACTCGTTGATGGGCCGAGTTGGAAATCCTAGGGCTACGGAGGCTAGCCTATAAATATTAGCGGTCATGGTCCCCGGAGTACACGAACAAAGTTGAGCCGTCTTTTCTACGTCCTGTCGCCAGGAGAGAAACTGGGAGAAGGCTAACGAGATTCTCCAACCGGTTGATTCGTGCTATTCTGGAAGATCGTCCGTTGCGGTATCGTCAGGATCTCTTTCAGATTATTAGTGATGGACTCAGGTACGCTTCCGCTAAATCAGAGTATGTAAGGATTTAAGGTTCAGCATGTTATATATCTAGATCTATGTTGTTTGGCTAAAACGCATGTCTAGATCTTTAGTTTCTACAAGTTGTGCATCGAATTTTAAATAAATACAAATCACCCCCTCTCCTCTAGTGTTTGCTTGCCATCTTAGGATCCCAACACAATCTTCATGATATAGGAAAGTTATCAATATGTGGTTATTTTCTGGAGAGAGAACATTTTTCTTTAAAGAAGGTAAAGGTGCCACCTGCTGATTCATGTATATGTTGTATTTTTGCAAGTTGTTAATCCTCTATTTTCAGAGTTCAGATATTTTTGCATACTAATTTTCGCATACTGATTTTTTTCCTGAATTTGGTATCATGGAAATATAGAATATGGTATCATGAACATGGTGTTATGCATGGTTGCGTATCGTGAACTTGGTATCTTCCATTATGTGTGGTTACCTGGATTTGGTATCCTGAAGTTGGTATCCTGGCTTATTTGCCTACTGAATTTGGTTCCAGAAATTGGTATCATAGAAATGTGGAATTTGGTATCCTAAAATTGGTATTATGCATGCTTGGGTTCCTGAACTTGGTATCTTGTTTGATGTGTGGTTTCCTGAATTTTGACAATTGTTGTTCTGAATTTGGTATCAGTTGGTATCCATTGGTATTCTGGATTTATTATTAGATGGTATCTTGAATTTTTATCAGATGGTATCCTAAATTTTTTATTAGATGGTATCCTGAATTTTTTTATCAGTTGGTATCAAGAATTTTTATTAGTTGGTATCCTAAATTTTTTATTAGATGGTATCCTGAATTTTTTTATCAGTTGGTATCATGACTTTTTATTAGTTGGTATCCTGAATTTTTTCATACTGACTTTGTTATCCTCAATTTGGTATCAAGGAAATTTGGTATTTATGAAATGTGGTTATGCATATTTGGGTATCCTAAACTTTGTATCGTAGCTTGTTGTATACTGAAAATTACTCCGTGCACATACCAAATTACTCATCACATACAACAGACAAAACAAATTACTGCATGTACATACCAAATTACTCACAACGTACAAGCCGCCAAAAAATTACTCTGCGTGCACACTAAATCACTCAACGCGCACAAACCGCCAAACAAAATTACTCCGCACATATATAATAGTATTCATCACGCACAACGCACAAAACAAAATTACTCTGTGCAAATACCAAATTATTCACCGTCAACATCACATCCATTTTTGCTCAACGAGAATATCTATGAGTTCAGGTTGAAATTTTCTCTACGCGTGAAAAGTAAACCGCTCAATTTTGAGTTTTTCCAAAGGATTTCTAAAAATCATTGACATCTAAAAGAGGTTCGAAGATTTCTTGATAGATTTTCGTGCCATAAAATTGTTCGTACCCTAAAATTGTGTTGTAAGATTGAAAGATTTAGGTTTTTTTGTGTCCTAAAATTGTGATGTGAGATTGAAAGATTTAGGGTTTTTCATGCCCTAAAATTGTTCGAAAGAAACTTAACACACGTCAGATCATCCTGTCATAGGTAAGTATATGTAATAAATTTTCATGAATTACAATGAATTTATACAATGGTATGTGTAGTGGAGCAACTTTTGTTTAAGAAGAATAAAGAAGTGAATTAATTTAGGGTGTTTTGGCTTCTGGTCATTTTCGATATTACTTGTTATGAGCCGATCAAAAGCTTAACTACATATAATTTTAACGGTATGTGCGCGGAGTAAAAATTTAAACGGCTATGCGCTGATAGGGGTGGGCAGAAATCCCGGTTCCGGTTCCGAACCCACATCCGATTCCGAAAATTCGGGCAATCGGATTCGGAATGGGATTGGGGGCAAAAATGTACATCATATCCCAAATCGGATCGGAATCGGAATTCTACGGCCACACACACATCCAACCCGAATCCGAATTACATTCAATATCCACCAGAGGATTGGTTCCGCTGCACCTCCGTTTGATTGGTTTTGTTACGTGCTCACTGAAAACCCCATTTAAAGCACACCGTCGTTCGGCGCGTGACCGATATGGGACTAAAAGCTTGTTGCTCTTTCAATTAAAGCTCCAGCACACCTCTACAAAATGGGCTATCAATTAGTCCCACATCGGGCACACAAGTGACCTACATGTAGTGTGTAATAGCTTTGTGAGGTGGCCCTTGCGTAATTGTTTATTGTGTTGTCTTGTGAGAAAGCGGAATCCGAATCATGTGTTGTTCAGCCTCTTGAAGCGGAATCGGGGTTGGGATGGTGTGTTTCATTCAGAAGTTGAATTCGGAGTTAATTGTTCCGGATCTGAAATATCGGAATCGGAAATCGGAAATTTTACTCCCATCCAAATTAATTTGGTTTCAGATTCGGAATCTTCTAAAATAATCGGTTTTGCCCGATGCCCACCCCTATGCGCTGGGCAAAATGGCGAGTTCGCAAAGTATCACCCTTTTGTGTAAGGGCCTGTTCTTTTGGCCGGAATAGCAATGAGAATAGGATTTTTGACACTATTCACGTACTGTGCACTCCATTCCCCAACTCCATTCCGGTTTTTTGTTCTTTTGGGCGTGGATTGGAATCCAACGTGGCCACCACTTCTATATTCCAATTTGCAAAGATGAGCACTTTTGTATTCCAAGCTTTTTACTTGGAATACAATAGAATCATTGGGAATGGTGGGCCCTACTCTCTCATCTCTCTCTCCCTCCTCCAACTCACCCGCTTTCCACTTTTTCATTCCAACTCTTCAATCCCAAAAGAACACAAGAATATAATGTGGACCCCACTTTCCATTCCAAAGCCCACTTTCCATACTCTATTCCACCCAAAAGAATACAAAACTCCATTTTCTCCCTCTCTCTCTCTTATTCCACGTTCCCTTATTCCACTTTTGGAATACAAACTTTCACTTATTCCACTTTTCTTTGTTCCAGCAAAAGAACAGGCTCAAATGAGAATAGCCAGCGCTCAGGCCGACATTTAAACTCTAGCGCCTCATCATCACTCTATTTGCATTATTACCCCCGACAATTTATAGTGCTCGAGTTCGTCTCAAAAATTGACCCGTGCCGTCCTCCTCTGCCCTCCCTCTCTCTCTGATGAGTTTCTTCCCCGTTTATTACATGAAACCCTACCGAACCACTAGCTACTCCTATCGAAAACCGCTCCAGAGACTCTCTCTCTCTCTCTCTGATGAGTTTCTTCCCCGTTTATTACATGAAACCCTACCGAACCACTAGCTACTCCTATCGAAAACCGCTCCAGAGACTCAAAAACCCTAGCTCCTCTATCTAGATCCAAGATCCGGGTCCAATATCTCCGTCGTCTTAGATCTGAATTCTCTTCTTCCTTCGACCGATCCCATCTCAGAGATTTCGCTTCATGTTTTCAACGCCGAACCTACAAGACTCCTCAGGCCGTCCCTACGCAACATCGGTCTCCTCCCAATCCGCCACCGCCCCTGGATTTCATCATTCCGGTAAGCGAAGGATGTGAGTCAAAAGTCTCTTTTTTGATTTGGTTTCTTCCTTGATGGCGTGAATATGAACTTGGGAACTTGAATTTTTGCAGGCGGGATGCAGGGCTTGCACAATAACTACGGGAGCTTCAATGTGCCAAACATGCCGGTTTCGCTCGCCTCTCGGAATGCAGCCGCTGCAGCGATGAGCGGAGTGCCGTCTAGTGGAGTTCAGCAATCGGGAGGTGGCATTTCGAGCGGGCGGTTTGGGTCAAACAATTTGCCAGTTTCCATGTCCCAGGTTTTGTGCATATCAATGTCTTATTTGGTTCATGTGTTTCATATTGTCATTATTATCATTACCATCCTAGCTTAGTTCTCCCATTTTAAGTTTGCAATTTGACATTATTGTTTTTTGGCTTTGTACTTTTGGAGTGTTTTACCCTATAGCAAATTAACCATAGCCTTAGCCCTGTTTTATTCATAATATTTGAGAGCTTTGTGTTTATTTCAAGTCAACATCCGATTGTATATTTATGTATTAAAAAAAAGAGTTCAGATAACCTAGTTGTCTGTAGTTATTCTGATTGATTACCGATGATGGCAATATGATGAACTTGAAGCCTCTTCCAATGAAAATGGGTTGGGAACGGTGTATAAGCCCTAATTGAGAAGGTCTAAAATTGTTGACCAAATTTTAAAGCATTGTGGTTCTTTGAACCGGTGTCAAATTTATGATTAAGGAGATTATGTGCAATAAAATGTTTGAGCAAGTAACAAATACGCCTTTTCCAATTTTAAGTTTGTACATGCATATCCATCCATTACTAGACTTGACATTGAGAAACCATATATGACAAAAACGAGATTGGTTGTGGAGTATATAACTCAGGTGAGACGTTTTCAAGGTAGCACTTACCAATTATACTCGAATATTCTCTTAGTGCTACCATATTTAAAAATTCCTGATAGATTTCTCATGCTACTCGACTGTTTTTCATCATTTTATAATAAATTTTACTTATGGATTTGATGCGATTTAGGGTTTGGTGGAAATAAAAATGGGATTTTTATAAAGTGGAAACGGAAAAAGGTGGAATTTTTATAGAGAATAATCTGAAACTAACAAGATAAATGGCCTCTTTAGGAGAAGAGGCATCTCTCCTATCTTTTTCTTCGAGACGAAAGCCTAAATCTCCCGGCTAAGGTTCGTGGACACCTAGAACAATAATCTTCTCGGCCTCTGCTCTCTAGCCGGTCCTAATTATAACAAAGGGAAAAAATACATAAATTGTAGATTTTACGAAAAAGCCCATAATACTAAAAATTACAAAAAGAAATCTCGAAAATTTGAAAATTCCAAAAATGTCCATGATGGGCCTAAATGCAAAACGCATCGCTACTCTGTCCCAGAAGAACCACATTGTCCTCAAGGTGGTCTCATGAAACCATGGGCTCACTAATTCAGTGGAGGTTCTCGTCCCCTCCTAAATCTTCATGCTCCAATATCTGGCCTTCTTCATCTTCAGTGATCAGCATCTGGAGAGCATGATCCTTACAACGATGTCATGTTCTGTACCTTTAGCTACAACAGAAACCGAGTCCTTTGATGCTCCTTTCTTAGATTTCTGCCTCTGTGAGCCACGTATGCCTAATGTCAGATTGATGTTCAATATTCTTCTCGTGGCTGGTTTGGAGCCATTCTGATGTCGCCTTCTCCTCCCATGTTGCTATCTGGCTACGAGAAGTGGATCCGCTCCATGTTCTCCTTGCCTGTCGCTCCTCTGCTAGCCTGTTCTTCACCATCTTGGCCAGTCGCATCCGGTCTAATAACCCTCTGAACCTCTATATACGCAACTCCGCTCGATTGCTGAGTTTTAGTTCTTTCATGAAGCACCCCTCCAAGGACTCTCCTGAAACTCCACGGACGGCTTGCCAGCATATCAAATTTCTTTATGTAGCCTCTGACCGTTTCATCTGGTCTCAGTGCATAAAGCTACTCGTACATATCTCCCCATGAGTCTCCCTAAACCGGTCCAAGAGGCAAACCTTGAACTCATCTCACGAGCGGAATGGTCGCTGCTGCTGCCTCCCTCTGTACCAAGATAGAGCCTCCCCTTCCAATCATACCCCCACCACCCTCAACCACGTCTCATAAATCTGTGAGACCTTGAAATATCGCTCTGCCATGTAGATCCACCCATCGGGGTCCTTACACTCATATATGTGCATATTTAGCTTCCTGATCTTGATATTGGTGTTGAAATTTCCTGCTGGTCCATAGTAAGGAAGATGATAAGTGTCACGTTGTTCCTCTCTGCGTCGCCCATAGCCTCTCAAAGGACCGCCTTTGTCTTCATGGTCGTCTCGGTCATTCTCCTCCCAATTGTAGCCATCCAAACCCTCCTCAAAGTCCGGGGCCTTGTCCTATTCATCCCAAAACTCCTCGTAACCAGGTTAGGACTCGGCATCGTCGCCTTTCTGCAGTAAACCACGGCCCATGGTGCCCTTGAAATTCTTCCACCTCATCCGTTGGTCCCGGAAGCCGCTGAAAATCTTCGTCAATGTCTCAACGGGCTCTCAGACGTCACGGGACCCCGTATGCTGCTCCCACGGTTTTGCAGACCTCTGGCGGGTCATTAGGAGCCTGCGAGGACCATGTTAGCCATGCGCGGCCTCTGTAGGGCCCTGCAGAGCCTGTCTGACCCATGCTGGACCCTGATGGGCACTTGCTAGGCCTAGGCGGGCATGCAGGGACCCTGCAGAGCCCTGACAGGTCAATGGTGACCCTGGGCAGGGCTACCACGGGGCCGGCGAAGCCCGGGGGTCGTTGACTTGGCTCGCCGCCGTCCCACTCGTTGTCTATCGCTTCCTCGAAGTAATTGTCTGCTTCCGAGAGCAACCCTTCGACAAAATCTTCCACTTCTCTTTTCTTCTCCAAAGACTTTTCCTTTTGCCGTAGATCTGGGATTTCGTTCAGATCTAAATCAGTGTTTTAAATATCGGTCCGATATCCGATATATCGGTCGCAATATCGGTTTTATCACTAGGCCGATACGGTATGGGCATATATATTGCGGTTTCCTATATTTGGGGAAATATCGCCGCAATATCGGACTGCGACCGATATTGCGGCCGATATATCTCTTTGAAATATCGGCCGCAATTCATAGTTTTTTCAAAACAAAGTTAGCGGTGTGGTCCACTTAAAAGTGGACCCGACCGGAGTCAGCCGACCCAATCATTTACTTAAAACGACGAGAGGCTTTTGAGAGATAATTGCTGATTTGCCCTAATTCTAATTACACCGCTCCACTCCTTACTCTGCTCTGCTCCGCTCCGTCCGGTGAAAATTTCCGACGACAATCGATTGAGCTTCGACGTCCGACATTCAATCTTTGCAAAGAAGTGTTTTCTGATCAAGATGAGTAGTCGAGCCCTTTTTTTCAGTTTTTCAGTTTTTTTTCGGGTTTTAATTTTTTCCCTTACAGTATTGGATTTTTTTCCGTCGATCGAGCTTTTGACATCCTACGTTCGATCTTTGCAAGTGATTTTCCGATCAAGATTAGTACTTACTACATAGTATTTTTTACCGTTTTCATTTTTTTCATTTTTTCAGTTGGTTTTTTAGTCTAGCGTTTGTTCTTCTTAAGAGGGTTTTCTGATCAAGATGAGTATTCTTTCCATTTTTACATTTATACATTTTTTTTCATTTTTTGATTTTCATCTTTACACTGGTAATATTGATCCACATGAATCATATATTGTAGGCATTTAACTCGTTTGGTTTGTGACCACTTAGAGAAATATTCCACCAAGTGGATGACAGGTATTCACGTTTAATGAAATAAGTATACACAAAGCATACCTTTATTTGAGTTTCTATAGTTTATATTTTCTTAGACTCCTATGATTTTATTTGACATCATTTTTAGCCTCTGATATACACTCCGATATTAAGTCAATATCCCCGATAATCATATTTAACGAGATAAGTATAACCAAAACATACTTTTATTTGAGTTAGTATATTTTATATCTTCTTAGATACATCTATGCTGACATATGTCATAATTTTTAAGCCTCCGATATGACACTCCGATATTTAGTCAATATCCCCGATATATCCCCGATATCTGCAATCTGATATCAAATTTACTAGGCCGATACGCGACCGATATCCGATATTTAGAACACTGATCTAAATGCTTCATCTCTTTTGGATTTGAAAAGTGTTGCGCTAGTGTTTGTATGAGGGTCCCTAACTTTGCCTCAAAGCGCCTTGTCGCTTTCCGTCGTCCTCCATCGATGCACTAATCTCCGATTTGAAAGAGGTGAAGCCTTCTTCCATATTGGTAATCAACTTACTCAGATCCACGACTTTCACATTGAGTCTTCCCTCCAAAAGTTTCGGCTTTTTCTTTGCTTCCGCCGCCGCCATGAATCAAACATGCTCTGACACCAATTGATGCGATCTAGGGTTTGGTGGAAATAAAAATGGGATTTTTATTAAGTGGAAAAGGAAAAAAATTGGAATTTTTATATATAAGAATCTGAAATTAACATGATAAATGGCATCTTAAGGAGAGTATGCCTCCCTCCTACTTTTCCTTCGAGATGAAACCTAAATCTCCTGGCCAGGGTTCGTGGACACTTAGAACAATAATCTTCTCAATACTCAAGCATGGCCTCCCCTTCCTAGCCGGTTCAAACTATAACAAAGGGAAAAATACAAAAATTGCAGATTTTACGAAAAAGTCAATAATACTAAAAATTACAAAAAGACCCCTCTAAAATCTGAAAAGTCTGAAAATGCCCATGATGCGCATAAATGTAAAACGCATCAGTACTCTGCCCCTGAAGAACCACATTGTTTGTCCCCTCCCAAATCTTCCTGCACCACTGCACCACTATCTGGCCTTCTTTATCTTCAACGATCAGCATCTGGAGAGCATGATCCTTGCAACAATGTCCTGGTCCGTACCTCTCGTCACAACGGAAATATTCCTTTGGTGCGCCTTTCCTCCCTAGCCAAACGCATCATGATTCCTCGTTGGCATGTTTTGCGATGCTTTTGCATGCTCATCCAATGTGTCCATGGATGTACATGTCTTTCATTTTTTAATTCAACTTTAAGTCTGCAATGTTGCTGAAAGAAGATGAAACACAATCTCTTTCCATCTTTAACCGATCATGGATGTATATTATATAATGCCATTTGTGGTTCATAATATTTAATCTCATGGGAAATTATTGATTTTTAGAAGTATGCTGAGGTTGTTTCTAGTTTGAATTTTTTGGCTTGCTTCCATCAAGACTGTGTTTTTGTCATACCCATCTATCTGTTTATAAGAAAAGAATTTCTAAGTCCATTGAAAGTGATTGTATTGCATATATAATTTAGACCTTAACCTGAGAGCCAGTCTTCCTATGATGCCCTAGACTTAGGTAGAGTCTAGATGAAGAGGGACGACTGGCTTTGACAGTATATGTGGCATATGTACTTCTATTATGAAGTTGTACCATCACCAAACACGCTGGCATCCATACTGGATATCTACACTTCTCGGACACATATCAGGACACATATCACATATCGAATACTTTTCAATACTTGCCGGACACGTATCGGAAGTGGTTACTTCTGTACTATTTTCTAGGGGGTATATTTACATTTTCTTTGTGTCATACATGTAAGTTCATGAATTATTGTTGTGATCTTATGTGTCATTAAGACAAGTACAAAACGTATCTACATGATGAGCATATCTAAATTATGAATTTTAAAAAAATTATTATTTTAATGTTACCTATACTTTGTTTGTTGTGTTTACCTAAACATATATAATATAATAAATTGTACTATTGTAGCCATGGCTCCGTACCATATCTTTACAATTTTGTCGTGTCCATTACCCGTATCCATACACGTACCAATACTCGTACCTATGTGTACGCTACCTTGGCATAAGGCCATTTCCTTTGCTCAGGCATTGTTAAGTAGGAAATATCACATTTGGTATCAACTTTAATTTATTCTTGATGTTTACCATTAAAATTCTTATTTATTTTGTATATTTTATGTTGATGCAGATATCACATGGAAGCTCGCATGGACATTCCGGGGTCACCAATAGAGGGGGTATTAGTGTTATAGGAAACCCTGCTTTCAGTAGTAGCATGAATGGAGTTGGTGGTTCATTACCTGGTATCTTATCAAACTCAGTTAATGCTGGCAACCGCCACTCTGTTCCTGGTTTGGGAGCATCTCCAATATTGGGAAATGTGGGACATAGAATTACGAACTCAATGGGTAACTCAATGGGTAACTCAATGGGTAACATTGTCGGTGGAGGGAATATTGGAAGAAGCATTAGTTCTGGAGGACTATCTGTACCTGGCCTTGGGTCGCGTGTAAATTTGGCCACTAATAGTGGATCAGGGAGTCTTAATTTACAAGGACCTAACAGGTTAATGAGTGGCATGCTTCAGCAGGGTAATGTCTGTTAACCTCTTTAAAATTATAAATGTCAATTCAAAAGTCATTATTAAGTTATGTAATATCTTTTCTTTCAATGTGCATCCTTTCTCACTTGATGGTTTTAACATCATACTTTTCTTTCAATGTGTATCCTTTCTCACTTGATGGTTTTAATGTGTATCCTTTCTCACTTGATGGTTTTAAGCTACTCGCTATCTGATGCCACCAGAAGTATGATGTTTGCACAACCTGCATAAAACATTATAATGACATATTTCACTTATGTCTTCACTGACACAGTTCAGAATCTTAGACTGTTTATGTCCATGTCTTCCTTTAGACACTGAATTCTAAAGAACTATTTTTTACTTATCTTGATGATATTTTTTGGCAGCCAAATTTTCGTTTTCATGTCAAACTTGGCCACTGTGAAATAACAGTCTATTTCATACTTTGGTCTAGCCTGTCATGCATAAGTATATATTTCTATTAGTTTAGCATATCCTGGTATCTGAATTATCACATAACACATATAATCCCATTTTCTCTTTCTAATGAATTGTAGCTTGCCCTCATGTTCACATGAAGTTATACTTTAATGTGTTGCCCTGTTGTGCACTGTCTTTTTGGTTGTGGCCCTTAAGACTGTTCAGAATAATAAAAAACAATGTGCATACTACATCCGTTGTGTTGAGTCAAGAACATTAGAAATATATTTGAATTCCATTTAAAAATGTTTTAACATTTGGTTTTTAATACACACGATTACAGCCAAATCAGCAAATGCAAATTTCATATATTTCATAACAGGAGGCTACCGAGAAGCCTTTACACCTAAACCGACACTCTGGAATTTACCTACTGGTTATTGGAAAGGAATATCATGATTCTGTTTATAACTCAAGCAACTGTAAGATTTTCATGCATTTTTGGTGATAACAGTCTTGCAACCTATTATTAGGTCTTTCCTGGATTTCTCCCAGTTTGAAGGTTTCATATGTATTTCATATCTAAATGAAAGCAATATTTTTTAAAGTTCTATTGGATCTATTGCACAAAGATAGATAGAAAAAAGGAACCTTATGGCAGTTTTGTCTGTTTGATGACTAGAAATCACTTGAAGTTTCCTAAAATGCCTCTTCCGAATCCTCTCTCTCTCTTCTCATTTTATTCTTTATTTTATTGTTCAACTCCTGCCTTTTAATCTCTTTTTCTTCTTTGTCAGCTGTATTATTTTTTCTCAACCACATGGATTCATTTCTTGCATTTAATCTACATAAACATTTAGATGGCAACCGGTTGGGTTTGGATCGGTTACATATTGATCTATACTCAAAACCATTACGGTTGCGAGTACATATACTTGATCCAAATCCTATATATAATAACTATATCCAAACCTTACCCATTTTATTTGGATTCGAATCGGGTTTCATATATTTCTTGGGGACTTTTAATTATTTTTTGAAGTCAACATATTATATAAACAAAAATAATTAAAGCTAACTTTTATAAAGCAATAATAATTTTGTGAACTGAAAGAGCATCACCAAGCGTAAAACCTACAAAACATAGTGCATTTTCACTGTAACTCTTCTAATGATCCCAAAATTACTACTATCTAGCGTTGGAATCACCCTTTTAATAATTCAGGTTGGTTATCATGATAGTGGGTTTGGATATAAATATATTCAAGGTCATACCTGATAAGCTTATGAGTTGGTTTTGTACATCAAAACCAGACCCATATTCTTTAATGAGTTTTAAATTATTGTTTAAACCCAAAATTTTGTTGTCAGATTCTGGTCGAATTAGCAAGTTAGTGGGCACCATTGCCACCCCTACATAAACCGGTGAACAAAACAATAAATATGCATCGAACAAGTTATGATTATTTATCAAATAGTTGGTTTAAGATTGTTATAGATTTTGGGGGAAAGATTGGATTTTTAGTGTGAAAGATGATATTTTTATTAATAACTGAGTGGTATTACAAGGATTTAACCTCAGTACGGGAGGAGGACCGTTCTACCAATTAAACATAGGGCTAAACTAAACTAATCTAGATAACAACTCTAATTCTTTTACAATTCTCTTTATAATCCCCCATCAAGAACTCCTTCCTCGTATTTATAATAAATCCTCCTAATGAGTCGTCGTCGTAAAATTACAGAATTGCCATCCCAATGGTTTCTGACCTGAAATTACAATTCTGCCACTACAATCGTCTCCTGAATTTATGAAATTCTCATTACACGTGGTTACAGAACTGACATTTTCTTGTTATTACAGAACTGCTACTCCCCTCTAGCATTTTGCCACTGCTGCTCTTGACTCCTCTTTTGCCGCCGATGCTCGTTGACTCCTCTTTTAACTCCTCATTACTTTTCGCTCAAAAAGCCAACTTGTCCCTAAGGTGAAATTTCGAAATGTGGCACTAGATTTTTTCAACTCTCATCGAAGCATCGAAAACCATTGCCGTCATCATCGTTGTCCCTAAAGGGGCCGCCACCCCTAGTGGTCTGCCGTCAAGCCCATGCGGCCCCTCTTTGTTGCTCCAATGGCTACTGCCTTACGGCGGGGTCCATATGCCCCTGTGGGGAATTCGTCAGCCCTTGCAGGCCCCCTCTACTGCTCTAATGGCTGTTGCCCCATGGCGGGTCCCCGTGGACCCCCATGGGGCATCCGTCGGCCCTTGCGAGGCCTCCAGTGCATCATGCGGGGCCTTCACCATTCTTGGCAGGGCCTTCAGTGCATCCTACAGGGCAGCCCAACCCTGTCGGTGGTTGGTGGGTCCCGCGGGGTGGTGGGCGGTTTCTAGGCCCATGATGCGGTCCGCCCCTTGTTCTACCGCACCTTCAAGGATTGGGGATGATCTCGATCCACCCGTGTGGATCTCGCGTGCCTTCGTTGGGTTTGAATTTCTCCTCCACAACGATGGCTATCCCTTTATCGATGACGCTTGACACTTTCTGTTGCCGTTTCACCTTCGCCGTCATCACCCTTGTTCGGATCCGTCTCGGTGCCACCTTTACTTGTAATGTACGGCTTTTTTCATCTTGATCAACTGTTTCAACATGGCTTCGATCCTCGAAAATTCTTCATCATGTTCATGATGGACTCCCAAGCACCCATCTTTTTCATCGATGTCGTTGTTGATTACAGAATTAAACGCTCTGATACCAATTTGATAGGATTGAGGATGAGAAATTAGGATTTTAATGGAAAAGAAAGGTATTTTATTCATAATTGAGTGGAATTACAAGGATTTGGCTTCAATTCGAAAGGATGGCCGTCTCTAATTATACGTATGGCTAAAATAACCTAATCTAGATAACAACTACCAATATTCCCATGATAATCATCATAATAGCCCCAAGAACTCACCCTCTTATTTATAATAAATCCTCCTAATGAGCAATCGCCCAATAATTATCAAACTATCCATGGACTAAGGTTTTAATTACGAAGCTGCAACTCAGCTGTCTTCCTGTTATTACAGAACTGCTAATGTCTCGTAATTACAAAACTGCCTTTGTCTTGAAATTACAGAATTGCTACTCCTCTCTAGGGTTTTATCGCCGCCACTCATTGACTCCCCTTTTGTCACAGTTCTGTAATTACATGATAGTGATAGTTTCCTAAATTTAGGATGGCAGCCGCAGTGGCAGAATTATAATTTCAAGACAGAAACCTTAGGGATGGCAATTCTGTAATTTTGGGACGGCGGCTCATTAGGATGATTTATTATAAATAAGAGTGCGGTTCTTGATGTGGGATTATGAAGAGAATTGTGAAAGAATTAGAGTTATCTAAATTAGTTTAGTGCTAGTTTAATTGAGGCCAAAACCTTATAGTTCTATGAGTTATCAAATAAAAATCTCATCTTTGCCCTATTTTTTTCCAAATCTATCCTCAATCCTATCAAATTACTCCCTTTAATTTGAGAGGACCGCTCTCTCAACTAAAGCTAGGGCTAAACTAAACTAATATAGATAACAACTCTAATTTTTTCACAATTCTCTTCATAATTCTCCCTCAAGAACTCCACCTCTTATTTATAATAAATCTCCCAATGAGCCGTCGCCCCAAAATTACAAAATTGCACTCCCTAATTTTTTTTGAAATTACTACTCTACCGCTCCATCCGCCCCCTTCCCTGAATTTATGAAACTGCAACTCCCTTGTAATTACAAAACTGTCACTGTCACTGTCACGTAGTTACAGAACTGTCACTTATCTTGTTGTAATTATAGAACTGACACTCTCCTCTAGGATGTTATCGTCGTCGTTCCTTAACTCTTTTGCCCCGCCGTTTGTATGTGATCGTATCAGTGACATTCTTTGCAATTGGTTAATCTCACTTTGTCAAACTTTGACCAGTTCCATGTATGCTAAACATAAACTTGTATGAGTTTATGGATATTTTTTTTGGACTCGTTCAGTGTACTCAGTCTGAATGGATGGATTAGGAATGGAATCAAGAATTGTGTTCTCAAATATTGGAATCGTTAATCCATCTTTAATTTATATACATATGCCTAAAGAAATGCAAAGACAGTTCAGAAATATAGATTAACTAGTAATAACATGTGACCATTCGACATGGGACGTTCAAAATATTCCCCCAACAAATTTATATTTAAAATTCCCCCCTAAAAATTTGCAGCCTCTTCAAAATCCCCCAAAAAATTTGCCGACACATTCAAAATAGTCCATCTCAACAATTTTTTTACCACATTCAAACTACAATTTAGTTCCTTGGAGAATTTAGTTCTCACCAACGTTTACTTCCTTCCAGATTTAGTTTCCACAAAATTTAAAATTTTAGTTCCTTCCAAATTTAGTTCCTTCAAATTTAGTTCCTTCTATGAAATTTAGCTATCCTAAAAATTTTTAATTCCCATAAAATTTAGTTCCATCCAAATTTTGTTACCCCCAAAATTTAAAATTTTAGTTAACAAAATTTATTACCTCCAGATTTAGTTTCCCGAAAATTTTAGAGTTTCTCCCCATAAAACCTACTCTTCCAAAATTTTCACAAACTTTCATCCAACTCATTGATTTCTTAAGATTCAATCCAAGCCATATTTCTACATATCCTTCTATCCTAGTCAGTAACCTCATTCAAAAACATCCCTTAATTGTATTATAAATTGTAGTTTGCAATCCATAGCCTTAATATTTCATTGCGGATATATTTAATCTGAAGCTTTTCTATAGCTTCATTTGTCATTTAAAGCCATATCAGATTCCCCTTAAAAATTTGGAGCCTCTTCAAAATCCCCCCAAAAATTTACCGACACCTTCAAAATAGTCCATCTCAACAAATTTTTTTACCACATTCAAACTAAAATGACTCAAAAATCTGACTCACCAGCATATCGAACTTTTTGATATATTCCCTCACTGACCCATTCTGTCTCAGAGCATACAGTCTCTCAAATGCATTGCCCGACTGTACCTCGCCGAACTGCTCCAATATAGCGTCGTGAACTCTTCTCAAGTGTCGAAGGGTCGATCCTGATGGGCCCATTGATACCATGACAACGTCTCCCCTTCCAAACAGATCGTTGCTGTCCTCAGCCAATCTTCCTGCTGAATCAGCGCTACCTCGAAGTATCTCTCGGCTCTGTATATCCATGAGTCTGGGTCCTCTCCCTCGAAGACCGGCATCTTCAACTTTCTCACCCAGTCTTTTGCAAAAATCCCACCATAAGTCCCTCTCCCCTGCGGGTTCTCCTGTCGCCGATATGGAAGATGGGGAGGTACATCATATCACTGGCCTCTAACACGGCCTCCTCCTCTTCCGTTTCGTGCACCACCACCCCATTCATCTTTCCTTCCATCTCTGCAGTCCCAATAATCATCCTCGTGATACCTATGGTAATCCTAATACTCCGCCTCTCGCCTTGGGGGCTCTCCTTCGTAGAAATGAGCGCCAAAGTCATCCAGAGGACCATCAAACCTCTCGCCGAGGCCCCCTCGCTGCCCCATGTTGGATCTGGATCCTAGCCTAGGGGGTGAATAGGCTAATAAAAAAATTCTCGTACAACCCACGAGAAATCACACGCAGTTAAAAGCACAACCAGAGTAAATAAGAGACAATCATAGAGTACGCACAGATACACCCTGGTTCGGTCACACCAAAGACCTATGTTCAGCCCCAAGCAAATACTAGTATTAATAAGTTCCTTCCGTACACCTACAATGTGGTCCTAGCTCCAACTCCCCACCTAGACTGTACCACACTCAACAAAGTGCAGAACTCTATCAACATAGTAAATGCGTATCTTGACTGCAACAACATGTCAAGACCCTCTTGTCTAGCCCAACCAGACAAGTCCAAAATAGTCACAAAATATCGGTAAAGTTTCCCCTACAGAGATCGCTACACCAATACAAAGATAAATAAATAGAGTTTTAGAAATGCTCAGTAATGGTGTGTCGTCTCTGTCGTTCAGCGTGTGGTCAAATCAATCTGACAAGTAGTAGTTTCTGATGTCCCCTCAATAGTTCGGCTCCCCTCTCGATGTAACGTGCGCCCTCCACCAAAAGTTGAAACTTGCGATCTTCACCTCAAATTGGAACTTGCGCTCTAACTGATAGATCTTGACCTGTCAACAAACATTCAAAAGATCATTAGCTTGTTTTAATATTTAACAGATCCACTTACCTTTGCTTTATGGCATGCACCTTTAAAACAATGCGCATGCTTCCCTCGAAATTTGATTGGGCCCTTTGATTAAAGGGTACGGCTCTGTGCTTTAGGTTAGAGAAGATGATCCTTGGGAATTAATGCATGCGGCTGAGCTCTTAGATTTATCAAGGAACAAAAGAGATACCCTCTTTTATGGGGATTTTTGAAAGGTGCGGCCTGCATTAAAAATTCGGCTGTCTTGTGCTCTCAGAGATTTGTGTTGCGCTCTTCAAGGCAGAGGTAAAGAAATTTTTTGCGGCTCCCTTCAAAAATTTTGATGATCAACCCAAAACGTGCGGCTCTTCCCTTTTTGATGATGAACTCTTTGGAGAGATTTATTCGGCAGACCCGATAGGATGATATAGGAAGAAGGGCTCTCTTGGTTTAAAAATTTTTGTTTGCTCTAAGACCCTTGATGCGTGTGCCCCTTCAAATTTTTTTGATGTAAACCCAAAAGAGTGCGGCTCTCTCAGAATTTTGATGGGGGTAGGATTTTTTTCGGCTGGGGTTTTTTTTGTTCCTCTTAAAAAATGTTACGGCCAGCTCTTTTATATCTTTAGGCTTAGGGCAGATTTCAATCTTGTGGTGTTTTTGTTAAGGGAATTTTCGGCCTTTAGGGTTTTGATATGATAGGCTTATTTAGGGTACGCCGGGAGATTTGCAACAAGGAGAAGAGATCAACGGCTAGGATAAAACAGGCTTACAGGAAATCCTAGTGATAGGGTAATTTGCAATGGGAAAGGAGTTTGGACTTGATACGGAATAGGATTAGGATTTGACTCAAATAGATATTAAGTTAGGTTCTCTCCCTTTATCCTTTGCACATTGACCAAATCCTTCCGCGAATTAATCACACGTTCGTCATTCCTGAAACACTCAACACACACGTTAAATAATTCGCATACGTTTGTCATCATCAAACTAAAGTTCCTAGATCGTTACGTCCAACAATCTCCCCCTTTTGATGATGACAAACCAATGAAAGATTTGTACATTGAATATGAGTGTGTGAAGTGTGTTGAAGGGTGTAATGCAATTTGATGTATTGATGATATGGAATGAGACATACAAGCATAAGATATACAAGCATTAAAAGCTTGCACGATAAGTATAGCAAATATAAGCATGCTCCCCCTTCTCTCATGCTCCCCCTCTTTATGTATTTTTCAAGCTCCCCCTTCAATATATAATACCGACACACCAAATCTTTCTTTTTCTTTCTTCCCCTTTGTTATCATCAAAAGTGGGCTAATGAAGTCCAAAAATATCTCATGCAAAAATAAACCATTATAAGTTATAGCTAGCATTTACATGAGTTTTCTAATTAGCAAACAATTCAAGCTCATAGAATTTCATAAAGTGACTTCTCCACCTTTGTGTAAGTGTAATGATATAGACAATAAAGTACTAAGGGAGATTCAATTTTAGAACAATCAACCAAATCAATCCACATTTCCCATTTTTCATGAATATCGCGAGAATTAAATTTTCCAAACTCATCAAAGATGAGTTCAAGTTACCAACCCCAAAACATAGCCTAAAAGGACTTTTAAATGTGGGGTGTCATTGCTTGACTAGTAATATACACCAACACTAATGATTACCCATGTAGCATAAGTTGGATACTCGTGGGAAGTGTATTTGCTATGAATTGTATCCATTTTTCATACGGAGCAATTTCCATGTATATTTTTTCATTTACAATTCTTTTTGTGCTTAATTTTTATTCATGGCTATACACATCATATCCCTTAGAAAATTCAGATTTTAATCAATCTACATTCACTTTCCAATATTCTTCAAAAGAATCTCCAAAAATACTAAAAGTCTAATCTTCGTGAAAGTGCACATATATGTGTAAAAATCAAATTAATAATTCATGAGTCATGTCATGACTACTAAAATAGATATCAACATGTCCATGTAGCTACAACAATAATGAATTGATTTCTACAAGGGATATGAATGAACATTCAATAATACCACTTATAAAGATTCATAAGGAGGTATTCAATAAGCACAATTTTTTTTTGATTTTTGGTTTTTCATTTTTTTGTTTTTCTTTTAAAAAGAAATAAAACAAGCCTAAACAAGCACACAACCAAAAATTAAATCAAGCACACATACACCAACTATGAAGTTATGCAATGAATGCAATGAGGGAAAAGATTTATACCTTCACGTCGCTATTTGACTAAGGAGTTAAAAGAATGAAACTTTCAATTCATTGCTCCTCGCCAAATCTCCATCACACCTACATGAAAGGTGTTAAGTGTGACCTTGAAACCCAACAAGGTCAACTAGTGTTAGCCATTATTGTTTTAGGAACCCACACTTGTTTAAACTTGATATTAGTGTTCCTAAATTTGCAATAATATGACGTGTGGCCTACACTATCACAAGTAAAGCACTTTGCATATATATTCTTTGCAATAGAGGGTACATTGTGGAATTTCTTAAATTTTGGCTTTTCAACATTCTTTAATCCAAAACCAAATCCTCTTCTATTATTGCCTTACAATTGGTTTTTAATTATGGTATCCAATAAATGTTTACCAATTGAAAACTTTCTTAACGACAATTCAAGATTAGAAACTTTGGATTTTAATTGTTTATTTTCTTCCACAAGTAACGTGCATTTACTTATAAATACTCTCTTGTTTTCCTCCTCCTTTTCAAACTCAATTGTTTTTCTCTTAAGATCATTATCTAGCATGCAACATTTATCCTTAAGCTCTCTTATTTCATAATCTTTTCAGCTTCAGTTTTCGAAGGATCTTGTTTTAACATGCTAATATTGTTCATTAATGAAGGACAAGAAATACAAGAAGCATCCTCACTAAAGCATGATTTTTCCTTTTTCATTATTTCAATAATAGACTCACGTTCAGCAAGTTTTTCTTTAAGAATGTCAGCTTCATCAGAAATATCACAGTTTTCTTTTTGTAATTTAAAGTTAGCATTCCTATATTATCATTTAACGTGAGTTCTAACTCATTAATCTCATTTTGCATTTCTTTACAAACATCTAACAATTCAGCTTTAGTAAAGGAATTTACCTCATCGCTTTTTGCTATTAATGCCATGCATGAGTGGACTTCATGCTCATCTTCCTCGCTTTCAGCTTCGGTATCCATGTCCCAAGTTAGTACCTTGGCTTTTCCTTGCCTAGCGAAGTGTCCCTTTTTCTTGCATTTAAAACATTCAATTCTATTAGCAGAATCTTGTTCAGAAGAATTTTTATTTGAATTAAAAGTGTTAGAGCGAATGAACCTTCTATGCATTTCTGATCTTCCTTGAGGAGTTTTGACGAACTTTCTGAAGTTTCTAACCATTAGCGCCATCTCCTCATCATCATCTTCATCTTTGCTAGCTTTTAATCCAATGGGTTTTGCACTTTTCTCCTTCTCCTCAGGTTTTTCCCTCTCGTCAACGTTTCGTAATTCCAATTCATGGGACATCAGATTACCAATAAGATCATCCTCCTTCAATTAAGCCCAATACCTTTGCTTCCTGGATGGCAGTGACCTTTGGTCTGAAAGAGCTTGGCAATGCTCTTAGTATCTTCCTCACTTGATCAAGGCTATCATATGGCTTCCCAAGCGAGCTAGACTTCTACATAATATCTGTGAACCTCGCATACATCTCTGAAATGCTTTCTGATGGTAGCATGCGAAATCTCTTGAACTCTGAATTCAGCAGCGAAAGTCTAGACTCCTTTACCTGTGCCGTTCCCTCATGCGTCACCTCCAAAGTATGCCATATTTCCTACGCAGTTAAACAATGTGAGATTCTATTATATTCAGATTTATCAATTGCACAAATGAGAGCATTCATAACTTTAGCATTTAAAGAATAAGATTTCCAATCATTATCATCCCATTTGTCATTTGGTTTATCAATCTCAACACCATCTACTTTAATAACAGGCAGTTTATATCCTTTTTCAATTATTTGCCAAGCTTTATAATCAACGGAAATAATGTAGATTTTCATTTGATTTTTCCAATAAGCATAATCACCTCCATTAAACCTAGGAGACGTGAAACAGACTGACTCTCAGCAAAAGCACTATCCATAGAGTTAAACATGGTCAATCTAGGCTAGATCCACTAAACTGGCTCTGATACCACTTGTTGGATATGGATCCTAGCCTAGAGGGGGGGTGAATAGGCTAATAAAAAAATTCTCGTGCAACCCACGAGAAATCACACGCAGTTAAAATCACAACCAGAGTAAATAAGAGACAATCACAGAGTACGCACAGATATACCCTGGTTCGGTCGCACCAATGACCTACATCCAGCCCCAAGCAAATACTAGTATTAATAAGTTCCTTCCGTGCACATACAATGGGGTCCTAGCTCCAACTCCCCACCTAGACTATACCATACTCAACAAAGTGCAGAACTCTATCAACCTAGTAAATGTGTATCTTAACTGCAACAACACGTCAAGACCCTCTTGTCTAGCCCAACCAGACAAGTCCAAAATAGTCACAAAATATCGGTAAAGTTTCCCCTACAGAGATCGCTACACCAATACAAAGATAAATAAATAGAGTTTTAGAAATGCTCAGTAATGGTGTGTCGTCTCTGTCGTTAAGCGCGTGGTCGGATCAATCTGACAAGTAGTAGTCTCTGATGTCTCCTCAATAGTTTGGCTCCCCTCTCGATGTAACTTGCGTCCTTCACCAAAAGTTGAAACTTGCGATGTTCACCTCAAATTGGAACTTGCGCTCTAACTGATAGATCTTGGCCTGTCAACAAACATTCAAAAGATCATTAGCTTGTTTTAATATTTAACAGATCCACTTACCTTTGCTTTATGGCATGCACCCTTAAAACAATGCGCAGGCTTCCCTCGAAATTTGATTGGGCCCTTTGATTAAAAGGTACGGCTCTGTGCTTTAGGTTAGAGAAGATGATCCTTGGGAATTAATGCATGCGGCTGAGCTCTTGGATTTATCAAGGAACAAAAGATACCCTCTTTTTATGGGGATTTTTGAAAGGTGCGGCCTGCATTAAAAATTCGGCTGCCTTGTGCTCTCAGAGATTTGCGTTGTGCTCTTCAAGGCAGTGGTAAAGAAATTTTTTGCGGCTCCCTTCAAAATTTTTGATGATCAACCCAAAACGTGCGGCTCTTCCCTTTTTGATGATGAACTCTTGGAGAGATTTATTCGGCAGACTCGATAGGATGATATAGGAAGAAGGGCTCTCTTGGTTTAAAAATTTTTGTTTGCTCTAAGACCCTTGATGCGTGCGCCCCTTCAAAAATTTTGATGTAAACCCAAAAGAGTGCGGCTCTCTCAGAATTTTGATGGGGGTAGGATTTTTTTCGGCTGGGGTTTTTTTGTTCCTCTTAAAAAAATGTTACGGCCAGCTCTTTTATATCTTTCGGCTTAGGGCAGATTTCAATCTTGGGGTGTTTTTGTTAAGGGAATTTTCGGCCTTTAAAATTTTGATATGAGAGGCTTATTTAGGGTACGCTGGGAGATTTGCAATAAGGAGAAGAGATCAATGGCTAGGATAAAACATGCTTATAGGAAATCCTAGTGATAGGGTGATTTGCAATGGGAAATGAGTTTGGACTTGATACAGAATAGGATTAGGATTTGGCTTAAATAGATATTAAGTCAACTCAAGCGAGGTTCTCTCCCTTTCTTTTTTGCACATTGACCAAGTCCTTCCGTGAATTAATCACATGTTCGTCATTCCTGAAACACTCAACACACACGTTAAATAGTACGCATACGTTTGTCATCATCAAACTAAAGTTCCTAGATCATTGCGTCCAACACCCCAGTCCTCTCCGAGGAGCCGTCGGTGGCTCAAAGTAGGGCCGGCAGCCCGGCTCTGGCTGTCGGGGGCCCTGGTGGGCAGCCAGGGGCCCAGAATGCCCCTAGTGGGCCTCCGGGTGTCCCAAAAGGGCCTGGCCAGCTGCTAGGGTTCCGACAGGGCCGTGGTGGTTCATCGGAGGCCACTGCGGGCCCTGGCGGGCTCGGCAAAGCCCTGGCGAGCCGCCAGGGGCTCCGTCGTGTCCTAGCGGTTCGCCACGGGGGCCGGTAGGCCATGGCGGGCTTGCCAGGGCTCGGCAAAGCCCCGGTGAGCCGCTAGGGCTTGTCGAGTGCCCTGGGGGTGCCGTTAGCGCTGTCCGGCCACTCGTTCACCCTCGCAGTTGTCGTAGATCTCCTGTCGTGGCTCCTCGCCTTCTTTGGGATCAAAATCTTCGTCGTCCGTCACTAGATCTGCATCTGAAAGCAGTCCCTTGCAAAAGGGATCAACTTTCTCTTTCCCCTTAGATCTTGTCTTTTCTCCGGATCTAGGGTTTCGGCTTGTTGTGGATCCTTCTTCTTCGCCAATTCATCATACCTTTGGTTCATGATCTCCATGAGTATCGCAAACTTCCTATCAAATTTGCTCATTTGCTCATCGGCACTCTTCTTAATCGCGTCATGGATCTCGCCTTCAATCCTCGCCAACTTCTCTTCCAACGCATCTACCTTATCTTTCGATCTCGTGTTTGCCATGGATCGATTGCTCTGATGCCAATTGATACGTTTCAGATCCGTAGTTGAAGTAAAGATGGGATTTTTGTTGGTTTTTTGGGTGGAAAAGAGGGATATTTATTGAGTAGAAATTGAAAATACAAGATAACTAGCCTCGATTCAAGAATAGGCCTTTCTCCTGGCTTTGAATTCGAGATCAAAGCCTAAGATCTCCAATTAGTTGTCTGTAGACAAATTATATAGGGTTTCCTTCCACAAATTTCAGCATAAACCCCCCTCCTAGCCGGCCATAGCTATAAATAAAAAGAAAATTACAGATCTGGAAAATTTTCGAAAACCCCTCATATTTTCTGAAATTGCAAAAATGCCCCTAGTGGGCCAAAACTCTCCAAAACGCATCACTCATCTTAATAATTTACTCCATTGGTCAAAATTTGTCGAATAAGCTGTAATGTGTAATTGAGAGTAGAATAACAAAAGCAGTAATACTTTTAGCAATGACCTATTTGTGGGTAGTGAATAGTTTTTGGTTACCTGCTTTTCTTGTCCTAATCAAACAAGGTAGAAATGTAGAACTTTTTTCTGCCAAGGGAAGAGTTTTTTTATGTTTTTTCGCGTGCACGGGGGAGGGGGGGATGGCGTTGCTCCTTGCTCTGCCCTAGTATGAATTGTATAGCAACTAGAAATGGTTGAATTGGTAATGTGCTTATAAAGTTTTCACAGTTTCATATTGCTTCATGAGTACCTTTTCCATTACCCGGACATGCCTATAGTTTAGCTGACATTTCATGGATGCATTCTTTTGATTTTGTATGATATTGCTCTTCATCAGATATGCTATTTCATTATGATAGCATTCAACATGCAACTGCTATTGATTGATGCTTATATGAACAAGCAGCACCACAGATGCTGGGTATGCTTGGAAATATGTATGCTACTTCAGGAGTACCACTCTCTCCAAATCCAGGGCAAGTGGGGAACAGTGCATTAAGTTCTATGGGGATGCTAAATGATGTCAATTCCAGTGATTACTCTCCTTTTGACATGAACGATTTTCCACAGTTATCTGGGCGACCAAGTTCTGCAGGAGGACCACAAGGGCAGCTGGGTAAATCAAGAAGACTAGAATAACTCATATCTTATATACTTTTATCACAGGAACATTTGTTAACAGATCCTCTACTTTGCAGGTTCACTACGAAAGCAAGGAGTTGGAGTAAGTTCAATTGTCCAGCAAAGCCAAGAATTTAGCATTCAAAATGAAGATTTTCCTGCTTTACCAGGATTTAAAGGTGATTTCTCTGTCATATTATCTAGCTTTTACTTAAGAAATGTCATTAGGTTATAGTTTGTTTGTGTGCGTGTGTTTATGTGGCTCAACTTTGTCATCATTTGAGCCCCCCCCCCCCCCCCCCCCCCCCCCCAAAAAAAAAAAAAAAAAAAAAAAAAAAAAACCCAGCAAACCCAAAAAAAGGTACTTCCCTCACCCTAGGTGCTTCAAGAAGCATACACTTATGTATTGTCTTCGAATATTAGTATTCAATTGTTATCTTTAAAATTTTAGCACCAATTACTTAGTTGCCTTATTATCTATGGAATTTTGTAGTTCCTGTTTTTTTTCAAAGTTTTTGTTTTTCAATTACTATTGTTATCCTTAAATTTTTTGCACCAATTACTTAATTGTATTGTTATCTATGGAGTTTTGTAGTTTCTGTTGTTTTTTCAAAGCTTTGGTTTTTCAATTAGCTTTTTCTTATTTTTCAATAACCCCACCCCTGCTTCGTTGCTACTGAAGCCCCTGAAGCCTGAACATTGTCTTGCTGCTTTGCTTCCACCTTCCACAACTTTGGTTTCCACCTGTGATTTCTATATCATATATGTCTAAACTTTATCCCCTTTAGTAAGATTCTTAGATAGTATAATGCAGGGATACTGACTGTCCATTAATCATTTGAAGGTAGTTGTTGTACATTGGGGTTTTTAAATCTTACCATTCCCTTATTGCCCATCCTAATTTTCCATTCAATTCTGGCGGGACACCTGACGTGCAAGTAAGGCATTATGCACATAACTGATGGGTTAAGAAAAACAATTTGGTAGCGATTGTATTCCTATATTTTTGCATATTATTGCAATGTTTTGTTGACTTTTAAAGATAAAGACTAGTGCAGGGCTACTGACTTTCCATTAATCATTCAAATGGGGTTCAGGGGGATTAGATACATACATAGCCATTGGATCTTTTAACTTACCACAATCTTACTCATCCTTAAAGGTATTTCATATTTTCCGGCCAATTCTGGCTGGAGACCTGCAATGCAAGCAAGACAATATGCACATAACTGCATCTTGGTAGCCATTGTACTGCTATATTTTTGCATATGCTTGCACTGCTTTGTTGGCTTTTTAAAGATAAATAGTGTAGTCAAAGGGCATATACAGCAACTCCCCCCTCCTAAAAAGGAAAAAACCCCACTAAACCCATTACCACTGGAAAAAAAGCAAATTTACATGTATTTTAACGGAAATAAATTCGGTCAATCTAAATTTATATGGAACATTATGCCCCTTGACTTGTGTTATCACATAAGAGATGCACATCTTTCTATAACAATCATAGCATCTATATCACATCTTCCCGAACACCGTCCTAGTTTAGGGGATTTGGAAGTTTGCTTCATAATGGCACAAACTTAATGTCTCAAACTCACCAAATGAGAAAGGTTAGGTCTATTCCACTCATCAACTTATGCAGCTGGAACTATTACAGGATTGAGATGCCAAGTTGGCTTCAAGAATTTTGATATCATGGTCAGTTCTTTTTTGGAACTTCTAAACTTCAAGTCCTGCTCCATAGGTGGTCTTTTTGCTGGGAAAAGGCTTGCAGTGGAATTGAATTATCATTATTAACTTATAAATGCATGAGTTGGTACTGGAGCTAAGCTTTGTAAAATACTATTATATGCATGAATTTGACGCGATTGGGGTGCGGTGAACGTGGACGAGATCTCAATTGGTAATGGTTTAATGGAAAAATCATACCATTAAATGGGGGAGTGATGTTAGGCTCCTCATTTGGTAAGTGTTTAATGGTAAAAAAATGTTAGGATCCTCATTTGGTAATAGTTTAAATAAGAAGGGTAATTTAGTCCTTTTGGCTAATTACCTAATTAGTGAAATGCTTGTTATAAATAAGAGGACAATGTTCATTAGAATGTATGTGTGTCTATTGTGAGAAGAATATTGTCTAGATTGGGAGATTTAGGCGTTCGTCTCGAATGTAAAGCTTGGAGAGCGACATCCTCTCCTTAAGAGGTCAACTCTTGTCTTTTCTTCCCCAAATATATAAAATTCCCATCTTTTCTTCTTTTCCACAAAAAAAATCTCATTTTACTCTGAATTTCTATCGGGATCGTATCAAGGTGGTATCAAAGCTTATTCCCTTCTTGCCGCAGCACCTGTGCACTTTGTAGCATTTTATCAAGAGATCGTATCAAGGTGGTATTAAAGCTTATTCCCTTCCTGCCGCTTCACCTGGGCACTTTCTAGCATTTTATCAAACAACTGCTGAGCTTCCATCGTGGCCGCAGAATCATAGGGCTCTGATACAATGCTACAAGTGCCCGGGTGCAAGAAAGGAATAAGCTTTGATACCACCTTGATACGATCTCGGTAGATTTTCAGAGTAAATGTGATTTTTGTGGTGGAAAAGATGAAATGTAGGGAATTTTATGTATTTGGGGAAGAAAATACAAGATAGTTGACCTCTTAAAGAGAGGATGTCGCTCTCCAAGCTTTACATTCGAGACGAACGCCTAAATCTTCCAATCTAGAACAATCTTTCTTCTCACAATAATCACACATGCCTTCTAATGACCATTGCCCTCTTATTTATAACACGCTTTTCACTAATTATGTAATTAGCCAAAAGGGACTAAATTACACTTCTTATTTAAACTATTAACAAATAAGTGTCATAACATTTTCTCCCAGTAAACCCTTGCCGAACGAGGGGCCTAACATCACTCACCTATTTAATGGCATGATTTCCTCATTAAACCATAACCAATTGAGATCTCATCCACATTTACCGCACTACTCGTCCACGTTCCCCGCACCCCAATCGCATCAAACTCATGCCAAGCCTAAGCTGCTGAATAATGCATGGTATTCTATATTGTATTATTGGGACCCGTTATCTTTTCTGACCATATGGATTTTAAGAGCTTTAATTACCATCTGCAGTTTTAATGGTATAGATTGATAAATACTGCAGTAACCTACCATCCATTCGATATATGATTGACCATGATCCACATCTTCAGTATGGTGCCTTCTTTTATTTCTTCTTTGAATTATTTGTGTAGGTGGTAGTTCAGATTTTCCCATGGATTTGCATCAAAAGGAACAACTTCATGATAATGTTTCTATGATGCAGTCACAACACTTTCCCGTGAGTTCAAGCTGTTATGCAAGATAGTAATTTTAAATGGATGGTTAATGTTCTACCAATTATCTGACCGAATACTGAAATTTATATTATATCACAGATGACTAGGTCTGCTGGATTCAGCCTGGGTGGGACTTACACATCTGCTCGTCAACAGCAGCAACATGGTACTTCTGTCAGTAGTGCTGGGGTTACCTTCACACCTGGAAGCAATCAAGATCTTATCCATCTACATGGCTCTGATCTTTTTCCATCCTCCCAGGGAAGCAATCACTCTCAGGTATTTACTCTCTTAACAATTTGATGCTTCTATAAATTTCTTGTAACAGGTTGCTTGGTGTCTCTTGCAATTTATAACAGAAGATAACACATTTGTGTCATTTTAGATACAAAATAGTGGACACCCTAGCATTGGGTTGAGACCGTTAAACTCTCCAAATCCAGCCTCGGACATGGGTGCATATGAGCAGCTTATTCAGCAATATCAACATCCACAGAATCAGTCGCAGTTTCGTCTGCAACAGATGTCCGCTGCTAGTCAGTCATATAGGGACCAGAGCATGAAGTCTTTGCAGGCATCACAAGGAACTCCTGATCGGTTTGGTTTGCTGGGTTTGTTAAGCGTTATAAGGATGAATGATCCGGACTTGACATCTCTTGCGCTGGGGATAGACTTGACAACACTTGGACTGAACTTAAACTCAACGGATAATCTCTATAAGACATTTGCTTCACCTTGGTCTGACGAGCCTACACAAGGAGAGCCCGAGTATTGCATTCCATCCTGTTATTATGCCAAGCAACCACCTCCACTACATGTCAGTGTGCTAATTTGTATTATCTTTTGAATATTTAATGTGTCCCCCCCGGCGGTTATACTCATGTGCTGTTCTGAATGCAGCAAGGGCATTTTTCGAGATTCCACCTATCAACCCTGTTTTACATCTTTTACAGGTTTTTATTTATTTTAGATGTACTATTCTATATTTTTGGTTGGCTGCATAAAATTTCTAAACACTTCTTTGCTTTCTTGATGCAGCATGCCAAGAGATGATGCTCAACTATATGCTGCACATGAACTGTAAGCTTCCTATCTGCGTGAATTTTTTGTCACTTTAAACATGGAACATTTGAAATGGATACAGAAGTTGGTGCCAATGCAATTTCAACTGTCTTCTTATGTCTTTCCTTTCAAATCCCCCCCCCCCCCTACACACACACACACACACACACACACACAAACACGAACACGAGAACACACACACACACACACACACACACACACACACACACACACACACACACACACAGAGAGAGAGAGAGAGAGAGAGAGAGAGAGAGAGAGAGGACGAGCTTTCAAAAAGGATGCATAGCGTAGTGCCTGTAGATGGATGTGGGGGAGACTTGGAGCTTTCGAAATGGATACATAGCTTAGTGTCTGTAGATGGATGTGGGGAGGCGCGGTTTGTGTATCTGTTGATGAATAGATTGTGTGCGTTTGCGATTACTTTCAAAATGTATATGATTTGTTTCTTGATTGAACTTTAAAAATGGATAAGTAGATTGTGATACCGTTCAAAATGTATACATGGCTTCGCATCTTGTTGATAGGACTTTCAGAACAGATGCATAGATTAGTCCATTTGAGTGTGATCATTATCTTATGTCTTTCCTTTCAAAGTGAAGTTCAACTCTGTGGGTCCTACTGGAGATTTAGCAAAGTCTATTGTCTTTACGTACAAGCAAGGGATGTGAAGTTATCAAATAATAAAAAATAGATAGTTCGTTATATAGTTTGTGTTCATACTACCATGGAACATATTCTCCAAATTTCTTTTCGATTAATGACTCTGGAAGGAGGACCCCAGATGACATGTCTTGAATTGCTTCTAGTATTGCTCTAGGAAACCCTACACCATATTCTACAGTTTATCATCCCACTTAGGTGCTTGCTAGTATTATTGACTTAATTGTGTGTGTTGGCAAAGGATGATATGGCTACTGAAGTGGTTGTCTCAAAACATTTTTTCGTTACCTAAACTGATGGATCGACATAATGAGTATAATGTTTTGATGTTTATAAGTTATATAGCATTTGTGCTGTAATTACCATTTCTACTTCCAAGATGGATCTGCAACTTCTACTTTAGCTAACTTTGTCACAGATGCCTTGACCAATGCCCTTGTTACAATTGTCTGATGAAAAAAACCGTGGCAGATATAACCGGAATTGGTTCTACCACAAGGAGACCCAGTTATGGTTTTCAAGAATTCATAACTTTGAGCCACTTGTCAAGACGCAGCAGTATGAGAGAGGGGCATATCAATGTTTTGACCCGAGCATATGGGATACAGTTAGGAAGGTTTGCAAGTTACCCTGTTCGGCTAGGCGTTTGAGTTCTTAAGTTTATTTTTTCCCCCCTAATGCTCGTTGCTGGTTGCTTGCAGGAAAATTTTGTACTGCATTATGATGCAGTGGAGAAGAAACCTGTACCACCACAACATTAGCCAACAGTTTTCAATGTAGAAAATTTCATCTCCCCTTAATTTGGAAATGAAGTTAGCGTATTCCTTTTCCCATTTGCTGTGTTCATGTGGTGCGATGCTTTTCCTTGTCGAGGCTTGTGTTCTTTTTGCAACCAACAGATATCTCGGTATAAGCTAGTTGTCAAAGTTGATGCCCAGCAATGGAATGGCAAGGCATTGCCCCACGTCACAGCCCTCGAAATTGTAGACTCATCTGCTGGAAGTCCTTTGTGTACATTGCGAAATGCTTCTTCGCCAATTTATTTTTTAATTTCCAGAATCTGTGTAAATAAACTTCATCATCGGCCTTTGTTTTTATCAGTTTCAAGTGCTTTGGATCCTAGCTTCATAAGAGCAAAAATGGAATTTTTTCTTCTTCACACCCAATCCATTGGGCTTTGTAACGTCGAAATTCCTCATGTACATTTGCACATATTTTTGCCAAAACCATATCTTTTGTTAAGTTGAAGGCATTCGACAGGGTGACATCCCTTTGACGATAGTTATGGTTGATGTAGTTACTAAGACAACTAATCTGGAAATTGTCCAGGCCTTTTCTTGACTGTTTGTGTTATGTCCATTTACGGAAATTGTTTCTTACACTGATTCTGATTAACACGATGGTAGTTCCAGTGGTGCTCTGCTGCCAAATAAAACCCATCCCCTCACTTAAACTTACAGTATTGCTACATCATCTCCTCCATGGGCCGCTGTCTGTGGTAGAAAATGCTGCAACCTCTGACCTTAAGGAGCCAACTAGGTTGCATTCATCTTCAGCTATTGCAGGCATCCTTTTGTGACATTGAAGAGTAACTTGATATGGTCTTTGCTCTAATTCTAATGTAATTACTGATAATATGCTTACTCTTCGTGCATTGTTGTAGACCTCAGGCTCAGTCCAGCTAAAGCCTCTCATTTCATGAGCCATTAGGAGACAGTTCAAGATTCATACACATTTGATACGACACAAAAACAGCCAAGCAATCCTACGCATGATCGCCCTTACCTCGTGGCTAACATAATTTAAATGATGACAAACATTTAATAGCAAACACGCAAAATTTATCCAAACATTGCCTATTCTTTTAAACTTCAGTGAGCGTTAATTACAACATGGAAAATGGACAAAAATACACCTAAACCTTGGAGGAAACGCAAATTGGGAACATAATTATTGCGCATTACATAAGCTGATGCGGTGCTTCTTTGCTGGCCTACAAAGAAAATATATGGAGAATATCAAGCAGAAAAGAAACGATCATAAACAAAACATGCATTTCTCACGATATCTTCTTCTAGAATAGAGAAGTGAGGTATAACCCACATGTAACACTTGTTAGCGGTGTTTAGAACGGCAGATGCATTCAGGGTAGGGGTTCTCATAGAATGATTCTTCAGTCCTAAGTCGCTCCTTTCCTTTGGTTCCAGGTAGGGAACCATACCTTTTCCTCGGAGCTCCTCGCCTGCAAATTCCAAAAAAAAATATGCATATAGTATTATTAAATTCGAACGGTTAGGTCACACACGGTAAAATATTCTAAGCGGGTGAAACACCAACACAATAAGTACCTAAACTTGTGCATTTCAGTGACTAGCGCTGACAATTTTGGGCCTTCTTCCAACTCACCCTTATCTATCTTTTCAAAAAGTTCTACCAATCCTTTCCTGTAAAAAAATGGGAGTGGGAAATCAGCATGTAAATACTAATTATAATGCACTTAGATATGTATTGAAGATATGATTAGAATCCTCTCTGTCAGCTCATTTATGTTCAAGTCATTATGAAGGGAGACTAACCAAGTTTACAAGCTTAGGCTGCTAGAAGAAATGAACGTATTCAACAAACACTTTTTGTTGTCTGCATACGAATTAGTTAGTTCTCCACATGTGGAATCTTTAATAATAACCAAAAAGCTGAACCCAAAAGTAAGCCAAGGCACAGAAGTGATTACTAACATTATCATATCTGATTGTGCTGTCATGACCAGGTAAAACCTGTATATTCTACACAGTTAAGCAACTCTGCATCCGGCAATAACATGTAGCAACAAAAAGGATTTAAACAAATGATACTACATATAAGCTATAATCATGTCACTGAGATTAATTTACAAAATGTTTGTAGAATGTAATAAACAAAAATTAACCATACAAACTCGTTTAGTACCCTACACTAGCAGCCATTTGTCAATAATATATTAGGTGGGTTCGACCAATATACTCAAATAATTTAGTGTTCTATATGATGATCAGAATATAATTTCTGAAAGTTCCCACTACCACTATGATATTTTATGTATCTAATACAGATAATTGAATATTAAGGTCCTAGTTATATCATTTTCACTGGATGGTCTTAAAAAATATACCTTCCCTGAAACAAAAGAAGTAATAGTCTTAGATTTTAGAAAACATGCAGAAAGACACTTCCATTTCATGGACACACACACCCCCACATGCTGAAGGGACATGTTTGTCAGAAGAGATATGGAACCATATTTAATGCACATGTTGAAAACTTCCCAACTTGGTTATGAGAACATCACATAACTGATCACTAGATATACAAGAGTATTACCTATCAGGATTGATCGTCTTGCGATGCCCTAGATATCTGCGATGCCCTTCTACAGATCTTGCCATGTTGCCAGTGTATGAAGGAACAAATACATCACTCTCAACAGATATGATGTAATCTAGAGCTGCAGTTTGTGTCGCATGACTAGCAAATGTCTTTAGTTCTTCTTTTGTTGTTAATGTATCCTGCAACAAAAGAGAAATTCTATCAGTATTCAAACCTGCCTACAGTTAGCTCCTAGCAAGCATGCTGGTCGAACTAATAATGCGTTAACATGACCTTAAAAACCAGGTTGGGGAAATGAGATCTCAATTCCGACAGATAAGTATCGCCACCAAATATCTCTCCAGCTGCAACATAAATCCAGGTGGATGGAGAATAACCTAGAGCTCGCAAAAAGATTCCCACCTCCCTGGGAGTTAGAGGGCAATATCCTCCCCTTCTTTGTTCTGTGGAATTTATGTTTTTCAATTTCCAGTGATTTGTATTCTCCCTATAAACAGATCAATGTCCAGTGTTTATCAAAAATGAATAAGCAATGAAAGCAACCCTTCAAATCACAACAGCCACCACTAACCTCATAATTCTCAACTCTTCAGCTTCACTGTCATTTAGACCATGCGTGCAACCAGTGAATGATAGCATATCCTTCTCATAACGTAGATGAAGAGCAATGTATCGCCCATTTGACCTTAGCCGCTCCACAAGCTTCTGTGGTTTCACCATCATGTAGCCTCAGAACCTAGTTTACAAGATACCCCAATATATCCCTTAAATGCACTAAAGCAAAACAATAGTATATCGTGATTAGCCCTGATAAAACAATGTAGGAACATGCGATGGGACAAAACCTAACCTTCCCCAGGCCCTCAATTGGACCAGAAAAACGGAGTGCTTGATATAGAGCACGGCATCGTAGTCTTTGGATATCGACAGGAAGGAGGTTGTTTGCTAGTCTTGAATCAGATTTGGGAACATGAATTATCTGATAGGAACAACAATATTATAAATGGTCTTATAAGTTTTGCAATACCATTCAAACTCAGCATCATAGAACGTGCACAATTGTTGGAATTTAGTTGATGGAAGTTTGCTCTAATAAAGAGTACCAATAAGACACATCAAGCAAGACCAAAAACATAAAATCATTTTGCGATAAATATATGTGCTCTTGGATGCCCTTATGTCTGCATAGTTAGAATCTCAATGCAGTTGGATTAGGTTCAGCTACACCGTTGACCATCCAATCCAAGTGACTGACAGAAGTTGACATCTCAGACTGTGGAAAATGACTAGGATTTAGTCGATGCAAGTCAGACTTAGAACAAAGTACCAATAAGACACATCAAGCAGGACAAAACCATGAACATCACATATATATTATGTATATGTGATGTCAACACATATAAATTTCATATGCTTGTACTCGGTTTTATTTTAAAAAATTTTGAAATTTTTGTGTGTTTTGTGCTACACATAATGGATGATCACCACAACAAAAAGCAAGTGAATCCTACAATATTTGACCCTCGATCTACCCGTTGCAAATTCAATAGCTTCAGAAGAATAGAACTTTTTACAACGGGTGGATCAATGGTCAAATGCCCATAGAGTTCACCCATATTTGGAGTATTTGGGATTTTAGAATGTACACAACCTTGAAAAAATTCGAAAAACTTTTTTGCATAAATCATGAGTGTTTTCACATAAATCATGAGTGCAAGCACGTGAAATTTATATGTGCGGTCAGCGTGCACGCACACACATCCCTCGTATAAATATACACAAATGAGGGATGTTTTTGGATGTGTTTACTGACTAGGACAAAATGGTGTGGGTAGAAAGACGGGTGTGATTAAATCTTGAGAAATCAATGTGTATGATGAGAGTTTGTGAAAAAAATTGGGGGAGAATTTGGAAAAACCGCCTAAAATTTTGAGGAAAACTAAATATGGATGAAATTAAATTTTTAGGGAACTAAAATTTAAAATTTTAGCGGGAATTAAATGTTTTGGAAAAACTAAAATTTTTTGGGGAACTAAATTCTCTGGGGACCTAAATTTAATTTAAAATTTTGGATGAAACTAAATCTGGAAGGAACAAAATTTTTAAATTTTAAGGAACTAAACTTTGCCGAGAACTAGATTTTCGGTTGAATGTAGATAAATTTTTTTGGGAGGAATATTTTGAAGGATGGATTTTGAAGATGCTACAAACTTTTTGGGAGAAAGATTTTGAATGAGTTGAAATTTTTCGGGAGAACATTTTGAATGCATGTGACCTATGGTCATGGGTTATGACTAGTGTGTATGCGATGACATCTATATATGTGCTCATACATCTATTATACAGATGATGACTTTGTCCTGCATGGCAGGATTTGTCCCAAAACAACCCAAAAAGGACCCAAAACACACTCCAAGCTCAAACAACACCCAAAAGCAAATCCAGCTTCATCCCCTCAATCAAAAAACCCCCCAAAACCCAAGACAATACCCACTCACACACACTCTTCCCATTTGACTGGTTTGGGTCCTGCGTCATTATTGTGTGTGTGTGCTCCTTTGGGTGCTCGTGCACTTTGTGTACGAGTTATTTATAATGTGTGTGTATATATATGTATGAACATACATATATATGTACTAGTCATAACCCGTACCCGCGGAGACGGTTCATTTAAGATTTTCCCCCGCGAAATCTTTATTCCCCAAAAAATTATTTGCACAGCCAAAATTTAAAAGAACAAATTAGCGTAAAAATATTTAGCGACACGGACACCTTCGGTGCAGAACAACAAATTCGGCGCAGGCGCCTTCGACACGGAACAACAAATTCGGTGTGGAACAACAAATTCGACGTAGGTGCCTTCGGCGCGAAACAAATTAGCGTAAATAAATTTAGCGGGCGCCTTCGGCACGTGGCTCAGTCATCATTTTCTATGCTGCGCACGCATGCCCATCCCACTTAATTAGCCCCCACGTCAGAGAGATGTGAGTAATGTTAAGTTGAAGCACGGTTGAGGGTAAGGGATTTAATTAAATGAATAGACCTCAGGATATTTATTTAGTCAAATATATCTGCTGTAGGTAGACCCGACCACGGTTCGGTTCGAACCGTGGAACCGAACTGGAACCGAACCGTTTTGGAACCGAACCGGTCGGTCGGTTCCAAGAACCGGAACCGGAACAGGGCCAAGCCGATTCGGTTTCGGTTTGTCCTTTTATGGAACCGACCCGGAACCGGCAGTTCCGGATCGTCGGTTCCCCGGTTCTAGAACCGGTGAACCGAATCGGAGCCGGTTCGGTTTTGGCATATTTGCTCACATTCTTAATTTTCTCACATTCCCCGGTTTGGTTGTTCACATTCTCAATTTTCTCATAAGTAATTTGCATTAAGTTGATTAGTGACTAAATATATTTCATTTTTAAGTTATTGCCTTTAAATTTTGTATACTTTTCATATATTTTTCACAACAACCGAACTGGAACCGGCCCCAAACAAGAACCGAACCGGATCCGGATCCGGAACGAAACCGGAACCGGAACCAGAATTGGCCGGAAACCGGAACCGGAACCGGAACCGAACCTCTTCTAAAGCGGTTCGGTTTCGGTTCTGGGTTTTGCCGGAACCGAAACCGGCGGTTCGGTACCGAAACCAAACCGGAACCGAACCGCGGTCGGGTCTAGCTGTAGAATGTTTAATCAAAGATTCAAAAGCCACTCCATATGCGAAATCAAATAGGATTCAAATTCACATATACTCAGCTATATTGAATCATGAAATTAAACGCCCCATTACTGCAAGTTACCCCACACTCAACTACATTAAATTCCCACACATAATCGGATTTTTTAATAAAATGTTCCCCCAAAATTAGAGATGAGAATGCGCATGCCCAAAGCCCGATTGGGCTTACAATAGGGCATGCCACGTCCTCATCCATACTCATCCATTCACTAATTTTTCTAGAATTAGTGAAGGAATGAGTAAGGATGATGATGTGGCATGCACAATTGGAAGCCCAATCGGGCTTTGGGTTTGCCCATTCTCATCCCTACCCAAAATACAAAATTTCCCCCTCAAAATTTTTCACACACTTATCTCAACCATTGATTTCTTTAGATTCAATCTCAGCCATATTTCTATCAACCCTTTTGTCCTAGTCAGATTGTCCTAGCCAGCAAGACAATTCAAAAAATTCTCAGATGTATAATAAATGTATATACAACGGTTATATAACTTTTACGACAGATGGATGAACAGGTAAAACCCATTGGGTTCACTTGATATTTGGTGTTTTGGGATTTTAGAATATCAAAATCAAAATGAACGGTTCTAATCCTTCAAAAATAGTGGAGATGTGAGTTTTGGAGGCCGCAATAAGCCTTAAATGTCATATGATACCCATTATTCTATGCATGTATGTATGAGCATATGTGTGCTCTTACATCTATATATGTGCTCTTACATCTATATATGTGCACATTCATACCTACGTGTGTGCGTGTGCTCTTACATCCCTCTATGACCTGCTGCATGGTTAGAATCTCAGTAAAATTGGGTTTAGTTATTGAACATGCCCAAGCCATCCTAACAGCATTTCCATCCAAAGAATAGATGAAAGAAATGCAGTAATTTAAGTCTTTAAGATACCCAACTCATTCCACATGTGCCACATCATACAAAAGACCAGACAAAAGCAGTAACCTAAAAGTCTGTTCTTTGAACCTAAATTAAGAAATATATCTCTGAACACCTAGAGCTCAATTCTTTTTCAACAATGTATAATTGGAAAACATTTTTAAATATTGCTTGTTGTGGGTTGTAATTCTAATAGAAACTTAACATGGATTTTCCAATTCTAGATATGTGAAGTAGTAAGTTGTAGCATACACAAGTCAAAAAATTTCTCCACGTCCTATATAAGGAATGCATATCATTTACGCATAATATTTGACATATAGCTACCTTATACTCATTCCAAAGACGTGACACCTCCTCATAATAATTCACACTAGCCCAGGAACTGAAGTGCTTCCGGGTCCTTGGAGCTGATTCCAACTCCTTTGGTAATTCCCGAACGATACGCACATCGCCTTGCAGGGCATTGATAAAATGAGCCTCATCAAAAATGTCTGAGAAAGTGCTGTTCGGAATAGAACATTGGCAAAATAGAACAAGTAAGTTACCAACATGCATGTAATTCGCCAATATTGTACGCAATTTTCAAATAGATCCAAACCTTGAGTCCTGCCAAAAAGATCGCTTATCTAACTGAGGTATCACCAGTGTAGCATTCATTATACGGGCCACAGCAACCATATCACAGATCTGCAGCCATGCGATAATAACATATCTAACTATACACTAATATGTAAAGCACAGAACTGTATATATGGTAATATCTATCTGCATTTGCAAGAACTTAACATCAATTTTAAATGTCAAACATCCTCAGTTTATTTTAAAAAACAAGAGCAAATACTACAATAAGTTGATTACCAGTACATACCTGCTGAATAACTTAAGCAAACACGAGTTCTAAATACAACAGCAATGAATATCATAATTAGATGAGAAAATAAACAACGAAGCAGAATAGCTCATGCATGGTTTGAAGAGCCAGTTTGACAAAGCAAACCGCACCAGGAGCTCATAATTGCATAATCCAGAGCTTGAAGCACCCTTAATGAAGAGAACCAACCATGTCATGAGCCAATAAAGACTTAAGCAGACTCAAATATGGAAGGCATGTTAGAAAAGATGTGATCACTAACTTTGAAGTGTAACATGTTGCAAATTGGCAAATGAATGTCTTCCAAAAGTTTCTCCCAAGTCACAAAAGAAAGAAAAGCATATAAAACCTGTTTGTTGATAGATTGGGGAGGATCTGTGATAACAAACTCGATATGCTCAATCAGATTTAGTGGTGTTTCTATATGCAGCTCTAATGCAAGATCAACAAATGGCTCAAGATAGGGCTTTAACTTAGATTGCGATGCTGGATGAGGATCAAGCTCGACTCTAGCTCTGGATCTGGTTCTTGCTTCGACTCCAATGCTTGCTCGGGCTCCAATTTAGGCTCAGTATAAAACATTGTCTCAATTTTATATTTAAGATCTAGCTTAAGCTCATGTCCAGACTAACACTCTGTCTCAAGTTTTGGCTCAAGCTCTACTGTGAGCTCTGCTTTGGATTCAATCTCTTGTTTTTTCTCCAATAGTTCAAGCATTTGAAGAAGTTTGTTGTGGCTCTCATGTATCTCTTCTAGTATATCCTTCTTAACCTTCGGACTTGTTAGTTGCTTAGATGCCTAGGAGATTAATCGATGCTTGGTAAGATACCGACATCAAAGAGTGATTTTGAATACTAACCATCGATAGAAAGAAACTTAAAATTGCATATACCAAGATAGCGCTTCTTCACTTAACTTGTGATATACATATGTGTATATTTTGCCTCGTTAGAAAAATTAAAACGAGAGAAAAAATATTCTAGAAGGTACTCTCAATCATCATATCAATACCTATCATCGAAGCCATAAAAGAGTGGGACCTGTTTGAACATCTCATACTTATAATTTGTTGGAAGAGAATATTCATGGTAGTAATCATCGTAGTACCTCATAAATTAGAGCAAATCTTTCCTTACGAAAGATGAACACGTCCATAAAGGACAACATGTGCTTGGTTAAGTTGGCTAGGCACTGACGCAAACGACACTGAATTTGGACGTGAAACAACTCTCAAAATTTTCGAAACATGACGCCGTGAAAAAATAAGTGCAAATTCGACCAAAAATCACCCAAAATTCGCACGACTCACTGTACGAGCCGCGGCTCAGGCCGAGCCATTGACCGGGTCACGGCTTGCCTAGAGCCAGATTTGGGTCGACTCGAAGTCAGCTCAGATGGACCCGATCAACAGTAATGGTTCGGTCGGTGGCTCAGCTCAACGTGATGGCTCGGTGTGACGGCTCGGCTCAACGTCGGGGTCGGCTTGATCGAATCGGTAATGTAGCTTCACGACTCGATCGGCGTCGACAGTGTTTTATAACGGAATCGTCGATGATTCGCCAACGATGTATTGATGTGACCTCGCCGGAAGGTGGGGAAAATTTTTAGGGGGTCGATGACCCTGGCCGTCGTCGGTGACGACGCTGACAAACATCGAAAAAAATTTAGTGACAGATCGAGTGTTCTGATCGACGACGACAATGTCGTCGGTTGTGGATGATGTTATCGAAGGAGTGGGAGGTTGTGGGTGAAGACGCCATCTGTCATCAGAGAAAATCTGGGGCAACAACATTAGGGTTATGGTTAGGGTTTTGGTATTTGTGTATTTCTATGGATCTGAAAATTGAAAAATGGAAAATAGGATCTTTCGGTTCTAATACCAAATTTTGATGTAGAAACAAAAAGATTTGGAAAATTTTAGGGAAAAGTTTTAGGAAGAATAATGAAAATTAGAGTTTCAGTGGCTTCTTACCCAGGAATTGGCTTCTCGTCAATGTAGACATTTCTTAGGTTCATGGGCTTTAATTTCTCAAGCTTTCATTCCTTAAAATAAGCCATTCTTGAGGCCTTGTATAAACTTACAAGTAATATACTCCCTTCTCCAACCCAATGTGGGACTAAAACTCTAAATTAATTAAAACACTCAAAAATAAATAAAAGACTCCAAATAACTAAAAGACTCAAAGGACTCAAACTCAAAATAAAATAAAAATAAAAATATAAAAGGACTCTATCTTAATTGGATCCCTATCAATACACATGCTCAATTAAATTAGACAAAATGTACAGGTTTCAATGCATTGTTAAAGAAATGATGTTGGTGCTATCAATAACCATTCTTATAAGTTATTTGAGTAACCATACTATTTTTGTAAAAGAGAAATCAAGTTGACTGGATTACTTTTTTTGCCTTTCAAAGTAAATTATAGTTGGCACAAAAGTAGGACATTATTTGTGCAAGGCATAAAGACGTTTCCTATTATGTTCTTCTCTACTTAAAACAAACACCATCGGTTGGTAAAAGTTTAAATTTAAAACATGTAATGAGGAATGAATACTTCCCATAAAGAGGACCAAAAAAGAAAGACATAAAATAAAATAAAATAAAACTTACACCAGTGCGCATTTGGTTGAGCCCTCCGTTACTTCTAACAGTTAAGTAATGATCCCAGATTTGAGGAGCTGGTAGAATAAGGGACAATTCATTAATCAATTACAGAATCAACAAACCATTAATTACTCTAGGTAAACAGATTCGTGTTACTAGAGTAATGATAACAAACGTCTAGTTGCTGCATAAAACCTGTTTGAACTTCTTTTTAACCACACACGAAAAAAAACAAGAGAATAATGGATATCAATGACCAAAACTCATAGGGTTCACTGGATATTGGGTTTTAGAATATGTATATCAAATTGAACGACCCTGACCATAAAAAATAATAGAAGAGAATAGACTATTTGATGTCGCATTATTCTCAAGATAAAAAATCATTTTACCAATTGTAATTTTACATTGCAATGGTATGAGACGAAAATCCTAAACATGATACCTATGAATTCAAATCAAATAAGCAAGGCAAGGCGGACAGAAGCAAAACCTCCATATTTATGAGTAGGCTTGACACACGGCCGAAAACCATAACGAAATGATGAACCCCACAATTGGTCTTCCAAATCCTGCAACTGAAAATGAACATAAAACTTTTCAATTGTACATTGACGCATGTATGCTTTGATATATGCGATGAGGAAAATCTAGTCTATGCATTACCAATGGAATTAACAGTAAAAGCGAATGTGAGCTTATTCACAGCATGGTTCTTTTGCTTTTTGTGCCCGATAAATAGTGAGACTTCGAAAATCAAATCGATATTATTCAAAGAACGGAACTTTTCACACAAAACAACTTTAAAAATGTGAATTTGAAATTTGCACATAAAAAAGATTGCCGCAATCAATCCATGGAACCTATCTGTTCACGACCAGACATCGATACATTTGCTCGTGAGAATGTGCGCGAATATTAAAGCACGCAGACAACAACCATCAGAACCCTAGGGCAACTTCGTGAAATTCCCAATAATTGGAAGCGTCTTATATTATTACCTCCGATGGGGGGTTCTCCTCTGAGATCAAGGGTTTTTCGACGACCTCGGAGATCTGAGTCTGTGAGAAGAAGAAAAAGACGACGGAGAATCCGAGGAGAACGAGAACGTATGTCGAGATCGACGAAGCGGATAGAAATTTTGAACGATGAGATCGAGAGTAGGAGGAAGAAGAATATGATGAAGATGATCTAATGGCGACCATCGCCAGCTCCGTAAAGGTCTCAGGGATCTTCCCCTCGCAAAAGAGAAATAACAAGAAAATGAAAATATATATAGACTCCGACGTTGATTCAATGATTTTGTTATCGCCGGACCTGCGCAGGCGGATCGCACGAGCCCATCTTTTTGGTATTGTGATTTGAATGGATTGGACTATATACACAGCAATGACGCGTTGTATGTTACATCTCTATTACAAAAGAGAGTAGAGTTTGAATCTTTGTCCCATGGGCAATGTCACATCGTCACATGGAACAACCATTCTATCTGACCATTCACCTCATACCATCACACCCAAAAAACACCAAAAGAACACCCAAAAAACACACATTTATCTAAAAAAGAACTCAAAAACGCACCCAAAAACATTACCATTTTCTCCCATCTCAATTAAATTGCACAAAAAACCCCTCTTCTTCCCATTTTGCATTTTGGTCCTTTTTGCATGCGAATTTGCGTGTTTTGTCCCTTTTTACCCCGACGCTGTCGACATGCATACACACGCTTTCCGCTCCTTCCCGGTTTCGCGCGGGTACCGCTGCTGTGTTCGTAGGGGCTATTTTTGTACCATGCACCAAGTGCACGGGTAATTTCTATTATTTGTTAAAATACATTACATTGCTTGTCTTTTCACGCATACCATCTCTACTCTTTCCATTTTTGGAAAAAAAATTGATTAAATACAACCTTCTTTTGAGTGCATATAGCACACACCATTTCAATTTAGGGATGCAATTATATGTTCAAAACGTACGAGATGTTGTAAATTGATTCACATTTGTAATCTATTGAAAGAGATTGTATCCTATTCATGAACTCTTTCATCTCCTATAAATAAAGGCCTGATGTCTCTCGCAGACGATACTTTCACAACACGTTATCAGCACGTTCTCTCTGAGATTGAATGCATGTTCGTTGTGAAAGCTGGGACGGAAAAATTCGATCCATCGCGCTCGGACGTCATCCACCTCTACGCACTCGTTCGTCGATCTTTAAGGTATATCAAAAACGATGCAATTTTGTTATCATGACCATGATGCCTATGATATATATCTCCCTAGATCGAACACAAAAACAATAATTTTGAGTAGGATGGCGGCTCCTCGCCGCCGATCCCAGGGAAGAACGACCACCGACGTCCCCCCCCATTGCCCTACCACTCCCCTCGCGGCAGTGGCATGCCGCCGCATCTAGCGACGGCAAAACCCCATCTAAGGTTTTTCTTCACAAAAATATATAACTCAATCCCCCCTAGCGGCTGACCAGCGGCACCCTCACCGCTGACATCCTCGCCCCTAGCTCTGCCGCTTCCCCAGCGGCGGTGGCACGCCGCCATTGAGCGGCGGCAAAACCCCATGACAGGGTTTTACAAACAAAAAAAATTCACTGCCGCCGGCACCTACACTGCCCCACGGCAGCGCGCCACCGCATTACGCAGCAGCCACCCCCTCACACCCCCTATGCCGGTGGAGACCCACCGCGGGGAGCGACGGTCGCTAACCCGCTGCTCCCCTAAAAAACCTAATGGGCTTCTAGCCCAACTGAAAAAAATTGTTTTTCCTCTTGGTCCGAGAGTTGTTGGCTCGGTGCAACACAAAAAAAGGGGAAAAAGCTGCAGGTTGTAGCCCGCAACGGCCTGCGGGCTTCGGCCATCATGCCCAACAACAACAAAAAATTTCTTAAGAAAATTATGCTGGCCAAAGCTCGCAGCGGCCTGCGGGTTTTGGCCTGCTGGCCAAAGAGACTACAAAAAAAACAAAAAACAAAAACGATGCGGGCTATAACCAAAAAAAAGTTAGACGCTGCAGGCCGCAGCCCCCAGTGGCCTGCGGGCTTCGGCCCGCAGGCCTACCAAACGAAGAAAGAAAAGAAAGAAAAATAGAGAGAACGGGAAATATGGGCCTAAAATAAATAAATAAAAATTGGGGGATGTGGGAAAATAGGGAGAAACAAAAGAATAAATCGGGACATTTGGGGAATAAAAAGGGGGTACGAAAGGGAAAATTTATTTTTCCCTTCAAACAAATTACAAGATGGTATTAATCGATTTTATTTGAATTGACCTATATACGCACAACTTTTTTCTATCATATTATCATGTATGATGCTTGTGTTTAGGATCATATTTATATGCTTTACATCACAAATATCTGACACAAATTTTAGGATAAATTTTATGCTTAGTTGTGCAAGTATTAACTTAATAGTTATGACGATCATGTGACCGCTCTGCCGTTAGTTATATAACCTAATGATGTATGACGTCGCCCCGTGGTCCAATTAATTATTAAGCATTAAATATGATGTCTTTATCCTGTTGAATCTGTGATGCATGTGATGCGTTACAAACATTTTTTAGCACAAATTTTGCATGAATGGCTAATTAAGGTTTTGGATCGGCCGTTTAGTCCCACATTTTACTTTTTTCGCACTTTTGTTTTTGAGAGACATTGTAGCGAGAAAAAATATGTAATGCCGAAGACCGATGACCATTTCCATAAAGGGAGAGGCCACTCCCGGAGATGAAGATTTGCATGGGACCCATGTAGTTTCCAAAGTTGTAATTTTCTCTTTCATTTTTGTAAATTGGACTGTATATCTGGACTTTGGACATTATTTTTATGTGGTGACTGGCTGATCTACGCAATTAGTTTATTCATTTAAAATTGCCTCTGCATGACATAATTCTTTTCAGTATTATTAATTCATGCAAAAATTTGTGCTTCTCTAGATAAATGGCAAAAATCACATGCATCGATTTCAAAATATTGGATGCGTCAGGGAAGAATTATCTAAGCTGGCAACTAGATGTAGGGGTGGCAATTCGGGCCGGCCCGGTCTTATCGGGCCGTGCCGGCCCGGTCCGGTTTTCTTAAAGGACTGGGCCGGTCCGGCCCGATAAGACTTCGGGCCATTCCAGAGAGGCCCAGGCACGGTCCGATAAAAATTCGGGCCGCCCGGCCCGGTCCGATAGGGTTGAATGAATTATGTATTGTGACAATATTTTATCATATTTTTAAACACAAACTTTTCTCATATGCTTAAAGATGCATCAAAATGGAGCACGAAAGAAGATGATTAAGTGGGTTGCATAAGGTGATGTGTCCTACATTGTTTTCATTTATTTGGCAAGATGAAGTAACATGTTTGGTGGTTCTTTGTCTCTTCTCGGAAACTGAGATCGACCCCCAAGATCCGAAGACATCAAAGTTGGCGCTGGTGGGAAATTGTTAAAATTTAAGATATTTGGCCCTTGATTTGATAAGATTCATGACATTGGACTCAACACCATAAATGAATGCATATTAGCTTTAGATCAGTGTGTGGTCAAATTGAAGTGTGGTGATCAAATGCTTTTCGTGCCGTGCCGTGCCGCCCATGGGCTGTATAGCTTGGCCCGGGTCCGGCCCGAAAATGAACCGGGCCGGGCCGGCCCGGTCCGATAAGGATTTCGGGCCAAAATTGTTGGCCCAAGCACGGTCTTATCGTGCCGGGCCCGTGCCGGGCTATCGTGCCGGGCCGAAAATTGCCACCCCTAACTAGATGTCAAATTCCACCTGCGAGCTCAATCCCTTATAGCCACAATTACAAAAGACAAGCAGGCGACAGACATTAAAAAGGCAAAATCTATTATATACATTCATCGCCATGTGGATAAGACCCTAAAGGTTGAATACCTTACGGTCGAAGGTCCACTAGAGCAGTGGATTGCCCTTAAGGACAGGTATAAACATCAGAAAGATGTTATACTCCCAAGAGCATATTATGAGTGGGAGAACCTGAGACTTCAGGACTTTAAGTTTATAGCTGAGTACAACTCAGCTTTGTTCAACATCACCTCGCGACTGAAGTTGTGTGGTGAAGAAGTCTCAGAGGATCGCATGCTGAAAAAGACTTGCACGTCTTTCCATGAAAAGATGTGATATTAATGCAGCAATACCATGAACGAAAGTCCACTAAATATTCTGAGCTACTTTCATGTTTATTAATGGCTGAACAGAATAGAGAGCTTCTCCCTCCCGATCATAACATGCGTCCTCTAGACACGGGCCCCATATTAGAAGCTCACAATGCATCTTCTTCCAAAAAAGAAGAAAGATGATAAAAGGAAAGGAAAATTTCAGAAAGGTGGACCAAACAAAAAGGCCAGAGGACAAGCCCACCAGCATAGAAATGAAGGGAGGTGGAAGTTCATATGGCACAGAAATGATAACAACAGAAATCAAGCACCCCCGCCAAGAAAGGATTGGTAAGACCAGTGTCATAGTTGTGGCTTGAAAGGACACTAATCCAAAATGTGCAGAACTCCGCGGCACCTCCAAGATTGTACAAAGAGAGCTTGAAGAAGAAAGCTGAAACAAATCTGGTAGCCACCTACTCCTATGCTCCAGTCCAGTTTTCAACTGATGATTTAGAAAAAGATGACTTGTTTGATTAGTTGCTTTTATCTTTGTTAAAAACATTGTTATTGAGAGCTGTTTATGTTTTTCATAACTGTGCAGAATGCTATTGGATAAAGTAGTCATGTTTTTCTGAAATAAAATGTGCTCATATGTTTCATCTTTTGATAGATGGATTGCTCTCATGTCTGCTTAGTAGACAGTGCCTCAACACATATAATCCTTCAATATAAATGCTATTTTCATAGCATTATACCATATGATAGACTGGTAAATACAATATCAGGACCATCAAACATAATTGAAGGATCAGGAATACAACATTATTGCTCCCAAATGGTACACAAACAAAAATAAAGGATGCAGTATTGTAACGCCCCGCTCCCTGGGATACCCGATAAGTACGAATCCATATCAGGTATTCCCAAATAGGCAGGTGTTACGAAGGAAATACAAAGACAACACACAATGCAGGTCCACTGCGCACTGCTGGGATAGTACTTGTAGCATTTCAGATGTCACAGAAACACAAAAGAACCAACAATTCAAGCACGCTAATGAACACTAATAGCACGCTAACAATAATATCAATTTACTATCCAATCACACACATTCACCCATATATCCAAAGCATATCATAGTCATCTTAGAGCCATACATGTAGGAAATCACTATACACACAACAAAATTACTATACGCACACACGCAAACAGTATTTTACATATACGGGGATTACAATCTACCCACCTTAAAAATAAAGTTCGTCCTCAAGCTTTCTAACTTGTACATGGGTGAGGGTGACTAGAGATATATAGGGTCACTCTATCCCATCATATAGATAAGCACATTCACATACCAACACTTTTACTTGTTCAAATACACACAAGTATAACATTTCAAACATACCCACATGCACTGCCATCCTGAGACATACAACCACCTATGTTACCATGTACACATTTAAACATACACATACATGTCATACCTAGAGTCTTACACATTAACATCCAGACACCCAGATATCACTATATCTATTCTAACACTGATGTAAGCGCACCTGCTTACAACCAGACATGCAACCGTATACATCTTACATGTAGACACATATCAAACACACAACTCTAATACACTTTGGGCATGCCCACTCATACCTGAGTGGAACACAAGGATCCATACAGTCAACACACCATATATATATACATATTTACCACATTAGACATATACAAACAACATACCATATCTATAGGCGGCCTAGAGATCAATCAATTATATAATCCCAGATACACATTACTCATAGGCTATCATACATTAACACGTAATTGCATGCACCTCTATTCTCAGACGTACACTCACATACGTCTCCTAACATCCATCTAACATGCATAGATGTATCAGCACACAAGATTCACCATATCAATACCAATACACGTAGATACTCATATAAAACTATATTCATCCATATTCATGTGTAAGCATATCAGCTTAAAGTCATGCAGGTATCATATACTCATTACATACACCCACTCATAACAATATTACTATCAAGACATATCCACACATATGTGGGTGGAGCTCAGGGATCCACTCATGCAGCTGTACACTCTACATGTGCATATCACATACAGTATATAACTACAACACAGTACATCCATACTCTACCTGCATCTCAGTCAAGTATATAACTCACTTACACATTACTCATACGTCAACCACTTATTAACACATGCACTTTAAATACAATCACATGGCCATATAATCATCATAGATATATTACAATCAAATGCACATGCATACCTATTTACACACATACATATGCACATACATTCATACAGAATCAATTCTTAAATATCAAACCTCAGGGTGCATGTCTCAAGTTCATACTATCCGGTCCCATCCTAAGGCTGGACTCTACCCACCTTAGGTCTAAGCTACTCTCAACACTGGGGTACTACACGTACTCATCCTACACAGTCGCGGTGCGGTGGCCTGCATGGGCCCCCAAATGTAACGCCCCGCTCCCTGGGATACCGGATAAGTACGAATCAGTATCAGGTATTCCCAAAGAGGCGGGTGTTACGAAGGAAATACAAAGACAACACACAAAGCAGGTCCACTGCGCACTGCTGGGATAGTACTTGTAGCATTCCAGATATCACAGAAACACAAAAGAACCAACAATCCAAGCACACTAATGAACACTAATAGCACGCTAACAATAATATCAATTTACTATCCAACCACACACATTCACCCATATATCCAAAGCATATCATAGTCATCTTAGAGCAATACATGTAGGAAATCACTATACACACAACAAAATTACTATATGCACACACGCAAACAGTATTTTACACATACGAGGATTACAAGTATTCTCTCCGAATTCAAAAAGAAACTTATTAAGTTTCAAGGATATCTGCCTAAATGGGTTTCACTTAGAAACTACGAGTATAAATAAGAAAGAATATCTGTATTTGACATCTCAAGAAAAAGGAGTCAAATCCTTACTTGAGCGTTTTGAGAGCCTTTCATCATGCCTATATCATACAAACATTCGGAGAGAGGAAGCAAATTTGATGGAGCACCTTAAGTGCCAGATATCATCCAATTTTCTACTTTAGTATGATATGTAAGGACTGTGGCTATGAAGAAAACACTAGAAGGGGTGTTGCATAGTGTTTATAAAATTTAACTAAGAAATTAAGCCGAATTAAAATCCTAATCCAACAAAGATGTGGAAATAAGAATTAACAACAATGAACAATGCAAACAATAAGATATTTCAAGGGTTCGGATTACCCAAGTCAAACCCGACTTGTTCCCGGCAATCCTACATCCATTCCACCCGGATACCACCGGATACTCCAGTTAGAACCCTAACTTGAGGTTTCCTTTAAACCTACTTGTAGCAACCTTACAAGTGTAATCGAACAACAATTGATGTCCTTGAATCCCACAACTTGGAATCAAGCAAGCCACTTTCATAAACAAAGAGTGAATTCAAATAACGAAAGTTACGAAATTATGAAATACACTTACAATTCACCTATGCCTTGAAGTAGAACTTGAAGGAGCAAAGTGAAGTGACTGTTGATCTCTTCCAAGAAGAGAGTGAAGCCATTTCTCTTGTCACCACCAAAATGCCTAGAGGATATCAACTTTGATTCTAGGTTGGAGAGCAAGAGAGAATGTGATTCTAGGGCTTAGAGAGAATGAGAGCTTGAGAGCTTGAAGATGAATCCTTGAGTTGCTAAGAGAATGACTAAGAGGCTCCAATGGAACAATAGAATCCCGTCTTATAGGTTCTCCAAAACCCTCAAACAAAATACCCAAAATCCCCTTTGAAATCCGTGTGGAAAAATCCAACGGATAGAATTTATAGTACAGACAGTCGACTGGTGAAGAAACCACAGTCGACTACTGCACTGTGTTAGAGGGTATGTGAGAATTCAAACGGTAACTTACCACGTAGGACAGTCAACTGATGAAGGTTGGATAGACGCCTGAAAACCATCAGGCAAATGAGAAACCTTCTGCAGGCGACTGATGCGTAAGTTATGAAAACTAAAGAATTCTGGGTATACAAGAATAAACGACTGATGTGGAATCCACATGTGCATGTGCCATAGGCAGGAGACTGGGAAACCAACATCAGTCGTTTGTTCCACAAATGTGTAACTTGCCAAAATCAAAGTGCTGGGCAAATGTTGGACATGCGACAGTAGAAGCATATATGGGCGCATGTGACATGGGCAGGTGCCTGTTAATCCTTCTTACATCGCCTGTAGGGGCTATTACAAAAGTTGACAAAACTTAAGAAGTTTGGGCAAGATAAGACACGCGACTGACTAATAAGTCACATGCACATGTAACTGGACATGCGCAAGTACTTTGTATAGCAGTCTCCCGATGAAAGTTAAGAACTGAAAGCCCAAAAATCAAGTCAACAGAGTGTGCATAACAGATGACTGTTGAACAATTCACAATCGACTGTTTTGAGACAGGCGCCTATAAATTGTACTTCAGTCGCCCGTTGGATGTCTAAATTGCACAACTTAGAATAGAAGAAGTTGGAAACCTAGGAATTGATTTCTAATGACTTCTTAGGCTAGAATGAGTGAAGTGTGTGAGCTCCAACAATAATCTACTTCAAAACTATATTCTAATGAGAAAGAAAAGAGAATAAAAAGATTACATTTGATTTAGCTTCTCTTCTTTCTCTTGAATGATCTTCAAGTATTCTTGAAGTCTTTGAAGCTCCATTCTTTAATTTTGATCACCCAATCTTCAACTTTGAGCTTTGATTAATCTTCATGGTCATCCATTGCTATTTGATCATCATGATAAGCTTAGGCAATGGATTAACAGCATGGAGGGGATTAGTCACAAGTATTTATGTTTGCTCATCATCAAAACCAAGTAGGGAGAAGTCATATACTCAACATTCTCCCCCCTTTTGGTGATTACAAACAAACATAAACAAAAAGATAAATAATCATGCTTAAAAATACTTACTTCCCATACATAGATGCCAATCAAATTAGTCAATATAAACAATGGCATTTAATGATCAATTAAAGCAAATATATAAGATATGCATGAATGAAATGATTTCAAGATTAGAAATTTAGGATTTTAGAATCCAAATTCATTATATCTTACTTCCCCTGAATCTAAGGCAATTTCAATCTTAGATTCAAGTTTAGATTATACTTAGCACACAATTATGATTTGTTTATCTTTCTCCTCCTATGGCATTATCCAAAAAGAGGGAGTAAATAAACAACAACAATAGTGCAAAATAAAACTAAAACACTCATGGGAGTCTAAAGAATGTGATACATATTTAATGTGATACCAAAAAAGAATCGAGAAAACACGAAGGTGCATTACAATAATACATATCAAAAACTCATCAAAACTAAAAATTCTAGTTGACTAAAGGAATGAGAGTCCAATATCAACATTACTCATGCAAAATATCTCACCACACATCATATATATAAATGAGCACACAAAGAGACAAGATTGCACACCGTATACACATAGGACCACATCAGAGAATAAAGAGTCAAAATGTGATATCATATATATATGTAAAAAGGGTACATGGAGTACAAAATAAACTATCAACTCCACAAACAAGCAAAAGTATATCCATCAACCATACAACATCCAAAAGTATGACTAACATCTATATAAGTGCTATAAGCACAATTACAAACATCCAAAATAAGATACACACATCCATAGACAGACACTCAAACCTTAACAAAAAGAAGTCCTAGGGTGAGTAGTATGATCTCCTTCAGTCAATCTGGATGACAGTATGATCCAAAGATCGGCCAGAACAACAAAACATCAGGCCTAGAGGGGATGAATATGCTAATAAAAATATTCGTGCAACCCACACAAAATCAAAGGCAATTATAGCATATGCAGAGTAAATAAAAAGCAATCACAGAGTGCACAATAGATTTACCCTGTTTCGGTCGTCCCCACTACCTACATCTAGCCCCGAAAGCAAATACTAGATTAATATGTTATCTGGTACAACTACAATGAGCTAGAGCACCAACTCAACTATCACCTAGTTCGTACGCACTCCCCAAGTGCTCAACACTATCAACCTAGAAGATGTTCTCTCTCTCTCTCTCTCTCTCTCTCTCTCTCTCTCTCTCTCTCTCTCTCTCTCTCTCTCTCGACGAGCCCCAACTAGACAAGACCCCAAAACACAAGTATGGTAAAGTTTTCCCTACAAAGATTGCTACACGACTACACAAATATAATAATAAAGAGTTTAGAAAATCTAAGTTTGTGTAGATGTAGTCGTCTCTGTCGATCTGTGCGTCGTTGACGTGCGTTTATATTTCATATATTCACGCACGTTTTCTTTTGTGTTTCCCCGTGTTTTTCGCCGTCTTTTATTCGTTTTCTCGTATTTTCTCGTTTTCTTTCACTTTTCTTTGTTTATCCATGATTGCAGGAGGTTGACCACGTAGGGGACGTTTAACGACGATATCCCAAGTCCCCGGAGCAACGGGAGGAGTCACGCGTGATCCAGGGGGTCAAACCTCAAAGAATACATCTTTCAGCCCCTCACCCGGTCGGTTGGCCATCTCCAACCGATCGGGTGATGCACGCGTGCACCACCCGGTCTCAGCCGGAGCTCATGTGGAAGTCACCCGACCGGTTCATAGACCGGTTCAGCGGGGGCCTGTTCTCTGTCTTTTCGAGCAAAATTCGAACCGATCGGGTAACTCTCACCCGATCGGTTCATCTGTAGCTGATGATGAGGAGCTGAAGACACGGGCACCAAACCGATCGCTTCACCCGATGGCGCCAAGATCCAACCGGTCACTCAAGAACTCACCCGACCGGTTCATATGACCGGGTGAAAGCTCGCCGTTTTCTGTTATTATTTTGTAACGGATCAACCGATCGGTTGACTTGTCAACCGATCGGGTGATGCGAGATTCTATAAATAGAACCCCTAGGGTTCCAGAAACGGGGGCCTGCTAGTTTTTTACTGTTTTCTCCCATTGTGACGGCTGTAATTTCTGTTTTTTTGTAAGTTTTTGGATCTTTCTCAAATTTTAGTATTGTCTTAATTACTCTATTACTTCGGCATTCCAATCGTCCGATTATGATTCCAACGGTTAAATTTTTATTTAGATCGCTTTTCAATGAATTTTTGTGAGTAGTTCCCAAATCTGGGATTTTGGCGGAAACCCCTTCGGGGGCTCTTCCCGATGCGTCCATAGGGTTAGGAAATCGATAGGGATTAGGAATCTAACGGTTACGCGGGGTGTTTCATTGTCATCGGTGGGAAAAAGACCGCCTTTGACCGTTGGGCCAAGGGGGAATAAACTTGGCGGTTGACTCCCTAGCCATAGCTCACACCCATAGCGTAGACGTCGAATCCTAGCACGCGGGAGCGGCAGGATGAGACGTTGGGAGTTATCGTTGTGGGCTTAGTGCTCCCGGGATCGATCAGTGTTAATGGACACGGGAGTGCCCACTGATCGAATCCGGGAAGTCCTGTGTATCATCCTGGGCACCGACCGGAATATCGGGCCCATGGGATGCCGGTACCACTTTCAGAGGCAACGTCTCACCATTAGACCCTAATTCCGATCGCTATCCAAACCCGTAGGCCGTATCGGCGAGAGTCTCTCGTTGGAGTGAAAACCAAAGTCCCGGGTTTATTTTCTTGTTGTTCATACCCTTTATTTCTTTCCGTGACAACCATCTACCGATTCGGGCTAGCTCGCCCCCGGGGTGATTTTGGTCCTACTTGACTCAAGCACAACCTTGCCTCCCTGTGTTCGACCCCCAAGCCACACTACAAAACTGTCTGCTTGCGGTTACAAATTTCTAAACCCCCTCGCGGGTCCCCCGGCCATTTGCAGATAGCAAGCCGGGGCACACGTCAAGTTTATGGCCCCGTTGCCGGGGAGGCAACGTGTTTGTTATTTTAGGATCTCTTGAGCCCTCGTGTCTAGCTCTCATCCCTACCTCGCGATAATTTTCACATTCTCCTTTTTCTTTTTTATTTTTCTTATTTTTATTTCTTATTTTATCTGTTTCTTTCCCACTTGTTGCTTCACGGGTGTTTGTTGTTTTTCATGCGCAGGAGTTCAAGAAGTCTCGACGACTTGATTCCCCTCGATCCAGAGATTAACGCCACCTTTAGGCGTTTGGCCGCCGAGAAGCGAAGAAGAGAGGATCCCGAATCCATGGAGGAGAACACCCCGCCGCACAAGTCCCTGTTGGAGTACTCGATGCCATCCATCGAGTCGACTTCCGCCATCCGTTCTCCAGCTATTGCGGCCCAAAGCTTTGAGCTAAAGCCGTCTTTGGTGACGTGGATCCAGCAGGATCAGTTTGCGGGTGCGCCCATGGAGAGCCCGATCGAGCATCTAGACTCCTTCTTGGAGAAATGTGACACCTTCCGGATTAATGGTGTCACGACTGAGGCGATCAGTCTGAAGCTGTTCCCCTTCTCTTTGCGAGACAAAGCCAAGTAATGGCTTAGGGGGGAAGGACCCCAACACTTTCAACACCTGGGAGAAGCTCTCCAACGCTTTTCTGACGAAGTTCTTTTCTCCGGGGAAGACCATGAAGTTGAGGAGTGAGATCTCCTCCTTCTCCCAGGCCAGCCACGAGTCCTTGCATGAAGCTTGGACGAGATACAAGGAGATGCAAAGAAGATGCCCTCACCATGAGCTTCCGAAGTGGCAGATTATTAATCTGTTCTACAATGGGTTGAGGGATGACATGAAATCTTCTATGGACGCCGCGGTTGGGGGTTCCTTCATGTCTAGGAGCGAGGAAGATGCCGGACATATTCTGGAAAATATGGCATCCAACAATGAGCGGTGGTGTGACGAGAGAGCCACACCCAGATCTGGGGGTATACACAGAGTCGAAGATGTCGACAAACTTTCAAGCAAGTTCGACTTGCTTTCGACCCAGATCTCCGCACTAATGGTAGGAGCCGGTGGGGCCGGTACACAGCAAATTTCAGCGGTAGAATCCGAATTCTTTGGGGAATTCGACGGTGGTGACATCTCACCACCGTTGGATCAAGCGAGCGCACTATTTTACAACCCCACAGGAAATGCGCCGTATCCGCCAAGGACCAATTCCAACCCGGCCTACTCTCCAAACAACCGGAACCACCCAAACTTCAGTTACCGGCCACCATTTCAGCCCTCGCCGGCTCAGCAGCCGCAGCAACAAACATATCAGCCGGCTAGGCCACAACAGAGTCAGGTTCAGCAGCAACAATTTCAGCAGCAACCATTTCAGCAGCAACCTCAGCAACAATTTTATGCCCACAGGAATCAGCAGCCAATCCAGCAGCAGCAGCAGTATGGCCAACACAGGGCCGTCTCTCCGGTTGAGTCTCTCTTGACTCAATATATAACCAACCAGGAGAAGATCAATCAAAAGCTGGAAATGGGTCAGCGGGCCCTCACGGACCAAGTAACCCAGCTGGGGTTACAAGTGGTGAACCTTTCAAGGTCACAAAACCAATTGCCGCCACAACCGGAGGTGAACCCGAGGGGAGCAACCCAAACGTCGGCACTCATGCACGAGCACGCAAATGTGTCTGCTATCGTTCTGAGAAGCGGGACACAAATCCCTACTAGAGTGCCCCCTAACAAACCGGAAGCACCGTTGGTCGTTGAGCGACCGATCGAAAAATCAAACGACGCCGGTGCTTCGTCATCAAATCCTATGACTCCGGAGGGAGTCTCTGAAGAAGAGAAGAAGAAGAACGAGGAAGGGAGCCCGAAGGTATTCAAACCCGTTGTGCCATTTTCACAACGGTTAGCTCAGGCCAAAATTGATGAGAAATATGGCAAGTTCTTCGCCATGGTCAAGGACCTGAGCTTGCAAATCCCCTTCCTAGAAGCAATCGAAACAATCCCCTCCTATGCGAAATTCCTGAAAGATTTGGTGACTAGAGGGTCTAGAAAGGAGAAAGTAGTGTTAACGGCGGAGTGTAGCGCTCTTATCCAGAGGGAAAATCCGCCGAAACTCAAGGACCCGGGGAGCTTCTCAATTCCTTGCACAATCGGGGCAGTAAAGATTCATCGTGCACTCGTCGATCTCGGAGCGAGTGTAAGTTTGATGCCCTTGTCGATGTATAAAAGGATAGGAATGGGTGATTTGGAGCCCACCGGTATGACCCTACAACTAGCTGACCGGTCGGTCAAATATCCGGTTGGAATTGTGGATGACCTCCCCGTTAATGTAAGAGGGGTGCATGTGCCAGTGGACTTCGTAGTCATGGACATGCCTGAAGACGCACACACCCCCATCATCCTGGGACGGCCTTTCATGGCCACTGCTGGTGTTTTGATAGATGTGAAGAACAGAAAACTTTCTCTAAACGTCAGTGGAGAAAAAGTTGAATTTGATCTGGGGTTGTCCATGAAGTATCCCGATCCCCCAGATGACCCTCGGTGTAATTTGCTTGAGGTAGAAGAAGAAAAAGCCGCTGAAGAGAGCTCCTGGGAGATTCTCTTAAGAAACCCCCCCGATGACTTGGGGGATTTAGAAGACCAAGACGGCCCCAAGAACAAAGATGCTGCTGGGAAAGCGAGTGCAGCAAGAACGACCCCTCCCGGGTTCCCCAAGGCTCCTCCTGCGAGGAGAATGGGGAAAGAGCCCATGGACCTCACTAAAGACGAGGTCCGGATCCTAAAGAAGATGGCGGGAAGCGCCAACACGAAAGAGAAGCCCCCGGATCCCAAGAACAAGGGGAGGGTAGTCGAGCAAATATTTCTCCAGCCGCTGACTACTCCAAAGGCCTTCAGTTCCAATGAAGAAGAGATGCCGAACTTCGGGCATCACCCGTATCAACCACCGTGAACATCTCTTGCGGGCGTCGAGCCAACGACGTTAAACAAGTGCGCTTCATGGGAGGCAACCCATGTTCTAAACTTTTTCCCCACTTTTTAGTGTTATTTTTTTACTTTATTTTATCTATTTTTATAAATAAAATCAGCCGCGAGAACATCCGTTCAGGGACTTAGACAAATCTGTTGGTTTTTGCAGGAAACAAAGCCCCAACCGATCGGTTGATAACTCACCCGATCGGTTGGGATGTATCAGATACAAGCTGCAACTGTCCCCAAATGAACCGATCGGGTGAAGAATGAAGAGACCGGGTGACAAACCGGGTGAGCTGGGCAGAACTCTCGGGAAATTTTTGGGGAATATCAACCGATCGGGTGAGTTCGAGCGCGATCGGTTGAGGCGACCGGGTGAGCAGCCCTCAATTCTCGGGAAAAATTTGGGAGGCGTCCAACCGATCGGTTGACAAGTCAACCGACCGGTTCGCCTGTAGCTGTTGGCCGACAGGAACTTTCGAAATTTGCCTACCCGATCGGGTGAGAACCCACCCGATCGGTTCAGTTTCGCCCCTATAAATACCCCTATCGCACGGTGACCGCCACCCGACCCCAGAAAATCCCCTTCACGCGGTTTCACGCCCTCCAGCTGTAGAATCGACCTCCTCAACCCTACATACTGTCCCTAAACCCTCATCCCCACTCACTCCCATACTTCCCCACCCCGCCACCTCGCCATCGTCGACATTCCATCATCAAAACCCCCAAACCCTAACCCTAGCCCCAAAATTTTCAAAATTCTGTTCTTGTCGGATCAGCTAGCGGCGGCTTCCAGAATTGTTTCCTCCTACTACGCGAGACCCCCGGGCGCTTGATCTTGCTACATCGATGGGTAACACTCTTCCACTCTACACATCCTTTACTTTATCTGTAATATCCTAAATTGGTGTTGTACCTGCTTCACTTGCTCTATATTCATCTTAGGCTCGCCCCCACTTTCATTTTCACCACCCACATAGTCGCCATGTCTAAGAAAGGGAAAGAGATTGCATCATCTTCGCGCCGTGATCCGCTCTACGGCCCCTTTTCCCCCTCTTTCCTTGGCATAAACCCTTCTACGGAAGAGCAGTCTGACCGTTTGCGAGCACTACTTCATCGCCCGATGAGACCTACACTCTTCGCCGATCGCCCCACACTCGAAGCTCTAGGGCTTTCGAACGGCGTCGCCAAAATTTTCAACTGTATCGGGTTCCATACCCTCTCTCACATCCATGCTCTCACACACAGAAATCTCACGCTTGAATTCCTCAGTTCCCTCGAGTTGTTTGATGGGGGTTTCTCCTTCTGCGCTTTCAACTGCGACTTTTCTCTGGGTTTCATCGAGTTGAACAATATCCTCAATCTCCGTCACCCCGATCTTAATACTGAACATTCCACCCACGATCGAACTGACATCTACTCTCAATTTCGGGTTGATGGTGTTTGGCAACGATTTACCCAGAACACCACCTTTCCACCCGAGGCTCCTGCCTCCTACATTATTCACCCGTGTTACCGCCTCGCCCATTGCATCCTCGCCAACACTGTTTTCGCCCGCGTGGATGTGTCCACTGTATCTAGGGATGAGCTCTTCTATCTCTACGCCATGTCCGATGACAGGGTCCTTGGACACATCCCTATGCCCATAAACGTCGCTCATTGGATCGTCCACGAAATTTTTGCCGTTAGCCGCGCCACTTCTGGTTCCATCTGTTGTGGTGGGATGATCACTCTTATTGTCAGCTGTGTTCTGAGAGTACCACCCGACCTCCCTATTTTGCATGGACGTAGCCGTATTGATCGTGATTACTTGATCGATATCAATATGCTCACTCCCTTCGGTGAAGACCGTGCTGTCTACCTCTATAGCCCCGCCTGCGAACCTTTCGCGATCCTGCCACCTTTGGCCCCTTTGCGGCTACCCTACCCCCCGTCTCATCTGCCTTGGGAGTTTTACCCCGATCCTTGGTATTCTCCATTAGTGCATCTACCACCCTTGGATCCTCCCGATTGGCACCCAACTGTCGGCCCACATGGTACGATCTTTCTCCACCACAGCCCCCCGGTGCACATCGATCCTCCCGTGCTCCAGCCTGTCGCCCCTCCTTCACCCATAGGCACACCCTCCTCTTCCTCTGAGGATTCTTTCATTCACTATTCCCCTCCCTCCTCCCCCTCCCCCTACCATTCCAGTACCAGCGAATCCGATTGACTCCACCTTGCATATCTCTGCATTTCATTGATCATATCATTTCGCTAGCACTGTCTGGTTTAGCGTGGGGGACGTCTATTTTGGTGTGCTGTCGTGTTTTGTTGTTGTTTTTCTCATTTTTGTGTGTGTGTGCTCGTTTTTCCCCTTTTCAGTGTCATGTCGTGTGGTTTTATTTTTATTTTCGTGTCGTTTGTTTTTGATTTTAATCTTTTTTTCTTTTCAGTTTCATCTCTGTGTTTTCCTCGTTTTCATTTCTTTTTGTGTCAGTGTGTATTCCCCCCATCTTCATTGCCCTCCCGTACTCACTCATATTGCATTGAGGGCAATGCGAACTTCAGCTTGGGGGAGTCGCACTGTGTGCGTCGTTTGAGTCCTTCTTTTTCGTTTTTTGTGTCGTTTTCGTCGTGTTTTTTATTATTTTTTCTTTTTCTCCCTTCTCTTCTTTTTAGCTCTTTCTCCTAGAGATGAATCCTATGATGAATCGTCACAAAATCACACACACCTAGCATTGCATCGATAATCACACTCACTAACCATAGGATTTCGAGTCCTCTTGCATTTCACGCATCGTGGGTCCACTTAGCTTTTTGTGAGTTGTGCGTCGTGCCTATCTATTTGGTGTGCTTCTACTTTGTGATTTTATTTTATATACCTGTCCAGGAATGACCCCTAGATTATCATGCTTCGATTTGAATATGCGGTATTTGTTTCTACTATATGCATGCTATATTTATATCGTATATTTCAATTCGCATGCGTCGGAATTCCACAATTAAGGACTAGGATAACCCATTTAGCCTATGCTCTATTTAGCGAGAATAGTTTCCTTTGCCCGAGTGTTTAGATTTCGACTTCTTTTTTGTTTTACTTGGTGCAAATCCCCTCGTCGTGTACCGTTCTCCCACTTGGGAGAGTGCACATGTGTATAGCCAAAAACCCAAAAATCCAAAAAAAGAAAAAAAAAGAGAAAAGAAAAACCCAAAAAGAGAAGAAAAGAAAAATTTTGTATAGCCAAAAAAAAAATACAAATGCCCAAAACCCAAAAAAATTCCTGTGTGAATATTTTTTCCTACTTACCGAGAATAAAGGGAAGGCGAGAATTTGCACCGAGTGTTCTACTCCACATCATCTCAACCCCCATCGTTATCGAAAACACTTGGCTTAGGAACTTTTTAGCTAGTATCTAGGCTATAGCGGCGTGATTTCCTTAACCCTAGTTGTGGAGTCCCCGATGCATGATACGCTTCTATTCTTACTCTTCTCATGCATGCTTGAACTAATATTCACCGCAATTTCAAATTCGAATCGGTATTTGGGTCATTTCCTGTATTTGCGTATATGAGCTCATAGCACATTGTAGAAAGCGACACCATTTGCTAGCACACGACCGCACTCACTCGTGCTTCACCGCGTGGGCCCATGACACTTATTTGGACTCGTTTTCCTAGGTTTAGTGGTGTGATTTGACGTCTGCTTGCTTGGTGTGTCGTTTTTGATTTTGTTGGCTCTGACGGACGATCTAGGATGTAGAGTTTTCTTTTTCTTTCTTCCTCTCTATTTTCTCCCTCCGAGCTCCTACTCTCACTCGTCTTCCTCGAGGACGAGGAAGAGGTCAGCTTGGGGGATTTTGACGTGCGTTTATATTTCATATATTCACGCACGTTTTCTTTTGTGTTTCCCCGTGTTTTTCGCCGTCTTTTATTCGTTTTCTCGTATTTTCTCGTTTTCTTTCACCTTTCTTTGTTTATCCATGATTGCAGGAGGTTGACCACGTAGGGGACGTTTAACGACGATATCCCAAGTCCCCGGAGCAACGGGAGGAGTCACGCGTGATCCAGGGGGTCAAACGTCAAAGAATACATCTTTCAGCCCCTCACCCGGTCGGTTGGCCATCTCCAACTGTCACGCCCCGCTTCCCAAAAATATGGAGGCGAAGCGTGAGAAGGTCCGCTCAGACTTGAAGCTGCAAAGCTGCAAGTCCGATAAGCGTCATTCAAATTTAAAACTGCAGGTCCTTGCAACGCGAATGAAACAAGATAATAATAATGAAATGAGACAAAACAAATAATCTCAGAATATCCATAAATATAAATTCCAACATCGCAGAAAAGCCACCAGGCTGAAATAAAAGAGAGTCTAACGGCCCAAACATGGCCAAAGTACATCGTACAAAATAAGGGTGTCACGCACCAACAACTAACAACAAAACCTAAAACAAAAGGAAACTCAGCAAAATCACCAAGAAAGGTCTCCGGTGTCCACAAAACTCCTCATAGGCAAACATGGACTCAGGCTCAACGTCAGCAAAACATCACGTACCCAGCAACGGACTCTGGCTCAGGGTCTAACATGTGACACCCAAAAGAGCAAGGGGCACATGTCAGCAAGTCTGGAAGACTTGTGCAAGGAAACTGAAAGTAGGTACAAGTAGAGCAACCTAGCAGTTCTAGCATGAATGCGATGACATGGCAGTTAAAGTATGAGTGCAACAGGTAAAGTAAAGTAAAGTAAAATACGAGCATGGCATGGCATTCACAAGACAAGTACAAGACAAGTAAAGTAAGCACCTCGTGCACAGGGATTCCGTCTTTTGGCTAGAGGGCTGATCAGGCCACTCCTAAGCTCAAGTAACCGTTTATCCCTACCCATCCACGTGTGTCGAGCCAGGGCCTTACCCCCGAACGGGAATGCTCGCTTCTGGATCACGAGCCAGGAAGTGTTTTTAACAAGTATGGCATAGGGGTGCACCTAGCCGGTCCAGGGAACCCGAGCATTGGCTTTTGACCAACACATGAGGCCCGTTTCCCCCGGAAGTAGTATTCAAGGAGTACAAGTATTGTAGCGTGTGCTACGAATGCAACAATCAACTTGGATGACATGTAGAATGCAATGCATGGCAGTTAAAAGTGCGTACAGATAAGAAAAGTAAACGTGACAGTTTAGTATGCATGAACAACAAGTTTAAAGGGTTGGATCTAGCTTCGTTGTCAAGCTAGATCAATTAGGTGACGGATCTAGTTTCGTTGTCAAACTAGATCAAGTAGGCGCCTAGCCAGCTATCATTTCACTGACTAGTCTCTTTTACGCTAGGAACAAGGAAGTGGCCTAAAAACATGGCCCTACACAAGAGTTGGCAAGTTTCACTTGCCTGCAAGTACAACGTCTGAGCACACCGTCCAAGAGAGTCCAAAATCACAATTATCCTACGTGCACAAGTCCACCGGCCAAAAGTCCATATTATTAATCTTGATTAGTGAACGTAAAACATTTAAAATACTTTAAAAATACTGATTTTAGTCTTGATTAGCATGCATTGGGTTGGGGGTCCTAGGGGTGCAAAGCGTTACCTCAACACGACGCGAAAGCTACACCGGCGTCGGGTAGCGACGCCGGGGGTTGGAATAGAAGAACGCGCTCCAAGTCCTGATTCCAATATATTTTCCTCGCTGGAAGGTTCAGAGCATCAACCAGAGCAACGGTTCTAGATTCCAAAGCTAGCACGTGCGACGACGGGCTACGACGTGCGACGACGTCGTACGCGGCAAGTCGTCAAAGAGAACGCACCTAGGTGGGGCCCACAGTAGTCCTAGGGACCTTTGGGGGACCCACAATACCTCTGGAGAACTTGGGGGGCCCACGGTGGCAAGTGGTGCGACGGGTGCGGGGTTGCGACGAATGGCCCTCGGTCGTACTCAGCCAATGCGGGGGATTCCATCGGTCTGGCGCATGGGAACGGGCTGTGCAGCGCTTGGGTGCGGTGCGGGCCTTGGTGCTCTCGGTCGGAGCGGAGGGAGGGGTCGGTCGTGCGCCTTGGATGTGGGGGAGCGGGCGCTGCAACGTTGCATGCAACGTTGCGGAGGGCGGCGATCCGCTCGGTCAGGCGCTAGCGGATGCGGGGCGACAAGGCGGGCGCTGAGCGGGGGCTTGCAACTGTGCGGAGATGCGAGCGGAGCGGGGAAGTCTCTCGGTCTGCCCGAGAGGAATCCTCGGTCGGAGCGGGGAGCGGAGTGGGCGACAGCAACGGGTGCGGACGGGGCTTGGTGCGGGTGGAGCTGCCGGTCAGAGCGGGGAAAAAGAGGCCGTTCTCTCGGTCGTGCGGAGCTGTTTCGTCGCAACGTTGCGACGAATCGTCGCACCGTCAATTTTGGGTTTTGGAAGAGGCTAGGGTTAATTTCTTGCGAAAATAGGTCTTCCTAGGGGTCGTTTATATAGTGTAGATGGGTTGACTTGGTCTAGGGCTAAATCTAATAGGATTAGAAGTTTAAAATAATTTAAAATTTGAAATTCAACTTCTCCAACTCTTCCAAGGATTTGACTTGGTCCAAATGAGCTGGAAATTGGCTCAAAAATTCTTTAATACGTTTAAAACTCAAATAAATTTTATTTGGCCGAAAATAAGTTAAAAATTAATTATTAAAAATATTATAAAACTTGTTAAAAATATAAAAGTGGTCAAATAAACTCCAAAAATTATAAAATAAATATCGAGGTGATCGTGATGACGAGAGTGAGCTAACTAAGAAGACGGATCTCAATTTTGACGTCGGACGACGAAACTAAAAATAGCAACGTCTCCCGTCAAAAGTGAAAATCGCCACGTCTCGTCGAATAAGTGTAAATTGTGGGAAAACGACTCGAGAAACGTCGTTCCAAAATAGTGCCACTATTTAATACTCTCAGAGACGTTCACAACGGCATATCACACGAAAGTGTTCACAAACAAACAAGGTCTAAAACAAACACGTGCACGACCAAAAGCACGTGCACAAACAACGTACGACGAAAAATGGTCGTTACACCAACCGATCGGGTGATGCACGCGTGCACCACCCGGTCTCAGCCGGAGCTCATGTGGAAGTCACCCGACCGGTTCACAGACCGGTTCAGCGGGGGCCTGTTCTCTGTCTTTTCGAGCAAAATTCCAACCGATCGGTTCATCTGTAGCTGATGATGAGGAGCTGAAGACACGGGCACCAAACCGATCGCTTCACCTGATGGCGCCAAGATCCAACCGGTCACTCAAGAACTCACCCGACCGGTTCATATGACCGGGTGAAAGCTCGCTGTTTTCTGTTATTATTTTGTAACGGATCAACCGATCGGTTGACTTGTCAACCGATCGGGTGATGCGAGAGTCTATAAATAGAACCCCTAGGGTTCCAGAAACGGGGGCCTGCTAGTTTTTTACTGTTTTCTCCCATTGTGACGGCTGTAATTTCTGTTCTTTTGTAAGTTTTCGGATCTTTCTCAAATTTTAGTATTGTCTTAATTACTCTATTACTTCCGCATTCCAATCGTCCGATTATGATTCCAACGGTTAAATTTTTATTTAGATCGCTTTCAATGAATTTTTGTGAGTAGTTCCCAAATCTGGGATTTTGGCGGAAACCCCTTCGGGGGCTCTTCCCGATGCGTCCATAGGGTTAGGAAATCGATAGGGATTAGGAATCTAACGGTTACGCGGGGTGTTTCATTGTCATCGACGGGAAAAAGACCGCCTTTGACCGTTGGGCCAAGGGGGAATAAACTTGGCGGTTGACTCCCTAGCCATAGCTCACACCCATAGCGTAGACGTCGAATCCTAGCACGCGGGAGCGGCAGGATGAGACGTTGGGAGTTATCGTTGCGGGCTTAGTGCTCCCGAGATCGATCAGTGTTAATGGACACGGGAGTGCCCACTGATCGAATCCGGGAAGTCCTGTGTATCATCCTGGGCACCGACCGGAATATCGGGCCCATGGGATGCCGGTACCACTTTCAGAGGCAACGTCTCACCATTAGACCCTAATTCCGATCGCTATCCATACCCGTAGGCCGTATCGGCGAGAGTCTCTCGTTGGAGTGGAAACCAAAGTCCCGGGTTTATTTTCTTGTTGTTCATACCCTTTATTTCTTTCCGTGACAACCATCTACCGATTTGGGCTAGCTCGCCCCCGGGGTGATTTTGGTCCTACTTGACTCAAGCACAACCTCGCCTCCCTGTGTTCGACCCCCAAGCCACACTACAACACCGTGCGCTTGCGGTTACAAATTTCTAAACCCCCTCACGGGTCCCCCGGCCATTTGCGGATAGCAAGCCGGGGCACACGTCAGTCGTCAGCTTCACGCTAGCACAAACGGTATCTCAATTCGATGTCTGGATCTCAAGATATAGCCCTCCGAAATTCGATACGCAAATCTGCCCGAATCTGGTCTGTGCGTAAATAAATTCTCTCTTCTGCAGAATCGGCAACCTTCTGTGCGTAAAGTATGTTTCTGAACCGTCTTCCAGAAATTGTAGTAAATCGACCCGAGCTCAAAAAAATCCGAATAAATACTCGTTGGAATTGTGAGCTCGTCCTCTTCGATTGAAAAATAAGGAAGAGCCGATTTTGATGCTCTTGTGGAAATGAATTCTCAGATCTTTGAAGTGCGTCTAGGGCTTGGAATTTATCTCTTAGACTTTGCTTCTTCAAAGATGGTGGCTTTGGTTGCTTGCTCCCCTAGGTTAAAGAAGGCTTATGCTTGGAAATCTAGCTTGATAATGGATGGTTCCTTATGCTTGTGGAAAGACTTAAAGATGATGAAGAACTTTGGCCTAGGAGATGATGAAATATATAAAGCTATTTAGAATACAACTCATTCTAAAATAAATACCGCTGATTTAATACAGAGATTAAAATCAAAAAAATATCACCATGTTGTAGAGTACTGAGTTACGATCGTCCTGGCACAAACGATTCGTCGATCCGAGCTCTGTGGAGAAAGTTATGCACTTTTTGGCGACGTCCGTCGAGCTCCTTCTTCCTGCAAATTTGATGATCTCTTTAAAGCTTGGAGGATAAATTCGACCAAGATGAAGAGAAATGAGTTTAGGGCCAGCCTTTTTTTCTCTCTCTCCTTTGGATGCGTGTTTATATAGGAGGTGGTGGAAATCAATTAGAATCTCATAATTGATGGAGATTGGAAGGAATCCTAACTTGAATAGGATTTGAATGAATCACCATGGATATGGAGTTTTAATTTGTATGGTATAGGATATGAATTTGAATAGCTATAGGATTTCATTTAAAATCTCATTTCATCTCTTATATTGATTTGCATGACATTCTCCATATCTCTCCATTTTGACCAGGTCTTCAATTTGTATGGCTTTAGGATTTGATTCATGCACCAATTGATTTGAATCAATTCAAATATGGATTTGAATTGATTTCCTCTATATCTCCACATCTTTGACTTAGTCCAATATGTGTAGCCATTATCTCCATCTTTGACCAAGTCCACTTTGCTAATGAATGGCAAATTCTCCATCACTTTGACTCAGTCATCGTTTGAGTATGTACGTGCTTGCCTCCTGCAAACACTTAGCACACACATTAAATCGTTTACACACGTCTGTTACCATCAAACACGAAGTCATCGATCGTTGTATCCAACAACATGTTGTATCCAACAATCTCCCCCTTTTGATGATGAAAAACTAATATAAGATTTGCAATAACGATTCAAATACTATCATCGTGACATGTGTGTGAGAAGTATGATGGTGGAGAATGTATGCAACAAGTATAACAATGATGTTCAAACATACACGCATGCTCAATAATTTAACAATGATGTTCATACAAGCATGCTCCCCCTATATTCATGCTCCCCCTTGAACATATATTCACTTATTCATTAAGCACATAGATTCATTCATTATTCATTAATGCTCCCCATTAAACCAATATTTATATATGCACCATATATTCACAAGCATTAATGCACAAATCTTCTCAAGCATTAATGCATAAATCTTCCCAATATTTTCTCCCTCTTTTGTTATCATCAAAAGTGTATAAACGAAGTTAAATACATACCACATGCAAAATAGTGAGCATTATAAATTACGACATACACTTGCATGTAGACATTCGCATAATAAGCAAGTCAAATCCAATGAAAATTATAACATAGACCTTAACACCGCCATGTAAGTGTGATGATTAAACATTGAAGCACATAAGGAGAACTTTTAAGAAAATTCTACCAAAACCAATCCACATTTTCCATTAAACATGAAATCATCTAGGATTGATTTTCTCTATCTCATTAAAAATGAGTTCAATGTACCACACCCAAAAACATAGCCTATAAGGACACTTAGATGTGGGGGTGGCATTGCTTGACGAGTATAACACCAACGCTAAAGTTTACACACAAAGCTTATGTTCGATACTCGTGGGTAGTGTCGTTGCCAAGGATTGTATCCATTTTTCATACGGAGCTATTTTCATTCTTTTTCAATTTTTTATTCAATTCTTTTGTGCTCAAGTTTTATTCATGGCAATACACATCATAACCCGTAGAATTTCAGTTATTTTTCATCCTACATTTACTTTCCAATATTTCATAAAAGATGTCTCCAAATGTACAACAATATTTAATACTCGTGAAAGTGAAAGTGTAGGTGTAGAAATCAAATTATTCTAATCATTGAACATGTCATGCCTATTTAGAAAATCAAACATGCACATGTAGCCATAACAATAATACATCAATTTCTACATGGATATGATTATCATTCGTTAATATCACTTAAATGATTCAAAAGAAAAGATATACATTAAGGTCCATTTTTTTGCTTTTTGTGTTTTTCATTTTTTTTATTTTTCTTTATAAAGAACTAAAGCAAACAGACTAGCACACAAAAATAAAAAAGTCAAGCACACAAAAAAATGCTATGAAGGTATGTATTAAGTTCAAAGTAGAAACCATACCTTCACGGTGTCGTTTGGCTAAGAAACTAAAAATGCGACGTACAAATCATAGTTCCTCGCCACCTCCATCTTACCTACACGAAAGAAGTTATGTGTGAACTTGGAATCCAATAAGGTCCACTCATGTTAGTCATCAAATTTTTAGGAACCCAAATTTACTTGAATTTGATATTCGTGTTCCTATATTTGCAATGATATGAAGTATGACCAACACTAGCACATGTAAAGCACTTTGCATAAATATTTTTAACTTTTGTAGGCTTATTGTGAGTTCTCTTATAATTAGACGTTTTAACATGTTTCAAGTCATATCCAAGTCCACGTCTATATGGCCATAAAGTTGATTTTCAAGAATAATATCCAACGATTGTTTTCTAATAGAGAATTTCTTTATGGACAATTCTAGATTAGTGACTTTGGATTTCAATAAAGTATTTTCATTCACAAGCAAAGTGCATTTATTAATGAAAGCTTTCTTGTTTTCCTCTTCTTTCTTTTCAAAATCACTCAATTTTCTTTTAAGCTCATTATTTAGCATGCACAACTCTTCAATAAGCCCTTTCTTTTCAATTTCAAGCTTAATCAATTCTTGTTTATACGTGCTAATATCTTTTAATAAAATAGGACAAGAAAGACAATCAATTTTTTCATGCGAGCTAGCTTTCTCCTTTTTCAGAAAATTAATGGTAGAATTACATGCAACAAGTTTTTCTTTAAGATTATCAATTTCTTTAGACATGTCATAATTTTCTTGTTGCAATTCAAAGCTACCATTCCTATAGTCATCTATGTTAGATTCTAGCTCGTCTATTTTATCTTGCATTCCTGTACAAATATTCAAAAGTTCAGCTTTAGAGCAAGATTTTACCTCATCATGCATTCCCATCAAGCAGAAGGAGGAGTATGCTTCATTCTCATCAATCTCATCTCCACTATCCATGTCCCACGTTAGCGCTAGATATTTTTCTTTCTTTTCTGCTGAATTATTCTTCTCTGATGTGTCCCTTCTTCCTGCAATTAAAACAAAGCATACTCTTAGTAGTTTTCTTACTAATATTCTTAGGCACACAAGCATCATTTTTATTTAAAGGAGCTTTTCTTCCCTTTTGTAGACTCTTTTCATCTCTAGAGATGTGATTATCGGAGGATTGCTTGCTTCCATAGGTTGTCTCCAAAGTCCTCCATATATTCTGTGCAGAAGAGTAATGTGAGAAAGATCAAATGTTTTTCTATCTATTCCACACGATAAAATATTCATTGCTCTAGCATTTATAGCATACACATTTCTAGCATCCAAATTACTTTCAGGCTGAGAGATTATAGTATGTCCATTTTCAATAATGTACCAAGTGTCAACATCAACAGGTAGTAAATAAGTTTTCATCCTAGCCTTTCAGTATATATAATCATGGCCACTAAATAGAGGAAGACGATCAATAGGCATGCCATGAGAAAAAACTATGTTTAGGGTATTCATGATTTCTAGACTAGATCCTCTAACCTGCTCTGATACCACTTGTTGGATCTGAATCTAAGCCTAGAGGGGGGGGGGATGAATAGGCAAATAAAAATATTCGTGCAACCCACACGAAATCACAGGCAGTTATAGCAGATGCAGAGTAAATAAAAACAATCACAGAGTGCACAACAGATTTACCCTGGTTCGGTCGTCCCCACGACTACATCCAGCCCCGAAAGCAAATACTAAATTGATATGTTATCTGGTACAACTACAATGAGCTAGAGTACCAACTCAACTCTCACCTAGTTCGTACGCACTCCCCAAAGTGCTCAACACTATCAACCTAGAAGATGCTCTCTCTCTCTCTCTCTCTCTCTCTCTCTCTCTCTCTCTCTCTCTCTCTTGACGAGCCCCAACTCGTTAAGACCCTCTTATCTAGCCCAACTAGACAAGACCCCAAAACACAAGTATGGAAAAGTTTTCCTTACAAAGATTGCTACACTACTACACAAACATAATAATAAAAAGTTTAGGAAATCTCAATTTATGTAGCCGTAGTCATCTCTGTCGATCAGCGCATCGTCAGCTTCACGCTGGCACAAATGGTGTCTCAATCCGATGTATGGATCTCAAAATATAGCCCTCTAAAGTTTGATGCACAAATCTGTCCAAATCTGGTCTGTGCATAAATCAATTCTCTCTTCTGCAGAATCGGCAGCAGCCTGTGCGTAAAGTATGTTTCTGACCCATCTTCCAGAAATTGTAGTAAATCGACCCGAGCTCAGAAAAAATCGAATAAATACTCGTTGGAATCGTGAGCTCGTCCTATTCGACTAAAAAAAATAAGAAGGGACAATTTAAATGCTCTTGTGGAGAGGAATTCTCAGATCTTTGAAGTGCGTTCTAGGGCTTGGAATTTGATCTCTTGGACTTTGCTTCTTCAAAGATGGTGGACTTGATTGGTTGCTCCTCTAGGTTGAAGATGGCTTATGCTTGTAAATCTAGCTTGATGGATGATGGTTCCTTATGCTTGTGGCAAGGCTTGAAGATGATGAAGAACTTTGGCCTAGGAGATGATGAAATATATGAAGCTATTCAGAATACAAACTCATGCTAACATAAATACCACTGATTTCATACAGAGATTAAAATCAGAAAAATATCACCATGTTGTAGAGCACTGCGTTGTGATCCTCCTAGCGCAAACGGTTTGTCGATCCGAGCTCTGTGGAGAAAGTTATGCACTTTTTAGCGTCGTTCGTCGATCTCCTTCTTCTTGCGAATTTGATGATCTCTTTGAAGCTTGGAGGATAAATTCGGCCAAGATGAAGAGAAATGAGTCTAGGGCTGGCCTTTTTTCTCTCTCTCCTTTGATGTGGGTTTATATAGGAGGTGGTGGAAATCAATTAGAATCAAATAGAATCCCATAATTGATGGAGATTGGAAGGAACCCTAACTTGAATAGGATTTGAATGAATCACCATGGATATGGAGTTTGAATTGTATGGATATAGTATATGAATTTGAATAGCTATAAGATTTCATTTAAGATCTCATTTAATATCTTATATTGATTTGTATGAGATTCTCCATATCTCTCCATCTTTGATCAGGTCTTCAATTTATATGGCTTTATGATTTGATTCATGCACCAATTGATTTGAATCCATTCAAATATGGATTTGAATTGATTTTCTCCTTATATCTCCATCTTTGACTTAGTCCAATATGTGTAGCCATTATCTTCATCTTTGACCAAGTCCACTTTGCTAATGAATGGCAAATTCTCCATCACTTTGACTCAGTCATCGTTTGAGTATTTACAAGCTTGCCACTCCTGCAAACACTTAGCACACACATTCAATCGTTCACACACGTTTGTTATGATCAAACACGAAGTCATCGATCATTGTATCCAATAACACTTTGTATCCAACAATCCTGAGGAGCCTGAGAGGCAGGATCAGAAATACCAGCATCAGATAGCTCTGGAATCGGAGAGATAATAGGAGGAAGAGGCTGGGTGACATCAGCAAGAGGGGCCTGAGCGTCACCCGAAGCAGTAGTATGAGGGATATCCTAAGAGCGCTGAGCAGCAGCCAGCTGAAGATACTACTGGAGGGATGCAGGGAAGGGTATGCAATGATGCTGGAATGATAGGTGGAACAGCTCATAAAGACCAGCTACCTTCTTGTCCAACTCGACAAGAAGGGGATCATGAGTAGGTGCAGTAGAGGATGCAGGGATCGACGAATCACCAAGAGGAGCAGCATACGAAGAAGGGCCAGAAGTAGACTACCTCTTCTTTACTGCAGTCAGCAAAGCCGAAGAAGACTTCGACTTAGCCGATGCATCAAGAAGAGGGCCAAGTGGGACATACTGATTTGGGTTCAATATTGCTTATTTAACCCCCCATTTATCCCTATTTTGTGCTCATGTGATGCTATATTGGTCTCTAGTACATACGTATTTTCTACACATTTATTTATTAGAGAAAACACACTATTTGAGCACAAAACAGCATTTAACGAAGCATTTCTGCACTTTTTATATTTTTCCTAGCAAGGTCTCGATCTCACGATTCCAACGACTATTTATTTGTATTTTTCTGAGATCTGTGCTAATTACTGTGTATTTTTGAATGCAGAATACAATTTAAGTGAAGAAATACGGAAGAAATACGTATAAAATACTCGCGCACGAATCTTGGAGCACGACGTGGCGTGTATCCGTCGTTTCCCGCTCCATCGGACGGCGCTCAGCAAGCGGAGACGCGGCAAAATCTCCACCGTTCGACGTCGATCGAACGGTCCATATTTAGTTCGCTCGACTTCGAAAAGCAGCTCATCTGCGGGCTACGTGGCATTATCAAGACCGCCTATTCCCCATCGGACGGCGAAAATGCGATCCGCATTGAAGGCGTATCGAACGAGCGCAGCAGCCACGCGGCATCCATCCGCGCTCGTGAATGCGATCCGACGGTCAACAATCCTCCCCGCAATTTGAAATGAGAGAATCGAATTCGCGCGATGTGGCGGAACTGAGTCCGTTCATCTCACGATCAACGGTCACGATGAATCCGATTCGGATTCAGAAGCGTAAGCGGAGCGGACGAAGTGAAGCGGATCCGATAAAGGGGACACGTGTCGCGCTCAGAGGCGATCCCGCCTTGATCCAACGGCCCTCGTTTGCTCCGCTTTAGATCAGCGGTCGAGATCTGTTCGGGTGCGGTTTTTGTGCGGGTTTGAACCCGTTAAGCCCAATAAACCCGCAATCTTATTATTTAAGCGTATTCTAGGGTTTTTGGGCGGATAATTGGCGTATTGGAGCACTTAGGAGCCGTATTTTCTTCTGCAAAAATTCTGTAAAATTTCAGAGCCTAGTTTCTAATTTCCAGAGAGTTTTGAAGACTTTTCAGAGAGATTTGGTGATATTCTCTTCAACTTTAGCTTGTATTTGGGTGTTTTAGCTTGTATTTTGCCTCTAAACTTCCGTATTTTGCTATGAAACTTATGAATTTGAATCTGAAAATTGTGTATTTCTGCACCATGAGTAGCTAAATATTTTATGTGCATGGTATGGATTAATTAGGTGATGTGAATCGTATTCTTTGGTTGTGTTATTGCGCTTAATCGTTGTATTTGCTAAAGTTTTAATCGTCGCTCTTAAATCTACTATTTCGTATTCCAAAAGAATTGTTCTAGTAGATGATCACCCCACAAGGGTGAGATTTGATCTCTCCAAAAGAGAGCTTCATACTTCGTATATACTTTTACAACTTTAGCGATATTCTATTAGAATTGATGCGTTAACTCCCAAAAGGATATCTTCCGACGATTCGCTCCCAAAAGGAGGTTTCGTTGTGTTATACTTGATCAACCAAAGCTTACGATTCGCTGATCCTAATGAACCCATGCCATGTACATGCCCTTTTATATCTATTTTTTCACGAATTAGAGTACGTTGTTCGCACGTAACAATTCCATCACCACACACTTTTCTTACCACCTTCACCATCACTATTAAAGTGTTTAGATTTTATTCGTAGTTACTCTATTTGATTTAGACTTGTGGTTTCAACAGATTCTCCTGAGGATTCGACATCTGGACTCCCAGATTTTACTACTTGAACGGACTCTTGCGCTTGAGAGAAGCACCTTTCGGAGCCCACCAAGTTTTTGGCGCCGTTGCCGGGGAGAACGGTTTGTTACTACGGTTTATTTCATTCAGAGGACCTTCGGTGAGATCTTTCCACTTTATTGTATATAATTTTGTTTGCTTTTATATAAAAAAAATATTTGTGCTAGTTTATGTGGCATAGGACTCCTAGGACACATAGGTTGACTCGACGTTTTGATATGGCTAATAATAATATGGATGAAAACTTTAGCAACAATAACGAGAATAATGTGCAACCTGGAGTGCCTAGGACTTTAAAAGATTTACTTCGACCCACTAGGACTAGCACTGCTTCATGCTTTGTTTTACCTGCCGATGCAAATTCTTTCAATTTTAAACCTGGGGTGATCCAACTCTTACCCACCTTTCATGGGTTAGACAAGGAAAATCCGTATCTTCATATTAAAGGATTTGAGGAGGTTTGCTTGACATGCTTTGATGGGAAAACTAGCGAGGACACGATATATCTTAAACTGTTCCCATTTTCATTGAAAGACAAAGCTAAGAATTGGTTGAATGCATTGCCATCTCGTTCTATTACTACATGGATTGATTTGCAGGCTGAATTTCTAAAGAAGTTTTTTCCTATTCACAGGACACAGGGACTGAAGCGGCAGATTATGAACTTTGCCCAGAAAAGCGAGGAAACATTTTACCAGGCATTTGAAAGGTTTAATGAGTTGCTGCTCGCTTGTCTGCACAATGGCTTCGACAAAAGCAGGATTATTGGCTTCTTCTACGATGGACTGCAGCCGCAAATGAAGCAATTTGTAGAGATGATGTGCAATGGAGGATTCTTTGATAAAGAGCCAGACGAAGCTTGGACGTACCTGGAGGATATAGCAGAAAATGCGCAGACATGGGACACCACTTCAGACTACGAGAGAGGAGGCCATTCTGCACCATCCCAGCCTACGCGAGGACTGGTTTATAATTTAAAGCAAGAGGATGCGTTGGAGGCAAAGATGGAGGCCATGATATCAAACAAGCTTCATGCAATGAATTTGAAAGAGGCCAAGGCAATCGAGATAGAGCAGATTTGCGCACTTTGCGACGTTGGTGGCCACGACACTAGTGCTTGTCCTACGCTTCCAGCCTTAAAGAGCATGTTAGGAAATCCTACTGGGGTGAATCAAGTTTCTTCGAACTACCAGAACTTCAATTCCAACAAGGGGTGGCGCAACAATCCAAACTTGAACTGGGGCCCCAATCAGCAGACTCAGCAGCAGTAGGCTCCCCCTCCGTTCCGACAACCTCAATACAACAACAACAACTATCAAGGTGGGAACCAGAGGAGGGACCCTGAGCCAGTGCAACAACAGCAGATGCAACCATTTGGCGATGCGCTTCAGCAGCTTATCCAATTGCAACAAGCCCAGATGCAGCAGCAGCAGGCTCAATTTCAGGCTCAGCAGACTCAGAATCAGCAGATGAGCGAGAGCTTGGCGAGGCTTACAGCGACATTAGAAAAAGGTAAGCTTCCATCTCAGTCGATTCCAAATCCTAATATGGGCTCATCTTCTTCTGCAGGAAATAATATGAAGCCTTGCCAAGCGGTGTCCACTTTGAGGAGTGGAAAAGAGATTCAGAAGCCTGATCCACCGAGCAGACAAGCTGAGCAGGAAGAGGGAATTCAGATCCAAGAAGAGGGAATTAAAGAACAAGAGGAGGTGCAGGAAGAGAGCACGGACGTGGGTGTGAGCAAAAGCGTCATTAAAGAGAAGGAACCCGCAGCATATGTACCTGCAGCACCCTACCCTCATCGGCTACTTCAGAAAAGCAAAGATAAGTATCAAACTGAAATTCGTGAAATTTTTCAGAAGTGTCAGATCAATATTCCATTGCTTGATGCTATTAATCAAATACCTGCCTATGCTAAATTTCTGAAAGATTTGTGCACTGTTAAAAGAAAGTTAAATGTGAGAAAGAAAGCATTCTTGACTGAACAGGTTAGCTCTATTGTGCAACAAAATACACCACCTAAATTTAGAGACCCTGGATCACCCACCATCACTTGCACCATTGGCACTAAGAAAATTGGAAATGCTTTATTGGATTAGGATCTAGTGTCAATATTTTGCCATATCCTATTTTTGTGCAGCTTGGGTTAGGACAGCTAAAGCCTACATCTGTTATATTACAACTAGCTGATAGATCTATTAAAGTTCCTAAGGGATGCGTTGAGGATGTCCTCGTTCAGGTGGACAAATTTTATTACCCCGCGGACTTTATAGTTCTAGACATCCAGGGACCCCAAACTGCCAATGCCACTCCTATCATCCTAGGTAGACCATTCCTAGCTACATGCAATGCTTTAATAAATTGTAGAGATGGTCAACTGAAACTAACTTTTGGCAACATGACTTTGGACTTGAATATTTTTAATACTTGCAAGTTGCCACATGTGGATGATGAGATTGAGAGGGTGCATATGATTGATTCGTTGGTGGATGATTATATTAGTTCTGAATTTTGTGATGATGCTTCTATTGTTGAGACTTTTATTGGTGATTCTGATGACATGTCTTTTGTGCAGGAGAACGTGAAGGAGCTCAATGCAATATGGGAGCCTAGGTTTGAGGCTTTGCCACCTAATGCATCAATTCAAATTTCATCTGAGGTGGAGGATCCAAAGCCAGAGTTGAAGCCACTTCCTGACTACCTTAAGTATGCTTTTCTTGGCGATGAAAACAGCTTCCCTGTGGTAATATCTTCTAAACTTTCTTTAGAGCAGGAAAGCTCATTACTTGATGTGCTGAGGAAACATAGAGGTGCTATTGGTTGGTCCATTGCTGACATTAAAGGTATAAGCCCTATTGTATGCATGCATCACATTTATTTAGAGGATGACGCCAAACCCACTAGAGAAATGCAACGTAGGTTAAATCCAACATTAAAAGAAGTGGTTAAAGGCGAGGTACTAAAATTATTGGATGCAGGCATTATATATCCTATTTCTGACAGCAAGTGGGTTAGCCCTACACAGGTTGTTCCTAAAAAGTCTGGCCTCACCGTGGTTAAAAATGAGAATAATGAGCTTATCCCAGTTAGAGCCACCACAGGTTGGAGGATGTGCATAGACTATAGGAAGTTGAACTCCCGAACTAGAAAAGATCATTTCCCTCTTCCATTTCTTGACCAAATTTTAGAGAGGGTAGCTGGACATGAATATTATTGCTTTCTAGACGGTTATTCAGGTTATTACCAGATTGAGATTGCACCTGAGGACCAGGAAAAGACCACTTTTACCTGTCCCTTTGGTACTTTTGCATTTAAAATAATGCCGTTTGGTTTATGTAATGCTCCAGCTACTTTTCAGCGATGCATGCTCAGTATTTTTGATGATATGGTTGAGAAAATCGTTGAGGTATTTATGGATGATTTTTCAGTATATGGTAGCTCTTTTCATGATTGTTTGGCTAACTTGGCTCTTGTTCTTGACAGGTGCATTGAAAAGAACCTCCTATTGAATTGGGAGAAGTGTCATTTTATGACTACAGAGGGACTTGTCCTAGGTCACCTGGTTTCTAAAGATGGTATACAGGTAGACAGAGCCAAGGTAGCGGTAATTGAGAAGCTACCAAGTCCTAAATGCGTGAAGGACATCAGATCATTTTTGGGACATGCAGGATTTTATAGGCGGTTCATCAAAGATTTTAGCGCTATATCTCGCCCTCTTTGCAACTTACTTACTTTAAATGTGGATTTTATTTGGACACCTGAGTGTCAACTTTCTTTTGAAACTTTAAAGAAGTTGCTGATTTCTGCTCCTATTTTGCAGGTGCCAGACTGGTCCCTACCATTTGAAATAATGTGTGATGCAAGCAATTACGCAGTTGGTGCAGTCTTAGGCCAAAGAAAAGACAAAGTTCCAGTAGTGATTTACTACACCAGCAAGACATTAAATGACGCTCAAAGGAATTATACAACAACAGAGAAGGAGTTGCTGGCAGTAGTCTTTGCGTTGGAAAAATTCAGGAGCTATATTTTAGGATCACCAATTTTGATATATACTGATCACTCTGCTTTAAAATATTTATTATCTAAAAAAGATGCTAAGCCTCGATTGATACGATGGATTTTATTGTTGCAGGAGTTCAATGTCACAATCAAGGACAAGAAAGGCGTGGAGAATCTAGTAGCTGACCATTTATCACGTTTGACAGTAGGCCTTGATTCAGCAGATGTGCCCTTGAAGGACTCCTTTCCCGACGAGCATCTTTTTAGCCTCTCCACCTCTCCATGGTATGCTGATATCGTTAATTATCTGGTAACTGGTAAGACCCCTGACACTTGGTCTCTTCAAGACTTTAAACGGTTCAAGTACGAGGTAAAATATTTCTTCTTTGATGATCCGTACTTATATAAATATTGTAGTGACCAAATTGTTAGGAGATGCATTCCTGATCATGAAATAACCAGTGTGATACAATTTTGCCATGATGGAGTATGTGGTGGACACTTTTCAGCGAACAAAACTGTGGCAAAAATCTCGCAATGTGGCTTTTATTGGCCATCCATGTTTAAAGACACATTTCATTATTGCAAGACTTGTGCTGCATGCCAACAATTAGGGGGTATTACTAAACGTAACATGATGCCTCTGAACCCCATTCTAGAGATTGAAATATTTGATTGTTGGGGCATAGACTTCATGGGACCTTTCCCACCTTCATTTGGATACGCTTATATTTTGGTTTGTATTGATTATGTTTCTAAATGGGTGGAAGCTATTCCTTGCAGGTCGAACGACACTTCCGTTGTGCTTAAGTTCCTTAAAGAGAACATTTTCTCTAGGTTTGGAGTGCCCAAGGCCTTGATCAGTGATGGAGGGTCTCATTTTTGCAACCGCATGTTCGCTACTTTAATGAAGAGGTTTGGGGTCACACATAAAGTTTCTACTCCGTATCACCCCCAAACCAATGGTCAAGCAGAGTTGGCAAATAGAGAGATCAAAGGAATTTTGCAGAAAACGGTGAACCCATCAAGAAAAGATTGGAGTTTGCGCTTACCTGAAGCGTTGTGGGCCTACAGGACGGCCTACAAAACAATTTTGGGGATGTCACCTTACCGCCTTGTATTTGGGAAGTCTTGTCACTTACCTGTTGAGATAGAGCATAGATCTTATTGGGCTATAAAGAAAATGAATTTTGATACTGATGTCTCTTTTTCTTCTCGCAGGTTACAATTGTTGGAGCTGGAGGAGTTAAGGAGAAATGCGTACGACAACGCTAAAATTTCAAAAGAGAGGATGAAATCCGTCCACGACATGATGATCTTGAGGAAGGAGTTCACCCCAGGCCAAAAAGTTCTTCTATACAATTCCAGGCTACACATCTTTCCTGGGAAGCTTCGCTCTAGGTGGTATGGACCTTTCGTCGTCAAAGAAGTTTTCCCACATGGCGCTGTGCTCTTACTAAATGAGAAAGATGGAAGTGAGTTCAAGGTGAATGGCCAACGATTGAAGCATTTTCACGAGCCTTGGACCAAGGAAGCGAGCACCATGGATCTCACAGACCCACCTTCGGGTGGGAACTAATCAGGTGTGTTCTTTCCATGATTCCCTCTTCCTAACATTGAGGACAATGTCTATTTTAAGTTGGGGGGAGGGAAATAACTTTTAGGATTTTTATTTGCTTTTTCTTTTTCTTTTAGAATTTTTATTTTCTTTTTCTTTTTCTTTTAGGTTTTTATTTTTTTCCCTTTTTGCATTGAAAAAAAAAAATTTTTGAGTTAAGAAATATCACCAAAATCTATCTCTACCTAGAAATGACCCTCATGTGATGAAATTTCTCGATATTTATTCACCACCGTACACTCGTGATTTATTTTCTCCACCACTATTATTCAACATTTCAATCTCATTTTACATGAATGTGAGTGCTTGTGGTGAATTTCTTTTTACACATCTCAATGGCAAGATTAATTGACGACTTAATGAATCTTAAAATTATGGATTAGCAAGTGGTATGCTTTCATTGGAACACACCAAAGTTCATGTACCAATAATTCATAAATTAACTGGAGCATTGTTCTTTATCTTGTATTTATTGCCATTTGCATGCTTGGTGTGATTTTGGGTAGAAAAACGTACCACGTCATTTGAAATGATTAGGATACCCATTCTTGTGAACAATTAAAGAATAGGAAGTTATCTTGCCACGTTGTTCACGCACACACAAAAGAAGAAAAAATGAGATAAATGAGAAAAAAAAATGATGAATAAATGAGCTATTAAAGAAATAACTTGGTTGGCTCGAGTAGTACAGTCCGAGGGGCCCTTCTTGGCCTAATGCCCTATTATCGTCTGATTTGGGAGCCATTGACCGGAACCTCAATTATTTGATGGAGCGATCCAAGTTATATACTTTTCTGCGAATGTTGCTTGATGCGCGTTACGCGGAACTATGAAAAAAAAAGAAGTGAAAGAACATATAGAATAAGTGTGCATGATTAGCGAGGCAAGAAAACTTCCAAAGCTTAAAGAAAACGCAAGATGTGGTGTGAGTTCCTATGAATAGAGATTGACGTGTGTATGTCTTGATACCATCCTACTTTTGATACTTGCTTTGCATGAACCATCTACGCTCCAAGTTAAAATATTTGATTGAACGGTGTGGGCCATTGATTTTGTGTACTATGAGCTATGAAGTAATTGATAGTGAATTTGAGTCTATTTTATAACCATTTGAGATGCTTGACTTTCATTTTTGAAAACCCACAAGTACCATTACTTGATGAGTTTGAAATATTGATATTAGTGTTTGGTTATCTTTTTTGTCGTCGTAGTATGGTGGTGAATGATTTGAGATCTGATAAGGTGATCTAGGCGTATTTTTAATCGCTCTTTTTGCTAGAGACTAGCAAAACGCTAGTTGGGGGGTGTGATTTGGGTTCAATATTGCTTATTTAACCCCCCATTTATCCCTATTTTGTGCTCATGTGATGCTATATTGGTCTCTAGTACATACGTATTTTCTACACATTTATTTATTAGAGAAAACACACTATTTGAGCACAAAACAGTATTTAACGAAGCATTTCTGCACTTTTTATATTTTTCCTAGCAAGGTCTCGATCTCACGATTCCAACGACTATTTATTTGTATTTTTTTGAGATCTGTGCTAATTACTGTGTATTTTTGAATGCAGAATACAATTTAAGTGAAGAAATACGGAAGAAATACGTATAAAATACTCGCGCACGAATCTTGGAGCGCGACGTGGCGTGTATCCGTCGTTTCCCGCTCCATCGGACGGCGCTCAGCAAGCGGAGACGCGGCAAAATCTCCACCGTTCGACGTCGATCGAACGGTCCATATTTAGTCCGCTCGACTTCGAAAAGCAGCTCATCTGCGGGCTACGTGGCATTATCAAGACCGCCTATTCCCCATCGGACGGCGAAAATGCGATCCGCATCGAAGGCGTATCGAACGAGCGCAGCAGCCACGCGGCATCCATCCGCGCTCGTGAATGCGATCCGACGGTCAACAATCCTCCCCGCAATTTGAAATGAGAGAATCGAATTCGCGCGACGTGGCGGAACTGAGTCCGTTCATCTCACGATCAACGGTCACGATGAATCCGATTCGGATTCAGAAGCGTAAGCGGAGCGGACGAAGTGAAGCGGATCCGATAAAGGGGACACGTGTCGCGCTCAGAGGCGATCCCGCCTTGATCCAACGGCCCTCGTTTGCTCCGCTTTAGATCAGCGGTCGAGATTTGTTCGGGTGCGGTTTTTGTGCGGGTTTGAACCCGTTAAGCCCAATAAACCCGCAATCTTATTATTTAAGCGTATTCTAGGGTTTTTGGGCGGATAATTGGCGTATTGGAGTACTTAGGAGCCGTATTTTCTTCTGCAAAAATTCTGTAAAATTTCAGAGCCTAGTTTCTAATTTCCAGAGAGTTTTGAAGACTTTTCAAAGAGATTTGGTGATATTCTCTTCAACTTTAGCTTGTATTTAGGTGTTTTAGCTTGTATTTTGCCTCTAAACTTCCGTATTTTGCTATGAAACTTATGAATTTGAATCTGAAAATTGTGTATTTCTGCACCATGAGTAGCTAAATATTTTATGTGCATGGTATGGATTAATTAGGTGATGTGAATCGTATTCTTTGGTTGTGTTATTGCGCTTAATCGTTGTATTTGCTAAAGTTTTAATCGTCGCTCTTAAATCTACTATTTCGTATTCCAAAAGAATTGTTCTAGTAGATGATCACCCCACAAGGGTGAGATTTGATCTCTCCAAAAGAGAGCTTCATACTTCGTATATACTTTTACAACTTTAGCGATATTCTATTAGAATTGATGCGTTAACTCCCAAAAGGATATCTTCCGACGATTCGCTCCCAAAAGGAGGTTTCGTTGTGTTATACTTGATCAACCAAAGCTTACGATTCGCTGATCCTAATGAACCCATGCCATGTACATGCCCTTTTATATCTATTTTTTCACGAATTAGAGTTCGTTGTTCGCACGTAACAATTCCATCACCACACACTTTTCTTACCACCTTCACCATCACTATTAAAGTGTTTAGATTTTATTCGTAGTTACTCTATTTGATTTAGACTTGTGGTTTCAACAGATTCTCCCGAGGATTCGACATCTGGACTCCCAGATTTTACTACTTGAACGGACTCTTGCGCTTGAGAGAAGCACCTTTCGGAGCCCACCACATACTCATAAGCAGAAAGATCAATGCCAAAATGGCAAAAGACATGAGTAAGGATATAGCCATAAGGAGTATGTGAAGTGGTGGAGGTGATCTCGATATGGTCCATGCTGTCAAGTAAGACCCCTGCCCAGTTCACCTCCATCCATGAGAATATCGGATACATGCATTTGAGTATCTCATGGGTTGGCAGGTCAGAAGATCTGTATTTAGGCAGGATGTTGGACTTGACTGCATTGTGGACAACCTAACATCTAGGAGTGAAGATGGAGGATCTGACTCCAATAGTGAGGAATGAGGAACCTCACGAAACATGTCCCGAATGATGACTTGATCTAAATCAGTAGTAGAAGAGATGGAAATGTCAGCTGGTAAGGATCCGGTGGAGGGAATCCTAAGAATAGTCCATAAAGGCTTGGGGTCAAGCTTAATCGGGGTCCATTGAACAACGGTGTCTAAAATCCCCGACTTGGTATACTCACCGCGAATGCGATTAGCATAGAATAATTTAACGAACATGGGGTATAGTCTAGGAGAATCAACATGGGAATACCGAAAGAGATCGACCAATTTGGTCGCAGTCAAGAGCTGGGAAAGATTCTCGATAGTAAAGGTTGGATACGAGATGAAATGCTCCTTGAGGAGATTGACGTTGAACATCAAATTATATTTCTCCAAACACATGTCGTTACGATACGTGGAGACATGTGAAGTAGGATCAGAAGGTTGTGAAGTCCTAGGAGGCTTTTGGCCTTGGGTTTCAGCTTCGGGGTTAGCATGGGTTTCAAAAGCATGAGGCTCAACATAGGGTTCATCCTCATAGGGACTGGAGGTCAAAGCTTGGCGCTCAGAGGTCTGAATGTCATCAATGTGAATATCAGAGGGACGAGATTGTCTGCGCCTACGCTTGAGGGGAATCTCCTCACTAGACAAAGACATGGCATACTCAGATTTATCACGATCAGAAAGACCCATGAATTCGAAAGCAGGCTCAGGAAACTTGGTGTGGGCTTTGTAGGGGCCTTTCTTTGAAGGGGCAGCCTTAGGTTTAGGGTTTCGAGGCTACCTTACAGTAGGGGATTTTCCCTTGGAGGATGATGCTAGTTTGGGTGCCATGGAAACAAAATTGATAGAATATGAAAAACCTAGGGCTCGAATCGAAATGAAAGAGGGAGAGTTATACCAATGCAATGAAGATGAAGGTTGACACAAGGAGGAGCACAACAGAAGTGATCGATGGCTGTGAGGTGGCTGAGTCGATGGAGAGGAGAGAGCACGATCGACGGAGGAGGAAGGGACTCTGGGTTTTGAATCGCATGAGAGAGACAAAGAAGCCCAAATCACCGGTTATATGGAAAAGATGGAGTGATCTGGGCCGTTGGATCAAAAATAACGGCTCAGATCGTGGGCTACAAACTGCCAAACTCGACGGACAGGCGACTGATGAACATCGTGTAGTTGCTTGTCAAGCCCTAATAAAAATGACTCAGAAAGCAGACAGGCGCATGTAGAAGAAAATACAGTCGCCTGGATTTGGACAGGCGCATGTGAAATGACTTACATATGCCTGTTGCACAGTAAAATTTTGAAGAAATTTTGAGCCATTTCTCGGGAAAAATAGTGACAATAGGGCATGCACCTAATGACCAAAATACAGTCGCCTGTCAGATGACCGGGCGCATATAAAATCACCACCAGTCACCTGTCATGAATAAGAGTTATGAAGACTAAAAACTGGAGATTGGGCAATCAACTGTAGAAGAAATAGTAGTCAACTGTCCTGGTTCTAAAATCCAGAATTGAGTTAGAATCAAGGATTTGAGACTTCTCACCCTTAGACCTATACTCTAATCACTCTAATAATATAAAATAGCCATCATAAGAATATATATTAATACACGTATCAAGCATATTAATCTAATCATCAAATCATCAAAAAATCTCCAATAAATCTTGTTTCAGAGTGTTTTCTCACTACAAAAGCGTTGACCGTGGACACCCGGTCAACGTGGTCAAGGGATCCGCTTGGGTCCCTTGGGTGCGTCGAATCGATGCGGTCGAGGCGCGAGTCGGAGCTGCAGACGGCATGGAGCGCGTCGTCTGGGCCGAATCGGGGTCCTCGGTCGTCGGTAGGGCGAGGGGAAGCCTCGGCCCGGGTTGAGACGCTCGGCCTCGGTCGGACTTGCTCGGCCTCGGCGGTCGGACGACGAGGGGTAGCCTTGATCGTCCAGCTGGTTACGTGATCGGCGAGGGGCGGAGGGGAAGCCTCGGCCTGTGGATCGGATGTCCTCCTGCGCAGACGAGAACGCTCGTCAGGGGGCCGGACCTTGGTTCCGGCCAAATCCCCTCCGATGCCTAAGTCAGACGGTGATCTGAGAGAGGAGGCCCGGCGGAGACGGTTCGACTCGAGAGGAGATCTGAACGGCGTCTCACGGCGCGAGCGGGGGAGGAAGGAGATGAAATGGGGGAACAAGGTCGTTGATGGAGTACCTTAGGTTTTAGATACCTGAGATGCGGTCCTTTGTCCTGTCGTCCTCCTAGCCCTTTTATAGAGCTCCCGGCGTGATTGCCCCCGGCCCACGTCGCTCATCCGCCCTCAATCGCGCCCCCTCGACCCGCCCCTCCATCGCCGCTCCCTGCGCCATGCCAGCACCTCCCCATTGCCGCCATTTAGTGGTCGCGGAACCGGGGGAGCGGTTATCGCAGGAGTGGGCGAGTGACCAGCGTGTTACCGGGGGCCGGGTCGACATTCGGGGGGGTCCCTTATAGGGCCTTATCGAGTGGGCCTGAGCGCGTAGATGGGCTTCGGAGCCGGCAGTCGGGCTTCTGGGCTCGTGTCTTTCGGGTCTCGGTCGAATAGGCGTAACAATTGCCCCCATCGGTCGGGTTGATCGGCTTCGGCCGGTTCGGCTCGGCCGATGTGACTTCTGCCGACTTTGACAGGCTCGTCAGTTGATGCTGACTCATTTATTAGTCGTCATCATGAGTTGGTTCGTTCGATACTTTTAAGGCATGGGCTCCGAAGCGCCGTAGGTCCTCTGATGCTGCCACGTGTAGCTGCAAGCTTATCCCCACCGTTCGCGGGGTCGTCTTAAGTTGGGAAGCTGAGGGGTTCGTGAGCCGCCATCGGTGGGGTCGATCGGCCTTGGCTAGCTCGGTTCGACCGCTGTGCCTCCTGGGGTTCCGAGTGGCGCTTCAGTCGAGGCGTGGTCATAAATGTAGGTCATGATGAGGCGGATCGATTGGACTTCCTTTGGCGCCGATTTCGAAACGCCGCCGGTTCTTCGAGGCCTGCCACGCGCTCTTGTCAGGCGCTTCGAATTCGCCCCTGCGCCCGGTATATAAATCCCCAGCTGCGTTGATCTCCACTTTTCTCTTGCTCTTCCATTGTTCTAGGCTTTCCACAACTCGGAGTTTCCCGTCGCCTTCGCTTCCTTGTCTCCTCCGAACTAGTTAAAAGGTAATTCCTCTCTTGCTTTCGTATTATGGCTGCTCTTAGGATAGGCGGCTCTGGCCAAGGGGCGAGGGATTCTCTGGAGTCCAGGCGGCGCGGGCCCCGGCTAGTGGGATCAGGTTCCTCCACTGGGAGTCGTCCCCTCCGAGATAAGGGGAAGGGGAAGCTCTTCCCAGACTTCGCCTGTGATGACGTGGCGTCGGCTGCCGTGCGGCTTAACGTGCCCCTGGTTGTCCTCCGAATGCCGTCGGGGACCCCTCCTTCAGTGGCCACGGAGATCCGGGAAAGGTATCTCTGCTTCCCGTACGATGTCCGCGTTCCATTCGCCGACGAGCGGATTTGCCTTCCGAGGAGCAATGAGGTCGGCGTCTACGTCGAGATGTTTCGCCTGGGTCTTCGTTTCCCGCTCAATCCCTTCCTCATCCAGGTCATGGAATATCTCATGGTGCCCCTTTGCCAGTTCACCCCTTGTTCGATTGCGGTACTGACGGGCTTCGCGACGCTCTGATGTACCCGCGGTCTGGAGCCGTCTCTCCCCCTTCTCTTCCACTTTTATCAGATCCAGACGGTCGGCCCGGGGTCATGGCTACAACTCCGAGCTCGCTCGAGGAGGGAGTGCCTGATCGGGCTGCCCCGCTGGTCGGGGGATTGGAGTTCGGATTATGTCTTTGTGATCTTCCTGGAGGATGCCCAGATTTTGACAAGTTGGGGCGGGTCTGTCCAGCCTCGTCCACCGCTAGCCCTCTCTGACGTTGATCAGGCAGCCGCCGCGCTGCTGTCGACCCTCCCCTTGGAATCGAAGTCCATCTGGTCCTTGTTGGACGACCTACTCCTGAAGGCCGTCTTGTGGTCTCCGGGTAGGTCGCTTTTTCAGTCTTGAATTGCCCTGTGACTCATCCTGATTTTGGTTTCCCTTGCAGGGATGGCTGGCCGCGAGTTCGTCCGTGACGTCGATGAGGTGATCCGTCGTGGAGCCGCTCGGAGCCGAGGCGGTACCTCCGGAAGGGCGCCCCGACGGACCGTTGAGGAGGAGGTGCGCCGAGCTAAGCCCTCCGTGGGCAAGGTGGTGGCCGTGCCTCCCGCCTCTTCTTCTGGCGATCTCCTCCCCGGGGCGTCGTAAGGGCCGGACCTGCCCCGTCAGCCCAAGGGGCAGGGGATGATGACGGGTCCGGTGTGGTCCCTCCTGCCCTTGGCGCGCCCCCTCCCGTCCTCGAGAGTGGAGATGGGGCAAGGCGGAAGCGCTCCCCTTCGTCGCTCGTGGAGCCTCACGGAGGGAAGAAGAGGAGGGAGGATGCGGAACCCTCCAGCCCGGCGTGTTCCGTGCTTCCTGCGGCTACCACCGGGGATCTTCCGGTGGCTCTGACAACCACCCCCGTCGCCACGTCCATGCTTCCGTCGCCGTGAATCGGAACCCTGTTGGCGAGCCATATGGCTTCCCTCGATGTCGTTCCCGGGAGTTCGGTGTTTGTCGATCGAGCCTTGGCCCAGCAGGTTGCTGAGGTCTCCGTCCTCCCCCGGGACCGCAGTCTCCTCGAGAAGATCCCTGCCGACAAGATGTCGGATTCCTTGATCTGGATCCTTCAGCAGGTTCGGCTATCTTGCTGTCCTTTCCTTCCCTTTATTCTCTTCTTAGCCCCTGTCTCGTCTTCCAGGGTTCAGCGCTCGCCGTGGAGTTGCAGTGCCGAGCCGTCCGCTTGAGGGAGCTGGAGGAGTCCTCCATGAGGGCCCACGAGCGGGCCGGGGCGGCGGAGGTGGCTATGACGGAGGCCCAGATGGAGTCTCGGCATCTCAAGCTCCGTGTGGCCGAGTTGGAGGGACGAGTGGGTGACCTCCAGGGAAAGTTGGAGGACGCTCGGCAGTCGGCTGAGGAAGCGGCAGAGTCGTTCCGCCTGGAGAGGGAGGAGCTTCAGAGGGAACTGTCGGATCGGCGCCAGGTGACGTGGCTTGCAGAGGAGGTGGAGAGGGGCGTCGTCGAGACCCTGGGGAAGAGGATCTTCGAGGTTCTCAGGGAGGCCTTCGGTGCGTATGAAGACCTCATCGCCCCCCGGATCGTCGAAGTCGTCCAGTCTTCCTTCCGGGAATGTGCGGAGCGCGTTCGGCAAGCCCCTCTGCCGGTCGATCCTCCTCGCTCCGAGTAGGGGGAGGCGCCCGAGGATGCGTCCTCTCGAGCCCGGGTCCCATAGGTCGTCCCTCCTGGCCGGTTATCCTCAAATTTTTTAGCATCCGCTTCGCTTTGGGCCAGTCTACTTGAAATGGATCCCTGACCCCGCTTTCTCCTTCGGCCTCGCCACCGACTCCCTGCTTCAGAGCCAACAATTGCTGGTTGCATGGATGTTTGCTTAGGCCAGCAACTTTTGGGTTCTTGGTCGACAAGTTTTGCTTCGCCGGTGTTGCCCTAGTTTCTGTAGGTGACGAGCTTTGTCGTTCGTTGAGAGCGGATGATTTGTAGAGAGGCTTCTTCACTTTGATTTCCTGTAAATAAGACACACTATTATAAACGAAATTTGACTTACTTGGACTTCTCGAGTATTTTGCTTTGTTGCTTCGTCCTCGGCCTAGGATCGGCTGACGCCCGAGCTGGCAGGGGGAGTTGTCTTCAAGTTTAGAGCGATGGAGTCGGTCGGCGAGGGCGAAGCTCCTCGGCTTAGGACCGGTTGGCGTCCGCGCTGGCTGGGGGAATTGCCCCCAGACTTATGAGCGCAAGAGTCGGTCGGCGAGAGCAAAATTCCTCGACTTAGGACCGATCGGCGCCCGCGCTGGCCGGGGGAATTGCCCCCAGACTTACGTGCGCGGGAGTTGGTCGGCGAGGGCAAAGCTCCTCGGCTTAGGACCGATCGGCGTCCGCGCTGGCTGGGGGAATTTCCCCCAGACTTACGTGCGCGGGAGTCGATCGGCGAGGGCAAAGCTCCTCGGCTTAGGACCAGTCGGCGTCCGCGCTGGCTGGGGGAGTTGCCCCCAGACTTACGAGTGCAAGGGTCGGTCGGCGAGGGCAAAGCTCCTCGGCTTAGGACCGATCGGCGAGGGCGAAGGACCGGCTCGGTCTGACCCCCTCCCCCTCCGGTAAAGCGGAGGTCTTCCTTCTTATGCACCCTCAGTGAAATGTCGAAGATTAAGAAAAGACAAAAGGGAATGCGATTGTACTCTTAAGAGTCCTGTCGGACTAGTACATTTGGAGGAAAGAAAAAAGGAAATGAAGCTAGACAGAGGGATGCAAACCTAGATGATCCCCTCGGACTAGGCTGTGACTGGGGGGAGAGACCTCGCCAGCTCACTCTATGATGCGGAGGGGTCCTTGGACGGTGTTGATCTTCTACCCCTTGTCCGGCTGCATGGAGGTCCCCTCTCCATGGGCTGGCTCGTCGGTTAAGCTCCTGGCGTGTCCCCGGCTCATCAGCTTCTCGATGTCCTTCTTTAAGTGCCAGCAGTCTTCAGTGTCGTGGCCATCGTCCTTGTGGTACTTGCCGTATTTCTCCCTATTCTTCCCACCTCTTTTTGCCCTCGGTGGGGGGCGATCGGCGCGCTCTTCCTTCTGAACTTGAGAGAGGATGGCGTCTGGGGTGGCGTCTCTCGTACCTTCTCCGTGCTGCCTGTTTCTCGGCCTCTTCTCGGTCCGGTATCCTTCGGGGCTGCCTCGTCCGCTGTCGCCACGCTTGGTCCCTCGAGTGGCTTTTCCTGCATCAACGGCCAAGGCCTCCTCGGTCAACATGAAGCGCTCGGCCCTCGCCATGATCCCGGGGAGGTCCTTTGGGGGATCGTTGTGCAGAGACTTCTTAAGGCCTCTGTGGCGCAGCCCTTTCTTAAGGGCCGTTTGGACCACAAGGTCGGGAGGGCTGTTCACGTTTAGCCTCTCCGCGTTGAAGCGGCGCATGAACTGCCGGAGCGGCTCGGCTGGGCCCTGCACTATGTTGAACAGATGTTCAGCATCAGGCTTGATCTGCCTCCCCGCCATGAACTGTTTACAGAACAGCTGGGTGAGTTCCTCGAAGCTGTCGATGGAGCGGCTGGGCAGGCTGCGGTACCAGGTCCTCACCGCTCCCCTGAGAGTAGAATAGAAGCCTCGACAGAGCAGGTCATCGTCAGCTCCTTGGAAGGACATGTCCCCCTCGTAATCCATCACGTGGTTCCCCGGGTCCCCTATCCCGTCGTACTTCCCCAGCGTCGGGATCTTGAATCGAGAGGGGACCCGCGCATCGGTTATCCTCCGTGAAAGGGGCACCGGTCCCCGTGGATGCCTCCGGGGGTTCGACACCCATCTGCCTCCGATCCGTTCGGTGGTGGAGGGGGCACCAGCGCCGGCGGGGCTGGCTCCGCAGCCCTCGCCACACTGGGGGTCGGGCTGACCCGGCGTTCCCGGCTCCTCCGGTGGGAGCTCCCGCTCCGCCGCGATCGGTCTCTCGAGTGGTGTCGATTGCCCCTCCTGCGGTGGGGTGACCGTGGTCGACGAGATGACGCGGTCACCGATTCGTCCCTCGTGCCTTCAGTTTCTCTTCGGCTCCTTTCACGACGAGGGGAGGAGGCGCGTGATCTCGCCTGGCGGGAGCTAGACAACGTGAACCGACGCTCCGCGTTCGGTCCTTGGTTCCCGTGGTCGTCGACCACAGCGGATCGTAAGAGCGGGGGACCCCCTGCCCAACGATGGTCGTCGCCCAATGCGCCTCCGTTAGCCGGCGCGGTGCTGACGAGCTACTGGACCGCCACGACCAGCGTCTGGATGTTCGCGTTGGTCTCCTGGGCCAGGGCACGGAGTTGTCCCTGTGTGGCCAATTCCGACCCGCCAATCTCTTCAGTTGTGGGGGCGGGGTGATTGTTGACGGGCGTGCCTTCGAGGTTGCCGTTGGTTGCCCCATTCCCCTCCTCCGGGATGGGGGGCATGCGCTTCCTTCCGTTGCTGGCTCGTGCCATTGCGGGTGTGGTTTGCTTCTTCGTGGGATAATTCGTAGTTCCCACAGACGGCGCCAGATGTTTCAGAGTGTTTTCTCACTACAAAAGCGTTGACCGTGGACACCCGGTCAACGTGGTCAAGGGATCCGCTTGGGTCCCTTAGGTGCGTCGAATCGATGCGGTCGAGGCACGAGTCGGAGCTGCAGACGGCGTGGAGCGCGTCGGCTGTGCCGAATCGGGGTCCTCAGTCGTCGGTAGGGCGAGGGGAAGCCTCGGCCTGGGTTGAGACGCTCGGCCTCGGTCGGACTTGCTCGGCCTCGGCAGTCGGACGACGAGGGGTAGCCTCGATCGTCCAGCTGGTTACGTGATCGGCGAGGGGCGGAGGGGAAGCCTCGGCCCGTGGATCGGATGTCCTCCTGCGCAGACGAGAACGCTCGTCAGGGGGCCGGACCTTGGTTCCGGCCAAATCCCCTCCGATGCCTAAGTCAGACGGTGATCTGAGAGAGGAGGCCCGGCGGAGACGGTTCGACTCGAGAGGAGATCTGAACGGCGTCTCACGGCGCGAGCGGGGGAGGAAGGAGATGAAATGGGGGAACAAGGTCGTTGATGGAGTACCGTAGGTTTTAGATACCTGAGATGCGGTCCTTTGTCCTGTCGTCCTCCTAGCCCTTTTATAGAGCTCCCGGCGTGATTGCCCCCGGCCCACGTCGCTCATCTGCCCTCAATCACGCCCCCTCGATCCTCCCCTCCGTCGCCGCTCCCTGCGCCATGCCAGCACCTCCCCATTACCGCCATTTAGTGGTCGCGGAACCGGGGGAGCGGTTATCGCAGGAGTGGGCGAGTGACCAGCGTGTTACCGGGGCCGGGTCGACATTCGGGGGGTCCCTTATAGGGCCTTATCGAGTGGGCATGAGCGCGTAGATGGGCTTCGGGGCCGGCAGTCGGGCTTCTGGGCTCGTGTCTTTCGGGTCTCGGTCGAATAGGCGTAACAAATCTCATTGAAAACAAATGTGAAAATATAACATGTTCAACATGAGATATGGAAATGATCATATGAGTTCAAAGCAAGTTATAACATATGAACATGAGCTCCTAAATTTCAGATTCACCCATAATCCCTAATTCTCCACACAACCTCACAAATGAGTCTTCTTTTAGAGGTTTAGTGAAGATGTCAGCGATTTGTTTTTGGGTTTCAATGTACTATAAGATGATGTCCTTCTTAGCTACATGATGATTAATGAATTGGTGTCTCATATCTATATATTTGGTACGGGAGTGGTGTACCAGATTTTTGGATAGACAAATAGCACTTTGATTATCAACCATGATATGGCAAGTATCACAATTGACACCATAGTCTTTGACAGTGTGTCTCATCCAAATAACTTGTGCACATGCAAAACCCATGTCAATATATTCCACTTCAGTCGTGGACAATGATACAAATTTTTGCTTCTTGGAAAACCAAGAGACAAGGGAATTTCCTAGAAAATGGCACGTGCCACTAGTACTTTTCCTTTCAGATTTGCATCCAGCAAAATCAGCATCATTATATGAGACTAGCTTATATGTGCTAGATTTAGGGTAAAGTAACCCATAATCTAGTGTTTGATTGAGGTAACGGAAAATTTGTTTAACTGCAATCAAGTGTGATTTCTTATGTCTAGCTTGAGATCTAGCACAAAGACATACTGAAAACATGATATCGGGGCTACTAGCAGTTAAATAAAGTAAGCTACCGATCATACCTCGATATAGACGAATGTCTACATCTTTCCTGTTTTCATCCTTGTGTAGATGGGTGGTCGTACTCATGGGAGTCTTTTTGCTTGAAGACGATTCCATCCCGAATCGATTGTTAAGCTCCCCTGTGTACTTGGTTTGATGAAAATCATATCCTTCATTTGTCGAATTTGTTGACCTAGCAAGTAGTTGAGCACACCCATGTGGCTCATCTCAAATTCTTCCTTTATAGATTTAGAAAATTCTTGGCAAAGGTCAAAGTTAGTAGAACCAGAGATAATATCGTCTACATAAACTTGAATAAGGATGATGTCATTTTCATAATCTTTAATGAAAAGAGTAGAGTCAACTTCACCCATTTTAAAACCTAAATTCAAAAGAAAGGGTTTTGAGTCGCTCATACCAAGCTCTAGGAGCTTGTCTCAACCCATATAACGCTTTCTTAAGTTTGAAAACATGATTAGGAAATTTTTCATGTATAAAACCGGGTGGTTGAGAAACATAAACTTCTTCATTAACTATGTCATTTAAAAATACACTTTTAACATCCATTTGAAATAATTTAAAATTCTTATGAGATGCTGACGTGCGTTTATGTTTCATATATTTGCGTACGTTTTCTTCCGTGTTTTTCCGTATTTTACCGCCGTCTTATATTCGTTTTCTCGTGTTTTCTTGTTTTCTTTCACTTTTCCGTGTTTTCCGTATTTTGCAGGACTTTACTGGCATAGGGGACATAAAACGATGATATCGCGAGTCCCCGGAGCAACGGGAGGAGTCACGCGTGATCCTGGGGGTCAAACGACGATGATATCATCTTTCAGCCCCTCACCCGATCGGTTGGTCATCTTCAACCGATCGGGTGATGCACGCGTGCACCACCCAGACGCAGCTTGAAGCTCACAAGAAGTCACCCGGTCAGTTCGCAGGCCGGTTCAAAAGCCCAAAGTCTCTGGATTTTTATTGTGATTGCCAACCGATCGGGTGACCTTCACCCGATCGGTTCATCTGTAGCCGAATCTCCAGAGCCAAGACACGGTCAGCTCAACCGGCCTCCTCACCTGACAGCACCAAGATCCAACCGGTCACATTCATATGTCAAATGACCGGGTGAAGATGACCGGGTGAAGTCCAGCATTGCGCTGTAAATGAGTGAAGTAGATCACCTGATCCGTTGACTTGTCAACCGATCGGGTGATATCATTTTCTATATATAGAACTCCTAGGTTTTCCAGAAACGAGAGTTGGTTATTTTTTACTGTTTTCTTCACTTTGTGACGACTGTAATTTCCCAGTTTTTGTAAGTTTTCAGATCTTTGTCAAACTTTAGTATTATCTTAATTGCTTTACTACCATTGCATTTCTATTGTCTGATCATGATTTTTACGGTCGATTTCTGTTTAGATCGCTTTTTACTAAATATGTGTGAGTAGTTCCCAAATCTGGGATTTTGGCAGAAACCCCTTCGTGGGCTCTTCCCGATGCGTCCATAGGTCTAGGAAATCGATAGGGATTAGGAATCTAACGGTTACGCGGGGTGTTTTATTGTCATCGGCGGAAAAAAGACCGCCTTTGACCGTTGGGCCAAGGGGGAATAAACTTGGCGGTTGACTCCCTAGCCATAGCTCACGCCCTTAGCGTAGACGTCGAATCCTAGCGCGCGGGAGCGGCAGGATGAGACGTTGGGAGTTATCGTTGCGAGCTTAGTGCTCCCAGAGTCGATCAGTGTTAATGGACACGGGAGTGCCCACTGATCGAACCCGAAAAGTTCGTCGTATCATCCTGGGCACCGACCGGAATATCGGGCCCATAGGATGCTGGTACCACTCTTAGAGGCAACGTCTCACCATTAGACCCTAATTCCGATCGTTATCCTATCCGTAGGCCGTATCGGCGAGAGTCGCTCGATAGGGTGGAAACCAAAGTCCCGGGTTTTTCCTTTATATTGTTTATCCCTTGCATTCCATTTACTATGACAACCATCTTCCGATCCGGGCTAGCTCGCCCATGGCGTGAATTTGATCCTCCTTGACACAAGCACATCCACGCCTCACTGAGTTCGACCCCCAAGCCACACTACAACACAGTGCGCTTGCGGTTACAAATATTTAAATCTCACACCCCAATCGTATTATTGCACACATATAGCACGCATAAGCGGGGGACGTCAAGCTTTATGGCGCCGTTGCCGGGGAGGCAACGTGCTTGTTATTTCAGGATTTCATGAACCCTTGTGTCTAGCTCTCATCCCTACCTCGCGATAATTTTCGCACTCTACACTTTTTAATTTCACTTGTACATATTGTAAATAGTAATTGTATAGAACTGATTGACTGAGTCGCCGTGCTGCTGTCGCTACATTCGCCTCCCGTTTATGCAACCCGTGCTTTTGACGTGTTTGCTATTTGTGCAGTTCTCTCTCTCTCCATTCTTATAGGTTCTCTGCCCCACGACGAGGATGTTGCATGCAGTTTCGGGAGATATCTGGGATCACTCGCACCACATCCGCTGTTTGGCACGAAGCTTGGCAGAATCCCTAAATACTTCGAACATACTATCCCTTCTGGCTGCCGCTGTGGAAAATCAGAGGAGGTATCATGATATGCAACAGCACCTTGCCACGACAACTCTCTTTCCTCATGATGAAGTGGCGTATGTCGACATTCCTGGTTCCGAGTTTAGTGAGGGAGAATTGTTCGCGGAGTTTTGTCAGGAGAATCATCAGGCTGAGTCGGTCGGTTACGTTGGGCAGGAACCGATTTATTCCTTGCAGACTTCTATCGAGCATCCCAGATCTTTGGACAATGAGGAAGCTAGAAGCAATTGTGGGGAACCATCGACTGTTGAAACCTGTTTTCACTTAGAAGCCTTCTTCCCGGATAATTATTATGACCTTGAAAGAGACCCAATGCCTTCCTTGGTCATTCCCACAATACCTTGCGAGACTTTGCCATGCGGAACCACGACAGGGAGTGAGGTTCCGGATGCTGGCTTTCAAGAAATCCACGAAGAACTCCTTTTGCTTGAGGATGCTCAGCTTGAGAAGTATGCGTAGGGGCCTCACGAAGTTGAGATGAAAGAGTAACCCCCGGGGCTAAAGTATGAATATTTGGGGACGGGCTTGACCTTGCCGGTCATAGTGAACTCCTCGCTGCCTGAAGACCAGATGACCAAACTTTTTAGTGTTTTAAAAAGGTTTAAAGGAGTTTTCAGATATGCAATTGAAGATTTAAAAGGGGTTAGCTTAGGCCTCTGCTCATACAGAATACTGCTTGAAGATGAGCAAGCCACCTCAATTTAGCAGCAACGGAGGCTAAATCCCATAATGATGGAAGTTGTGAAAAAGGAGATTGTTAGGCTTCTACACGCCGGTATCATATACCATATCTCTGATAGTCGCTGGGTTAGCCCGGTGCACGTCGTACCCAAGAAAGGAGGAATAACGGTGGTTCGCAACGAGAAGAACGAGCTAATACCTACGAGGACCGTCACGGGGTACATGATGTGCATTGACTATAGAAAGCTGAACAAGGCTACGAGGAAGGATCACTACCCTCTCGCCTTCATTGATCAGATGCTCGAGAGGCCGGTGAAGCACAACTATTTCTGTTTCATGGACGGGTACTCTGGATTCCTTCAAATCCTCATTCATAACGATGACCAGGAGAAGACGACTTTCACTTGCCCATTTGGGACATATGCGTATAGAAGAATGCCATTTGGACTTTGTAACGCCCCTGCTACATTCCAAAGACTCATGTCCGCTATCTTCTCCGACTACTCCCAGGACATCATGGAGGTTTTTATGGACGATTTTTCCGTCTATGGAACTAAGTTTGACTCGTGCCTCAGCAATCTAACTAAAGTCCTGGAGAGATGTCAAGAAAAGGGATTAGTCCTGAACTGGGAGAAATGCCACTTCATGGTCCAAGAAGGGGTTGTGCTGGGTTACGTCATCTCTTCGAGGGGAATCAAGGTTGATAAGGCTAAAGTTGAGGTGATTGAAAAGCTTCTGCCACCGCTCAATCTTCGAGTAGTCTGTGGTTTTTTTAGGACATGCGGAATTTTATCGCCGCTTCATAAAAGACTTCTCGAAGATTTCCAGGCCGCTGACCCAACTCCTCGTGAAGGACGCGCCTTTTGTCTTCAGCGAGGAGTGTATGGAAGCCTTTCGCACCCTGAAGCAAGCTTTGATTTCCGTGCCCATAATACAGCCACTGGACTGGAATCTACCCTTCGAGCTAATGTGTGACGCTAGTGATTATGCGGTTGGTGCCGTCTTGGGGCAGAGGAAAGATAAGAATCTGCATGTCATATATTATACGAGCAAGACCCTTGACACCGCCCAAAGAAATTATACTACCACGGAAAAAGAATTGCTAGCTGTCATCTACGATATGGACAAGTTCCGGCAATATCTCGTGGGTGCTAAGGTGATCGTGCACACAGATCACGCGGCTCTCAAATACCTATTGAGCAAGAAGGAAGCTAAGCCGCGGCTCATTAGATGGATTCTCCTCCTCCAGGAATTCGACCTGGAAATCAGAGACAAGAAGGGGGGCGGAGAATGTAGTTGCCGATCACCTGTCCAGAATGTCTACCCTCGACTTAAACGCTACTCCGATCGATGATTCGCTCCCTGATGAGCATCTTTTCTCCGTCTCTTCTGCCTGGACCCCTTGGTATGCCGACATCGCTAATTATCTGGCTTGTGCCATCGTCCCCCACAATATGAGCTACCAACAGAAGAAGAAATTCTTCCATGAGGTCTGCAAATTTTATTGGGATGACCCCCATTTGTACAAAACCTGCAATGATGGGGTGATACGGAGATGCATCCCTGAAACTGAAACGACCTCTATAATTTCCCATTGCCATGGTCAGCAATGTGGAGGGCATGCGAGCACCTATAAGACGACTGCGAAGATTCTCCAAAGCGGATTCTACTGGCCAACCCTCTTCAAAGACACACATGCTTACGTCCAGGCCTGCGACAAATGCCAAAGGATGGGGAATATCTCCAAAAGGAATGAGATGCCTCAACACTACATCCTGGAGGTAGAAATCTTCGATGCGTGGGGAGTGGACTTCATGAGACCGTTCCCTTCCTCTTAGGGAACTAGTATATCTTGGTAGCCGTGGACTACGTATCAAAGTGGGTTGAAGCGATAGCCAGTCCATCCAATGATTCCAGAGTGGTGGCCAAGTTCTTTAAAAACAACATCTTCCCGCGGTTCGGTGTACCTCGAGTCCTGATCAGTGACGGAGGGAGCCACTTTATAGAGAAGAAATTCGAGGCTCTCTTGAAAAAGTACGGGGTACAACACCGGGTAGGGCGTGCCTACCACCCGCAGACTAGCGGCCAGGCGGAAGTCTCTAACTGGGAGATTAAAAGCATACTAGAAAAGACGGTGGCCAGCTCTAGGAAGGATTGGTCATCGAAACTTCTTGACGCGCTTTGGGCATACATGACGGTATTTAAAACTTCGATCGACACAACCCCCTACCGGCTTGTCTATGGGAAGGCTTGCCATCTGCCTGTGTGTCACGACCCGCTTCCCTAAAATGGAGGCGAGACGTGAAAGGTCCGCACGAGAGTGGAGCTGTGAAGCCCCAAACCCGATAAGCGTCAATAAAACATAAGCAGGTCCCTGTAACCACAAACGGAACAACAATAATAACACAAGGAGAGACAGAAATAAAATTCTCACATCTCATAATTTGTCCAACACGACAATAAGTCCAACATCCAGAAAAGCCACCAGGCTAAAAGAAAGAGTCTAAAGGCCCAGAACAAGGCCAACAAAAGCAACAACGTAACAAGGTATAGGTGCTACGCACCGACAACAAAACAGCAGTCTAAACGAAAGGAAAACACAACGAAGACACTAGGACTGGTCCCCAGTGTCCACGTACTCCCCGTCAAACACAAGCTCGGGCTCGGCGTCAGCAAACACCTCGTCCTCAACCAGGTACTCAGGCTCGGAATCTAACATGTGTCACCCAAAAGAGTAAAGGGGCACATGTCAGCAAGTCTAAAAGACTTGGGCAAGGAACTGAAAGTAAGACAACTAGCAACCTAGCAGTTTTAGTATGCATGACATGGCAGTTATACATGAGTGCACAAGCAAGACATGGTGAACAATAAGTACAAGGGAACAATTATCGGGACAAGACAAGAGTAGCCAAGCTTCTAACAATCTCAATCAATTCACTATTCACGTTTCACCGTTGTTTGTAGATGTTTACGCCTTACAGCTGAATGGTATAGCATTCACGCTGATTGGCCGCTTAACACTACCCAAAACCCAGAGTTTACGCCTTACAACTGCAGTTGCTGATCAGGCAGACCCCCAGTTGAATGACCGCTTAACTCTTACCCCATCCCACACGTAAACAAGCCAGGGTCCCTGTACATGAGCCCAGTAAATGAGCCAGGGTTGCCCCGCACGGGAGCTTGTTTTCCTATTTCACAATTCAATATCGAGCGTTGGGGTTAGCAACTCATTATGCTCGCTTCTGGTCACGAGCCAGGAAACACAAGTATTGTAGCGATGCTACGCAATCACGAGATCACTTAAAGAATGCAATGACATGACAATTAATTTGCGTACCGTTAATGGAATTTAAACATGACATGGTAATTGTGCAACATGATAAATGTCGGATCTAGCTACGTTGTCAAGCTAGTTCCTAAATTTGCGCCTAGGCGAGTATCATTTCGTCGCCTAGCCTCTTTTACGCCTACAACAAGCAAATGGCCTAAAACATGGCCTAAACCCTAAGTGGCAAGTTTCACTTGCCTAGCACCGAGGATGACGATCACGAAGGTTCGTCTCGCGGATGCTAGTCTACGGGGAAGTCGCTGTTATGGAGAAACAATCATCAAACAACATGTAATTTCATTAGGGTTTCATAAAACATAGCGGGTTATGAAAACATCAAGAGATCGATTTCTTACCGTGAGGAGGCGGAAGAAACACTCCGGAGAACCTAAGGACCAGATCTGGAAACGAATGGGGAAGTTTGGAGAACTAGGGTTTTTGGGGGATTTTGGGGGCTTGATGAAGATTTGTGGAAGATGAGAGGTAGAATGCAATAAGGGAGGGTTTAGATGATGGAGGATGAGCTTGGGATGGAGGAATAAGGGTTTGAGGATGAAGGGGGCTCAACGGGGGACAAACTAGGGTTTTTGGTCGTGAGGGAGAAGAAGAAATCGTTTGGGAGGGGTTTAAATAGGATGGGCTGGCGGCTGCCCAGAAATTAGGGTTTTAACACAGATTAGTCGGTCAAAGAGCAACCACTGACCGACTAGTTTGGCAATTAGTCGGTCGGTCGACCAACGCAGACCGACTAAGTGTAAACAGTAACTTCTGAACAAAAATAGGATTTAGATTTAGTCGGTCGAAGAACAAATACTGACCGACTAGTTCGTCATCCAGTCGGTCGATGAACGTTCTTAAACCGACTAAGAGTAAACAGTAACTCGACTGTACAGAAGAACCAAGAATTAGTCGGTCTGAGTACAAAACTTAACAGACTAGTTTAACAACTAGTCGGTCGAAATATGAACTTAGACCGACTAATAATGAACAGTACTGATACTAAAATTTAGATGATGTGTTAGTCTGTTAAAGAAGCATTGCCGACCGACTAGTTTGCAACCTAGTCGGTCAACCAACGTTCTTAGACCGACTAACGATAAACGGTAACTCCTGAGAAATTTAGAAAGCCAACTAGTCGGTTCAAGAAGGATTGCCGACCGACTGGATTGTCATCTAGTCGGTCGGTGCCCCTTCTTACACCGGCTAATAAGCACCAAAAGTTCCGATATGGAGCGCGGAGCTCCGGGATCGATTCCTAAGACTCCTAGGCTTGATCTAACAATAAGATATGACCGATATGAAGCCCGTCATGAATGACTTACTCCGAAATCGACGATCCTAAGGAAGAAACGAGAAAACACGACGAAACGTTCGAAAATGAAAGTTACGGAGACGATAACCACGTATAAGGAGAAAATCCACCAAAACTTATAATATAATATAATAAATCCAGATACAAGAAAACCAGTCGTTACATCCTCCCCAACTTAAGAAAAATTCCGTCCTCGGAATTTCCAAACACTCACGTGTCTGGAAACAAAAGTGGGAAACGCTCTCGCATCTCATCCTCATTCTCCCAAGTAGACTCTACAGGTGAGCCGTGTCGCCACATCACCCTCACAAGATTGACAATCTTGTTCTGAAGCGATTTCTGACGCATGTCCAGAATCTGCACTGGATGCTGGTCATACGTCATGTCGGGGCGAACGGTAATCTCCGAGAAATCCACAGCATGAGATGGATCGCTAATGTATCGACGAAGCTGCGACACATAGAAAACATTGTGAACTCCTTCCAAAGATGGCGGCAAGGCCAAGCGATAAGCTACCTCGCCAACCCTCTCCAAAATGTCAAACGGTCCAATGTATCGCGGGCTCAACTTCCCTCGCTTCCCAAAACGAATCACACCACGATTCGGGGAAATCTTCAGAAACACATGGTCGCCCGACTGAAACTCCAAAGGACGACGTTTAGCATCCGCCCAATGCTTAAAACGGTCTTGAGCAATCCTCAACCTCTCCCGAATGTTCCTGACGGTATCCACGGCCTCCACAATCATCTCAGGTCCCAACAACTCCCGATCACCAACGTTATCCCAACTCAATGGCGATCGACATTTCCTCCCATAAAGAGCGGCGAAAGGCGCCATGCCAATACTCGCCTGGAAGCTGTTGTTGTAAGAAAACTCTACCCAAATCGCGTCATTCTGCTTCGGACTCCGAGGTAGTCCAGTCACGAAATCCATAGTGATGTGTTGCCACTTCCACTCCGGAATCGGAAGCGGTTGTAGCAACCCGGTCGCACGCTGATGCTCCGCCTTCACTTGCTGGCAAACCAAGCACTTGGCTACACTCCGAGCCATACTCCTCTTCATACCATGCCACCAATAATTCAGACGAAGATCCTGGTACATCTTGGTGCCACCAGGATGCACAGAATACGGCGAACTGTGTGCCTCCACCATCAACTCCTCTCTGATATCCCCAGCTGGCACACACAACCTGGCTCCAAACCATAGCGAGCCATCCTCATGAATCAAAAAGTCGGTCCGCAGACCGGCTTCCACCTGCTCCCGAATCTTTACCAGCTTCGGATCCTCAGCCTGTCCAGCCTTAACCCGATCCACGATCGTCGACTGTACCTGCATGTACATCAACGATGAAGCCTCCCCAGGAAGAACAATCTCCACCCCAGACTCGTAAAAATCCTGCTGCAATCTCCACTGCGAGGTCAAAATCATCACCGCTGGAAGCCTACTCAAAGCATCAGGGACCACATTCACCTTACCAGGGTGATACTGCAAATCAATCTCATAATCCGCCATAAGCTCCAACCATCGACGCTGTCGCATGTTGAGCTCCTTCTGAGTAAAAAATATACTTCAAGCTTTTGTGATCGGTGAAAATCTTCACTTTCTCACTCAGCAGGAAGTGCCTCCAAATCTTAAGAGCAAACACAACGGCAGCCAACTCCAAATCATGCGTCGGGTAATTCTTCTCATGAACCTTAAGCTGACGAGACGCATACGCCACAACATGTCCGTGCTGATGCAACACACAACCGAGACCCTTGCCAGAAGCATCGCAAAAGATCTCAAATCCACCGCTGCGATCAGGCACAACAAGAATAGGGGCAGTCGTCAACCTCTCCTTCAGAACGCCAAAAGAATTCTCACAATCACCCGACCAAACAAAAGCAACATCCTTCCGCGTCAACCTGGTCATCGGCTCAGCAATACGGGAAAAGTCCTCAATGAAACGCCGATAATATCCGGCCAAACCAAGGAAACTCCGGATCTCAGACGCAGACGACGGAACAGGCCACTCTCTGATGACCCTAATCTTCTCGGGATCCACAGAAATACCATCTCCAGTCACCACATGCCCCAGAAAAGCAACCCTGTCCAGCCAAAACTCGCACTTCGAAAACTTAGCATACAATCGATGCTTCCTCAAAATCTCCAACACCGTCCTCAAGTGCGATGCATGCTCTTCCTCCGACCTCGAATAGATCAGTATGTCGTCAATAAAGATAACGACAAACTTATCCAAAAAGTCGTAGAAAATCAGGTTCATCAGATTCATGAAAACTGCGGGTGCGTTAGTTACACCGAAAGGCATAACCACAAACTCATAGTGTCCATACTTCGTCCTGAACGCTGTCTTCGGAACATCTTCCTTCTTCACCTTCAACTGATGGTAACCACTCCTCAAATCCAATTTAGAAAACACCCTCGAACCTCCAAGCTGATCAAAAATATCATCGATGCGAGGCAACGTGTATTTGTTCTTGATGGTCACCGCATTCAACTCCCGATAGTCCACGCACATGCGACGCGAACCATCCTTCTTGTTTACCAGCAGCACCGGTGCTCCCCATGGAGACACACTAGGATTGATATAACCCTTCTGCAAAAGCTCATCCAACTGCTTCCGTAACTCTTCCAATTCTGCAGGTGCCATACGATACGGCGCCTTTGAAATCGGCTGCGCACCTGGAATGAGATCAATAGAAAATTCTAGAGCTCGATCAGGTGGCAAACCAGACATCTCCTCGGGGAAGACGTCATCAAAATCACGCACCACGGCTGGCCTCTCCAACTCCATCTGCATAGCCACAACCTCCACCGGTCTGGCCCGAAATCTGACAGGACCAAGCGAACTGCTACCTCGACTGAACTCAAATACCGGATGTCCGGGAATCTCGAACACCACCTTCTTCCTCCGACAGTCGATCGTAGCATAGAAACTCACAAGCCAATCCATCCCAAGAACTGCATCATAGTTGATGATGTCGTGGACAATGAAATCAGCGTAAAGCTCATGTCCACAGACCATCAACGAGCAAGAATTACAACCACGATGCACCGAGACCACGCCATTCCCTATAACGATATTCTAACTCTTGGGAAGAGGGGATGTCGACAAGGAAGGCCTCTCCACGAAGCTCCGAGAAATAATGCACATCGATGCACCAGAGTCAAAGAGGACTCGTGCAGGAAATGTGCAAACCAAAACCACACCTAACAATCAATTAACAATCAAACCCTAGTCTAGCAAACAACCATGTTCAAGCAAACAACACAATCTAACAATCAAACCAGCTAGGGAAGTAACAGCTAGATCGAGGATTACCTACGATAACCTCATCCACAGCCTCGCTCTCCACAGCGGTCATCAGAAAAGCCTGCCTCCTCGGCAGAACAGCCTGCTGAAAAGCTTGCCTCTATGGAACAAGAGCTGCTCTACGTCCAGCAGGAACAGACGCTCGCTGCTGCAACGGCTGTGCTGCAACAGGTGCCCTCCGCAGCAGACTCGCATGCCGACAATCCTTCGCGACATGAGAAGCATCACCACAAACCAAACACTGGCCCAGAAACTTCCTACACTGATCCTTGATGTGGCCAGGCTTGCCGCAGAAATGGCAAGTCTTCAGAATAGGCCCTCCTGGCCTCTTAAACTGAGCTGGCTGATTAGGCTTGAAACCAGGCCTAACCACAGCTCTGGCCTGCTCCATAGGCCTCTTCCCAGCACCAGAAACATGTCCTCTCCTTTGACTCAGGTTCAGCTCCTGCCTCCTGGCAGCGACCAGAACCTTCTGATAAGAGTCCAGATCGGAGGAAGACACAAAACTCTGGAGCTCCAAAGCAAGTCCATGCAGGAACCTCTGAGCCCTCTCATCAGCATCCGGCATCATCTTCGGTGCGAACCGACTCAGCCTAGTGAACTCTTGGTGGTACAGGTCCACCGTCAAGCTCCCTTGCTTCAGATCAATGAAGCGCTGCAGCATCTCCTTCTTCGCAGCCTTCGGAAAGAATTCCTCATCAAATCTGGACTTAAAGGTAGTCCAAGCTATCGTCTGCACCAACATTTTCTCTTCCGCATCCCACCAGTTCCGAGCATTATCCTTGAGTTGCCGCTTCGCCAAATCAACCCATCCAGCCGGGGTGATCTTGGCCATATTCAAGTTATCCTCTATGTTCCGAATCCACTCATCGGTAGCCAGAGGACCCTCAGACCCATCAAAATATGCGGGACCCAGCTCCCGAAATTGCTTCGCTCCCGGCTCAGAGCGAGGGGCATCCGGAAGTGCCCGGGCAGCTCGAGCAAGTGGAGCATTCTGGACTTGCAGGAGCACGCCCTGCTGCACTTGCATCATTTGGAGCATCATCCGCATCATCTCCCCATTGGTGGGTTCCCGCTCAGGCTCCTCATCATGAGGGAGCGCACCACTACCTCCACCACGGGTGAATCGTCTTCCTACCATCTAGTGACACAGAAAACGAAGCAGATTAGACTCATAGCTTATGACTCGGACGTCGAACTTAGTTTATTGGACATTCTAATATTATTATCGCTATTCCGAAAATCGCAGTTACAGAAGGACCTGCATGGGCCACCTACAAAACCTGTCACGACCCGCTTCCCTAAAATGGAGGCGAGACGTGAAAGGTCCGCATGAGAGTGGAGCTGTGAAGCCCCAAACCCGATAAGCGTCAATAAAACATAAGCAGGTCCCTGTAACCACAAACGGAACAACAATAATAACACAAGGAGAGACAGAAATAAAATTCTCACATCTCATAATTTGTCCAACACGACAATAAGTCCAACATCCAGAAAAGCCACCAGGCTAAAAGAAAGAGTCTAAAGGCCCAGAACAAGGCCAACAAAAGCAACAACGTAACAAGGTATAGGTGCTACGCACCGACAACAAAACAGCAGTCTAAACGAAAGGAAAACACAACGAAGACACTAGGACTGGTCCCCAGTGTCCACGTACTCCCCGTCAAACACAAGCTCGGGCTCGGCGTCAGCAAACACCTCGTCCTTAACCAGGTACTCAGGCTCGGAATCTAACTTGTGTCACCCAAAAGAGTAAAGGGGCACATGTCAGCAAGTCTAAAAGACTTGGGCAAGGAACTGAAAGTAAGACAACTAGCAACCTAGCAGTTTTAGTATGCATGACATGGCAGTTATACATGAGTGCACAAGCAAGACATGGTGAACAATAAGTACAAGGGAACAATTATCGAGACAAGACAAGAGTAGCCAAGCTACTAACAATCTCAATCAATTCACTATTCACGTTTCACCGTTGTTTGTAGATGTTTACGCCTTACAGCTGAATGGTATAACATTCACGCTGATTGGCCGCTTAACACTACCCCAAACCCAGAGTTTACGCCTTACAACTGTAGTTGCTGATCAGGCAGACCCCCAGTTGAATGACCGCTTAACTCTTACCCCATCCCACACGTAAACAAGCCAGGGTCCCTGTACATGAGCCCAGTAAATGAGCCAGGGTTGCCCTGCACGGGAGCTTGTTTTCCTATTTCACAATTCAATATCGAGCGTTGGGGTTAGCAACTCATTATGCTCGCTTCTGGTCACGAGCCAGGAAACACAAGTATTGTAGCGATGCTACGCAATCACGAGATCACTTAAAGAATGCAATGACATGACAATTAATTTGCGTACCGTTAATGGAATTTAAACATGACATGGTAATTGTGCAACATGATAAATGTCGGTTCTAGCTTCGTTGTCAAGCTAGTTCCTAAATTTGCGCCTAGGCGAGTATCATTTCGTCGCCTAGCCTCTTTTACACCTACAACAAGCAAATGGCCTAAAACATGGCCTAAACCCTAAGTGGCAAGTTTCACTTGCCTAGCACCGAGGATGACGATCACGAAGGTTCGTCTCGCGGATGCTAGTCTACGGGGAAGTCGCTGTTATGGAGAAACAATCATCAAACAACATGTAATTTCATTAGGGTTTCATAAAACATAGCGGGTTATGAAAACATCAAGAGATCGATTTCTTACCGTAAGGAGGCGGAAGAAACACTTCGGAGAACCTAAGGACCAGATCTGGAAACGAATGGGGAAGTTTGGAGAACTAGGGTTTTTGGGGGATTTTGGGGGCTTGATGAAGATTTGTGGAAGATGAGAGGTAGAATGCAATAAGGGAGGGTTTAGATGATGGAGGATGAGCTTGGGATGGAGGAATAAGGGTTTGAGGATGAATGGGGCTCAACGGGGGAGAAACTAGGGTTTTTGGTCGTGAGGGAGAAGAAGAAATCGTTTGGGAGGGGTTTAAATAGGATGGGCTGGCGGCTGCCCAGAAATTAGGGTTTTAACACAGATTAGTCGGTCAAAGAGCAACCACTGACCGACTAGTTTTGCAACTAGTCAGTCGGTCGACCAACGCAGACCGACTAAGTGTAAACAGTAACTTCTGAACAAAAATAGGATTTAGATTTAGTCGGTCGAAGAACAAATACTGACCGACTAGTTCGTCATCCAGTCGGTCGATGAATGTTCTTAAACCAACTAAGAGTAAACAGTAACTCGACTGTACAGAAGAACCAAGAATTAGTCGGTCTGAGTACAAAACTTAACCGACTAGTTTAACAACTAGTCGGTCGAAATATGAACTTAGACCGACTAATAATGAACAGTACTGATACTAAAATTTAGATGATGTGTTAGTCTGTTAAAGAAGCATTGCCGACCGACTAGTTTGCAACCTAGTCGGTCAACCAACGTTCTTAGACCGACTAACGATAAACAGTAACTCCTGAGAAATTTAGAAAGCCAACTAGTCGGTTCAAGAAGGATTGCCGACCGACTGGATCGTCATCTAGTCGGTCAGTGCCCCTTCTTACACCGGCTAATAAGCACCAAAAGTTCCGATATGGAGAGCGGAGCTCCGGGATCGATTCCTAAGACTCCTAGGCTTGATCTAACAATAATATATGACCGATATGAAGCCCGTCACGAATGACTTACTCCGAAATCGACGATCCTAAGGAAGAAACGAGAAAACACGACGAAACGTTCGAAAATGAAAGTTACGGAGACGGTAACCACGTATAAGGAGAAAATCCACCAAAACTTATAATATAATATAATAAATCCAGATACAAGAAAACCAGTCGTTACACTGTGGAATTGGAACATAAGGCATTTTGGGCAATCAAGAATCTAAACTTCGATGCCAAGGAGGTAGGTGGGTATCGGTAGTTACAACTTAATGAGCTCGACGAGATCCGGCTCAACGCTTATGAGAATGACATGATTTACAAGGAGAAGCTGAAGCGGTGGCACGATAAGCGCATCTTGAAGAGGGAGTTCAAGGAAGGGGACTTAGTTCTCCTATTCAACTCAAAGCTGAAGCTCTTTCCGGGAAAGCTAAAGTCAAGGTGGTCAGAACCATTCCGCGTCACCAAGGTCTTCCCGCATGGGGCTTGTAATGCCCCACTTCCTAAAAGTCACCGGAAGCGAGAGCGTTACGCGGTCCGTTTGAACTGGAGCGGTGAAACTCGAGTTCAATAAGCGTCTGTGATAAACACACAGATGAGGTCCTTGCAACAGCTAATCAGAACAATCAGAAACACATCCAGAAATAAGCCACATCCAGAAATAAGAGTCCGTACATGAAATTAAACAAGCCACAGCTGGGCTAAAAGTAGCAACAAGAAAGTGGAACGTACACGAAAGTAACTACAACGACTGAAAAAGGAAACTAGGAAAGCAGTAAAGTGTCGGGGGTCCACTAGTCCTCTGCTGGAAGAGGCACTGCGTCAGGTGTGAACTCCTGACTCTCCAACTCTGGCGTCTCGTACTGGTCCTCCTGGTACTCAAGCTCTGAACCAGACATACATCCACAAACATGAATGTATGTCAGCTAGGGGTCTGCAAGAAAAGTTAGCATCCCAAAGCGAAATATATGACAGATATATGAATTTTAGAAGCATTAATAATTTAAGAAAAGTGATTACAGCAATTTAACATTTAGCAATTCATAGAAACGAAAACGAACAATCCTAGCATGCAGTTCTAGTCAGTTGCAAGATTAAGGTTAAGATTTCTCTGAGTTCAATAGCATTTCAATTTCAAGATGACCAAGTTAGCGTTGTAAGTTTTCATGTCAGGAGTTAGCATTCTAATCTAGGGTTCACGCCTGTAGGTCGTGATGAGAAGGTCGTTCCTCTCACGGGGGCTTACCGTGATTGACGCTAACCCACCACGTGCGGGTGGTGCTCTTGAGGAGAGTACCTTTCATACGCCTAATGGCCGCTCAACCCTAACCCCACCCAAAAGTTTGCCGGAACACGAGCCGGCCTAGTCGACTCACACGACATTACGATATCACGATATCGCCTTCGAGGCGCACGATTTCACGATGTCCATATGGTTAAGTATGTCAGGGCTTACTGAACTTTACTGTGAACAATATTATAGTTTTATAGTGACAGTTCTACAAGGCAGAAACGGGTCGAACGATCGTTACCGTAATTTTAAATAATGACGAATATGTCCTGTTTGTTCAACTTGCTACAGAAATGATTTCTTTCTCTTATGGTTTAAAATGGGGATATATCGTATGATATACCGTTGGATCTCAAATTTCGTCCTAGTCATTATGATGGCAGTTTCTTACGCCATTTCACGTCAAATTTTTAAGTTACACATCAATACATGAAGATGGCGCAAAAGTGTTATAACTTCAAAAATTCATATAAAATCAAATACTCGCCTGTTTTCGACGTTCTTGGTGTCGTTGGAATCGTCTCGACGTGTACTATGATATGGAGGGTTCGGTTCGCTGTTTTGGCAGAACATAAAATCAGAAATTACGTTTCTTGTTCAGGACTGATTTACAAAAAGCCCTACGACGTCTAATCACCCAGTTTTATTAAGTTCTCTACCTTACGGTGTGGGTTAAGATTTGTACAGATATAGATCTACTAACCGGTTGTGCCGAGGAGGATCGGACAACGACAACGGTAACGGCGACGCGTCGGGTCCCGGAACAGCGGCGTAAAACTTCGGGAAGGAAAAAGAACGGCTGTCCGCGGCTCTCGAGTGCGTGGATCTGCTTCGTTGGGTCCACGCGATGATCAGCGACGGGTAGAAGCTTCTCGCGTGAAGAAGAAGGCTGCGGGGAGGCGTTCGCGAGGAGGAGGGCGGCTGCGGATGTCCTTGCGTGGAGAGATGAAGTCTGCCTGGGCTGTTGCCATGAGTAGGGGGCCGTGGGGGTTGAGCGCGGCTGTGAGGAGGAGCCATGAGGGTTTGGAGAAGCTCGGGGTGTTGGGCTGGCCGTGGGTGTTGCGGGATAGGGGGAAAACTGGGGTGTTCCGCCGGTGGAGGAGGAGGAGAAGAGTTGTGGAGGAGGAGAAGTCGGATGTTGGTCGGAGCGAGCCTAGGCATGGAGAAGAAGGCCGCACGAGCTTTTGGGTTGCGTGGAGAAAATGGCAGGCGGCTGTTTTTTGGCGTGGGGAGGATGTGAAGGAGAGGAAGAAGGAGGCCGCTCGAAAGAATGCAAGCGGCGGTTTGTTCTCTCGTGTGGAGAGAGAATAGGGAGGGTAGGCTGTGTACAGGGCTTGAGGAAAGAAAAGCAAATCCTAGGGTTTTATTATATATTAGTTGCTAGCCTAGGTTTGCTGTTGATTACCCTATGGTTCCTATATGAAGCCCTCACGTGAATAGTAGGTTGTGTTGGGTGTTTAATATTGGTCTAGGATTTTATATGATAAGAATGGGTGATGGTCAAGGACGGCACGTGAATGGGCCTAGAGCTTAGGTTATAGGTTAACTTGTAGCATTTCTCTCTTTTCTTTTTTTGTGCGTGTGTAGCCGTGAAGGGTGACTCGGCCCTAGGGATTGGGGGCTAGGGTTTTAATGTTGTAACTAAATAGGAAGATATTAGAATATAATTAGGGAGTTTTGAAATATTAATAAGATTTAATCAAGGGGATTAAAAGCGAATTAAAGGGGTTTAAATGGGTCCAAAAACGGTAAGTTTCATTTGAATTTAAAAGGTTAAAAAGATTTGAATCTGAATTTTTGAATTTGAAATTTAAATCAATTATAAGAAGATATTATCGAAATAATTATATGAGGGATTTAGAGCTAATAAATACATTTAAAATGGGTGTAAAAAGAAACTGCATTTGAATTCTAAATGTTTTGAACATACGTTTTGAAATTGGAAAAAACAACAATAATAATAATAAAAGATTTAACTAAGTGGTAAAAAAATAATGATAGGAATAATTAATATGAAAAATATTAGAAGTTGATACGTGTACGGGGACAGATACGCCTAACTACGGCTACGGAAAAGTACACGAGGGAAGGAAATACAGATAACGTAACGAAGAAAACCGGTCGTTACATCCTACCCACCTTAAAACGATTCCGTCCTTAGAATCTTATCGGCTAAGGTACCGGGAAGCATAAGGGCAACGCTCGTTTCCCCTCTACTAATATATACACACTATAAATAACCATCATGCCATAACCAAATAGTATCTCTAACACTCATACCAATACCAATAGTGATACCACTGATGATACCAATCAACGTCTATGCTAATAGCAGTAACAACACACGTACATACATTACTAGTTACTTATTAACATAACACGTTTAATATAATATCATCCTACGAATACAATCCAACCAAAACTATACTTTGGTGAATAGTAACACTTTACTACACCACCACGTCAATTTACACACTCACATCATTACTAATACACGAAGCAGTACCATATACCCTCACTTTCTACTATGATATAGTACCACATGTCACATAAACATACCACTAATACCAAATACAAATTTACACTTCAATCTCACAATCACTTTTACATACCGCATAATACATATACACATTTTAACATATATCACTATACGTATATACCTGCACGTAATATTTCACACCATACACAGATTTATACAAGCTCTACTCATATCACTAGGGTCATCGTAATCTACCCACCTTAAGATCAAGTCCGTCCTCAGACTTTCTACACAGGGTGAGTGGACTTAGACACTAAGGTCATTCTATCCCGGGCATACATACATTATAATGAAACCATATACAGCCATAAGCATACGCTTACTCATATATCACACACTTTCAAACAAATATACATACGTTCATTTTACATGCATATACATACTTACACTACTACACTCCAATCTCGTACCTATATAGGACATATATATACACACCGGTATACACAACCATGGTAGTTTACATAGGGCTAGTATAACATTACACACATCCATATATGTAGTCACGATCATACGACTATAAATACTTCCTGCTTTACACATGCTCATACATCATCTCGTAGGGGTAATTATAACAATCCCACTATATATAAAACACACAACTTCTTCGTACAATATATATTTACATACACATCTATAACTAACCACATACATATATACGCACGAGTACACGTCGGACATTCTAACATATAAATCACACAATAAATCTGCACACACAACTATACGTACACCTATTATCGTTACACCTAACATGTACATCACTGTACTAGTATACAATTACAACCATTAACAAGTACGACTAAGGTACATCTATCCCTAGTAACTAGCCAATACTAAATCTAATACACACAGACCTTCCTATAATGATATAGCTAATCACTCGCCTAATTAGAAGTATAACACTTGCTACTCTGCACTCGACTATAGGCATATATATCGCAAATTACCGTACGTACATGCACATACGACATAATAGACAATCACACAATACTAATATACCAAAGGTAAGCACACTCATACGTGGGTGGTATATAGGGATTCGTATACACGGGTCCACACTCACTATCTATATACATGCACCACAACACCACAATCAAGCTAATGGTCTGGATTAATGTTGTGATGGGCGGTTCCGGAGGTGGTATGGATAAGCGGGTAGTTTGGTTGGGTGACACAAAATATCTAAGAATAATTAAATAATTAGGGAGATAAGGATATGTGAGGGAAAGATAACATCGTTATAATTTATGTAGAATAGCGAGCATACGGTAGGAAGTAAAACGTAAAATGTGATCAGTCAAATATTATGTGAAGAGTAATATGGGCATAGTGTCGTAGTGCTCGTTTTGCAAATGAAAAATAGGCTTGTAAAAAGAAAATAAAAATTTTTTTTCTTAAAATATTTGAAGACAATGATTATGTAACGACTGGTTTTCATGTATCTGGATTTATTATATTATATTATATGTTTTGGTGGATTTTCTCCTCATGTGTGGTTTTCGTCCCCGTAGCTTTCATTTTCGATCATTTCGTCGTATTTTCTTAGCTTTTCCGTTGATCGTCAATTTCGGAGTAAGTCATTCGTGACGGGCTTCGTATCGGTCATATCTTATTGTTAGATCAAGCCTAGGAGTCTTAGGAATCGATCCCGGAGCTCCGCGCTCCATATCGGAACTTTTGGTGCTTATTAGCCGATGTAAGAAGGGGCACCGACCGACTAGATGACGATCCAGTCGGTCGGCAATCCTTCTTGAACCGACTAGTTGGCTTTCTAAATTTCTCAGGAGTTACTGTTTGTCGTTAGTCGGTCTAAGAACGTTGGTTGACCGACTAGGTTGCAAACTAGTCGGTCGGCAATGCTTCTTTAACCGACTAACTCATCAACTATTTTTGGTATCAGTTACTGTTCCTTCTTAGTCGGTCTAAGTTCATCTTTCGACCGACTAGTTGTTAAACTAGTCGGTTAAGTTTTGTACTCAGACCGACTAATTCTTGGTTCTTCTGTACAGTCGAGTTACTGTTTACTCTTAGTCGGTCTGCGTTGGTCGACCGACCGACTAGTTCCCAAACTAGTCGGTCAGTGGTTGCTCTTTGACCGACTAATCTGTGTTAAAACCCTAATTTCTGGGCAGCCGCCAGCCCATCCTATTTAAACCCCTCCCAAACGTTTTCTTCTTCCTCCTCTCGACCTAAAACCCTAGTTTCTCCCCCATTGAGCCCCCTTCTACCCCAAAACCCTTATTCCTTCATCCCAAGCTCAAAATCCATCATCCAAACTCTCCCTCAACACATTCTACCAATCATCATCCACAAAATCTCATCAAATCCCCCAAAACCCTATTTCCTCAAACTCCTCCATCCATTTCCAGATCTGAACCCTAGGTTCCCCGAAGCGTTTCTTCCGTCGCCGTGGTTGCTCGGCATCCTCTTCTGTTTCATATACGGTATTAATCGATCTCTTAATGTTTTCATGACCCGTTGTGTTATTGTGAAACCCTAATGAAATGAATGTTGTTTTGATGGTTGTTTCTCCATAACAGCGACTTCCCCGTAGATTAGCATCCGTGAGGCGAACCCTCGTTGATCGTCATCCCCGGTGCTAGGCAAGTGAAACTTGCCACTTAGGGTTTAGGCCACGTTTTAGGCCATTTGCTTGTTGTAGGCGTAAAAGAGACTAGGAGACGAAATGATACTCGCCTAGGCGCAAAATTGAGGTACTAGCTTGACAATGAAGCTAGATCCGACATTTATCATGTTGCACAATTACCATGTCATGTTTAATTTCCATTAACGGTACGCAAATTAATTGTCATGTCATTGCATTCTTTGAGTGTTTCCGTGATCGCGTAGCTTCGCTACAATGCTTGTGTTTCCTGGCTCGTGTTCCAGAAGCGGGCCATGTGTTGGTTGATAGCCAACGCCCGAATTACTTGTTTCCGGCTAGGTGCACCCCTATGCCAAATGCTTATGAATCGTGAACTAGAATGCGAGCTCCTGTGCGGGGCAACCCTGGCTCATTTACTGAGCTCGTGTGCACTGACCCTGGCTCGTTTACATGTGGGTATTGGGGGTAAGAGTTAAGCGTCCAATCAACTGGGAGTCTGCCCGATCAGCAACTGCAGTGGTAATGCGTAAACTCTGGGTTTTGGGGTAGTGTTAAGCGGCCAATCAGCGTGAATGCCGAACCATTCAGCTGTAAGGCGTAAACATCTACAAACAACTTGAAACGTGACTAGTGAATTGATTGAGATTGTTAGTATCTTGGCTACTCTTGTCTTGTCCCGATAATTGTTCTCTTGTACTTGTTGTTTCACCATGTCTTGCTCGTGCACTCATGTTATAACTGCCATGTCATGCATACTAAAACTGCTAGTTTGCTAGTTGCCTTACTTTCAGTTTCCTTGCCCAAGTCTTTTAGACTTGTTGACATGTGCCCCTTTACTCTTTTGGGTGACACATGTTAGATCCCGAGCCTTAGTACCTTGTTGAGGACGAGGTGTTTGCTGAGCCGAGCCCGAGCTTGTGTTTGACGGGGAGTACGTGGACACTGGGGACCAGTCCTAGTGTCTTCGTTGTGTTTTCCTTTTGTTTAGACTGCTGTTTTGTTGTCGGTGCGTAGCACCTATACTTTGTTACGTTGTTGCTTTTGTTGGCCTTGTTCTGGGCCTTTAGACTCTTTCTTTTAGCCTGGTGGCTTTTCTGGATGTTGAACTTATTTTCGTGTTGGACAAATTATGAGATGTGAGAATTTTATTTCTGTCTCTCCTTGTGTTATTATTGTTGTTCCGTTTGTGGTTACAGGGACCTGCTTATGTTTTATTGACGCTTATCGGGTTTGGGGCTTCACAGCTCCACTCTCGTGCGGACCTTTTCACGTCTCGCCTCCATTTTAGGGAAGCGGGTCGTGACAGGTTTTGTTGGTGGCACATGCAGGTCCTTCTGTAACTGCGATTGTCGGAGTGACGATAATAATATTAGAATGTCCAATGAACTAAGTTCGACGTCCGAGTCATAAGCAATGAGTCTAATCTGCTTCGTTTTCTGTGTCACTAGATGGCAGGAAGGCGATTCACCCGTGGTGGAGGTAGTGGTGCGCCCCCTCATGATGAGGAGCCTGAGCGGGAACCCACCAACGGTGAGATAATGCGGATGATGCTCCAGATGATGCAAGTGCAGCAGGGCGTGCTCCTGCAAGTCCAGAATGCTCCACTTGCTCGAGCTGCCCGGGCACTTCCGGATGTTCCTCGCTCCGAGCCGGGAGCGAAGCAATTTCGGGAGCTGGGTCCCGCATATTTTGATGGGTCTGAGGGTCCTCTGGCTACCGATGAGTGGATTCGGAACATTGAGGATAACTTGAAGATGGCCAAGATCACCCCGGCTGGATGGGTTGATTTGGCGAAGAGGCAACTCAAGGATAATGCTCGGAACTGGTGGGATGCGGAAGAGAAGATGTTGGTGGAGCCGATAGCTTTGACTACCTTTAAGTCCAGGTTTGATGAGGAATTCTTTCCGAAGGCTGCTAGGAAGGAGATGCTGCAGTGCTTCATTGATTTGAAGCAAGGGAGCTTGACGGTGGACCTGTATCACCAAGAGTTCACTAGGCTGAGCCGGTTCGCACCAAAGATGGTGCATGATGCTGATGAGAGGGCTCAGAGGTTCCTGCAGGGACTTGCTTTGGAGCTCCAGAGTTTTGTGTCTTCCTCCGATTTGGACTCTTATCAGAAGGTTCTGGTTGCTGCGAGGAGGCAGGAGCTGAACCTGAGTCAGAGGAGAGGACATGTTTCCGGTGCTGGGAAGAGGCCTATGGAGTAGGCCAGGGCGGTGGTTAGGCCTGGTTTCAAGCCTAATCAGCCAGCTCAGTTCAAGAGGCCAGGAGAGCCTATTCTGAAGACTTGCCATTTCTGCGGCAAGCCTGGCCATATCAAGGATCAGTGTAGGAAGTTTCTGGGCCAGTGTTTGGTTTGTGGTGATGCTTCTCATGTCGCGAAGGATTGTCGGCATGCGAATCAGCTGCGGAGGGCACCTGTTGCAGCACAGCCGTTGCAGCAGCGAGCGTTTGTTCCTGCTGGACGTGGAGCAGCTCTTGTTCCGCAGAGGCAGGCTTTTCAGCAGGCTGTTCCACCGAGGAGGTAGGCTTTTCTGATGACCGCTGTGGAGAGCGAGGCTTTGGATGAGGTTATCGCAGGTAATCCTCAATCTAGCTGTTACTTTCCTAGCTGGTTTTGATTGTTAGATTTTGTTGTTTGCTTGAACATGATTGTTTGCTAGAATAGGGTTTGATTGTTAATTGCTTGTTAGGTGTGGTTTTGGTGTGCACATTTCCTGCACGAGTCCTCTTTGACTCTGGTGCATCGATGTGCATTATTTCTCGGAGCTTCGTGGAGAGGCATTCCTTGTCGACGTCCCCTCTTCCCAAGAGTTGGAATATCGTTACAGGAAATGGCGTGGTTTCGGTGCATCGTGGTTGCAATTCGTGCTCGTTGGTGGTCTGTGGACATGAGCTTTTCGCTGATTTTATTGTCCATGACATCATCAACTATGATGCAGTTCTTGGGATGGATTGGCTTGCGAGCTTCTATGCTACGATCGACTGTCAGAGGAAGAAGGTGGTGTTCGAGATTCCCAGACATCCAGTATTTGAGTTCAGCCGTGGTAGCAGTTCGCTTGGTCCTGTCAGATTTCGGGCCAGGCCAGTGGAGATTGTGGCTTTGCAGATGGAGCTGGAGAGGCCAGCTGTGGTGCGTGATTTCGATGACGTCTTCCCCGAGGAGATGTCTGGTTTGCCACCTGATCGAGCTTTGGAATTATCTATTGATCTTATTCTAGGTGCACAGCCGATTTCGAAGGCGCCGTATCGTATGGCGCCTGCAGAATTGGAAGAGTTGCGGAAGCAGCTGGATGAGCTTTTGCAGAAGGGTTATATCAACCCTAGTGTGTCTCCGTGGGGAGCACCGGTGCTGCTGGTGAAGAAGAAGGATGGTTCACGTCGCATGTGCGTGGACTATCGGGAGTTGAATGCGGTGACCATCAAGAATAAATACCCGTTGCCTCGCATTGATGATATTTTTGATCAGCTTGGAGGTTCGAGGGTGTTTTCTAAATTGGATTTGAGGAGTGGTTACCATCAGTTGAAGGTGAAGAAGGGTGATGTTCTAAAGACAGCGTTCAGGACGAAGTATGGACACTACGAGTTTGTGGTTATGCCTTTCGGTGTAACCAATGCACCCGCAGTTTTCATGAATCTGATGAACCTGATTTTCTACGACTTTTCGGATAAGTTTGTCGTTATCTTTATTGGTGACATTCTGATCTATTCGAGGTCGGAGGAAGAGCATGCATCGCACTTGAGGATGGTATTGGAGATTTTGAGGAAGCATCGGTTTTATGCTAAGTTTTCGAAGTGCGAGTTTTGGCTGGACCGAGTTGCTTTCCTCGGGCATGTGGTGACTGGAGATGGTATTTCAGTGGATCCCGAGAAGATTAGGGCCATCAGAGAGTGGCCTGTTCCGTCGTCTGCGTCTGAGATTCGGAGTTTCCTTGGGCTTACTGGTTACTATCGGCGTTTCATTAAGGAATTTTCCCGTATTGCTGAGCCGATGACCAGGTTGACGCGGAAGGATGTTGCTTTTGTTTGGTCGGGTGATTGTGAGAATGCTTTTGGCGTTCTGAAGGAGAGGTTGACGACTGCCCCTATTCTTATTGTGCCTGATCGCAGCGGTGGATTTGAGATCTTTTGCGATGCTTCTGGCAAGGGTCTCGGTTGTGTGTTGTATCAGCACGGGCATGTTGTGGCGTATGCTTCTCGTCAACTTAAGGTTCATGAGAAGAATTACCCGACGCATGATTTGGAGTTGGCTGCCGTTGTTTTTGCTCTTAAGATTTGGAGGCACTTCCTGCTGAGTGAGAAAGTGAAGATTTTCACCGATCACAAAAGCTTGAAGTATATTTTTACTCAGAAGGAGCTCAACATGCGACAGCGTCGATGGTTGGAGCTCATGGCGGATTATGAGATTGATTTGCAGTATCACCCTGGCAAGGTGAATGTGGTTCCGGATGCTTTGAGTAGGCTTCCGGCGGTGATGATTTTGACCTCGCAGTGGAGATTGCAGCAGGATTTTTGCGAGTCTGGTGTTGAGATTGTTCTTCCTGGGGAGGCTTCTTCGTTGATGTGTATGCAGATACAGTCGACGATTGTGGATCGGATCAAGGCTGGCCAGGCTGAGGATCCGAAGCTGGTGAAGATTCGGGAACAAGTGGAAGCCGGTCTGTGGACTGACTTTTTGATTCATGAGGATGGCTCGCTGAGGTTTGGAGCCAGGGTGTGTGTGCCGGCTGGAGATATTAGAGAGGAGATGATGGTGGAGGCACACAGTTCGCCGTATTCTGTGCATCCTGGTGGCACCAAGATGTACCAGGATCTTCGTCTAAATTTTTGGTGGCATGGCATGAAGAGGAGTGTGGCTCGGAGTGTAGCCAAGTGCTTGGTTTGCCAGCAAGTGAAGGCGGAGCATCAGCGTACGGTCGGGTTGCTACAACCGCTTCCGATTCCGGAGTGGAAGTGGCAACACATCACTATGGATTTCGTGACTGGACTACCTCGGAGTCCGAAGCAGAATGACGCGATTTGGGTGATCGTAGATCGATTGACCAAATCTACGCACTTTATTCCGTTCCGAGTGGGACAGTCCACTGAGGCGCTAGCAAGGAGATATATGGAGGTAAATTCTTTTACTCTCCGTTTTTATTTCCTTTTCCTAGTTTAGATAGTGATGTAACGTGAATCGTGCAGGAGGTCGTGCGACTTCACGGAGTCCCCGTGAGCATCGTGTCGGACAGAGGCACGAGGTTCACATCTCAGTTCTGGAAGATTTTGCAGAAAAGTTTGGGTACGCGTCTGAGTTTCAGCACGGTGTACCATCCGCAGACGGATGGCCAGTCCGAGAGGACGATTCAGATCTTGGAGGACATGCTGAGGGCGTGCATGTTGGATTTCAAGGGTTCGTGGGAGGACCATCTGTTGAGTATTGGACTCCCCGGATTTGGTTTTGGATGATGAGCAAACATAAATATATCATGAACTAACAGTTTGTGAGCGCAGTTATGGAGATCGTCGCCAAAATACCACACACAACAAAAGCGACGTCTCAAGACTTCTCAATACGCGTGATCGTATGCCTGAAGCTTCGTTGAAGCTCGAGGAGCAATATTGAAGTCAAGAGGAATGAAGATTGAAGCTTTGAAGACGGTTCGTAAGGTTTATTTTATAGTCTTCTAGCTTCATAGATTAGAATGTTAAGCCTTGAGTAGGACTTACTTTATAATCTTCATTTCGCTCATATCTTAGAGCTAGGATATTCTTAGAAGCCATTAGAAACTTTCCCGAAGCCTATCGCTCTTTCCCTCGGCTTCGAGTGCATGTTAGTTGGTTCATGAAGGGTCACCAACCGACTAGATGACGATCTAGTCGGTCGGCAACTCTACTTAAACCGACTAGTTTGCCTTCTCTAATTCAGCTCTTTCTATGACTACAGTTAGTCGGTCAAAGAAGAGTCACCGACCGACTAGATGACGATTTAGTCGGTCAGTAATCCTTCTTAGACCGACTAGTTGTGTTCAGTCTTTTTCAGCCTGAGCTACTGTTTCGAGTTAGTCGGTCAAAGAACGTTTACCGACCGACTAGTTGAGAAACTAGTCGGTCAGCATTTGTTCTTAAACCGACTAAGTCATCTTGAAGTCAACCTATCCTATTTCGACGTTAGTCGGTCAAAGATCATTCACCGACCGACTAGTTGGGAAACTAGTCGGTCGGCAAGTCTTCTTAGACCGACTAGTTGTCTTTGCCTGGAACTTCACCTTTTGGCTGTTCAGCTGTTAGTCGGTCCATGTTGAATCACCGACCGACTAGTTGATGAACTAGTCGGTCAGTGATCCTTCTTAGACCGACTAGTCTGCTTCAGATTTAGATCCGTTGGAGTTTTGAAAGCGACGTTTCTCTCTCTCTTTTCTCTTGATCCTTTAAATACCTGAAGGGGTTATTTTCATAGGATCTCAAGGCTGCTATTTCAGAGTTCTATTGATTCAAAGAGAAGCTTTCAACTCTCATCTTCAAGCTCTCCCATTCTCAAGAATCTCTCCCTTACTCTTATTCCTCAAGAGAGATTCATTGATTGTGAGCCTTCCAAGCCAAGGGCTTGATTCTAGGTCATCCATCTCATCCCTAGGCTTCCATTGCTGGTCATCTTCTTGAAGCTAGGGTTTGGTGACTCTTCCTCCATCAAAATCCTCTTTGCCCTAATTTGGTAAGAAATCTCAAGGCATAGGTATTTTGTTGGTAAGCATTTCATTTCAGTTATATTTGAATTGTATACTCTCGGTTGTGAGAGGTTTTGCGTGATCCCGGGTTGTGGGAGTCACGGTCATCGATTGTAGGTCGATTGCACTTGTGAGGTTTTTGCAAGTGTTCATATTGGAAATCTTGAGTTAGGGTTTCTAACTCAAGTATCCGGAAGGGATCCGGGTGGTTGGGACGTAGGATCACCGGGAACAAGTCGGGGAGACTTGGGTGGATCCGAACCCATTAATCCATTGTGTTTGCGTTTGCATTATTTCTTGATTGTTGTTATTCCGCATTGTTGTTTGTTAATTGCACGATAATTAGGAATAACACTCCTTATTATTTAAAAGTACTATTCACCCCCCCTCTAGTACATGTGCAGTAGCTTCCCAGGGCACTACAATTGGTATCAAAGCCAAGTTCAAAGCTACACATAGCCAAGGTTCAAAGCTATGACGAACAACGACTACAACGTCTTCAGGAACCGCGATGGAGCTTCTTCAGTTATGGAAGGACTATCCTCAGTCAGGCCTCCACACTTCAACGGTACCAACTATGGGTACTGGAAATGCCGGATGCAAATTTTCCTCCGGAGCGCTTCACTATGGAGAGCCACCATGACGGAGTATGTCGAGCCTTCCGAAGAAGATTTTGCGAAGTGGACTCCCGCGGAGGTCGCCGCGGAAGTAGCAAATGCCAAGGCAATGAATGCCTTGAATTGTGCGTTGGAGCCCGAGGACTTCAACAAGATATGCACATGTAAGAGTGCATATCAAATATGGAACCAACTCCTCATATTGCACGAAGGATCAAGTACGGTAAAAGATTCTAAACTCGTCGTTGCTAATAAAGAATTTGAGTTGTTTCATATGGAGCAGGGCGAAACCATGAAGGAATATTACGCTCGCTTTGTGGATATATCAAACGACTTGGAAGCTCTTGGGAAGGTCTATACCCAAAAGGAGAAAGTCGCGAAGATTATCGACGGTCTTCCATCACATTGGGAAAACCGTACCTACGCCATCGAGGAAGGTAACGACATGAATAAATATACCGTCACACAACTAATGGGTACCTTGTTGTCTTACGAGGTACGCAAGGATAGTAAGATCCGAATGAAGGAAAAGATGAAAGCGTACTTGAAGCAAGATGAGCCAAAGAAAAAGACGATTGCCTTCAAGGCCGCTCCATCTACCGATGATGAAGAATCGGAAGACGAATTGGACATGGAATCCATTGCCCGTATGGCAAGGAAGTTCGATCGATTCCTCCGAGAAGGTATATCTTTGAATAAATCTAAAGTTAGTTCGACTAATGTTTCTACTCCCGTGTGTTATAAATGCAACAAGCCAGGACACATCAAACCGGATTGTCCTCTCTACAAACACAAGGAGAAGGGGAAAGCATCAAAGTACGACAAGTCGAGAAAGTACAAGAAAGGACTTGTTGGAACATTCACCGACTCCGAAGAGGATTCCTCAAGTGGAGAGTCGGATGATGGAAGAGTGGAGAAAGCAAAAATTTGCTTCATGGCTAATGATGCGGCAAAAAGTCAAAAGTCCTCCTTCGATGATAGCAAGGATGAAAGCGAGGATGGTAGTGAGGATGAAAGCGGAGAACCTACGATTGATGAAATGAGGTTAGCAAACCAAGAAATTTGGTCTAAATTTACTAAATTAGTAGATAGATATAATAAGACCAAAGATGAACTTGTTAGCCTCCAAACCTCTCCTAAATCTACCATCACCAACAATGACACCATTGTTGAGACACTCGCCAATGAGAAAGCAAGTTTGCTTACTCATAATGGCTTGTTGAGAAATGAGGTGAAGTCCCTCAAATCTCAACTTGAGCATGTTCTTGTTGAGGATTCGGATGAACATGTGATAGCGGATTTGACGTCTCAAAACTCAACCTTGAGTATTGAGAATAAGAATCTCAAATCACGTGTTTATGCACTCACATCGCAAGTATCCACTTTGGATGCTTCTTTGCATTCTCTCAAAGAGAAGTATGAGTGCACGTTAGGCCGTATCAATGATTTCAATAAAGGTAAGGGCCATTTGGATAATATCATAAATGACTTACTTCCGGCCAAACACCACATTGGCTTGGAGTATAAGACGGGAGACTCATCCAAATCGCCTACCACCTTTGTTAGGCCGACATCCGATGCCTCGACGAGTGGGAGCAAACACCACATTGGTAGTTCTCCTACCAATAGTGCTTCCACTTCGTACACACCCCCGATTGGAAAGAAACCCACTTTGGGTAGACCTCCAAAGAGGGGTCATGCATTTTTGTACTCACATGCTATGCCACGTAGGAACACACATCCTACTCCACCCATGCATGCTAATAATGATTTTTATGCTCCGCACCCACGAGCACGTGCAAACACTCATATGAGACACCCACGTGCACGTAATCATGCTCATGCACATCCTAATGCATATGTTCAAACATCTCATCCACATGTGCATGCCTACTCTCATAATCATTCTCATGCATACACACCTCATGCTTATCCACGTATGTATGCTACACCACATCATGGATCTCATGCTCATCATAATTCTATTGCTAGATCTCATGCTCCTAGGCCACATGCACCACATAGAAATCAACCTTTTGTGCATGCAACTAATAGGAAGAGGATTCCCAAAATGTACACTATTTGGGGTCCCAAGAACACTAGCGATGATGCTATGAATGTTTATGTGCAATCCTATATTAATGATGTTATTTTGAATGATGATTATGTTGGAAAGTCAAGTTCCTCTTGGACTTGGTTTCCGAAGGGTTAGTTCCTTTAACTCTTCAATGCTTGGTACCATGAGCTTATGATCATATTATGGGTACCAAGGCATATGTTTATAAAATTGATTTTGATTATGTTAATTTATGGGTTACAATAATTTTTTTTATTTTTTTTATTTCGTATTTCAAATTTGTTGTCTAACCCATTGGATCCAAAAGAGTTTTTAGATACCAAAATGAAATTTTCTAGGTTCAATACACCGTGGGATACCAACCCTACCAACTCCTCGATTTGGGAAGACTTTCATTCAAACGGAGTTGATGGTGCTTAGTTAATGCACCAATGTAGGGGGAGCTTAATGTTGTAAGTATAATATTACATTTGGTATCCATGAGGGTTGAATGCATGCTTGGTTAAAATCTATTTCTTTACATTGGTATCATTTTGTTTCTCCTAGCATGATAGAATTGTGAATGCCATAAATGTTTTGAAATTCTTATCTATTTTTGGCATGACATGTTTTAAAATTTATTATGATGATTTTCGTATCACTTTTATCACTTTTATCACTTTTATCACCTTGTCACTTCACTTAGTTTTGATGTGCTTTTACTTTATGTTCATTTTCGATCGATATTGTGACATTTGATATTCTATGATGTGCACCGCTCTTCTGATGGTTCATTCCTTTGTGCACATTTTATGTATGTCTCTGATATTGATCTCGTCGCTCGACGATTCATTTTGATTCGATAGCTTTAGTTGTATGAAAACATAGAATTGTTTTCCATGCACTAAAATAGCTATAAATGTTGATATTGGAGAGTAAATTCATTTCTTCAATAAGTGAATTTACATTTGATATTTTGATGATTTAAGTTTTCGATTTTCGACTATGGTCTCATTGACACGCTTTGATTTTATTCGAATTTTATTTTGGTGTCATATGAAACGTGGTCGTATTCTTAGACTCCCATGCTTAATGAATTATTTGGACATGATTTATTATCATTGGCTTCCTCCCGCTCTTTTTGGATTATGCCAAAGGGGGAGAGACATAATAATGGCATGTGCTAAATGATAATTTACCATGAATCTAATTTGATATGTTAGATTCAGGGGGAGTTAAGATATAAAAATGGATTACAAATCTTAAATCTCAAATGTTGGATTTGCATTTTTTACTTTCCTCGTCTGCTTGATGTATGTGCTTATTAATTCATATGGAACTAATGTGTCATCAATGCAGGGGGAGTAAGTATACTTCATTTAGTTCATTATTTTTGATTATTATTTATGTTGGTTTGTCATCACCAAAAAGGGGGAGAATGTTGAGTATTGGACTCCCCGGATTTGGTTTTGGATGATGAGCAAACATAAATATATCATGAACTAACAGTTTGTGAGCGCAGTTATGGAGATCGTCGCCAAAATACCACACACAACAAAAGCGACGTCTCAAGACTTCTCAATACGCGTGATCGTATGCCTGAAGCTTCGTTGAAGCTCGAGGAGCAATATTGAAGTCAAGAGGAATGAAGATTGAAGCTTTGAAGACGGTTCGTAAGGTTTATTTTATAGTCTTCTAGCTTCATAGATTAGAATGTTAAGCCTTGAGTAGGACTTACTTTATAATCTTCATTTCGCTCATATCTTAGAGCTAGGATATTCTTAGAAGCCATTAGAAACTTTCCCGAAGCCTATCGCTCTTTCCCTCGGCTTCGAGTGCATGTTAGTTGGTTCATGAAGGGTCACCAACCGACTAGATGACGATCTAGTCGGTCGGCAACTCTACTTAAACCGACTAGTTTGCCTTCTCTAATTCAGCTCTTTCTATGACTACAGTTAGTCGGTCAAAGAAGAGTCACCGACCGACTAGATGACGATTTAGTCGGTCAGTAATCCTTCTTAGACCGACTAGTTGTGTTCAGTCTTTTTCAGCCTGAGCTACTGTTTCGAGTTAGTCGGTCAAAGAACGTTTACCGACCGACTAGTTGAGAAACTAGTCGGTCAGCATTTGTTCTTAAACCGACTAAGTCATCTTGAAGTCAACCTATCCTATTTCGACGTTAGTCGGTCAAAGATCATTCACCGACCGACTAGTTGGGAAACTAGTCGGTCGGCAAGTCTTCTTAGACCGACTAGTTGTCTTTGCCTGGAACTTCACCTTTTGGTTGTTCAGCTGTTAGTCGGTCCATGTTGAATCACCGACCGACTAGTTGATGAACTAGTCGGTCAGTGATCCTTCTTAGACCGACTAGTCTGCTTCAGATTTAGATCCGTTGGAGTTTTGAAAGCGACGTTTCTCTCTCTCTTTTCTCTTGATCCTTTAAATACCTGAAGGGGTTATTTTCATAGGATCTCAAGGCTGCTATTTCAGAGTTCTATTGATTCAAAGAGAAGCTTTCAACTCTCATCTTCAAGCTCTCCCATTCTCAAGAATCTCTCCCTTACTCTTATTCCTCAAGAGAGATTCATTGATTGTGAGCCTTCCAAGCCAAGGGCTTGATTCTAGGTCATCCATCTCATCCCTAGGCTTCCATTGCTGGTCATCTTCTTGAAGCTAGGGTTTGGTGACTCTTCCTCCATCAAAATCCTCTTTGCCCTAATTTGGTAAGAAATCTCAAGGCATAGGTATTTTGTTGGTAAGCATTTCATTTCAGTTATATTTGAATTGTATACTCTCGGTTGTGAGAGGTTTTGCGTGATCCCGGGTTGTGGGAGTCACGGTCATCGATTGTAGGTCGATTGCACTTGTGAGGTTTTTGCAAGTGTTCATATTGGAAATCTTGAGTTAGGGTTTCTAACTCAAGTATCCGGAAGGGATCCGGGTGGTTGGGACGTAGGATCACCGGGAACAAGTCGGGGAGACTTGGGTGGATCCGAACCCATTAATCCATTGTGTTTGCGTTTGCATTATTTCTTGATTGTTGTTATTCCGCATTGTTGTTTGTTAATTGCACGATAATTAGGAATAACACTCCTTATTATTTAAAAGTACTATTCACCCCCCCTCTAGTACATGTGCAGTAGCTTCCCAGGGCACTACACCATCTACATTTGGTAGAGTTTTCTTACAACAACAGCTTCCAGGCGAGTATTGGCATGGCGCCTTTCGCCGCTCTTTATGGAAGGAAATGTCGATCGCCATTGAGTTGGGATGACGTTGGTGATCGGGAGTTGTTGGGACCTGAGATGATCGTGGAGGCCGTGGATATTGTCAGGAACATTCGGGAGAGGTTGAGGATTGCTCAGGACCGTTTTAAGCATTGGGCGGATGCTAAACGTCGTCCTTTGGAGTTTCAGCCGGGCGACCATGTGTTTCTGAGGATTTCCCCGAATCGTGGTGTGATTCATTTTGGGAAGCGAGGGAAGTTGAGCCCGCGATACATTGGACAGTTTGACATTTTGGAGAGGGTTGGCGAGGTAGCTTATCGCTTAGCCTTGCCGTCATCTTTGGAAGGAGTTCACAATGTTTTCCATGTGTCGCAGCTTCGTCGATACATTAGCGATCCATCTCATGCTGTGGATTTTTCGGAGATTACCGTTCGCCCTGATATGACGTATGACCAACATCCAGTGCAGATTATGGACATGCGTCAGAAGTCACTTCGGAACAAGATTGTCAATCTTGTGAGGGTGATGTGGCGACACGGCTCGCCTGGAGAGTCTACTTGGGAGAATGAGGATGAGATGCGAGAGCGTTTCCCACTTTTGTTTCCGGACACGTGAGTGTTTGGAAATTCCGAGGACGGAATTTTTCTTAAGTTGGGGAGGATGTAACGACTGGTTTTCATGTATCTGGATTTATTATATTATATTATATGTTTTGCTGGATTTTCTCCTCATGTGTGGTTTTCGTCCCCGTAGCTTTCATTTTCGATCGTTTCGTCGTATTTTCTTAGCTTTTCTGTTTATCGTCGATTTCGGAGTAAGTCATTCGTGACGGGCTTCGTATCGGTCATATCTTATTGTTAGATCAAGCCTAGGAGTCTTAGGAATCGATCCCGGAGCTCCGCGCTCCATATCGGAACTTTTGGTGCTTATTAGCCGATGTAAGAAGGGGCACCGACCGACTAGATGACGATCCAGTCGGTCGGCAATCCTTCTTGAACCGACTAGTTGGCTTTCTAAATTTCTCAGGAGTTACTGTTTGTCGTTAGTCGGTCTAAGAACGTTGGTTGACCGACTAGGTTGCAAACTAGTCGGTCGGCAATGCTTCTTTAACCGACTAACTCATCAACTATTTTTGGTATCAGTTACTGTTCCTTCTTAGTCGGTCTAAGTTCATCTTTCGACCGACTAGTTGTTAAACTAGTCGGTTAAGTTTTGTACTCAGACCGACTAATTCTTGGTTCTTCTGTACAGTCGAGTTACTGTTTACTCTTAGTCGGTCTGTGTTGGTCGACCGACCGACTAGTTCCCAAACTAGTCGGTCAGTGGTTGCTCTTTGACCGACTAATCTGTGTTAAAACCCTAATTTCTGGGCAGCCGCCAGCCCATCCTATTTAAACCCCTCCCAAACGTTTTCTTCTTCCTCCTCTCGACCTAAAACCCTAGTTTCTCCCCCATTGAGCCCCCTTCTACCCCAAAACCCTTATTCCTTCATCCCAAGCTCAAAATCCATCATCCAAACTCTCCCTCAACACATTCTACCTCTCATCATCCACAAAATCTCATCAAATCCCCCAAAACCCTATTTCCTCAAACTCCTCCATCCATTTCCAGATCTGAACCCTAGGTTCCCCGAAGCGTTTCTTCCGTCGCCGTGGTTGCTCGGCATCCTCTTCCGTTTCCTATACGGTATTAATCGATCTCTTAATGTTTTCATGACCCGTTGTGTTATTGTGAAACCCTAATGAAATGAATGTTGTTTTGATGGTTGTTTCTCCATAACAGCGACTTCCCCGTAGATTAGCATCCGTGAGGCGAACCCTCGTTGATCGCATCCCCGGTGCTAGGCAAGTGAAACTTGCCACTTAGGGTTTAGGCCACGTTTTAGGCCATTTGCCTGTTGTAGGCGTAAAAGAGACTAGGCGACGAAATGATACTCGCCTAGGCGCAAAATTGAGGAACTAGCTTGACAACGAAGCTAGATCCGACATTTATCATGTTGCACAATTACCATATCATGTTTAATTTCCATTAACGGTACGCAAATTAATTGTCATGTCATTGCATTCTTTGAGTGTTCCGTGATCGCGTAGCTTCGCTACAATGCTTGTGTTTCCTGGCTCGTGTTCCAGAAGCGGGCCATGTGTTGGTTGATAGCCAACGTCCGAATTACTTGTTTCCGGCTAGGTGCACCCCTATGCCAAATGCTTATGAATCGTGAACTAGAATGCGAGCTCATGTGCGGGGCAACCCTGGCTCATTTACTGAGCTCGTGTGCAGGGACCCTGGCTCATTTACATGTGGGTATTGGGGGTAAGAGTTAAGCGTCCAATCAACTGGGAGTCTGCCCGATCAGCAACTGCAGTGGTAATGCGTAAACTCTGGGTTTTGGGGTAGTGTTAAGCGGCCAATCAGCGTGAATGCCGAACCATTCAGCTGTAAGGCGTAAACATCTACAAACAACTTGAAACGTGACTAGTGAATTGATTGAGATTGTTAGTAGCTTGGCTACTCTTGTCTTGTCCCGATAATTGTTCTCTTGTACTTGTTGTTTCACCATGTCTTGCTCGTGCACTCATGTTATAACTGCCATGTCATGCATACTAAAACTGCTAGTTTGCTAGTTGCCTTACTTTCAGTTTCCTTGCCCAAGTCTTTTAGACTTGCTGACATGTGCCCCTTTACTCTTTTGGGTGACACATGTTAGATCCTGAGCCTGAGTACCTTGTTGAGGACGAGGTGTTTGCTGACGCCGATCCCGAGCTTGTGTTTGACGGGGAGTACGTGGACACTGGGGACCAGTCCTAGTGTCTTCGTTGTGTTTTCCTTTTGTTTAGACTGCTGTTTTGTTGTCGGTGCGTAGCACCTATACTTTGTTACGTTGTTGCTTTTGTTGGCCTTGTTCTGGGCCTTTAGACTCTTTCTTTTAGCCTGGTGGCTTTTCTGGATGTTGAACTTATTTTCGTGTTGGACAAATTATGAGATGTGAGAATTTTATTTCTGTCTCTCCTTGTGTTATTATTGTTGTTCCGTTTGTGGTTACAGGGACCTGCTTATGTTTTATTGACGCTTATCGGGTTTGGGGCTTCACAGCTTCACTCTCGTGCGGACCTTTTCACGTCTCGCCTCCATTTTAGGGAAGCGGGTCGTGACAGATTATAAAACTGACACACAGGATTTTGAAGTTCTATTTAACTTAGGAACGTATTTTAAAAGTATGTATCAATGACCGTTTCAAAATACATTAAAGGAGGTGACATTGGAACTAGCGACTTAGGAATAAGATTTTAAAAAGTTCGTTGCCTTAGGAAAATAGAGTAGTTAGGTAAAATTGAAGAGCGAAAGATGGATGTGAGGAAATCGTTATAAGATAGTAGTTAAAGATCGCATCAAAAGAGTTTCATAATCAAGATTGGGTTTAAGTTGACTGAAGTGTAGAGAATCTAAGTAAAAGTTTTCGAAGGAATTTTAAACTTAGCGAAGAATTCAATAAATGAAGTATCGAAATACTTTTTAGAAGGAGGGGTTCAAGGTTAAAGATGGCGGATCTGGAGAGTTAAAGTGAATCGAGGACAAGGATCAGGTACGACGATCGAAACGAAAGGACGACTAAGAAGCAACTCCGTGAATTCGCTACGATGGCTTTCTACGATCATTAATATGGGGGTAATGATTAGAGAAATAAGATCAGGAGGAAAATAATCATTGGGTCGACTAAGATTTAGCACTATGTTTCTACAACAAACTAGACTGCGATAGGGAAACCGAGGTGAGGGTTCATAGAGGATCAAGATCGAGATCTTATAGATCTGGAATATCTCACGCTTCGAAGTCTACTCAGTGCAGGCATCTCAGGTTTGACTGGCACGACGACAATCGCTACGTTCAGTTGGGCCCTAGATTCGATTTATCTTAGCGAATGACTAACGAAACTCAAGAATCTAGTATGGTCAAAGTTGGATGATCAATCGCTAGGGTGACCCTAAGATGATAATACTTAGTCATGGCAAGGGTGTCTAACTAACGAGCACGAGCGTCTAACTCTTCTAATTATCCTAGTATTGGGTTTCCTATCGTGCTGAGACGAGGCATTCGAGTAATTATGTGTACGAACTATTCTGGATGTTTTGGTTAATGAAAAGTGTTCTTATTGTTCCGAAGTTCGCAGTTGCAAGACCTGCATGGGCCACCGCTAAAACCTGTAACGCCCCGCTTCCCAAAAGTCACCGGAAGCGATAGAGTTACGCGGTCCGCTTGAACTGGAGCTGTGAAGCTCGAGTTCAATAAGCGTCTGTGATAAACACACAGATGAGATCCTTGCAACAGCTAATCAGAACAATCAGAAACACATCCAGAAATAAGCCACATCTAGAAATAAGAGTCCGTACACGAAATTAAACAAGCCACATCTGGGCTAAAAGTAGCAACAAGAAAGTGGAACGTACACGAAAGTAACTACAACGACTAAAAAAGGAAACTAGGAAAGCAGTAAAGTGTCGGGGGTCCACTAGTCCTCTGCTGGAAGAGGCACTGCGTCAGGTGTGAACTCCTGACTCTCCAACTCTGACGTCTCGTACTGGTCCTCCTGGTACTCAAGCTCTGAACCTGACATACATCCACAAACATGAATGTATGTCAGCTAGGGGTCTGCAAGAAAAGTTAGCATCCCAAGGCGAAATATATGACAGATATATGAATTTTAGAAGCATTAATAATTTAAGAAAAGTGATTGCAGCAATTTAACATTTAACAATTCATAGAAACGGAAACGAACAATCCTAGCATGCAGTTCTAGTCGGTTGCAAGATTAAGGTTAAGATTTCTCCGAGTTCAATAGCATTTCAATTTCAAGATGACCAAGTTAGCGTTGTAAGTTTTCATGTCAGGAGTTAGCATTCTAATCTAGGGTTCACGCCTGTAGGTCGTGATGAGAAGGTCGTTCCTCTCACGGGGGCTTACCATGATTGATGTTAACCCACCGCGTGCGGGTGGTGCTCTTGAGGAGTGTACCTTTCATACGCCTAGTGGCCGCTCAACCCTAACCCCACCCAAAAGTTTGCCGGAACACGAGCCGGCCTATTCGACTCACACGGCGTCACGATATCACGATACCGCCTTCGAGGCGCATGATTTCACGATGTCCATATGGTTAAGTATGTCAGGGCTTACTTAACTTTACTGTTAACAATATTATAGTTTTATAGTGACAGTTCTACAAGGCGGAAATGGGTCGAACGACCGTTACCGTAATTTTAAATAATGACGAATATGTCATGTTTGTTCAACTTGCTACAGAAATGATTTCTTTCTCTTATTGTTTAAAATGGGGATATATCGTATGATATACCGTTGGATCCCAAATTTCGTCCTAGTCATTATGATGGCAGTTTCTTACGTCATTTCACGTCAAATTTTTAAGTTACACATCAATACATGAAGATGGCGCAAAAGTGTTATAACTTCAAAAATCCATATAAAATCAAATACTCGCCTGTTTTCGACGTTCTTGGTGTCGTTGGAATCGTCTCGACGTGTACTACACTGTGGAGGGTTTGGTTCGCTGTTTTGACAGAACATAAAATCAGAAATTGCGTTTCTTGTTCAGGACAGATTTACAAAAAGCCCCTACGACGTCTAATCACCCCGTTTTATTAAGTTCTCTACCTTACGGTGTGGGTTAAGAGTTGTACAGAGATAGATCTACTAACCGATTGTGCAGAGGAGGATCGGACGACGACAACGGCAACGACGACGCGTCGGGTCCCGAAACAGCGGCGTAAAACTTCGGGAAGGAAAAACAACGGCTGTCCGCGGCTCTCGAGTGCGTGGATCTGCTTCGTTGGGTCCACGCGGCGATCAGCGACGGGGAGAGGCTGCTCACGTGAAGAAGAAGGCTGCGGGGATGCGTTCGCGAGGAGGAGGGCGGCTGCGGATGTCCTTGCGTGGAGAGATGAAGTCGGCCTGGGCTGTTGCCGTGAGTAGGGGGGCTGTGGGGGTTGAGGGCGGCTGTGAGGAGGAGCCGTGAGGGTTTGGAGAAGCTCGGGGTGTTGGGCTGGCCGTGGGTGTTGCGGGATAGGGGGAAAACTGGGGTGTTCCCCCGGTGGAGGAGGAGGAGAAGATTTGCGGAGGAGGAGAAGTCGGATGTTGGTCGGAGCGACCCTGGGCGTGGAGAAGAAGGCCGCGCGAGCTTTTAGGTTGCGTGGAGAAAATGGCAGGCGGCTGTTTTTTGGCGTGGGGAGGATGCGAAGGAGAGGAAGAAGAAGGCCGCTCGAAAGAATGCAGGCGGCGGTCTGTTCTCTCGCGTGGAAAGAGAATAGGGAGGGTAGGCTGTGTACAGGGCTTGGGGAAAGAAAAGCAAATCCTAGGGTTTTATTATATATTAGTTGCTAGCCTAGGTTTGCTGTTGATTACCCTATAGTTCCTATATGAAGCCCTCACGTGAATAGTAGGTTGTGTTGGGTGTTTAATATTGGTCTAGGATTTTATATGATAAGAATGGGTGATGGTCAAGGACGGCACGTGAATGGGCCTAGAGCTTAGGTTATAGGTTAACTTATAGCATTTCTCTCTTTTCTTTTTTGTGCGTGTGTAGCCGTGAAGGGTGACTCGGCCCTAGGGATTGGGGGCTAGGGTTTTAATGTTGTAACTAAATAGGAAGTTATTAGAATAAATTAGGGAGTTTTGAAATATTAATAAGATTTAATCAAGGGGATTAAAAGCGAATTAAAGGGGTTTAAATGGGTCCAAAAACGATAAGTTTCATTTGAATTTAAAAGGTTGAAAAAGATTTGAAATCTGAATTTTTGAATTTGAAATTTAAATCAATTATAAGAAGATATTATCGAAATAATTATATGAGGGATTTAGAGCTAATAAATACGTTTAAAATGGGTGTAAAAAGAAACTGCATTTGAATTCTAAATGTTTTGAACATACGTTTTGAAATTCGAAAAAACAACAATAATAATAATAAAAGATTTAACTAAGTGGTAAAAATAATAATGATAGGAATAATTAATATGAAAAATATTAGAAGTTGATACGTGTACGGTGACAGATACGCCTAACTACGGCTACGGAAAAGTACACGAGGGAAGGAAATACGGATAACGTAACGAAGAAAACCGGTCGTTACAGGGCCATTGAGATAATGGGAAGGGATGAGCCATTTAAAGTCAACAGGCAGCGTCTGAAACACTATGCGGTAGGAGAACCAGAATTCTCTCCGGTCGGATTCTCAGCGACCGACGACTCTTCCTCAAACCCTCCGGACCCCAATTGACCACCATATGAGGCGTCGAGCTAACGACGTTAAACAAAACCGCTTCATGGGAGGCAACCCACTCATTTTTCTTAATTTTATTTTATCTATTTTAATAATTGAATTCAGCCGCGAGATCATTCGTCGAGAAACTTAGGCCATTCGTGAACTTCTACAGGAAACAAGCCCTCACCCGATCGGGTGACTCCTCAACCGATCGGGTGAGACGTATCAGACGATATCCGAATCAGCCCTCCTTGCGAACCGGTCAAGGGAAGCATCGCGTGACCGCGTGACAGACCGTCTAAACTGGGCCGAACTCTCGAGAAATTTAGGGGATATACCAACCGATCGGTTGGGTGAAACCGCTGTCGTGTGGCTGACCGGGCGAAAAGTTGCAGACTTGCGGGAAGAATTGAGAAGCGGTCAACCGATCGGTTCACATGTAGCTGTTGGACGACAGAAAATTTTCGAAACTTATCCACCCGATCGGGTGAGAACTCACCCGATCGGTTCATTTTCACCCATATAAATACCCCTGTTGCATGATACCCGCCACCCGACCCCCAAACTCCCCTTCACGCGATCTCTGACCCTCCAACTGCCGAATCGACCTCCTCCATCCACCCTACTGCCTCTAGATCTTCACCTCCACTCATTTCCATACTCCCCCACCCTCGCCACCTCGTCATCATCAACATTCTCTCTTCAAAACATCCAAACCCTAACCCTAAACCCTAAATTTTCGAAAATTTCGATTCTTGTCGGATCAGCGAGCGGCGGCTTCCCAAATTGCTTCCCTATATTACGTGGGGTCTTTCGGGTACTTGATCTCACAACGCCGATGGGTAACCTCTTTCCACTCTTCATTTTTATTTCATTTTATATAATGACTTGAATTTGTGTTTGCACACTTTATCTGCTTCATCATCTTCATAGACACCATATCGCGCCCCATCATTCTTCCCTGAGCCATCCCCATGTCCGGGAAAGGAAAGGAAATAGCCTCATCGTCATGCAGACATCCCCTATATGGCCCCTTTTCCCCCTCTTTCCGCGGCATAAACCCTACGTCTGAGGAGCAATCCGATCGCTTACAAGCCCTCCTTCATCGCCTTATCCGACCTACTCTTTTCGCGGACTTCCCCACCCTACAATCCCTTGGACTCTTTAGGGGCGTCTGTGCACTTTTTCGCTTCATAGGTTATGATTATCTTCTGCGGACCCAAGCCAATACACACAGAAATCTCACACTTGAATTCCTCAGTTCTCTCGAGGTGTCTGATCACGGTTTCACCTTCTGGGCCTTCAATTGTGATTTTTCCATGAGCTTCGTCCAGCTTAACAACAATCTACTCTTCCCTAACCTCGATTGCCATGTTGAATGGTCTACTCATGACCGATCTGACATCTTTTCTCACTTCCAGGCTGATGGTGTTTGGCAACGATTCACCAGATATACCTCTTTTCCTGCGGTAGCCCTCGCCTCCTACATCATACACCCTTGCTACTGTTTCGCTCACTGCTTTCTTGCCAACACCATTTTTGCTCGTGTTGATGTATCCGCGGTGTCTAGGGATGAGCTGCTCTTTTTCTACGCCATGTCCCATGACCGGATTCATGGAGAAATCCCTTTTCCCCTAAACACCGCTCATTGGATCATCCACGAGCTCTTATCTGTCAGCCGCACAGCTTCTGGCTCTATCTGCTGCGGGGGAATTGTCACTCTTATTGTCAGCTGTGTCTTGAGGATGCCCACCGACCTCCCTATTGTCCCGGGACGTAACCGTATCGATCGCGACTCCTTGATCTCTATCGGTATGCTTACTCCTTTTGGGGAGGATCGTGCAGCCTACCTCTATAGTCCCGCCTGCACCCCTTTTGCCATCCTCCAACCCTCATCTTCGGAGCGTTTCCCCTTACGCCTTACACACCTACCCTGGGAGTTCTACCCAGATCCTTGGTATGCTTCACTTGTTCACTTCCCACCCATAGACCCTCCCGATTGGCACCCGTGTGTTGGTCCACCCCGTCCCACCATCATCCACCACGATCCGTCGATATTTCCCGATCCTCCGGTTGTCCTGCCTGTTGCTCCTCGTTCTCCTATTCGCACACCCTCTCCTTCGTCCTCGAAGGATTCCTTCTACCATTATTCACCACCCTCCTCGCCATCCCCTTACCATTCTATCGCCAGCGACTCCGATTGACCTCCCTCTTACTTTTTTCTGTGCACTGTCGTGTTTTGTTTTTCTTTGTGTGTTTGTTTATTTGTCGTGTCGTGTGATTTTTATTTTCTTTCTTTACTTTATTTTTCTTTTCTGTTTTTCATGTCATGTGGTGTGCTTTTTATTTTAAATTTCTTATTTTCAGTTTCGTGTGACTTTCTTGTTTTTTCGTGTCTTTTTGTGTCTGTGCGTATTCCCCCCCTCATTCATTGCCCTCCCGTATTGAATTCTATTGCATTGAGGGCAATGCAAGTTTCAGCTTGGGGGAGTCGTACTTCGTGCGTCATTTGTTTCTTTTTCTTCGTTATTTGAGTCGTTTTCCTCCATCTTTTTCTTTTTCTTTTTTCTTTTCTTCTTTTTATCTCTTTCTCCTAGAGATGAACCCTATGATGAATTGCCACAAAATCACACATACCTAGTATGGCATCGATAATTACACTCACTAGCCCTAGGATATCGTGTCCCCTTGCATTTCATGCTTCGTGGGTCCACTTAGCTTTTTGTGAGTCGTGCGTCGTGCCTAGCTGTGTGGTGTAATTCTACTTTGTGATTTTGTTTTACATACCTGTCCAAGAATGACCCCTAGAATTATCATGCTTCGATTTGAATATGCGGTATTTGTTTCTCCTGTTTGCTTCTGCATGCTATATATGTATCGTATACTTCATTTCGCATGTGTCGGGATTCCACAATTAAGGACTAGGATAACCCATTTAGCCCATGCTCTAACTAGCGAGAATAGTTTCCTTTGCCCAAGTGTTTAGATTCCGATTTCTTTTTTGTTTTACTTGGTGCAAATCCCCTCGTCGTGTACCGTTCTCCCACTTGGGAGAGTACACATGTGTATAGCCAAAAACCCAAAAATCCAAAAAAAAAAGAGAAAAGAAAAGAAAAACCCAAAAAGAAGAGAAATGAAAAGAAAGAAAAATTGTATAGCCAAAAATCCAAAAAAATATACAAATACCCAAAACCCAAAAAATTCCAGTGTGAATATCTTTTCCTACTTACCGAGAATAAAGGGAAGGCGAGAATTTGCACCGAGTGTTCTACTCCACATCATCTCAACCCCCATCGGTTTCGAAAACACTTGGCTTAGGAACTTTTTAGCTATTATCTAGGCTATAGTGGGGTGATTTCCTTAACCCTAGTTGTGGAGTCCCTGACGCATGATATGTTTCGATTCTCTCTCTAATCTCATGCATGCTTGAACTATATATTCACCGCTTTATTCAATTCGAATCGATATTTGGGTCATTTCCTGGATTTGTGTATATCGAGCTATATCGCACATCGTAGATAGTGACACCGTCTGCTAGCACACGACCACACTCACTCGCGCTTCACCGCGTGGGCCCACGACACTTGTCTGGACTCGTATTCCTTGGTTTAGTGATGCGATTTGGCATTTGCTTGCTTGGTGTGTCGTTCTTGATTTTGTTGGCCCTGACGGGCGATCTAGGATATAGAGTTTTCTTTTTCTATCTTTCTCTCTATTTTCTCTCTCCGAGTTCCTACTCTCACTCGTCTTCCTCGAGGACGAGAAAGAGTTCAGCTTGGGGGATTTTGACGTGCGTTTATATTTCATATATTTGCACACGTTTTCTTTCATGTTTTTCCGTATTTTACCGCCGTCTTATATTCGTTTTCTCGTGTTTTCTTGTTTTCTTTCACTTTTCCGTGTTTTCCGTATTTTGCAGGAGTTTACTGGCATAATGGATATAAAACGACGATATCGCGAGTCCCCGGAGCAACAGGAGGAGTCACGTGTGATCCAGGGGTCAAACAACGATGATATCATCTTTCAGCCCCTCACCCGATCGGTTGGTCATCTTCAACCGATCGGGTGATGCACGCGTGCACCGCCCGGACGCAGCTTGGAGCTCACAAGAAGTCACCCGGTCAGTTCGCAGGCCGGTTCAAAAGCCCAAAGTCTCTGGATTTTTATTGTGACTGCCAACCGATCAGGTGACCTTTACCCGATCGGTTCATCTGTAGCCGAATCTCCAGAGCCAAGACACGGTCAGCTCAACCGGCCTCCTCACTCAACGGCACCAAGATCCAACCGGTCACATTCATATGTCAACCTACCGGGTGAAGATGACCGGGTGAAGTCCCGCATTGCGCTGTAAATGAGTGAAGCAGATCACCCGATCGGTTGACTTGTCAACCGATCGGGTGATATCATTTTCTATATATAGAACCACTAGGTTTTCCAGAAACGGGAGTTGGTTATTTTTTACTGTTTTCTTCATTTTGTGACGGCTGTAATTTCCCAGTTTTTGTAAGTTTTCAGATCTTTGTCAAACTTTAGTATTATCTTAATTGCTTTACTACCATTGCATTTCTATTGTCTGATCATGATTTTTACGGTCGATTTCTGTTTAGATTGCTTTTTTACTAAATATGTGTGAGTAGTTCCCAAATCTGGGATTTTGGCGGAAACCCCTTCGTGGGCTCTTCCTGATGCGTCCATAGGTCTAGGAAATCGATAGGGATTAGGAATCTAACGGTTACGCGGGGTGTTTTATTGTCATCGGCGGGAAAAAGACCGCCTTTGACCGTTGGGCCAAGGGGGAATAAACTTGGCGGTTGACTCCCTAGCCATAGCTCACGCCCTTAGCGTAGACGCCGAATCCTAGCGCGCGGGAGCGACAGGATGAGACATTGGGAGTTATCGTTGCGAGCTTAGTGCTCCCGGAGTCGATCAGTGTTAATGGACACGGGAGTGCCCACTGATCGAACCCGGGAAGTCCGACGTATCATCCTGGGCACCGACCGGAATATCGGGCCCATGAGACGCTGGTACCACTCTTAGAGGCAACGTCTCACCATTAGACCCTAATTCCGATCGTTATCCTACCCGTAGGCCGTATCGGCGAGAGTCGCTCGATAGGGTGGAAACCAAAGTCCCGGGTTTTTCCTTTATATTGTTTATCCCTTGCATTCCATTTACTGTGACAACCATCTTCCGATCCGGGCTAGCTCGCCCATGGGGTGAATTTGATCCTCCTTGACACAAGCACATCCACGCCTCCCTGAGTTCGACCTCTAAGCCACACTACAACACCGTGCGCTTGCGGTTATAAATATTTAAATCTCACGCCCCCAATCGTATTATTGCACACATATAGCACGCATAAGCGGGGGACGTCAGATGCAAAAGATAAAAAGCAACCTAATAGCTTCTAATCTAGCTATGGGGGCAAAGGATTCTTCAAAAATCAATACCTTCCTCTTGCTGGTAGCCTTGAGCTACTAACCTTGCTTTCTTCCTTGTGATGAACTCGTTCTCATCCGTCTTGTTCTTGAATATCTATTTGGTCCCAATGACTTGGTGACTACTTGGAAGAGGGACAAGCTCACAAACTTCATTCCTTTCAAATTGCATGAGCTCCTCTTCCATTACAACGATCCACGAGCACGAGCTACCTTCACACGCTTCTTGGATATTCGTTGGCTCAATGGTAAAGACAAAGGCGCAATGAGATAACTCATCAATCCTTGACCTTGTTCGGACACCCACACCAATATCTCCAATTATTTGGTCATGGGGGTGATCACGAATGCTTGGATAAGCTTTGGAAATTCCTGGATCACTTGGGACAATCTCAACTTTTTCATTAGTAATTTTAGTCCCAATAACATCATTACTTTTAACATTACTAATTGAATCACATAAAACATCTACAATATCATTAACAATATGAGGAACATCAAAATCTTCATGAAATGAAACGTGTAGTGATTCCTCGATCGTTGAAGAGGTTTTGTTGTATATCCGGTAGGCTTTGATACGTGTGGAATATCCAACAAAAATTTCTTCATCGGATCTTGGATCAAATTTGTCTAAATTACCAAACATGTTCTTTATAAAACATTTTGAACCGAAAACTCGAAAATACTTAACTTGAGGCTTTTTATCGTAAAATAGTTCAAAACAAGTTTTTTTCGTTCGGGACCTCACTTGGATCCTATTAAGCACATAACATGCCGTGTGCACCGCCTCCGCCCAAAATTGAAGTCCAAGATGACTATCATGGATCATGGTGCGTCCACACTCAATAAGAGTCCTATTCTTTCTCTCAACAACACCATTTTGTGGTACTGGTGCATAAGGAAAAGAAAAGTTGTGAGTAATCCCGTTATCATTACAAAACTTAGAGAAAAGTTCATTCTCAAATTCTCCTCCATGATCACTACGAATAGCGATAATGGTGGTTTCAAAGAGATTTTGAATTTTCTTTGTAAATTTGGTAAACTCGTCAAAGGCTTCATTTTTATTAGTTAAAAATGATACACATATAAATCTAGAAAATTCATCTACAATAACTAATACATAATGAGCATTTCCTAAAGATGTTACTCTAGCATGCCCAAATAAATCTAAATGAAGTAATTCTAGGGGCCTCTTAGAAGTTATGCCATCTTTAAGTTTAAATGAAGATTTACGAAGTTTACGTCGTTGACATGAATCACAAAAGCTTTTCTTATTAAACGATATTTTTGAAAAGCCTTTAACTAAATCATGCTTAGTTAATTTATATAAATGCTTAAAGTGAACATGCCCAAAATGGCGATGCCATAATAATTTTTCATTAGAATGAGCAACTAGGCAATGTTCAAATGATTTAGGCATACTTAAAATATAAATATTTTTATGTCTAATGCCGGAAAATAAAACATGTGAATCATTATCAATAATACTACACAAACCCTATCCAAAGTTAACCTTGTAACCTTTGTCACAAAGTTGACTTATATGGTTATGAAATAAACCTTCTACTAAATATACATTATCAATTAAAGGTTTGGATGGGTTACCGATTTTGCCTACTCCGATAATGGTTCCCTTTTGATCGCCTCCAAAGGTGACCATTGCACCATCCTTGATGCGGATCACTTCGGAGAGCAAGGAGGGATCTCACGTCATGTATTGGAGCAACCATTATCGAGTATCCAACCTTTCCTTTTAGAGCTAATATTTCTTTTATTGCTCTCTTTCTTGTTCTTGGGTACACACATAGTATATCATAAGCTCATGGTACCCAAGCTTGTTGGGTCCAAGGGGATTAGCCCTTTGGAAACATGGTCCAAGTGGACTTTGGCTTCCCAACATAGTTACCACTATTTATCACATCACTAAAATAAGAACTTACATATGCATTCATATCATATGTGATAGTGTTCTTGGGACCCCAAATAGTGTATGATTTGGGAGTCCTCTTCCTAGTTGCATGCACATTAGGTTGAGGTCTACGTGGTGCATGATGCTTAGGAGTATGATGTCTAGCATATGAAGGCGGAGGAGGATATGCATGCGTCATATAAAGATTATATGCAAAAAGTGGAGCATGCATATTATATGGTGCATATGGAGCAGACATATGATGTGATTGATATGAATGATGTGTATGAGCATATGAGTGTGTAGGAGCATGTGCATGAGTATTTCTCAAGTGTGGGTTTGCACGTGCCCGTGGGTGTGGAGCATAAAACTAATCATGCGTGTTCACATGAGAAGTAGGAGTGTTCCTGCGTGTGTGAGTGTTAGTGTACATAAAGGCATGTCCTTTCTTTTGATTTCCACCCTTAATGGGTTTCTTGTCAAAAGAATGAACGGTGGAGTGGCGACTTTCTTGGTAGGTATGCTACCAATAGTGTTTTTGTCACTACTAGTGGATGCACTGGAGGATGGCCTCACAAAATCTATAGTTACACCATTATAGGAGGTGAGACATTTGGATGCATTTGCTTCCACATAACCAAGTCCAACACGATATGTGGCCGAAAATTGGTTTGAAAGCAATTCATCCAATTGCCCTTTCCCTTTGTTAATCTCTTAACTTGGGAGGACATGAGCTCATATTTCTCCCTAAGGGAAGAAGAAGAAGTGTCCAAGGTGGACACACGTGTGGTGAGCTCGTGCACTTGGGTTTTGAGAGAATCATTCTCAATACCCAATTGTGTGTTTTGTGAGATTAAATCAAAACTATCTTTAGAAGAAACATGATCTAATTGATATTTGAGGGAATTCACCCCATTTCTCAATGTGCCATTTTGAGAAACCAAATTGGCTTTCTCAAGTGTAAGTGTGTTAATAATGGTGTCATTGTTGGTGATGCATGGCATGTATGATTTACTAACATTTAAGTTCTTCAAATTAGTATATCTAATCATAATAGATTGATACTTATAAAATAATTCTTCATTAGCAATACGAAGTTCAGCCATAGTTACCTCGGGTTCATCGTTCTTACTATCGCTTCCATCAGAGAATTTATCATCTCGGGCCATGAAGCACTTATGTGCACTTTCACACTTATCATCCTCGGATTCGCTTGAGGAATCCCCACTTGAGTCATCGAAAGTCCCAACCAGTCCTTTCTTCTTGTCCTTCTTGAATTTGTCGGACTTGTGATACTTCGGTGCTTTCCACTTTTCTTTGTTCATTAGCATTGGTCAATCCTTCTTGATGTGCCCTGACTTGTTACACTTAAAACAAAGAGAAGAGGAGTTGTTAGTGGAATCAAATTTAGATTTGGAAGAGAATTTACTTTTGCAAAAGAAGCATTGGAATTTCTTCGCTATTAGCGCCATTTCTTCCAAATCCATTTCGTTCTCGGACTCATCACTATCGGAGGATGACGAGGTATCCTTGAACGCTAATGCCTTCTTCTTTGCCTCTGTTGGCCTCATCATGCCTCTAATCTTCAATCGATTCTCCCTTCTTACTTCGTAATACATGAGAGTACCGATGAAATTCACCACAGCATAGTTCTTCATGTCATTGACCTCCTCATTGACAATAGCCCTTCTTTCACACTTTGAGGTCATTGACATGATTATCTTTCTTAACTTCTCTTGTTATGTATATATTTGTCCGAGAGCTTCAAGATCATTGGTGATGTCGGTGAAGCGTCCGTACATCATTGCAATATTCTCACCTTCATGCACTTGAAATATGTCGAAGTTTTGTATGGCAACATATAACTTTGAAAATTTTACCTTATTCGTCCCCTCATGGGTGACGACGAGATGGTTCCATATTTGATATGCACTCTTACATGTGCATATCTTGTTGAACTCATCCGGGTCCAATGCACAATGAAGAGCGTTCATTGCTTTGGCATTGTTCACCTCGCCGGACTTCTCGGTGGGAGTCCATTTGTTAAAAAAAAATTGGTGGGTTCTACGTAATCCTTATGGAGGGTTCTTTAAAGAGAAGCACTCCTTATGAACGTCTCCATCCGGCACTTCCAATAGCCGAAATTCGTGCCTATGAAACGCAGATGAAGAACCATTGATTGCCATTCGAATACGGTAGAAACACCATCACGATCATGATTATTGTACGAAGTAGAAGGAGGAACATTGGTGGTGGTGGATGACATAGCTATATTCTAGTCTGATACCAATTGTAAGGACCCTAGCTATGAGGAAAACACTAGAAGGGGGTTGAATAGTGTTTATAAAATTTAACTAAGAAATTAAGCCTAATTAAAATCCTAATCCAACATAGATGCGGAAATAAGAATTAACAACAATGAACAATGAAAACAATAAGATGTTTCAAGGTTTCGGATTATCCAAGTTAAACCCGACTTGTTACCGGTAATCCTACGTCCCTTCCACCCGAATACCTCCTGATACTCAAGTTAGAACCCTAACTTGACGTTTCATTTGAACCCACTTGTAGCAACCCTACAAGTGTAATCGAACAACAATTGATGTCCTTGAATCCCACAACTTGGAATCAAGCAAGCCACTCTCATAAACCGAGAGTGAATTCAAATAACCAAAGTTATGAAATTATGAAATACACTTACGATTCACCTATGCCTTGAAGTAGAACTTGAAGGAGCAAAGTGAAGTGAGTGATGATCTCTTCCAAGAAGAGGGTGAAGCCCTTTCTCTTGTTACCACCAAATGCCTAGAAGATATGAACTTTGATTTTAGGTTGGAGAGCAAGAGATAATGAGATTGTAGGGCTTAGAGAGAATTATAGCTTGAGAGCTTGAAGATGAATTCTTGAGTTGATAAGAGAATGACTAAGAGGCTCCAATGGAACAGTAGAAGCCCATCTTGTAGGTTCTCCAAAACCCTCAAACAAAATAGCCAAAACCCCTTTGAAATCCGTGTGGAAAAAGCCAACGGATAGAATTTAGAGTACAGACGGTCGAATGGTGAAGAAACCACAGTCGACTACCACACTGTGTCAGAGGATAGGTGAGAATTCAAACGGTAACTTACCATGTAGGACAGTCGACTGATGAAGGTTGGACAGACACCTGAAAACCATCAGGCGACTGATGTGTAAGTTGTGAAAACTAAAGAATTCTGGGTTTACATAGACAGACGACTGATGTGGAATCCATGGGCTCATGTGCCATGTGTAGGCGACTGAGAAACCAACATCAGTCGTCTGTTGCACAAATGCGTAAATTTCCAAAATCAAATTTCTGGGCAAGTGTTGGACATGCAACTATAGAAGCATATACAGGCGCCTGTGCCATGGGCAGGCACATATTAATCCTTCTTACATTGCCTTCAGGGACTAGTACGAAAGTTGAAAAAACTTAAGAAGTTTGGACAAGATGAGACAGGCGACTGACTAACAAGTCACAGGCGCCTGTAACTGGACAGACGCTTGTACTTTGTACATCAGTCACATGACAAAAGTTAAGAACTGAAAGCCCAAAAATCAAGTGTCACGCCCCGCTTCCTAAAACAGCGGAGGCGAAGTGTGACGAGGCCCGCTTAGGCCAGAGCTGAGGAGCCCTGACCCAATAAGCGTCTGTGTGGTACCAAGACGAAGGTACAGGTCCCTGCATATTAGTACAGAACAATAAAAGTACAAGAAGGAAAGAACATCACAAATTTTATTCCAACATATCAAAGTACCAAGTCTCAACGCCCGAAGGGCTACAACAGCAGAAAAGTAAATCTAATGGTGCAAGCACCCAACCTAAACAAGGAAACATAAAAGGTGCTTCGCACCCAACAAGGATAATAACACCTCTGGAAACTGCTACTAACAGTCTCTAGCTCTGATCCTCCTCAGGGTCGTACTCGGGATCAACGCTCTCTGGCTCCACGTCGGCTGGCAAGTCAGTCTCCTCCACGTACTCTGGCTCAATCCCTGACGTACAGCACCAGAAGAAGGAACTGTACGTCAGGTAAGGTATACAAGAAAAGATTAGACCAAACTACAAGTGTACCAATTACTTACAACATTTTACTGGTTGATTAACATGCTGAGGTTCTTAACATCAGAAAGAAAACACAACAGACCAGTAAACAAGACAAGTAGTAGTCACAGCGAGTGCTATGGACTATGGGACTAGCCTACAGGTGTCAAGACAACAGAACACGGAAAGCCAGACACGACAAGACAAGACAAGACACGAAAGGGTTCACGCCTGATCGGTTCGAGGGGGATCAATCCCTCTTGCCGCTTGCACGCTCAACCCTACCCCATAACCCCAAGAATCGTGACAAGACATGGGATCACTCGCTCTAGCTGGACAAGTGCCCAATTGCTCTCTGAGCTGTGTATCGGTACATGGGATCACCTGCTCTAGCTTGACAGGTGCCCAATTGCCCATCGGGCTGTGAACTAGTACAAGGGATCACTCACTCTGGCTTGGCGAGTGCCCTATTGCCCAGCGGGCTGTGCAGACGGAAAGGAACAAGACACGACAAAACAGGAAGGGTTATACTAGGGTGTCCACAACTCACGCACACGCATGTCAATCCTATGATGTCAGAAATTGTTGTTGTTGGACTCAGATTTCGTTGTCAAATCTGAGCCATCAAGGGCGTCCCGGACGCTATCATTTCACGTCATGTTCTCAAGTTTCTAAATTAACAATCCTAACAAGATGAAGGCCTAAACATGGCCAAGAACGCAAGTGATACACTTGCCTGTGGTGGCGAGCGCGTCGTCTCCCTGGTACGCCTCGTCCAATCGTTTCGTCGGCGGAAAAGGGTCTGAAATTGACGATTGCACGAAGATTCGGCGTCGAATCTGGAAAAGTGGAAGCCTTGCGTCGTCCGGAAATTCCTAAGCCGCGGGTAGCGCAGCGAGGAATGTTGATCGCCGGTGGTGGTGAAGGTTTCAGCGTCTCTCGGCGTAGTTGCTGCTGGATCTGAGACGAGAACTCCGTGCTAGGGCAAAAGAAAAGGGAAAAGAGAGTAGAGGGAGAGCTTTTGGGGAAGATGGAAGGCGCAAGGATGGAGGAAGGAGCAAGGGGAGGACGTGGGAGGTAGGGGAGTATGATTGGGGAAGATGGAGACCGAAAATAATCAGAAGAAATGAAAGAGAAAGCCCCGTTTAAATAAGAAAATGAAACGGCGGCTAGCACAAAAATTAGGGTTTCGGGGTCAACTAGTCGGTCAGAGAAGGGCGGTCGACCGACTAGTTTGGAAACTAGTCGGTCGGTCGTATAACTGTGACCGACTAAAACCCAAACCAGTTGTAGGTGACCACGTGGGAGCATGCAAACCTTCAGAACGCCTCCTTAGAAACTATTTATATGAGCCTGATCACCTCATATAAACAGTTTCCGAGAACCCCTAACGGGGGAAGCGTTTAGTGCACATCTTATCGATGGAGTCATGATGAGTTTACATCCCCATATCACAACTATGGACCATTTAAAACATTAATACATATGATCTGATTATCATGAATAGTGATGAGATCCTGAAGATCCACACTTATGAAACTGTTAAACAGTTATCAGACATAGCTACTGACAATATAAATATTGTCAAATTCACACATCCCTGCTACTAAAAATCCAGCTAGGATTGACATACCAACTATAATGGATGCAATCTACCCGTAGCAGAAGTGGATATCCTCAATGGATGAGAGTACATACCACGAGATCCTAAAACAATACCACCACAGGAAAGTGAGCTCATCTCCATATCCTCTCCCTTTCCAGAACCTCCAGAAGAGATAAATCTGGAATAAATTGAATAATGTACGTACACGGAGAGGTATTTGGATAAAACACACTTGTCGACAATTACTCACATTTCATTTTGCCATTGATATCGTTCACAATCTCCGTTTCCTGAAGCAAACGTAGAAATTTGGCCAAATTATGTGGAACGAGGCAATAATAAGTTGAGCTGGACTCACTTATGAAATGTGAAGTGTTTGGACCTGAAGTCCTGATATCAAAAGATATCAAACCTGTGAGCTACCGAGTATTGTATAAACAAATAAAATCGTATGCTATAAGCAAAACGCTATAGCCTTAGAGGTTTATTTCGCAGAAACCAGGAAGTAACCATGTAAGATGAGTTTAACTCACTTACAAAATTAATCAAACTGATGCATCAGGCTCCCTGGTCATGATTGCGAAACCCATGCGATTAGCAAAGATAATTTTAGGCTATGTTGCTATGGATGATGTGACAACATATCCTTATGAATAATCATCCTGAAGATGAAACCTTCATCCTGAAGATGAATTATCATCCTGAAGATGAAACCATCATCCCGAAGATGAATAATCATCCCGAAGATGAAACCTTCATCCTGACGATGAATTATCATCCTGAAGATGACACCTTCATCCTGAAGATGAATAATCATCCTGAAGATGAATTATCAACCTTAAGATGCAACCTTCATCCCGAAGATGAATAATCATCCCGAAGATGAATAATCATCCCGAAAATGAAACCATCATCCCGAAGATGAATAATCATCCAGAAGATGAATAATCATCCAGCAGATGAATTACCATCCAGAAGATGAAATTATCATCCAGTCGATGAAGAAACATGGAAAATTGCAATCCACCAATACACCTACTGGTTGTATGGATGCACATTAAGACCCTTTACGTACGCTGGAAGAGGGGAAGGATATCCTAGGTCCTGAAGTGCCTTACTCAAATGTCTTTTGTACACTCCTTTATCTGGCAGTAAACACTTTAACCAGATACAGTGCAGCGCCTGCAGCGCACCAATGGACCAGAGATATGTAGCTTCTGCGCTATCTCCAAGGGTCAAGGATCATACAACATGTTAAATGTATTTGCAGATACAGGTTACAGATCATCGCGATGACTGCAACAAAGAAGCGACCAACTCCTGGAGACCAGCAAAGCATACTTCTAAGGCAACATCAATCACACCATCCCGAGAGGCTCATCAATCCAAGAAGCAAATCATAAGTACGCACAGCCAGGTCCTGCAGTACCTCGCAGACACAGTGAAGACTGGGTCAGAGACGTGATGCTACCTACCGAGTCTGCAGACCACTCCTCCTCAGAAGAGATCCCTCAGATTCAGTAGCTGCCATAGATGAGCGACACTTGTATAGATGAGCGATGTCTTGTATAGGTGAGCGATGCCTTGTACTTTGTACTCATTATCGGAACACTGTAAGAGATTGATGTATAGTTGCCTAGGAGATCTGCAAGCCTGCAGCTTGTACAGATCAGGGGGAGTCAAATGTAGTGTTGTACTCTTTTCCCTTGGCTATTGGTTTTTCCCACTGGGTTTTCCATAGCTAAAGGTTTTAACGAGGCAAACTCATTGACTCTGTATCCAGAAGTATCCACCCCCTAAATACTTCCACTAATCAGGGGAAGTTACGGAAACTGTACTCTTTTTCCTTGGCTATTTGTTTTTCCCACTGGGTTTTCCATAGCTAAAGGTTTTAACGAGGCAGTTATCCCTAACTTATGATCCAGAAGTATCCACCTCTAGTGATATCCATCGATCAGGGGAAGTTACAGAGACTTGTACTCTTTTCCCATAGCCATTGGTTTTTCCCACTGGGTTTTCCTTGGCAAAGGTTTTAACGAGGCAAGTACTCTTAAACTTGGGATCCAGAAGTATCCATAGACCCATGATCAGATAAGCTCTATGAACCCTGAAGCGTTCATCACGGCTTACAACAATGGATGGATAAGGGGAAGTGTTATAAACGGGCTTTGGAGGCCCAACCTGTTAGTGGGTATCCACCCATTATGTAACCCTATTACTATAAATACAGGGCTACGGAGTTCCGTAGCCGCCATGGTTTACAACAAATACTCTATTTTACCCAACACTATTCACCACTTCAACAACCCAACTACTCCAACCCAAAAGAACATGCCCTAAGTAAATTTTAATAGAGTTTTTTCGTAAGCGTGTTAGCGCAGCCGTCAGCGATCAAACCCTCCGATCAATATTAAAGTCCACGTGGCACCAATATTGGATCCTATTCGGATCATCTGTCCATTAGGGCCTGTTTTTTTGTGTTTAAATTTGTGTGAGTTGAAGTTGTGAATAGTGTTGGTGAAAGTGAGTATTGTGTTTTTTTGGGTGAAAGTGGTTGTGAATGTGGATGTTGGAATTTTTTGTGGGTCCCACACAACTTTATTGTGTGTGTTTTGTGGCCACGTCAGCAATTTTCACAGACAAAGAAGCTAACACAAAAGAACATGACGAGTGAAAGTGAGTGTGAAAATGAGTGAATAGTGGAAGAAATAGTAGAATCTCCCACTTTCACAACGAAATAAACGCAAAAGAACAGGCCCTTAGTCCCACCACCATCCCCGCTCGCCGACGACGACGACGATGATGGCGCAGAGCAGAAAAATTTCGCTGGGTAAAAAACAAATAAAAAAAATCGACGAACCCCCAAAATATTTACAAAATTAGACCAAAAAAAAAGAAAAAAAAAGAAAGAGAGAAAAATTTCATCACACAACAAAAGTTCTCTCTTCAGTCATCCTCTGTCTGTTCCCATTTCCCCCAAAAATCCTTCACGTTCCCAGTATCGGCAGGCACTCTTGTGCGACCAAACCCTAATTAGGGTTTCGAAGCCGGAAACCCTAATTAGGCCATCGGATTTTGTTCCCCCGGATTCTATCAGTCAAATGGGGAATTGAGCGATGGTGAGGCTTCTGGGTTTGAACCGATTCGGATCGGACCAGTCACCTCGCGAGATCACCCGAACGAACCCCGTCACCAGCGGCGAGAGCAGCGGCGGCGGCGGCGAGAACGGATGGCTGATACGCTTCTTCGACTCCTCCTTCTTCTGCGAATGGATCGCAGTGAGTTACCTCTACAAGCACGATCACGCTGGGGTCCGAGATTATTTGTGCAATCGCATGTACACTCTCCCTCTCGCTGGGCTCGAGAATTATCTCTTTCAGATCTGCTACATGCTCGTCCATAAACCCTCGCCGTCTCTGGACAAGTTTGTGATCGACACTTGCTCGAAATCACTCAGGATTGCGTTGAAGGTGCAATGGTTCTTGATTGCGGAGCTAGAGGATTCGGAGGACAATGAAGGGATCAGCAGGATCCAGGAGAAGTGCCAGATTGCCGCTACTCTGATGGGGGAGTGGGCACCGCTGACTCGGGCAGCGCTCGGGCAGTCCAGCACTCTCTCGAGCCCGAAGAACCATCCCGTGCTCAATAGGTTACTGTCATCAAAGCAGAAACTGCTGTCATTGGCTTCGTCTCCGGCGCTTTCTTCACCTGTTGAGGAGAAGTCGGAGAAGTTGTCAAGTTCGGAGGAGAATAAGCTGTTGAAGAAGCTGATGCCGGGGCCGAAAGTTCGGGATGCATTGTTCTTTAGGAAGAGCATAGAGAAGGAGGAGGACAGTGACAAAGATGGGTTTTTAAAGAGGCTTCTAAGGGATAGTAAGGACAAGGAAGATGAGGATGGGGTTAAAGATGGGTTTTTCAGGAGGCTTCTTAGGGATAGCAAGGATGAGGATGACCAAAAGCTGGCTTCGAGCTCGGATGGGGTTTTGAAGAGATTGTTTCGGGATAGAGACGAGAAGCTGGGAGACGAGGACGAGAAAGATAAAGATGGGTTCTTTCGAAGGATTTTCAAGGATAAGATGAACGAGGAGGAAGGTAGGGGAAGTAGAAGCTTTGATGACGAGGAGAAGGAGAGCTTCTTTCGCAAGCTTTTTAAAGACAAAAATGAGGAGAGAAAAGATAGTGTGCATGATAAGAACAAGGAGGAGCATAGGAGTAGGAGTATGGATGAAGACGAGAAGGAGAGTTTTTTCGGCAGGCTTTTTAGAGACAAGATCGAAGAAAGAAAACATGGTGGGCATGACAGAGGTACAGAGGAAGAAGATAAGGGAGCCATTAAGAGTGTTGATGATGATGACCGGGATGGCTTCTTTCGTAGGCTTTTTAAGGATAAGAATGCGGATGAAAACTGTAATGGGAGTGCTGAGGATGCCGAGAGGGATGGATTTTTCCGTAGGATTTTTAAGGACAAGCATGAGCAGGAGAGGAAAGATGAAGGGCATGCTAAGTGTGAGGAGCACAGCAAGTGTAATGGTAGCTTAGAGGAAGAGGAAACCTCAGAATTTTTGTCATTTCGTAGGTTGTTTAGGGTTCATTCTGAAGATGGCAAGACAGCTGGTGTGAATACTAATCCTGGCAGTCCACCTGATAGCAGCCCAGGAGCGGAAAATTTCTTTCGAAGGTTGTTTCGTGATCGAGATCGGTCTGTAGAAGATTCAGAGCTATTTGGCTCGAAGAAACTCAAGGAGGTATAGCATGTGAATTGTTTTTGCTGATTGCTATGTTCTGAATTTTACCATATGTTATGTCATGACAAATATTTTCAATGAAATGGCTGATCTATCCTGAAGCTGCTGCAACTTTTAGATGTTTCTTCACCAGTTTGAGAACTGAACCTTTTCTTATGCCTTCCATATGGTGGGCATGTGGCATGACCTGTCTTACCTTAAGGCCTTGCTACTTACTAGGAATCATAGACACATGTACGGGTACGTGACATTGCAAATTTATAAAAGGGGTTCCCTAATTGACATGGAAAATTTATAAAAGGTAGGGGATGTGACACAATTATATAAAATATTATAATATATTTATATATTTATATACACACACCAAACTAAACTTAATAGGTGACATCAAGCTATTCAATTTTTAAATGCATAATTATATAAGCTCTTCGCTTCATCATATGGCTACATTATCTAGTTGTCATAAGCATGCACAAAATCATAAGTAAAACACCATGAAATTACACAAAAATACAAGTACACACCATTTAAAAATATAAGTATAGAATTACCAATGTGTGACATGTGTCCGACAAGTCCTGAAAAGAGTTCGATGCCTGTCTGAAAGATGTCGGTGTCCGTTACGAGTGTCAATGTGTCGTGTCAACGTGTCCAGTACGTGTTCGGCTTCATGATAGAAGGACATACATAGGTTATTAATATTGGCTACCCACAAACATTCACATTTGGCATATAAATGAGGCGGTTTTGATATTCTCTAGGACTATAGTGTCTTATTCCTTTTTGTCCGTAACAAAAAAGCAAATTAACAGATAAGGAATGACGTTGTAACAGACTGATTTGACAATCTAGGTCACATCGTCATCATTACGTTACCATCACTGTCCCCCTGTTTTGATTATCTTGCTTCGACTGTCAGTAACTTTGTTAGGCTTTGTGAATGAAAGCTAAGCAATTTGAGCCATCATCTTATCAACATATAGAAAATGCATTTGCAGCATATCTTGTCAAGGGCAATATATTCAAAAGTTTGATGGCATCAGAATTCTGCGGAACAACAATAATTTTAGGGCTGGCATCATCTTTTTGGTCTACTGGTAAGCTCCACAAACATTCTGCGCTGAAATGTAGTACGATAACGCTCAAAAGGTGTTTGTACTGTGAGTAAGCCAGAGATGCAGATATGAGAGATTGGTTAGAAAGTGACGTCATGCATGAATTGCTACATATGTTTGGGGATTAGGTTGAAATAGGGGGCTAGTGTCTTGCTTTCTTAATGGAATGAGCTTCAGCTATGGTGATTCTTGTGTACCAAGGATCTATTGTTATTGTTCATTTCTTATTCATTATCCAGTTATTGACAACAAGTATCATTGTTATTGTTCATTTCTTATCATTATCCAGTTATTGACAACGGAGATCTGCTTATCGTGGTATCCTCTTCAATTAATATCTGCTCATATGTATGTATGTATGTATCTATATTACATTTGATGACTGTTTTTGAATTCTAGGGCTGACTAGGAAAAGCTAACTAGGACAAAAGAGTTGATAGAAGAATGACTGAGATTTAATTTTGAGGAATAAATGGTTGAGATGAGATTTTGTGGAAAATTTTGGAGGGAAAAACATTTCTAGGGAAATGAAAGTTTCTGGGGAAAAAAGTTTCTGGTAAATAACAGAGCGCACGCAATTAATGCATTTGGGAAAAAAACTTTATCTTGCACTTAATGCTACAGATCGAATGCTGTTGCAGATCGAATAATCTCTCCCTCAATGTGGGGCACACCGTCTCTTCGACGCATGTGACAACAAGATGCGAATAATTTCTCGCGCCGAAGGCGTCCGCGCAATTTTTTACGCTAATTTGTTGTTCCGTGCCGAAGGCGTTTGCGCCGAATTTATTGTTCTACGTTGAATTTATTGTTCCGTGTCGAAGGCGCCAGTTCCGAATTTATTGTTCCGTGCCGAAGGTGCCCATGCTGCTAAATATTTTTACGCTAATTTGTTGTTCATCGCAATTTTGGCTGTGAAAATAATTTTTTGGGGAACAATGATTTCGCGGGGGAAAATCTTAAATGAACCGTGTCCGTGGGCACGGTTTATGACTAATGTATATATATAAGGAATATGGACCTGTGCTGTCAGCACATGTTCGGTGTCTTGTGCTGACAACGATTTGGGGATCTAATTTTTTTATTATCATTTTTTCCGTTGTGTTTTACAACTTATTGATCAGCACACCAAATTTCAAGTGAATCCTACACTTTTTGACACTCCATCCATTTCAAAAAATCGCTCCAAAAACTGGATCTGTCAGTGCAATCCTTTTGAAATGGATTGATGAAGGGTCAAACATTGTTGGATTCACTTGAAATTTTGTGTGGTGATCAACGAAAAGTTGTAAACCACAGTGCAAAAGATAAAAATAATTTTTAAGACACCTAAATCACTGCCAGAACAGGAAAATCGAACCTGTGCGACAACACAAGCCCATATTCATATATATACTAGTCATAAACCGTGCATGCGGGCGCAGTTCATTTAAGATTTTTACCCGCAAAATCTTTGTTTCCCAAAAAAATTATTTCCACAGCCAAAAGTGAGCGAAACAACAAATTTACGTAAAAATATTTAGCGGCACGGGTGCCTTCGACGCGAAACAACAAATTCGACGCAGAACAACTAATTCGACACAGGCGCCTTCGACACGGAACAACAAATTCGGTGCGGGCGCCTTTGACGCGGAACAATAAATTAGCATAAAAAATTTAGCGCGCCTTCGGAGCGGGTGTTTTCGGCGCAGGAAATTATTCTCATCTTGTTGTCCCATGCATCGAAGAGACGGTAGGCCACGCGTTGAGGGAGAGATTATTCGATCTGCAGCATTAAGTGCGAGTTAAAGTTATTTTCCAAATGCATTAATTGCATGCACTCTACTATTCCACAGAAACTTTCATTTCCCCAGAAATGTTTTTCCCTCTAAAACTTTCCACAAAATCTCATCTCAACCATTCATTCCTCAAAATTAAATCTTAGCCGTTCTTCTATCAACCCTTTTGTCCTAGTCAGCTTGTCCTAGTCAGCCTTAAGATTCAAAAACAGTTGTCAAATGTAATATAAATATGGGTAAAGTGTTCCTAGGGTGACTCTTTGAGTAAAGTGTTCCTAGGTTGACTCCTTAGATGAAATCTAAGGAGTCGCCCCTATTTTTCCCAATATCCCACATTTTTGGACTTTTGCCATGTGGTTATTGTTCACATCGTGGATGATCATCATACCACAAATCAAGTGATTCCAATACTTTTAGAGCCTCCATCTACCCCTTGCAACTTCATGGGGTTTCAGTACGTTTTTAGACCATTGAAGTTGCAAGGGATAGATGAGGGCTCTAAAAGTATTGAAATCACTTGATTTTTGGTATGTTGATCATTCATGATGTGAACACCAACCATATGAAAAACAAATATAGTATATGTGAGAAAATGTGGGCGACTTCTTAGATTTTATCTAAGGAGTCACCATAGGAACAGTTTACCATATATATATATTTTTCTATTATACATTTGACAAACCTTTTTAAATTCTAGGGCTGACTAGGACAAGATAACGAGTGGCTGAGATTTGATCTTGGTAAATCAATGTTTGAGATTGGATTTTGTGAAAATTTTAGTGGAAAAACTTAATTTTTTGGGGAAAAAGTGTCTTGGGAACCAAAACTTTGAAATTAAAAGTGTATTGGGAACGATTGTGGAGATTAAATTTTGCGGGAAAAAGTGTCTTGTGAACCAAAACTTTAAAATTAAAAGTGTCTTGGGAAAGATTGTAGAGAAATGATCAATTACATTAAACAAAGTAAAAAAAGTAGCGTGAAAAATTTAGCGGAATAAAAAACTAGCGTAAAAAAATTTAAGTTAATACAATCACCGAAAAATACCCTGATGTTTGTTATTCTGCGCTGAAGGCGCCACGTCGATTTTGTTGTTCCGTGTCGAATGCGCACGTTGTTCTGCGCCAACAAACGACGCCCGCGTAATTTTTTACGCGAATTTGTTGTTTCACACCGAATTTGCTCGCAAGTTATTCCTCTAAATTTTTTACGCTAATTTGTTGTTCCGCGTCGAAGGCGTCCACGCCGAATTTGTTATTCCGCGCCGAAAGCACTTGCACATGGTTCCGCGCCGAAAGCGTCCGCGCCGAATTTGTTGTTTCGCGCCAAAGGCGCCCGCGTTGAATTTGTTGTTTCGCGCCGAAGGCAACTGCTAAATTTTTTTCGCTAATTTGTTGTTCTGCGTCAAAGGCGCCCGCGCCGAATTTGTTGTTCCGCGTCAAATGCGCGCGTTGTTCCGCGCCAACAAACGGTGCACGCACAATTTTTTATGCTAATTTGTTGTTCCACGCTAAAGACGCCCGCGCCGAATTTGTTGTTCCACGTCAAATGCGATCGCACGTTGTTCCGCACCGAATTTATTGTACCGCTAAAATTTTTACGCTAATTTGTTGTTCCGCGCAAGGCGTCCACACCGAATTTGTTGTTCCGCGTCGAAGGCGCATGCATCGAATTTGTTGTTCCGCACCGAAGGCACTCGCGCGGTGTTCCGCGCCGAAGGTGCCCGCGCCGAATTTGTTGTTTTGCGTCGAATTTGTTGTTCCATGCCGAAGGCGGCCGCACCGAATTTGTTGTTACGCGCCGAAGGCGCCCATACCGAAGGCGCTCGTGCCGCTAAATATTTTTACGCTAATTTGTTGTTCTTTTAAATTTTGGTTGTGGAAATAATTTTTTTGGGAACAAAGATTACGCGGAGGAAAATCTTAAATGAACCGTGCCCACGTGCACGGGTTATGACTAGTATGTGTGTGTGTGTGTATATATATATCAGATTTTTCCATAGGCCCATATTATATTTATGTTTCATGCTACTACAAATATGAAAAGTATAATAATAAATAATTTGCAAATGTCTCTATTTTGCAATTTAATAATACTCCTTTTGAACTTGGCATTTTAAGCATTAATTTTGACGAATTTATAAACTATTACTGTAGGTGGATGTTCAATGTATCCAAATAAGCTTTGCATCATCTTACAATGGGGTGCAGGTTTTTGGTAAATGCTTCGTGTCCACTCTGTTTACACCCTTAAGTGTGTTTTACAGGCTTGAATGAGATATCTTGAGTGGATTAGTGGTCCTTCAGTTAAAATAATTTATGATGGTAGGATGGGTAACAGTAGTATCAACAAAAAGAAGGATGAGAATCGATGCAGGAGGTCACACATACGTAAAGGATATGGCTTTATGAAACAATTCTGATAACGCAATTCTATATATACAGAGTGAGGACTCAATTGAGATTGGAGCATATCTGGTAACATGACACCTACGTTTTTTGGTTTAGTTGCAGCAAAACGTCTTTCTGTTGTCTTCCTCTTATGATTTAAACGAGGAACCCACTTTATGCAATTCTCATTGCTTTACCAATGTCGAGCCTGCAAAAAGCTATATGTTGAGGATGATTCATGACAATAGTTATATTCTACATTCTCTTATTTATTTTTTTCTTGTTCTCTTTAACAGCATTTTTCTTAATTTTTTATACCTTTTGTGCTTAAAAGGTGTAAATAAAACTGCTAATCACATTTAACATAGTTCATTAAGTTCTTCCGTTTCTATCTAAAATTACTCCATATTTGAGAATGTTGGATTATGGATTTACCATCTAAATATCATATTCCACGAGATTTTAATCTCAAACATTCAGTGCTAGAGGGTAGTTTGTTAGTGTAGTTGGGAAATGAACAGGTACCAAAATCATGTAAATGCTAAGTAAAATCTTTCTGCTGAATTCTTCTGGCAAGTGCTTGACAACAGTTTCTTTGTGGTGTGCATCTATTGTGGGGGTGGATCAAGTATAATCTAGTTTTGCTATTCATTGCATCCTCTTAAAATTCTGCATAATTTTGGTTGTGCCCTCCTCAATAGGTGATTTCGAAATTCTGTTATGATGAAGGACTTTTGTATATTTGGAAAAAAATGGGAATGAGGTGGCAGCTCATTTGGCAAAATGAGCTGCCAACTTATACCCCATGATTCCATTTGTATTTTGCCTTCATATAGCCAGGCATGTGTAGTCAGAAACATAGTAAATGAATTTCGTTTAGATATACAAACTGTGTTGATTTGTGTGCACTCTTGTTCATTTCTTACTTTATGCATGGCAGTTACGTCCAGGTACACCGAGACAACGGAATGAAAACGCATCTTCAAAGCCACCTTTACCAAATTATGCAATTGCACAAATTCGCAAAGCATCATACCATGCTTCATTGGAGTTTGTTCAGTCATTGTGCGACACGTCATATGGCTTGGTGGATATATTTCCTATCGAGGATCGCAAAATTGCTCTTCGTGAGGTTGTTCAATATCACTTGCTAGCTTAAGCATAATCAATAAATCGTTGATCATCTCCGTTAAATTCTCTACTGATTTTTTTATTTACTTCTGATGCTTTCAGTCTCTGATCGAGATAAATTCCCTTCTTGCTGATGCTAAAAAATGTGGAGGTATTTTTTAGATCTCTGAACTCTCTACAAGTGTTCTACTTGAACTTGCTTCTACTTGAACTTGCATTATTCTTGAACTTGCATTATTAATTGTTTTAAGTAATCATTGATGCTGCACAATATCTTGGAGGCTGGAGCATCGTTGAACTATTTGAAACGGCCTAACCTATCTAATAAAATTATTTCCATGACCTCAAGTTTCAGAGGGGGAAGATGTGGAAGTTCGTTTTTTATGGTTCTCTTACGATAATTCTTAATCTGCTTAACCTACGGATATATACATGGCCATGTCATCAGCTCAAGTCCTGTCCCAGCTTGGATTGCCCCAAATGTGTTCCCATTTGTTACATGATGACTTCCATGTTTTTTCTTACTACAAAGCATGATTGTGCATCTTTACCATGGGTCTAGTTTTTGTGGAACATTCCAGAAAAAGAATAAGTTAGATAAGAATGTGCAATTATCACTTTTTTAATGTGGCAAGTTAGTAATGACTGAGTTGATGCAACTAAAATTAATTAATAAAAAATTAGTGTGGATTCTGATTTAGCAGAAAGTGGTCATGCAACCCATTTAATTAGAATAAGTCACTCTAGTTGGTTCAATAACATATATTCATCAATGATCAGTTTTATGGGATCCCCCAGCTATTGGCATATTAGTCTACTATGATGAGGTGTTTTACGCGCATGCGATTGAGTATTCCTGCAGCTTGATCAGTTTGTGTATCACATGGCATTTGCCATGCAAATAGGCAACCCAGACCTTTTCCAGCCGTGCAACAAGACTGGGATAGCCACATACGTGGGTATGTCATTGCTACATCTGCATTATAATATGGTAGCTAGAACATGCCAGTAAGGCGTGACTATTGTGGAGACAAAAAATTGGATGGCTGATGGTATTAAAAGGGATAACTGAAGAATACTGCATCCTTCGCTTCTTGCATTGTGCATGAAGGTGCCACACCGTAGGATGGTAACTGAAAGATATTGCATCTTAAATGTATGGGGAAAAGAACATCCAGGCTCTGGTTCTGGCTTTTGCAGAATATGTACGGGGCTATTTATCCCCGGGTGCATAAAGGAAGAAACGCATTGTAATATCTTAATCCTACTCAAAATCATCAGAAAGTTAATATGTGACTGCCTAAGTTTGGGGTTTCAGGTTTCGGAAGGGCAAATTGCTATATGGAAATAATGTTAAAACATGACTTGTTAATGGAATTGGTCAGGTGTGCCAACCCGGATAAGTGTCAAGACAGCTTACATTACAGCTTACATTACTGTTAGACCCAACCCATACTAGGCCCCTAACACTAGACTTGTTAAGGACCCATCCCATACTAGGCCTCTAACACTGGGCTCACACTCCAATTATTAAGTATTAGTTAGCTTCTAACCCAAAAACCAATTTGTATTACGTGGAGATGCCCTCTAATATACTTAAACATTTCATTTCTTTGGTCTTGTCCGATGTGGGACTAAGTGGGATCGAAACATACCACAACGTTTCCGACAACCGCTATCCATGGCGGTCCACTTTGGGGTGTCCACTCTAAGTGGCCAACTCTAGCTTTTTACCAAGTCGCCGTTCTTAGGTCGCTCTTTTCCCAAGTTGTCTCTTCCGTAAGGTGGGTCGTAGCATAAGGCTTGCTCTGATACTATTTGTTAGAGATCCAGTCCAAACATGACCACTAACACTAGTCTTGTTAAGGACACATCTCATACTAAGCCCCTAACCCTAGGCTCACACTCCAATTGTTAAGTATTAGTTAGCATCCAACCCAAAAACCAATTGGTATTAGGTGGAGATGCCATCTAATACTTCAACATTTCATTTCTTTGTTCTTGTCTGATGTTGGACTAAGTGGGATCGTAACATACCACCATCCTTCCGATAACCACCAACCATGGCGGCCCACTATTTGATGCGATCCGCTAGGATTTTGATAATAAAAAGAGGATCTTTATGGGAAAAGATGCGATTTTAATGAGAAATATGGGATTTTTAGGGTGAAGAGAGGGGATTTGGGGGGAAAAGAAGAATTTTTATTGAGATAAACTGAAATATAAAGGATAAAGTTGGACACCATTGGAGATGATGTTGCTTTCTTAATTTTGAATTAGAGATCAAGCCTAAATATCCAAGATCTAGCTTTTTCAATAAAGGAAAGCCTAAACCTTCATAGATCTAGGGTTTCTACCACAATATTCGACATCCCACCTTCACCCTAGCTATTGCCTACAAATACCAATCTGAAAATATAACCAAACGTACACACAAACTCCTAAAACTAAAAATTACAAAAATACAATCCTAAAATCTGAAAATTACGGAAATGCCCCTACTGGGCCTAAATGCAAAACACATTAATTACATAACATGCTTCCTTTGATTGACAGTTCTAGTTGGTAAAAGCATAACCATTTGGAATAGCTACATGTGACATCAACAAATAACTAATTGCTGTTTAGTCCTGTTTCTTCAGAGCTTTTATAACTTTTTCCACCTGGGACGATCCAAGTTCTTAGTTCCATGTATATCTAGAGTTTGACAAAATACAATACTGATTCCTTATGTGTCTAATATTTGGGGTAATTTTGCTGATGATGAATGAAAGGTGTTGCATACCTGGACGATTTATGGCAACAATGATTTTCAACATAAAGACCGGCTATTAACCTGATGCCAGTTCTGCATGTGTTGGTGTCAAATTTCTGGCTAAATGCAACTAATATAGAAGTGAGTCACTTGCTATAAAACATATGAGATGCACTTGTTTCTTTCTTTATTTGTTTTTTTAATTTTTTAATTTGTATTTTTGCCGGGTGGTTTGCATTGGTTTTCTGGCTGCATTTTTAAGGTGATAATAACCAAGTAGCAAGTGTAGAACAGACTTGATAGGTTTGATGACAAGAATTGGTTTTGTATTCATCTCAGTGGCACAAAAATGCCATGAGCAATTCACTTTCCAGAAACATTTGGTTGCAATTGAGATTATGCCGTATTTCGAGCCTAAAACCAGTCATGAGATGTACGTACCCCACTTATAAGTTGCAGTGAGTCACGTAGCTCAAATTTTTTGGCATTAGCATGATGAGGTATGCATATTGATTTCATCAACCTCAAAAAAATGTCTCCAAGATTCCCTGGGCAAGCTTTTGTTCAACGTAACCCTGTCATATTCTTACTTAAATAAGTTACTCATCAAGTATGCGTAAAGTATTAAGCTTAGACACCGTAACAAGATCCTATATTAATGTTTCCACTATGTTTGATATGGTAGCAAGGAGACAATTCTAAAACCATCCTTTATACAATTGAGGAGTTTGTCCCACGTGGCATGTTTGTCCCATGTGACATGTTTGTTCCATGTGTCAATCACACAAGCATGCCACATGAATGTCATATCACACTGCACAAAAAAAACCCCAGCCCATTTAATTGCAGTTTTGTTATTGAGGCTTTGCCCCCCTAACCTCCCCATTTACAGGTTTGCCATTGAGACTCTTCACCCTTTTGCCCCCAGACAATAACCACATTCACACCCACTCTTCTATCTCCTTTCCCACCATGCTCGGGGCCCGCATCTTGTGAGTGAGGTTTTTTGGGTGCCGTGCACTATGTGCACGGGCTATTTCTAGTTTTTATAATATGAAATTCAATTTTATCTTCTAAATATTTACATTTTCAATTTCAAACTCTGAGTTGCCAGTACTTTTCATGTTGTTATTTAATCTAAATGCTTTACTATAAGCCTCCCATATTATTTTTAATTATTAATTAAGTAATTTGCATTAAGAAGTGAATAAGGATAGCATGCTAGGAGCATTAAAAGTTCAATTACTCTCCGCCAACTACCCTTTATCTCTACTTCCTATATTATGATGCTTAAATGTAACGTATTGTTTTATAATTTTGCACACTCTCTCATAGACCATTGGCTTACTGTCTTTGTTTTATACACATAACATTTTATTAATAAACACAGCATTTTCTGTGAAAACCATTTCTTATTTCTTTGCAAAACCTAGCCTTTTCTTTTGCTTTACAGAAATAAGCAGATTTTTGTTAGGTTTAAAGCACATATTTCTGATCGATCTAAGTGTTTGTCATGTCATCAACCCTAAATGACATTTTCCCTCACCATTTTTATTTCACTTGTTTCAATGTGTTTACTAGCACAAATGATGTTTCCTGTCATCTTTCCTAGTATCATCTTCTAAATGAAAGAAATGGGGAGCACGATGAGGATGTTGATACCAGCTGCACAAGTATACATAATCATAATTCTTATGGTTCAATGTCAAGACTATTGGTTAGCTTTTATGTTTAGGATTTCTCAACCTGTAGGCTGTAACAAGTGTAAATCTTGATATTTTTGCAATCTTGATCTTGTTCCAGTGGTGGGTGGTTGTGAACTCATTTTTTGGCTGTTCATTTTTTGCTCGCGCGTGTGTGTAATGATTTTGTTTTTGTTATCCATTCAGGAGTGTGCTTTCCTATGGGAAAAGGAATGTATCAAGTGGTTCATGTACCAGAAGACGAAGCTGTTCTTTTGAATTCTAGGGAGAAGGCACCCTATCTTATTTGTCTCGAAGTTTTGAAGTGTGAATCACCCAGGTATATGGGATGTTTCAAAATGCACATTAAATAGGCTTTATATTCTTTGATAATTGTTAAGGTATTTCGTTTTCTTTTTGGTGGATGCTGATTGTTATTTTATAATATACTGCATTCTTTACTATTTTCATAGTTCATCTTTATTGGTTGATGAATGACTAAAAAGAAGGAATTCTTGCTTATAGTGTATAATACATTCCATCTTGGATAATGTTTTCTCTTTCAGTGATACAAAGGCAGTATCTGATGCGCAAAGGCATGTGCAAGGTGGCATTCCTCTAGCAAATGGAGATGCACACTTGCCAAAGCCTCCACCATGGGCGTATCCTCTATGGGGCCAATTTGACGTCCACCGTGAGACGGATAGAATGTTGAGATCTACCTCTCAGGCTATTGACCGAGCAATGGCTCATCTATGGGAGGCGAAAGTAAAATTTGTCAATGTTAGTTTATCTGTTGAGAAGCAATTTCCTGATTTCTCAAAGTTCAATGAAGATACGGAGTCAGGACGTACATTTCATACTCCTTTGCAATCCCCTTCGGTTTCTAAGGGCACTCCTAGGATCTTTCTAGAAAGTGGACACGATCCAGCTGATGATCACAGAACATATGACAGCCATGGTTTGGAATGGGTGAGTGTTTGTTTATCAGCGGTACCTGGGGTCAAAATGGAAGATGTAGATGACCAAGAGCCTCCACGCCGGAAGGATCATCGTCGTGTTCCAAGCACAATTGCCATGGAGGAAGTGAAGGTGAGAAAATGAGATAGAATACATAGAATCACACATGATTACAATATCTTCTTCTTTTTTATTTTTTGCATTGCATTTGCTGCTGAAGTATTTGAACTGGTATTTCTTCTAGTTTTTGGTGCTGTTATTGTATCAATTGTTTCCGAGTCTTCTTGCTGTTTGTTTCTTTCAACCTGTTTTTTCTGCATATTGATGTTTTTCCACACCAAGATGCCAAAAAACTTTTCATGTTAATGGGCTAACACTTGAAACTGATGAAAGTGAAATCTATTGTGCTGCTCTTGGATAGGCAAATTTTTCTGACATCCTATGTGAGTTACGATATTTTCATGCAAATGAGGCTCTCATCTCTTTTTAATAATTGCTGAGAGGTAAACTTAATTATAGCTTGTGGTCAGTACAGGGACGCCTTTTTTCCCTTCCCATTTGTACGGCCTCCACGAACTCCATGATGAGAACTTTGGTTATTTAACCAAACTAGGCATTTGGTGCATTCTGGGCCAAGGGCTGTATTGTCTAAATTTATCGCTTGAGCTTTTAGTACCTTTTCTTGGAATTCATGGTGTTACTGTTATGTTAAAGCAGATGGATGCCCAGATGAGTGCCTAGTTTAAATCTGTCTGTGGTCCTTTTCTGTTTCTTAAGCGTAAATTCAGTATCTTTGAAATTTCAAATTTAACTCATGGTAGGCGGCGGCAGCAAAAGGACATGCTCCACCTGGACTTCCTGTAAAAGGAGTGGGACAGAATTCATCAGATGAACGTCCAAAGGTGAAGGCTTGTACTTTATGCATCTTTTATGGAGCACCTTGTTAATTAAGTTCATTAACTAGGTATACAATCATTCCTATCAGGTGGCCAACGGTGGAGTTCCTAAACCTACTGATCCCTTATCTGGTGAACTCTGGGAACTAAGGAAGGAAAGAATTCAGAGCTCATCAGCGTATGGAAAGTTACCTGGATGGGACTTGCGTTCCGTAAGTGAAGTTTGCATTTTGATGTGGTTATGGAATAAAACTTTACGAGCAAAATGTGACAATTTATAATCAGCGTTGCTGATGGGTTGTCATTTACTAGAGATTGTTTATATTAATTATGAATTTTTCCTATAATGGTCATAAATATAGATTTTTCGAAGACTAACACAAAAAACCATTTTGCAAAATAGAACAACAATTGATGGATTGTTGTTGGGGCATCCATTACCTTGTAAGGTTTTCCATGCAAATACAGAAATTACTTGCATGATCTCTGGGAGATCTGTTAATATTTGGTATTTTTTTTGATAAAAACATTATTTTTGGCATCTTGTGATAGACTCAACACTTGTTTATGAGTTTTGGGCCCATTAGGGGCATATTCGTAAACTTTTTGGGTATTTTTGTGATTTTATATTTTTATATAGGGGGTTATGTGCAATTTTGCAATTAGGAGTAGTATTTAATATTTATACCCCTAAGGACCGGCCGACCATAGCATGCATATTTTGATAAAAAAAATGTTAAAGAGAGAAGAGAGTTCCTCGTTCTTCGGGAGAGTGCAGACGTCCTCTTCAATCGTCGTCTTGGGAGAGAGAGATTACCTCTACAATTGTAATCAACGGTATCTTTTATTTTCAATTTTATATTAATAATTTCAGATTTTGCTCGTTCCTATCAATTTGGTATCGGAGCATCAACGATCCATGGCGGCGGCGACGAGATCTAAGGACAAGATTGAAGCTTTGGAGGAAATATACAATGGCGAATTCGAAGGCGTGAAGAAAACTCTATCGAAGTATGGAGAAACCCTTGAAGCCCTAAGGAAACACAACGAAACCCTTGCGAAGATTGTGGAAAATCAAGGGAAACAAGGAGAAGCCCTAACACAACTCATGCAATAATTCATGGCGGTAAAGGAGGAAGGCGCTACCAAAAACCCTAACTTGGGTCCAAAGACGATGACTTTAGAGAAGGGGAAGAAAAAGATGGATGAATACGATGAAGGGTTGCTCTTCGATGACGACAGCTACATCATAGAGGAGGAAGATGATCTTTTGATGGAGGACTGCCAAACCATGAACCTTAGAGGCGAGGAGAAACGTCGCGCGGACCCTAGAAGACCTCCACAGGGCCGGCCGAACCCTGGGGAGGGCCTACAGAGCTGGCCGGCCCAGCAGGAGGGGCGGCCGGCCCTTGGGACCAGCCGGCAGGGCCGGCCGGCCCCTGCAGAGTCACTACAGGGTGGACCGACCCTGCAGCAACCTTCTGGGGGCCTGCCAACCACAATAAACTTTTCTGGGGGGCTGGCAGCCCCCCAGAAACTTCCCTGGGGGCCGCCAGCCCCGAGGATGGGGCAGTAGCCCTTGCCGAGGGCAGAACAAGGGCTGTCGCACACCCACAGCTTCCAGCGAGGGTTTCTGACCAGAAACATGTGTACAACAACGGATTTCGGTGATTTTGGCGCATTTTCGACGACTTTCGGCGCAGGACAGGGCTGCAACACAAATTTGGAGATTGGCGGAGACATCGGGAGCCACAGTTGGAGCATTATGACGGCGACGACCCCCAGGAGTATTTGACAAGGCCCGACGACGACGAGTATCAAGGGTCTCACGGCCCCCCCGATATGCTACAGAGAGGAGACCATGCCCACTCCCGACTTATGGGGATTATACAGGAGGTGACGTTAGAGGAGAGGATTGGGAGATGGGAGAGTGTAAGGACCGTCTATCTTGCAATACTAATAACAAACACTCTAGAGGGGGGTGAATAGAGTAATGGTAATAAATTGTGCAATTAAAATTTAACTTGCAAATGCGGAATACTAAGTGCAAGAGGAATTAATCAACACAATCAATCCAAATGCAAACACAAGATATTAACCTGGTTCCCCAACGTCCAGCCACACCAATATTCACTATATTTCTCACAAAGAGAAGTGAATACAAATCCCATAAAGAGATACCTTACACAGAGGATTTTGTCCTACACAAGAACCAAACCAACCCTACACAAGGGTCTAACTCACACACAGAGAATTACTAACTCCCACACAGAGAATTAGGGTTAGCCCTATACTAGAACACCAAACTCCTATAAAGAGAGTAACTCCCACAAAGAGATTATCTAATTCTCACAAAGAGAATTAGGGTTTCAAAGACGCACAAAGTAAAACAAATACCCTTACATATGACTTGAGATATACTTACTCATAAATGAATGCAAGGCATGGAAGAGGATCTCCAAGTGATAAGATTTGCTTGAGAGCACTTGGATGATTTCCCTTGAGCTTGACTTCAATGCATGAAGGAGATTTTGAGCTCTAAGAGGGAAATGAGAGAGTTTGAGAATGGCTTAGTTAATCTCAAAAGATTTTCAATAGCATCAAGAAGTTCCAATGAACTCAGCCCTCTCATATATAGGAACCCTATAGGAACTCTCAAAAGTCAAGAAAACAGCCAAAAACAAAAAGCTGCAACGGCTAGATTTTGGGCTGAAACGTCACTGACAGTCGACTGATGAACAAATGACAGTCGACTGTCCAACGGCTAAATAATTCTTAACGGCTATAATCTGAGCCATGCCAGTCGACTGTAGAAGACTACACAGTCGAATGTAAAACAGACAGTCGACTGTATATCCTTCATCTGGCGACTCCAGCAGGGGATGTAGAAAAACAGAGAGAAGCAATTATCGCACTTACGCCTTTCAGACGACTGTTGACCATTTCACAGGCGACTGTAAATATACATGCGACTGTAAATAATTTATCAGTGGAATAATGCAAAAAGCTCAAGTAGAGTCAATAAAAGGTTGACTTGAGCAGTGCACCACAGTTGACTGTAGAAGGCTCGACAGGCGACTGGAATCAACAGTCGACTGTAAAACCTTCAGCAGGCGACTGTAGGAAAGCCAGAGACTCCAATTGAGTCTTTAGGCAAGATGAACCTATTGGGTTGGATTCTATGATAATCCTAAGGCTCACTAAGATGGTTAAATGCAAATGCATGAATAAGTAGACCATTTATCAAGGCACTACATTAAACATAGACTCAAAAAGAGAAAAGCAATAAATGAAATACTACATGGATTACATTGTTTTCCTTAGAGTCTATGGCTTCAGTCTTGATGCCTTGATGCTCCTCATCATCTCCAAGCTTTGGCACCCCTTGAGTCCAAGCTTTGGCACTTCTCCACTGTATGTCCATCCTTACACCAAGTGTTTAGTCTCCAAAAATGATATTCTTGAAATGTAACTAAGAGACTAAAATAAGAGTGTCATTAGCAACAACATAATGTTGTGATCATCATCAAAATAACATTGGTATGGAAACACCAATACTCAACACAGAGCGGGGCTAAGATTGGGGAGACTGGAGATTATGAGGGATGACCACAGAGGGGTTTTGAGCGGCACATGGAGAGGTGACAGTATTATCATCAGCCCAGGCACGCAGGTGGACGATCAGACCAGGGAACCTTTGGGGTGGACAACAGGATACATAAGCTAAAGATGTCCATATTTAAGAGAGCAGATCCGGTGGCGTGGATTTACATGGCAAAGAGGGGTTTGAGGGTATCCCGTATGACTGAGGAGCATAAGCTGAAGGAGGCGACAACATGTTTAGATGGGAAGGCCCTCGCGTGGTACCAGTAGAGGGATGAGATGATGATGTAGATGACTTCAAGGCTTTGAAGCATTGCTTGCATGAAGAATATTGAACTTCAATGTAATATATTTTGTATTTCTTCATGTATTTTGCTTTTTCTTACTTAGAATATTTGTCTCCTTGAATAAATGCACACACTCACATTTACATCATATCCATCTTAGGGTTCCTTAGAATCATGTTGAACACATCCCATTTGGTCCATTGCTTTAAACACACATGTGTGTGCATTTTGGAGCTGAACAAGCGCCTGGTGAAGGGTCACCAGAAGTCTGACATGTATGCTTTCTGATCTGCAGAACATAGCCTTGGGTCAGTCGCCTGATGGTCTATGACCAGGCGTCTGAACAGTGGGTTAGTCGACTGGGTCATGTATTCCAAGCGACTGGACAGTGTGAGCAAACTTTCTTATGCTCTCTGTCAGTTTAGGCACATATGTGTCAGCCGTCTGAAGAAAGATTTTTAGACGCTTGCACATTGTCACAGACGACTGAGTGATAAACTCCAGACGTCTGGTTGCCCTGCGTTGGAACTTATCCAATCTGTTTCTGACTTCAAACATGTGTCTTTTTTTGTGGTTGGAATTTCTCATTCATTCCAAGCCCATTTGATTTTATTGCATTCTTCGTTAGCTTTCCAACACATCTTAGATCACCTCAATCGGAGTTCATTTGTGTCAGTTATGACCATTTTGGCAATCTAGTGTTTTTTCGGTTGAATCTGTTGGAAATTCTGCAATCTGTATCTGACTTCAATCGGCTGTCAGTTTTTTGTGGTCATCCATTCCATGCCCATTTGATTGCAAATCTTGTTAGCTTTCAAACGCATCTTGTTTCACCTCAATCGGAGTCCATATGTGGGAGTTATGATCGTTTTGGTGAAATAGTGTTTTTCTGTGAAGAGTCTGTCAGACCAGACGTCTGGACACTCTTTATGAGCTGTCTGGTCGACCCCCAAAATCTATCCGTTGGGGTTTTGGAATAGCCGTTTATAGCCGTTATTTTTGTCCGTTTGTGGGCTGTTTTGAGGGGCTATTTAAGCTAGTTTGAGGGGCTGTTTTTGGATCACACACATATGAATCATTTGAGAGAGCTAAATTTGAGGGTTATTCATTGAAGAAGAATTCTTTTCCTCTTTCTCTCTTTCACTTGATTAAAATGTTCATGCATCGAGTTTGCATGAAGAGAGAGTTTTTTCAAGTGCATCAACTTCTTCATCAAGCACTTGGTGATTTCAATCTTCCATGCCTTCACATACACATCGGTAACTTCTATTCAAGGCATATGTAAGATTGTTCTTTTTCGTTTCTTTTAGTTACGAAACCTAGTACTCGGGTTATGAGTACATAGTGGAGGGTTACTCCACTTGGAGATCTTTCTCCATATCCCGGTTAGGTATTGATCTCGGTTTAGGGAGTGTGGCTCGTAAGAGTGTGCTTTTGTGTCTTGGTTTAGGGAGTATAGGTGGAAATCCATCGCTCTGGATTTAGGAGGATGGGTTTGGAGTAGGATCACCGGGAAGGGATCCGAACTAGGAGACGTCTCTTTGTTTGTGTATGCATTGGCGTATCTCTGTGTGTGGTTGTGTTGTTGAGATAATTGTTTTCATTTCCGCTGCGTATTGCGTTTAATTATTAGTAACTTTTTAATTACGCAAATTGCTTGCCATTACGCTATGTACCCTTGGTATAGTGTATGTTGTGTAGCCACATGTATCTAACAAGTGGTATCAGAGCCTTGGTTTGGTGGCTTTTGCAAGCATGACGTCATCGTCTCAACAACCTCCACTGTATTTTGATGGGAAGAGCTATGCTCAATGGAGGACTACGATGATTGATCTACGATGATTGATCACCTCAAGAGTAACAAACTTTGGGATGCTGTGTCTTTGGCTTCTTCAAATTTCGTGATGGACGCCCAAGCCAAGAGGATTTTGTGCATCTCCACCTTCAATCATGATTTCAAGAAAATTTCATGATTGGAGACCGCACATGAAGTTTGGAGCTACCTTGAAGCTAAATACATCAAGGGCAAATTTTTTAAGGACAGGTTAAGCGAAAATGAGATATCTCAAACTCAATCCTCTTATGAGTATAATATTGTTAATAGTGAAAATTCATTAGATGCTCATAAGTATAGTGCACATTCTCTTCATGATGACACACATGAATGCATTACTTTCCATGCTTATCATATTTCTTTATTTGAAGCATTGCAAGCCGAGAAAGAAGTATTTCTTTCTCTAATTCGTGAGTTGCGAGAATAAAATTCTTCTCTCAATCGTCGGTTAGACGATGCTCACGTTTCGGATTGCGACTCCGTCATTCTTGAGAGAGATTCTCAAATTGACACTATGAGAAATGAGACATCGGCTCTCAAATCTCAATGTCTTGAGCTTAGTTCACGTCTATCCAATAGGGATGTCGTCATTTCTTCACTTTTGAAGAAGTGTGAGCTATTGTCGTCTCAACTTTTGAGTAAAGACAAGGCTTTGGGATCCTCAACTTTGAGTGTGACCAAACCAAGCTCTTCCTCTAGATGCACTCAAAACAAATTTGTGGGGGAGCCATCTAAGAGGGTTGTCACATCCAAACCCTTTTTGGCCAAAAATCCACTTCAAGGAATCATGCATATATGTATACTTCATTGCATAAGAAGCCCGTTCAAAAACATATTGTTGTGAACACTTCTTCGTTGCATATGCATGATGCTTTTACCCGTAGGAATGGTTTTCTTGCTATGCATGCTAGAATTGAACCTATTCATTCTTTACATGCTACTCATATTCCGTAGAAATATTTCTTGTGAATGCTTTGATTGCCCAGTTGCATGTTTCACACATGGGGCACACCAATATTTATGTTCAACCTCACAAGCGTGCACCCACACTTCTTATTCACCCCTACTCGACCACTCCTTAGAAAACCCAAATCTCTTTCGTTGTGGATTCCTAAGAATGTATCTAGGGATGATATGAACTCGTATATAGATTCACATGTTAGAAATGTTATATTTTCATGCGATTATATACGAAAACCAAACTCCATGTTTGTTTGGTTTTCACCTTGCTAGCACTCATACACTTGTATTCATTGCTTGGATACCATTCATGCATGCTTACTTTATGTACACACTTTTAGTGTGAGATTTTTCATAGCTTTCATGTTTGCATGTTTCATATGATTTTGGGGGAGTATGGAATGTTTGCTTGCTAGCATGTTATTTCCTTTCATATGCCAAGTTTATGTGATTCATATCATAATTTTGCATATGAGTAGGATTTATTTCAAACCCTTGGATTTTATCAACTTGGCACTTTTCCATCTTTTTGATATGCCAAAAGGGGGAGAAATTGTGGTTATATAAAAATATATACCATATGCTTTTATGCATTCTTTTGTTGGTATTGTTTTTACATAAACACACACATCAATGTGCCTTATGCTTTATTTGTTCACTTTGTGCACATATGCATATTGATAGGGGAGTTTGTTGGCACACACGTTGTATTTCAATGTTTATGTTATATTTTTACATAATGTGTTGTCATTATCAAAAAGAGGGAGAATGTTGGTTTATGGGTTCATGGCCATAGTTGTTTTGATGATGATCAACATTATGTTGTGTGCTAATCATCTCATTTGTTTAGTCTCAGACTAACAATTGATTATCCTGATAAGGAGACAAAACAATTGGTGTTGGGATGAAGAAGAAGATGGCTTCAATGCTTTGGAGCATTGCTTGCATGAAGAATATTGAACTTCAATGTAATACGTTTTGTATTTCTTCGTGTATTTTACTCTTTCTTATTTAAAATATTTGCAGCCTTGAATAGATGCACATACACTCACATTTGCATCATATCAATCTTAGGGTTCCTTAGAATCATGTTGAATCCATCTCATTTGGTCCATTGCTATAAACACACATGTGTGTGCATTTTGGAGCTAGACATGCGACTGGTAGATGGTCACCAGACGTGTGGCGCGTCTGGCGTGTCTGCTTTCTGATCTACATAACACAGCCTTGGGTCAGTCGACTGATGGACTATGACCAGACGTCTGAACAATGGGTCAGTCGACTGGGTCATGTACTCCAGGCGCATGGACAGTGTGAGCAAACTTTCTTGTGCTCTCTGTCAGTTTAGACACATATTTGTCAGCCGTCTGAAGAAGGATTCTTAGACGACTGAGTGGTGAATTCTGTGGTTAGAACTTATGCAATCAGTTTCTGACTTCAAACCTGTGTCCGTTTTTCTGTGGTTAGAATTTCTCATTCATTCCAAGCCCATTTGATTGCATTCTTCGTTAGTTTTCTAACACATCTTAGATCACCTCAATCGGAGTTCATTTGTGTTAGTTATGACCATTTTGGTGATCTAATGTTTTTTCGGTTGAATCTATTGAAAATTCTGCAATCTGTATCTGACTTCAATCGACTGTCAGTTTTTCTATGGTTGGAAATTTTCATCCATTCCAAGCCCATTTGATTGCAAATCTTGTTAGCTTTCCAACGCATCTTGTGTCACCTCAATCGAAGTCTATATGAGGGAGTTATGATCGTTTGGGTGAACAAGTCCAGACGGCTAATGAAGAGTGTCCAGACGTCTGGTCCGTCTGTCAGACCAGATGCTGCACAACGTCGGACCAGACGTCTGGACACTCTTCATTAGCCGTCTGGTCAACCTCCAAAATCTATCCGTTGGGGTTTTGGACTAGCCGTTTATAGTTGTTATTTTTGTCCGTTTGTGGGCTGTTTTGAGGGGCTATTTAAGCTAGTATAAGGGGCTGTTTTTAGATCTCTCCCACACATAGGAATCATTTGAGAGAGCCAAATTTGAGGGTTATTCATTGAAGAAGAATCCTTTCCCCCTTTCTCTCTTTCACTTGGTTAAAGTGTTCATGCATTGAGTTTGCATTAAGAGAGAGTTTTTCCAAGGGCATCAACTTCTTCATCAAGTACTTGGTGATTTCAATCTTCCATGCCTTCACATACACATCGGTAAGATCTATTCAAGGCATAGGTAAGATTGTTCTTTTTCTTTTCTTTTGGTTACGAAATCTAGTACTCGGGTTATGAGTACATAATGGGTGGTTATTCCACTTGGAGGTCTTTCTCCATATCCAGGTTAGGGATTGATTCCGGTTTAGGGATTGTGACTCGTAAGAGTCGCTTTTGTGTCTCGGTTTAGGGAGCATTAATGGAAAGCCATCGCTCCGGATTTAGTAGGATGAGTCTGGAGTAGGATCGCCGGGAAGGGATCCAAACTAGAATACGTCTCTTTGTTTGCGTATGCATTGGCGTATCTCTTTGTGGAGTTGTGTTGAGATAATTGTTTTCATTTCCGTCGTGTATTGCGTTTAATTATTAGTAACTTTTGAATTACGTATATTGCTTGCTATTACACTATTTACGCTTGGTATAGTGTATGTTGTGTAGCCACATGTATGCAACAAAGAGATAGCCGTTTCGCTCATAGGAGGAGATCAAGGATGGGTTGGTGGAGAGATTCCGCGATACTCACTTGGGGAACTTGCAGGAGCAGTTACTTTCCCTCAGGTAGGATGGTACGGTGAGGGGCTGCATGGAAATGCTTGAGGCACTGTCAGGGCGAGTGCGTTGAGTTTCTGATGAGATGATGGAGAGCACCTTCATGAATAAAGGGGCTGAAGGCTACTATTCATACAGAGGTTCGCATACAGAAGCCTCAGGACTTGATGGATGCCATGGACTTGGCCCCAGATGGTGGAGGATCGACTGGTGGAGACGTAGAAATCTGGAGGGACGGGAGACAGCTCCTCTTTTCACAGCCAGCTCACGAGTGGGGGGACAACCGAAGGCCATGACATGGACAGACCCGCCCAGTCAGGAAACGAGCGGGATGCCACTGTCAGGAGGACAGTTTAGGAGGATGACTAACGCCGAAATGAGGGAGAAGAGGCAGAAGGAGCTGTGTTTTGGATGCGACGAGAGGTTCACCGCAGGGCACCATTGTTGGGTACGCAAGCTGCAAGTGTTGATAGCTGGGGACGACGAGGAGGACATATTGGAGGAGGAAGATCCCGTGGATGACCATCCCTACTTGGATTAGGACCGCCATGGACTTCATGCACCACCTTGAGGACAAGGTGGTTTTCGGGGGTGGAGTAATGATAGACTCGGCACTTGTTTATGAGTTTTGGGCCCATTATGGGTATATTCGTAAACTTTTTGGGTATTTTTGTGATTTTATATTTTTATATAGGGGTTATGCGCAATTTTGCAATTAGGAGTAGTATTTATACCCCTAGTGTCGGCCGTCCATAGCATGCATATTTTGATAATAAAATTGTTAAAGAGAGGAGAGAGTTTCTCGTTCTTCGGGAGAGTGCGGACGTCCTTTTCAATCGGCGTCTTGGGAGAGAGATTACCTTTACAATTGTAATCAATGGTATCTTTTATTTTCAGTTTTATATTGATACATTTCATATTTTCCTCGTTCACATCATGTTGATTGCTGATTAAACCCCAAGTCAATGAATCTCACATTTCCATTTATCTAGAAAAAACTTTATTTATTTACCTACAACGCTTGGTTCTGTCGACTATCCATTCGCTCTAAAAGTTTGTCTAATATCACGGAAAGTGAGATCTTGGTGACATGAGGCTTTCTACATTACTCTGGGCCATCGTAATAATTGAAGCCTTTCCTGCGAAATTGGTGGCATTGTGTGACAATATTTTCCACATTCCAAATTTTCATGAGCTCTGTTAGTTTTGCGGCACCTGTCACTCAAGTAAGGGCTCGCCATTAATCCTAATACATTATTAGCTCCAAGGAGAAACCACATGTTGGTTACATTATATGCTTATGCGACCAAGTAGCAATTCATTAAAACTCTTCGCGACTGAGAACAAGCTAGATGTAACCAATGAGGGATCCTCCATAATTCTCCTATTGCAGGAATACTTAAAATGAAAAGGAAAGATGACACTGTTTGTGAGAGGGAACTGCAGCTACCTTTAATCACAATATAAGCCAAAAGCTGCCCAAATTTATGTTTGAAAGAAAAGTGGTTTCCAAGTCTTTAAACAGAAACTGCCATTTGTTTCATATGCAAATCTTGTTCCTAATTTGTTCGTAGTGTTTCATCAGTTTCTCGTTTCGTTCTTTCCCCAGTAGTCATTGTCAGCTGTCTATATCTACAATTATCTCTTCAATGATTGCATATGGAGATCATTAATAATAACATTCTAACACATGTATCTTGCACTCCTCAGCTATCCGAATAGTTGAACTGTGCTCTTTATCATTCTAAGAGCTTGATCTAGTAAATTGTTCTTCATAAAGTGCACATCTTAAATGTCACATTTTTGCATAGAAAAAGCCAATTGAGGGTTGTAATCATATTGACAATGGCCACGTTGTTAGCCTGCTTGGCTGTCCTACACCAACCTTTGTATTCTTTTATGATGACTACAGTTAGGCGGTTATATCTGAAAGTGGAAAATAAATAGGATTTTGCATGGGTATGTTGTGGTTAGAGTAGGTTGACTAAAGCACTGCGTTGATTTAAACAGTCAGGAAATTGAATCTGTTGGCGCATCATAAGTTTGGGTTATTTGCAGCCTGACTACCTTGTTGATACAAAGGTGGTCATCTGTTTATGGCAACCTTAGTAAAAGAACATTGATCCAAATTGTATCAGTTTGTGAAATACATATTTGTTAAAATCTTTTGGGATTCCTACAGTGCTGATCTATGACAGGCATCTGAAAACATCAACGGAGGGCGAAGAATTGAATGAACGGGATGCACAAAGGTCAATAAATGATGGAATTTATTGGACCATTGCTTATCATGAGAAAATAATTCTGAAGATATTTGATGCATCAAAATTGTTCACAGTGCTGAAACTTACACGTGACAAAATCACATTTTTGGGCTTTCTGATGCTTTCATATCATGCTACTTCATGCATCACTTCTTTGAAATGGCTACATGAAATATGGTGATAACAAGAATTTGTTACCTTTAGCGTGTTGCAAACAAATACACAAGTGGTGATTGGGTATATACAACTCAAGTGATATCCCACAGTATTCTGATGTTATCACACTATTTAATGCTGTTCAGGATGGCGACTTAGTGTATTATCTATCCAGCATAGATTAAAAAGGAAAGACAACTCGAACCGTGCAATATTTGGTTATATATACTAAAAGTGAGTTATTAGAAAGTTGATACTAAGATAGATTTCTATTAAGGGATGAGGTGTATAGGCCAAAACATTTCCGATGGGTGTTAGCCAATTAACCGTAAGGATCCCCCAATCTATTTTACCATTAAACATCATGTAAAAATGAAAATACATGAAAAGCCATATTAAAATTTTGCAACAAAAGGGAAAAACATGGACATGCTCGCCATAATCCGTCACCAGATCTAGAAGGGGAAACAAAAAGAAAAGCAAAAGATATCGATAGAAAGGGGAAAGAGGTGGGAGAAAGTGGTAACAAGAGAGTGGTATGTCTTACATGAGAGTAGTCATCCATTACTGCCAATCGTTTGCTCTTGCAGCTCTCCTGAAATTGCAGCCACTGTCTTGTCCCTTTCTGAGCAAGGATTGGGTTTTAAGATTTAATCCAACACGAGTTACACACTTGAGTTAGAATCAATCCAACCCAGTAGCATGAGAATTGGAGCTTATGTTGCAAATATGACCCAAAGCCTGACCCATTTGCATATGGGAACTTTTGGAGTTTTTATTACAAACATGATGGCTGCCCTACCTGTTAACTTAGCTTCCTGTAAAATAAAGAATGAGATCCATATTTAAATCATTTTTCACTTGAAAACCTCTCCTACATTTAATTTTTAAGGAGTTCGCTAATCGAGAATGGAACTGAAACTAACCTGAAGCTAATCAAAACCACTAATTCTGATGGAGACTAACATTTTCAAAAGGGACCAAAAGCGAAATGAAAACTGAGTTTGAGAACCTAGGTATTTATGGGATTTTTTGGATTGAAGTTTGCTCTTATTTGTTGTCCGAAGTTGCCACCAAGACACTTGTAATTACGTGAGAAGTTTGGTTATTCTACAAATGCTGTTTCAAGAGACGAATGTCTTGCATTCATAATTGCATAACTGGATTGTTATTTTGCTGGATTGTATTTATTGGGTCACTAGATATATCATAAGATGATGACTGTGATCTTGCAGTAATTGAATTAATCCTTATTTAGCAATAAGATTGGGAATATGGCAGTGATATTGCCTAAGGAATTGTGTAAGCTCTTGATAAGACATATTGCAGTTCAAAGTGAAATAATTTTTCTCACTTGTATGCTTCTTTGTCCTAATCAATAAAATGTTCTTGGTAGCATCTGAAAGTGATTGTTTCAATGATGATGGTGAGTGTATTTCTAGGTAAAGTTCTTTGCAAAGTGATTATTTACGCAGCTATTTTATTGATGACATGTCTAAACAGATGGCTTTCATGTTAATAACATATTACACAAGTTTTTAACCTTGAGTATTATATTTATGCCCCATTCATGATTATGTTATGCCCCAGTGGTTGACTCTTGTACTACAAAGTTTCTTATGGCTGTCATCGTGTTAGAGAAAACATAATCACTGGAGCAAATCTTGGGATGAATGCTAAGTTTGCTAGTGTATGAAAGGATAACTTTAGTTCCAAATTTTAACTTTAAGAAATGTAAATAAAAAATAACCTTGGTATACTCTCATCATGCATTCTGTTACATTGCTCGTTTTCAGTTCTTTAAGATCTTTCCTTCACTTATTTTACCAACAGTTTATCGTTAAAAGTGGTGACGACTGTCGACAAGAGCATCTGGCTGTGCAACTGGTTGCTCATTTCTATGGTATGTGGCTATCCTCCTTTCTTGCTTCCGTTATACATGTCTTTCAAAGTTTATTGCTTCAGTTATCCATGTTATTTAAAGCTTTCCAGCATTTCCTTATTTGACGAACACACTCCCTTCTTATCATTGTCTTTTATTTTTTATTTTATTTTTTCCATTTTGCATCACTAACTGGAGTGTCAATTAGTTAATGAAATGGCTCTCAAAATTAAAAGAGAATCTTATATGGCGACTTATCTACACCTAGAGAGACAACCCAATAGTTACTATTTTCCACTTTGGGTATATTGCAGAAACCATCCATGTTCTATTGGCATAGTAGTAGTAATACCCCCATAATATAAGAAATTTGTAGAAACTATCCATGTTCTATTGTCATGTGGCACTAATACCCCGTGTTCAGGGATAGTATCTACTCATTTCTTAGATTTAGGGGATATTAGTATCCCTATGCCAATAAAACAGGGGTATTTTCTACAATTTACCATTCAACTTATATTTCTTCAAGTTATTAATATCCAAAAAAAATTTGCGAGTTTGATTATATATTATAGGACTGATCTCTTTGTGTATGCTAGGCAATTTATTCTTTTACACTTGACCTCAATAAATATAGAGCTCATAGTCACATTCATCCTTTTGGTTAGCATTTGACCGTATGAAAATTGTAATAGTGATGAGAGGTAGTGCGTTGGGAAAACGTTGGAAACTGGGTACTAGTAGCAAGAATCATAGAACACTAAGAAGCATATGGATGCAAGTCCGTGGGAATAACTAGGGTGAATTGCACTAACACCCAATATACTATTGTTCATGTATCACTAATTACCACTGATCTTTGATATCAGTAGAGATACCACATGAGTTAATGATGCGTGTTAAGATATGGACTGAACAACATACGGATGGAGAAGGGGGGTTGGCAAGTTGAACAAGATTAGAATGAGCATATGAATATGTATGGGTGTACCAAATTGGATAATGTTCACATGTTAATGTGATGTATTTCACCAGTTGATTGGAGACTTTATTATTGGCATATCGATGAGTCCATCACAGATTGAAATAGGAACCATTTCGACATGAAGCTTTTGAAAATGCAGTGCACCTAGGTAAATAAAGAACAAAATGAATACATAGTTAAACGAGCATCCCACATATGAAAGGTACCCCACATTGGCCTTCCTCGAAACCCCCTGACCACTAAGGTAAACAAGGTAGAAAGAGCATCAATTTTTTGCATTGGTATCGGAGGAGCGAAGAAAAATGGATGTTTTGTGAATGGGAATGAGAAACCGTTTATAGCCATGCAATATAAACTACTATACTTGTTCGAGCCGCAGGACCATGTACATATAGAATATGAAAATTATAACCTAGTTGAAGATCTGGTGGTGCTACCCGAAGATTTAATTGAATAGCCATCACTGCTAAGAACAATCAAGATCTAATGAGAATTTTCACATATCTTCTTGGCTTTCACATAAAAAAAGAAGGATGTGACAACGAAATGGACATGTGAGAATTTTAAATTTTTTTCTACTTTTTTGCCCCACCCTCACTCTCTTTTGCTGCCTTTATTGTTCTGTCAATTGTGCTTGATTTCTCTCGTACCCTCGCTTTCTCATCACTATCTCTCTTCTCCCTCCGCGCTTTATTTCACCCATGCCATCTCTATCTCACTTAACCGTGATGCTGCTTGCGGCGAGCATCAGCAAGCTCAAGAGAGAGGGCGGATGTCAAATTAAGAGAGAGTAGAGAGAGATGTAAATGAGGATAGAGAAAGGGAAGAGCGAGATCAACAACAGAGGGAGGTGGGGAAAACAAGGAAAAAAGAGTAAGTGTTCAATGAATTTTAACACTCACCCTTACCTTAAGGGGTTTCTATACTAAAATCAAAGATCATGTGTGATTAGTAACACACACACACAAAATACTATAGAGGGTGTTAATGCAATTTACCCTAGAAACCATGTAGTGAGCCTAGTGGCAACTGACCATTGTGAAAAAAATAGATGATGGATGTATTAATGGTATTACTATTAGCAAGTTCAGTTTGATAGGGAAGGGATCTATTTTGCAAAATTTACATATAAAATAATTTATTTTCTTTCTCAATTCTGGTAAATAAGAAAAATATGCAACACCATGGAGATGACCGTTGCATTGGATCAGCTCTAGGATAGAATTATGCCTATGCAAAAATTATGTCCATTGAGATAGATTATCTCACATCCTAGTATCTTTTGATGGCAAATTATTACATCTGATGTTTTCTTCATGGTTTCATAGATGTGCATTGTACAAAAATGTTGGAGACAGTCTGTCAGTTATGTTTCTTAGATAATATCTCGATGTGCTCGAGCAATGTGCGTCAGGACTCATATGTGCCTTCTCAATTATTGTTAGCTTGTTGTTATTAGTTAGCACTTGTCCTACAACAGGTTTCTTTCATGAGAGCTTTCCAGAAACATAACATTACATTTTCATTCATGTATCCTTAGCTATTGCCACCTGCTCTTGTTTCTTCAAGTCAAATTTTAATACATCTATTTTATCTACTCAGACCCATTTGAGCATCTTCGAACCATTTATATGTTTCTCATTTGCCTGCTTTTATTGTCCAATTCAACACTACATTTACCTCAGTGGTACCCTTGCCATATAATTACTGTACCAGTCTAATCCCCTTACTCTTCATGTATATACCGTCCTTTATCCAGTTATGCTCAGTTACATGATAGACAGACTAGAATTTGACTGTCTGACTGATGTTTAGCCTTAGATTATTGTTGATGTCAGTCCAGACTATTATTGTTTTAAAAAGTGACGAGAGCGCTGATCTGGTTAGGTGTACGAAGAATTAAAAGGGGTATTTTTTTTGTTTGGGGGGGGGGGGGGGGGGGGGGGGGGGGCACCTCTTGCAGAGGTGGCAGGTGAATACCTTTCTCTCCCCCTCAATCAAAATTTTTAAATTTCTCTACCACCGCCTAGGCTCTAGGGTCATGCCCTGTTGGACCAAGTATATTGATTAGATGAATATAGTACTTTTTTTCATGACAAATAAGTAACAGAGATTAATATTCATTTCTGCTGTGACTAGCTAATCATAAGACTTGTTTCCTACTGAGCTATAATTTATCTTCATGATTTTTTATAAGGGAGTTTGCTTACATGGGAATCTTCATCTCAGATATATACCAAGAGGCCGGTCTTCCACTTTGGTTGCGTCCTTATGAGGTCCTTGTCACTTCTTCTTATACAGCCCTTATTGAGACCCTTCCTGACACGGTGATTCTTACTGCTCCATAGCTCCCAATAAGATCATTGCCAGTAATAATGTGCATTAATTAACAACTCAACTTTTTATCGTAGGCCTCAATCCATGCGATTAAAAGCAGGTTTCCTAGCATATCAAGTTTGCGTGACTTTTTTGTTGCCAAATATGAAGAAAATTCACCAAGCTTTAAGCTTGCACAGGTAACGTTTATTTATTTTATCTTTCCTCCTTAAGTCCATTTCACAGGAGTTGGTGTATTATTCATTGTTGAAAGTTTCATCCAAGTTTTCTGTGATGGCTTTTTTCATCTAAGTTTTCTTTGAAGGCTTTTTTTCTTTCTATATAAATGCTATTTATGTTTTTTAATTCCATCATCTGTTTTAATTCACCGATGGTTGTTCTTGATTAATGATCATGAATTTCTCTTCAATCTATAGGTGACTTGTCCATAAATACAATATCTCATGTTGTTTTTTGGATATCCTCTGCAGCTTTATTCAGTTTCAAAAAGATGACTTGTATGGGATGTTGTACAAATGAAAATCTGCCCATGTATGCTTAAACATCTTCTATTGGTTAAGGAAACTTTTTAATGATCCTGATATTTGTGTAAAACACAGCAATGAAACATTTAGAATCATGTAATTAAAGATGGTAATGTATCTGTGGAATATATTCGATTATGCTGTGGAATTTGTGCTTGCCACCACTATAATGAACACTGACACATTGAGTCCTACTGGTGCTTATTAATTACATGGTTAGAAGCAATCTGAGTGGATAGTCCTCCACACTGTGTTGTAAAGTATTTGTGCTTTAGAATTGTTCTTATGAAGGTTTGTCTGCTAATTATACATTTTATGTTGAAAGTCTATCAAATTAGGGCATTTTTGCTCATGCTTGTGTTTGTAAAGTGCAGGGATGGGTTAGGATCTTTATGTGGGAGGGCCTGATTAAGAAATAAAGCTAAAACTTTAATTTACCATAGGGAGAATTAAATTAAGACACCATAGAGTTAGTAGTAGTTAACATACTTATTAGTTATTATTCCATTTTAGGAAGAAATTTGTAGCAATATAAATACGTTGAGCATTGCAGCTGATGTTTTTGTAAATTTCTTCATTGAAAACTTAAAACGGAATTAATTAAGTATATTATTTTATTTGTGAATTATTTGAAAGTTATTTAAAAGAGATTGTTAGGAAAAAAATAGTCCCATGTTGGAAGTGTTAAATATAAAAGCATAAAATTGAAGTTGGACACTAAAATCTTAAGCTATTTAAATAGAGACCTAACTTCAGTTTTATGTACCTCATTTTTCCTTTTATTCAATATGGGACTAATTTACCTAACCATTCCCCTAAACTCAAGGTGGGTTCACCTTTGAATTTGGAAGTCTCAATACAGAAGAACAACTAGTCAGACTAGACAAGAGCTTGAGTTCTGATACAATGGTAGAATTAGAATACATCTTAGAGGGTCCCATGTTTATTTAAATAAGTGAGGATATAATCTTGGGTAGGGCACCCTAGCATAAAACCTTAAGCTATTGGTAAATGACCAACTTTCAATTTATGTTCTTCATTTTTTTCATTTTTAATATGTGACTATTTTTCTTAACACCAATTACTTTTTTGATTCTATTTTTTTCAATATGAGACTGTTTTTTCTTGAACACCAATTGCTTTTTTGATTCTGATATGGTATCAGGGCCATCGGTTGCTTTGTTTTTCTATTAAAAAAAGGATATATGTGTTTAAGAGTACACATGTTTTTAATTTACAAATTCAAGGTGAATTCATCTTGAGTTTGAGTTGGTGTTAAAAACAATAGTCCCACATTGAATAAAATATAGAAAGGTGATGTCCATCATTTAATAGTTAGTCCTTTACTCATTGGTTTAAGCTTTTGGACGAGATAATGTTCCAACTCAATTTGTGATCTCACCTATGTGACTAATTGTGTACCCTTCCTATCTGTTTCTTTCTTGACATAGATTTTTGAACGGTATGGTATTGTAACAAAACTTGGCGAGTCTTTCTTGTGCAAACTGGATGAACTTGTAGTTACTTGCTTTCCTGTTCATTTTTGTTTTTTGTTCTTGTGAGAATAGGCCATAGCATGTTGCAAGCGTAATTTGAATCCGATGCTCTTGCACTTACAGATAGGTTTTACCGCTATACCATATTGGCATTAGCATCATAGTTTAGCTTGTTTTTCAATTACAAGCAGTATGTTATCAGTTATGCACCTATCTGGTTCATTCCCTAACCCTTCTGTTCCCGATTCAATTTGTTGCTCGGTGCTAGGAGGAATGGGTGTCTATTTCTTTTTTTGTTTCTTTCCTCTTTGGAATTCATCCAGAACCAGTAAAAGGTAACAATTGTGAGATTGTGGGAGAAATTGCTTATGAGTACATCTAATTTGGAGAATCTCACCCACTCAATTATACATGCCCTTGCCTATGGTTTTCGTAGCAGGCAGCGTTAAAATTTTTCTCAGTGAACAAAAGATGCACTGTATGTTTCCTTGAAATAGAAAGCTAATTGCATGAAAAAGAGCCAATGTCTCAATGCAACATAAGTAGTAACCATAAAATATAGTTTGCATCCAGCATATTGGTTATTTTTGCTATCATCAAGACAGGGTCGATTATGCTGCTTCTCAAGTGATGTAAAGTTTGTCTTCTTCAGTAGTAATCAACTTTAATATCCATCGGTCTCCTCCTTTTCCTTCTAGAATGAAGATATAACATTGTACTGAAGTAGAAAATGCAAGCTGCATGAAAAAGAGCCATTCCATCACTGCAACTTTTGTTTTTTTTTTGGGGGGGGGGGGATCCATTGAAGAAAATTTTACCTACTGGGAGAAAGGAATGGTGTTCTAGTGCTGGAGTTAAATCACACACACCACACACATCAAATCATTGGTCTTTAACTGTTGATTAATTTTTCATGCATCCCGGATGATTCGAAATAGAGTTTGAATAAAGGTTGGGTCAAACCAGATATGTGATTTTCATTATAGAACGAGCTTTTGTTTCTTATGGGACTTGTCGTGACACCAACGAGTGAAATCTGACTTGTTGGCTGTCATGCCTTACATCTTGATTGACATTCCCATAACAAGAATCGGAGACTTTCCAGATTAAAACATGATGACCCATTCTTGATTGTAGGTCATTGACTTACTTAAATTAGCACTAACCATTGACTCAATTAAATTAGTAGTAATCATAATGCCATCTGAGCCTTTACTTACCAAGTAATGTTGCATATGGTGTACAACTCCATATTTATGACTCTTCTTGAAATGTATGACAATTTTTTTACTAAATTTACCAGCCCAACATGTATGCTAACCTGCTGTAGTTTCCGGTCAAGGAAAGGACAATTTTTTAAAATCAGCCAAAAACTAAATATATACAAAAATCGACAAATTTAAATTTAATTACAAAAACCGGTCAACTTTTCGTCACATCGGCTAAGTGGTCGTTACAAAACGGTTAGGGTTTCCAGCCCCAATCCTTTTGGGGGGTTTCTCAATACAACTTACTATGAGGTGATCCCGGTCATTTTCAGAGTACATAATTTCGTTTAAATTGAATAGGTTTGGCAAACCCGGTCGTTTTTCAACGACATTTTGAGAGCGAAATCCAACGTGGCAAAAAATTATTTGGGTTTTGTAATTAAATTTAATATTTGTTGGTTTTTAAAATTATTTCTAATTTTTGTCTCATTATGAAAAGTTGCCCCAAGGAAATAATGAGCAAAATAACAGTTGGTCAAGGAAATTGTTGGCATTAGGGAATTATACTTTTGGTTATTTAGATTGAACTCATGCACCAAGGAGTAAGACACCAAACTTCTCATAGACGGGAAGCGTCTTAGAAGATGGGCAAAGATGGCAATGTTTTTCATTTGCATGTGAGGTGGTAGTATAAGCAAAGAAATGAATGACATTATTTATCAGATAAAAAACAGAACTATGTTAAATAAAATGTTTTGGATCTTTTGATTATATAACCATCAATATTTGTTGATGGAATTGTACTTTATGCAAAATCATGTTCTTTGCGGTATGGTTTGGCAATATTGATTTGAAAAATTGATGCTCAATCCGCTTCTTCAAAAAAAAAAACTTTTATGTAATTATATTTTATGGACGAAACTTTCACCCTGTCTATTCTTTCCATTTATCATATCATGAGACCGCACAAAAAGGACATATATGCAATTTTGGCCCATTAGGAGCATTTTCGTAAATTTCTGATATCTATGGGTTTTCGTAATTTTCAGTTTTGGGGTCTTTTTGTAATTTGTCTTTTTATAATTTTCATTTCAGTTTATTATTTTTAGGGGATAGAGTAATTAGGGATTTATCGTGTTGAATATGAGAGAAATGAGACTCTTTTGTGGGAGGTTGCAGCTTCGTCTCAAATAGAAGCTTGGGGGAGAGCGGTCTATCTCTCGAACGTGTCCAAGGGAGATCGGCATCCTCTCGAAGAGATCAAGTTATCTTTGTATCTCTTCTTATTTTAAGTTTTCCATCAATAAAATCCTTTCTTTTTCCCAATTCTTCTCACGTAAACCCTAAAATCCCACATTTCTTCCAAAAATCTCACCTTTCCACATAAACACTAATTTTCTACACTAAAAATTCATAAAATTCCTATCAAGTGGTATTAGAACGGTCCGATCCTATGGCGTCAACAAGATCGACGGACAAGATTGAAGCTTTGGATGAAAAATACGATGATGAGGTTAAGGAATTGAAGAAATTTAAGGAAAAACTTACGGCATCACCGGATAAAAAGTTCGAAGAGGTCATGTAAGCCATAACGAAACATGGTGAAGCCCTAGCGCAACATGGTGTTTTTATACAAACCCTAATTCTAGAACTTCTCAATATGAATGAGGTGAAAATTTCAAATTTGGGCGAAAATCTAGATCTAGGGCAAAAGGCGGTAACTTTGGACAAGAAAGAGGAAAACTTCGACAACTTTGATGCAGATTGGCACTCGGAAGGCGAAGTTCGGCACAAGGAAGAAAACGGAGGGCTTGCCTATCGGCCCCAGGGCTTGTTGACCCCCGGGAAGGTCGACAAAGCCTGCCGACAGACCTACATGGCCAACCAACCCTTGTAGGCTGCCTGCATGGTCGGATGTGCCCTGCAGCCACCAGGCAGGGTTGGCTGTGCCTTGCAGCCAGTGCTGCAGGAGCACAACAGAGCCGGCTGGGGACTGCAGCTGCACTGCAGGGCTGGCTGGGCCCTGTCGCTGGGCCCATCAGACCCTGGGCAATATCCCACGGGTGCTGCATGTCCCGGACAGCAGCCCTGGGGTGCTGCAGGCCTCGGACTGCAACCCACAAGTGTTGCAGGCCCCGGACAGAGAAACTAGGGGTGCGATAGGCCCTGGACAACGCGTCAGGGGGTCTGCAGGGCCTCTGGGGTTGACGATGGGGCCGTTCGGGTTCAACGACTAGCTTCGGTACGTGATGGATCCACGAGGGACTGTGGCGATTACTATAGCTTCCTTTCGGGCTTCGGGAAAGACGATGTAGACTTTAGTTATCCTTTTGACCTAGGAGGAGATGACCATTAGCTCATCCACGTACTTTACGCACCACCTTGAGGACAATATGATTTTTTGGTGGCTGATTAATGATGAGACCGCACAAAAAGGACAGATCTGTAGTTTTGGCCCATTAGGGGCATTTTTGTAATTTTCGAATTTCTAGGGAGTTTTTCGTAATTTTCAGTTTGGGGGGGTCTTTTCTGTAATTTTCAGTTTTCAGTTTATTATTTATATGGGTTAGGGGATTATGGATTTATTGTGTTGAATATGTGAAAGGATACTCTTTTGTGGGAGGTTGCGGCTTCGCCTTGAATAGAACCTTGGGAGAGCGGCTCACCTCTTGAACGTGGCCAAGGAAGAACGGCCTCCTCTTAAAAGTGGTCAAGTTTGTTAGGACCTGTGGCTACACAATACACTAAATAAGGACGTCAATAGTGTAAAGGTAAGCAATATGCGTATTTAAAAAGTTACTAGTAATTACGCAGCGGAAATAAAAACAATTATCTCAACCACCACCACCACACAAAGGAAAATACGCCAATGCAAACACACACAAGGAGCGTATCCTGGTTCAGATCGTTACCTGTCGATCATACTCCAGTCCCACGTTGCAATCGTACTCCGTGGATTTCATTAACCCTTCACGGGTTAAACAACCAACACCACAACTTGGTGCTGGGTTGAATTTCTCCCACTACATGAATACAATCCCTAATCGGGACACAAAAACTCTAACCGAGTATAATCCCTAAACCGGGATAGCTCCCTAACTGGGGTACAAAGGTGTAACCCTCCAAATGGTGTAACCCACCACAATGTACTCACAATTCGAGTACTAGGTTTCGTAACAAAAAGAAACGAAATATAATCTTACCTATGCATTGCATAGATCTTACCAATGTATATGTGAAGGCATGGAAGATTCGAAACACCAAATGCTTGATGAAGAAATTGATGCACTTGGAAAACTCTCTAATGCACTATCAATGCACGAACACTTTAACCAAGTGAAAGAGAGGAGGGAAAAGAAATCTCTTGAAGTAATACCCTCACAAATGCACTCTCAAATGTTATCAATATGTGTGGAGTGGGTGCACAAATTTGCCTCTCAAAGTGGGTTAAATAGATTTTAAAGTAGCCCACTAAAAGGCAAAAACGGCTAGAAACGGTTAGCTGAAAATCCCAACGGCTAGATTTGGGAGATGACCATACGTCTGATGAAGACCTATCAGACGTCTGATGTATAAGGGTCAGACGTTTGGTCTAACGTCATACAATGTCTAATAGAATCTATCCAGAAAAACACTAGATCACCAAATCGATCATAACTGATGCAAATGAACTCCGATTGTGGTGATTCAAGATGCCTTTGAAAGCTAGTAAAGTGTGCAATCTAATGGACCAGGAATGGATGATAAATTCCAATCACAGAAAAACTGGCAGGGGTTTGAAGACGAAAACAGATTGCAGAAAATCCAACACAAGACAACCAGTCGTTTGGAGACCACTTGTCAGATGGCTGATCAACTGTTCAGTCGTCTGGCTAGCCTACTACAGACGGCTGCCAAATGTGGGTGAGAAAAGAGAGTTCAAGAAAAATAGTTCACACTGTTAAGTCGGCTGGAGTTCACTTCACAGACGTCTGTACCACTGTGCAGATGCCTGGTCGTTGAACTTCTGACAGTTGTCAAATGGTCATGTCAAGCAACTCAAAAGCTGACACACCAGATGTTTGGTGACCCTTCACCCGCCGTCTGTCCTGCTCTAAAATACACTATAATAAGTTATTTGAGCATATGGCCAAATGAGATGGGTTCTAGATGATTTCTATGATACCTGTTTACGCGTGTTTTCTCACCATTGAATTGTTGACCGAGGACTGTACGGTCAACGTGGTCAAGGGGTCGGTTGAGATCCCTTGGGCACGCCAAGCGCACGTGCGCTCAGCGTGGTCAGAGATGGAGTCGAGGTCGAGCGTGAGATTCGGGCAGAGTGTCAGTCCTCGGCTGAAGCAGAGCGGAGAGGAAGCCTCGGCTCTGTGAGATGGGCTCGGTCTCGGTAGGACGTGTGTCGAGGGGTAGCCTCGGCACCTCGTTCGCTGCTCGGTCTTCAGTCGGTAGCCACGCTTGCTAGCAGCGGGGGTGATCGTCTGGCGCTGAGGGGTAGCCTCGGCGCCTCGGTCAGCTTCTTCCTGAATAGACGAGAAACTCGTCAGGGGGGGACCGGACCTTGGTACCGGTCGAATCCCCTCCGATGCATAAGTCAAATCAAGGTTTGAAGAGTACTCGACGGGGTAGGTATGACTCGAGAGGAGATTGATACGCTGACCCTCGGGACGAGCATGGGAGGGAGAGAAATGACGGAGACCAAAGTCGTTGATGGAATACCTCAGATTTGGATACCTGGGATTCGATCCCCTTCTTGGTTGTCCTTCTGGTCCTTTTATGGAGCTTGGCCCATGTTTGCCCCCGACCCACGCCCCCACGCTGTCCGCCCACTCACGCTCCCGAGATCCGTCCCCACGATGGCGCCTGCTTGCGTCATGGGGGAGTCGATTACGTGGCTCCTTAATGGACATTAAGGCTTCATGCTTTGGGAGGAGTGGTTATCCCCGGTGATCGCGGGCTGGTCATGAGCATGTCGGGCCGTAGATGACTCCGGTCTGAGATTTTCCGCGCGTCTTATTAATCGGGCCGTACCTTCTTCGTGGGCCTCCCGCCCTCAGGTTGGGCCCGAGCCCATCGGTTCTGGGGCCGCTCCGAAATAGGCGTATCAATTGCCCACATCGGTCGTGTCGATCCGCTTCAGCCGGCTCGGCTCGGCCTATGTGACTTCCGCTGATTTTGACAGGCGTGCCAGTCGAGGTCGGTTCATTAAATGGAGGCCATCATGAGGCGGCCCGTTCAAATCCCTCTAGGTGCGGGTTTCGAAGCGTCGTCGGCTCCCAGATGCTGCCACGTGTCCACGTGCGTTCATCTCCGTCGCACGAGGGGTCGTCTCGGGGGGAAAAGATGCATAAAAGGGGAGCCGTCATCCATCGGGCGAGGGTCTTGCTTTTCCAATCGTCATCCCCCCATTCTTTCCTTTCTCTTTTCGTCGAACTGAATCCTGTTCGAGCTCCACATCATGTCGTCCTCCTCCGCCACTGGTTCGGGTTGGCCGGAGGGCGTCGTTGATCCCAACCTGGCCTGCGAGTCCGTCTTGGCGGTTCGCCGTCATGGGGACGTGCTTTCAGGGGTGTCCCGGAGGTTCTGGGGTGGTCCTCGTTTATATGTGCCACCTCCATTGGGGATATGCGCACCCACTATCTTCTTGCCCCATACTCTGCCCGGGCTCCTGAACTCGACGAGCGGATCTGCTTTCCCGGTCCACGGGAGGTCGGGGTATATGGAAAGTGTTTTCGGTTCGGGCTTCGGTTTCTTCTACACCCCTTCATCATCGAGTTTCTGCAAGCTCATCGGGTGGCCTTATGCCAATTCTGTCCCAACGCCATTGGGCTCATCGTTGGGTTTGTCGTTCTCTGCGTACTGAAGGGTGTGGTCCCCTCCCTCCGATTCTTCGTCCAATTCTACCGCCTGAGTCATCATCAGTCGGGGGCCTGGATTTATATCAGTGCTCGGCCAAAGATGAGCCTGGTGTTGGGGCTATCGAGCTCTTTGAAGCTCTGGAAGGGGGAATACGTATTCGTCGTCTTCCCGTCGGACGTGGATTTTCTGACTCATTGAAGCACACCGTCGGCACGCTGGTTCTTGAGCTGGGCGACCCAACTGACGTCGAGCTTGAGGCGGTTAAGACCTTGTTAGCGGTCCCCGCGAGGGATCGGAGAATCGACGTTCTCTTTGGTGATCTTAACTTGCGAAAGACCTCGTGGCCCATTGGTGAGTTCTGCTGACGTCCGTCGCTCGGAGGAGCTGATGTCTGGGGCCACTCCGGCCAGTTCTGACCCTTTCTTCTGCCCCATGTACAGGTGGGTTTGCCACCGGTTCCTCTCCAACCCCTCCCCAAGTCACGGTCCCAGGCCCTACGCCGCGAAGGAAGGATCACGTATTGGAGGTCCGAAAGAAACAGCGGGCCGGGCCTCCCGGTGCCGGTTCCAAGAGAGCGAAGGGGCAAGCTCCATCCTCCCCCTTGCCGGGCGTCTCGAAGAAGGCCCGTGTTCAAGTCCAAGGAGGCTGGCGTTCGACTGTCTGAGAGTCGGGCCCGTCCTCCTCAGTTGAGGCCACTTGGCCATGGGCCTGGCCCTCGTCGCCGCAGCGGAGCCCACTCCCTGAGGTTTACGAGCGGTACCTGGGCGCGTTCCGCTCGGTTTCCGTCGATTTACCTCAGTCGGGTGAGGGCCCTCTCTGCCCCCGCTTCCCGGTGGGCTGAGGGAGTCGGTCTTTTCCAGAAGAGGTTCCCGCTCTCGGGGATCAATCTCGAGGAGCTCCGTGTGTATTCCGATGACGAGGAGGAGGCGCGGGACAGACCTCGTGTGCAGTCCGCCATCGGTCCTGAGGGGGCTCCAGGTGGAGATAAGTGAGTGAGGATTTAACCTCTTTAGCCTTGTAGCTTTTCTTTCAAAATCAGTGCTCGGCTATAGTGTAACGCACCCCCCATTCTATTTAGAAATGAAGTTTCCTTTTTTGCCTGTGACTGCTTATCTTCCTCCTTGGGGTGTTTCCCATTTTTGGGTTTTATTGGCGATGAGTTGGCCAACCTGCCGGGGTGCTGCCCTTCGTCCCTGCAGTGAGTTTGGTCGGTCGGTTGGCTAGGGGACGCTATCCCCCAGGCTCACGGTCCGATCGACATGCCAACATGCCGGGGGAGTTGCCCCCGGCCTTACAGTCGGTTCGGTCGGTCAGCTGGCTGGGGGACGCTATCCCCCAGGCTCACGGTCCGATCGACATGCCAACGTGCCGGGGGAGTTGCCCCGGCCTTACAGTTGGTTCGATCGGTCAGTCGGCTAGGGGTGCGACCCCGTGTCTTGCGACTGACCGATGAGGTCGACCGCTGAGGTCGGCCTCATGACCGACCTACCGGTCGACCTCATGACCGACCTACTAGGGGAGTTGCCCCTAGCCTTACAGTCGGCCGGTTAACCGACCTGCCGGGGGAGTTGCCCCCAGCCTTACGGTCGGTCGGTGTCGTTCAGCTTGCTGGGAGGGCTACTCCCAGTCCGACGGCAGATCGATGGACCGACCCGCTTGGGGAGTTGCCCCCAGCCTTTCGATCGATCCACCCTACTGGCTGGCCAGGGGGTGCCTTCAACCTGTCAGTCGGTTGGGGGGTCAACCTGCTAGGGGGTCTATCCCCTAGCCTCGTGAGCTTTCGCTCAGGCGTTCACCCAGTGAGGTCTCCCTCATCCCGAGTGAGCTTCTCATGGTCATGAATACGAAGATAAATAGGCTCAGACGAATTTATTCGGATAGATGGAAGACAAAAGATATATTTGCGGGTGATCTCATTGATAATATTTGCGTAGGTGCTCAGCGTTCTAGGTGTGGGTGAGGATCTTCCCCTCCAAATTGGCTAGTCGATAGGTTGCGGGTCCGAGGACTTCGATGACCTTGTAGGGATCTTCCCACTTAGCTGCTAGCTTCCCTTTGCGAGTGATCTCCGGGCTGAAGGCTGCTTTTCTGAGGACCAGATCCCCTTGGCGGAAGCTCCTCCCCATAACCCTGGAATTATAGTAGCGAGCCACCTTCTGCTTTTGGCGGATGAGGGTGGCCAAGGCCTGCTCCCGTCGCTCGTCCAAGAGCTCCAAGCCCTCCGTGTTCCTTTCCTCGTCGAAGTGCTCTATGCGGAGGGATTCCTCACCTACCTTGACAGGCACCACCGCCTAGTCGCCATAAGCGAGCATGAACGGGGTTTCGCCTATGGCTTGCTTGTGGGTCGTTCTGTATGACCAGAGTATCCCTGGGAGTTCCTCTGGCCAACTCCCCTCGGCGTCCTCCACTTTCTTGCGGAGGGGCTCTAGGATGCACTTGTTGGCGGCCTCTGCCATCCCATTGGTCTGGGGGTGTGCCACCGAGGCGAAGAGGAGCTTGACCTTCCATTCTGCGCAGAAGTCTTTGAACCCGGCAGAGTCCAATTGCTTCCCATTGTCTGTGACGATGGCTCGGGGAATCCCAAACCTGGAGATGACGGAGTTCCATACAAAACTCTTCGCCTTGCTTCCAAGTGATGGAAGTAAGGGGTTCGGCCTCGATCCACTTGGTGAAGTAGTCCACCGCCACGATCAGGTATTTCCTCTGCCCTCGTCCCGAAGTAAACGGTCCGAGGATGTCGAGCCCCCATTTTGCCAAAGGTACGAGACTTACAATCGGAACGAGTTTCGACGGGGGTTGAGCCGAGTTTGGTGAACCTCTAGCATTCCGGACACCTTTAGACGTATTCCGTCGCGTGGTGGACCAAGGTTGGCCAATAATATCCTTGTCTCAAGATTTTCTGGGCGATCGTCTTGCCTCCATGGTGATTTCTGCAGATCCCCTCGTGCACCTCCCGGAGGACGTAGTCAGCCTCCCGAGGTCCGAGGCACTTAAGGTAAGGAAGGATGTCTGTCTTTGTCCAGCGTCTTTTGTAAAGTGTCCCTTCATGGATCACGTACCGGAGTGCCTTTCTCTCCAGGGTTCGACGTTCGTCCAAGTCCGTTGGCACTTACCCATGGGAGAGGTACCGGACGATCGGATCCATCCAGACGGGGTCCCCGTCGATCGTCATCACCTCCTTCTCATCCGTGCTGGGGAATTGGAGGTTCTCCACGTAGATGGTGCGGCCCAATTCCTTGGTCGAGGAGGAAGCCAGTTTGGATAGAGCATCTGCGCGGGTGTTCTCCGACCGTGGGAGGTGGAGGGTCTTAGCACAGCACAGGCTTGACTGTGGCAAGGTAGTTCTGCATCGCCTCCTCGCGCGCCTCGTAATTCCCCTGCAGCTGGTTGATGACGAGCTTCTCTGTCCAGCACGGATTCAGCTCCGAGTTCTCTGGCCAACCTCAAACCGATTATCGCGGCCTCGTACTCGGCCACATTGTTGGTGGCCGGGAATTCGAACCGAAGCGCGTACTCGATGACGCTTCACTTGGGAGATCGAATCACGATCCCGACCACACTTCCTGACCGGGTTGCTGAACCGTCTACATGGACTATCCATGTGTCCTGATCCCCTGGGTGGCCAGTAAGAACGATGTCAGTCGAAAGGAAGGACAATGGTTGGATAGTTACCGTAGCCGAGCCCTCTCCCCCAGAGGGGTTCTCTCCTTCTATGGTGCATTCAGCGATGAAATCTGCCAGGGCCTGCCCTTTTATGGCCGTGCGCGGCTTGAATTGAAGGTCGAACTCGCTCAGTTCCACTCCCCAAATCAGCATTCTTCCCATCCGATCGAATCTCTTGAGGTTTTGTTCCAGCTGGGAATCAGTAAGGACCAATATAGTGTGGGCTTGGAAGTAGGGTCGGAGTCGGCGGGCCGAGAGAACGAGGGCATACACCAGCTTCTCCATAGGCATGTACCGCCCCTCCACGTCCTTCACGACTCGACTGGTATAATACACTGGCCTCTGTACTCCGCCGTCCTCCCTGATCAGCACCGAGCTCACCGCTTCTCCCGTGCAAGCTAGGTAGAGGCTCAACGACTCTCCTTCTCGCGGTTTGGAAAGGAGCGGCGGACTGCGAAGGCATTCCTTGAGTTCAGCGAATGCTCGGGAGCAATCCTCGTCCCACGGTATCGTCTTCCTTTTGTCGGCAGGCTTAGCGATTGCTTTCCTCAGGGTCTTGAAGAATGGAAGGGACTTCTCCTCTGATTTGGATATAAATCACCCTAGAGCGGCGATGCGTCCATTCAACCTCTGCAGCTTTTTAATTGCCGTTGGCTCCCGTATGTTGATCAGCGCCTCGGCCTTGTCAGGGTTAGCCTCAATCCCGCGATTGGTGATCATGAACCCCAGGAACTTGCCGGATCTCACCCCGAATGTGCATTCGTGGGATTGAGCCGGATGTTGTGTTTTCGCAACCGCTCAAAGGTTTCCCTGAGGTCGGCGATATGATCCCCTGGTTGTTTCGATTTGACCAACATGTCGTCAACATAGACCTCCAAGTTCCTCCCTATTTGGGAGTCGAACACCTTATTGACCATTCTCCGGTAGGTGGCCCCCGCGTTCTTCAAGCCAAAAGGCATCTTCTTGTAGCAGAAGGTCCCCCGATCTGTCGTAAAGGCTGTCATCTCTTCGTCCCGAGGGTCCATCTGGACTTGATTATACCCGGAGTAGGCGTCCATAAAGCTGAGCATCTCATACCCTGAGGCATTGTCCACGAGGTGATCGATGTGAGGCAATGGGTAGCTGTCCTTGGGGCAAGCTTTGTTGAGGTCACTGAAATCCACACACATTCGCCACTTCCTGTTGGGCTTTTTGACCATCACGACGTTGGACAGCCACTCCGGATACCAGACTTCTCGGATAAAGTCGGCGTCGACTCCTCGGAGGCCGCCTTCCTCTTCTAGCCACCTAGATTTCACTTCTTCTGCCTGACCGGTTTGAAATTGGGGTCGGCATTCAACCGGTGCACAATCACCCTGGGGTCAACGCCGGGCATGTCATCGGGCGACCATGCGAAGACGTCAAGGTTGGCCTCCAATCACTCGATAAAATTGCTTTTCAGGTTAGGATCCAGTCCCGATCCGATGGAGACGAATCTTCCCTCGACATTCGTCACTGGGATCTGCTCCTGCTCCTCCCTGGGAGTGGGTCTCGGCCCGCTCCTCAAGTCAAGTGAGGCCATCGGTTCGTCAGGCCGTTCAGTGGGCTTCTCGTCGGCTAACTGGTAGCAGATCTTCAGCTTCCCTGCTTCGCTGTTGACTTGCCCGATCCCCCTCGGGGTTTGAAACCTGATCATTCGGTGGAGAGTTGAGACCACCACGCCGATAGCGTTGAGGAGCGGGCGGCCGATGATCCCATTGTACGACGACCCGATCCTCAGCACCACGAACTCCACCGTCAGGGTCACTGAGTCGGGTGGCCCCCCGAGCGTGACTGGGAGGTGAATCGCCCTGACGATGGGTGTGGAGTGTCCCGTGAAGCCCACCACGGGCCCCGAGCACGACTCTAGGTCCTCGTCCCGCAGTCCCATCCTTTCCAAAGTCGACATGAAGAGGATGTTGCATGAGCTGCCAGTATCGACTAGCAGTCGTCGCACCATGGATGTATCGATGACTACGGACACCACTAGTGCTTCGTCTGATCGCGGTTTCCCCCTCGCTGCATCCGCCCCGCCGACCGGGGGGTGATGGAGGGCTCCCGGTCTCCATATCATAGTCATCCGTGCGGTCGGGCCGGGGTCGCCCTGGAGCCCCAACCTGAGGCGTGTGCCGGGGAGTCATGGTCCCTTCCCGCCGACCGCGGTGAGGACCGACGGCCGACGCCGGGGTCGTGGCCCCCCTTCGCTGCAGAGGGTGAAGCCGTGTCATTGTTGGTGTGGTTGTTTTACGTGGGTGTTAGCTCGTTCCCACAGACGGCGCCAGATGTTTACGGGTGTTTTCTCACCACTGAATCGTTGGCCGAGGACTGTACGGTCAACGTGGTCAAGGGGTCGGTTGAGATCCCTTGGGCACGCCAAGCGCACGTGCGCTCAGCGTGGGTCAGAGATGGAGTCGAGGTCGAGCGTGAGATTTGGACAGAGTGTCGGTCCTCGGCTGAAGCAGAGCGGAGGGGAAGCCTAGGCTCTGTGAGATGGGCCCGGCCTCGGTAGGACGTGTGTCGAGGGGTAGCCTCGGCACCTCGTTCGCTGCTCGGTCTTCAGTCGGTAGCCACGCTTGCTAGCAGCGGGGGTGATCGTCTGGCGCTGAGGGGTAGCCTCGGCGCCTCGGTCAGCTTCTTCCTGAATAGACGAGAAACTCGTCGGGGGGCCGGACCTTGGTACCGGCCGAATCCCCTCCGATGCCTAAGTCAGATCAAGGTCTGAAGAGTACTCGGCGGGGTAGGTATGACTCGAGAGGAGATCGATACGCTGATCCTCGGGACGAGCAGGGGGATGGAGAGAAATGGCGGAGACCAAAGTCGTTGATGGAATACCTCAGATCTGGATACCTGGGATTCAATCCCCTTCTTGGTCGTCCTTTCGGTCCTTTTATGGAGCTTGACCCACGTTTGCCCCCGACCCACGCCCCCACGCTGTCTGCCCACTCACGCTCCCGAGATCCGTCCCCACGATGGCGCCTGCTTGCGTCATGGGGGAGTCGATTACGGGGCTCCTTAATGGACATTAAGGCTTCGCGCTTTGGGAGGAGTGGTTATCCCCGGTAATCATGGGCTGGTCATGAGCATGTCGAGCCGTGGATGACTCGGGTCTGAGATTTCCTGTGGGTCTTATTGATCGGGCCGTACCTTCTTCGTGGGCCTCCCACCCTCAGGTTAGGCCCGAGCCCCTCTGTTCCGGGGCCGCTCCGAAATAGGCGTATCAATACCTAAAGATGGAAATGATGCATATGAGTGTGTGTGCGCATCTGTTTTAGGCTTAACATATATTCTATTAAGAAAAGCAAAATACATCAAGAATGTATACAATACACTTGAAGTCTAAAACTCTTCGTGCTAAGCTTTTGCTCCAAAGCCTTGAAGCCATCTCCCCATCACCAATATGCTTTGTCTCCATCGACATAATCATCAGTAAATCCGAGACTAAAACATAAGCTGATTAATACACACATAATGTTGATTATCTTCAAACAACATTGATCTTGAAATCAAGAACCACCAAAGTTATCTTTGTATCTCTTTTTATTTTCATTTTTTCATCAATAAAAATCCCTCCTTTTCCCATTCTTCTCACCAAAACCCTAAATATCTTACATTTCTTCCAAAATTCCTATATTTCTTTCAAAAAATCCCACCTTTCCACCTAAACACTAATTTTCTACACCAAAAAACCCATAAAAATCCTATTATTATATAATTAAGGGATTTTTTGAATGGGGTTGCTATTAGGACAAACGTGTTGGTTGAAAGACGGCTAGGATTAAATCGCGATAAATCAATGAGTAGGATGAGAATTTGTGAAAATTTTGGGGAAACCCAAAAATTTTGTGTTGAAAATTTTGGGGGAAAATGCTAAAATTTTTGGAAAAAACTACAAACGGAGGGAATTTGATAGGAACCGAAGGCAAAAATACGATTTTTATTGAATAAAAACTGAAATATAATAAGATAACGTGGTTACAATATAGAGGCAACCTCCCTCCTAAGACGCCGATTGATAAGGGACGGCCGCATTTTTCCGAAGAACTCGAAGAACTATCTCTCCTATCACAAAATCATTAAAATTTGCATAACTAGGGCCGGCCGGCTCCCCGATTTATAATCTTCTAATTAAATGTCTAATTACCCAAATACCCTTACTATAATAAAATAACACAAAATCCAATAACCAAGGTCCCAAGTGGGCAGGATCTATCATTACACCGCTCCCAAAAATCCACATTGTTCTCAAGGTGGTGCATAAAGTTTCTGGCGTGCTTACTTCGAGTGGCGGGCTTACTTCGAGTGGGAGTCGTCTTCCACTCCGACATCTTCATCCTTCATGTCATCCTCCACGTCTTCCCTGGCTATCAGCATTTGCAGTTTGCGCATCCCACAGTGGTGCCATGGGGTGAACCGCTCATCGCATCTGAAACACAGCCCTTTCTGTCTCTTCTCCATCATCTCGGCGCCAGTCATCCTCCTGAACTGACCCCTTGCTGGCGATGTGCCGCTCTTCTTTCCAGTCTTCTCAATACTCGCCTGATCCGCCCCTGCAACTGTCTTCTGTTCGACTGTCGTGGTTGGAAAACTGCGGGAAACTGGTACACTCCCACCATCTCTCGCCTTTCTCTCCTCCAACTGGCATTCTTCCGCCATCTGAGCATACTCCATGGCCTCCATTAGGCTCATCGGCTTCTGCATGCGCACCGCTACTCGAATAGTGGCCCTCAACCCCTTCATGAAGGTGCTCTCCATCGTCTCGTCAGTCACTCTGTGCACCTGTCTTGATAGGGCCGCGAACCTCTCTAGATAATCTTTTACTGTGCCCTCCTGCCTGAGTGATAGCAGCTGCTCCCTCACGTTTTCCAAGTGGGGGTCTCTGAACCTCTCCACCATCTGGTCTCTGATCTCCTCCCATGAGCGAAAAGGACGCCTCATATCATTCCAGTGAAACCAAGCAAGTGCCTTCCCATCCAGACAAATACCTACTGCCTCCAGCTTTTGCTCCTCAGGCATGTGAGAGACTTAAAAAAATCTCTCTGCTCTGTTGATCCACGACACTGGATCCACCCCATCGATTACGTGCATCTTCAGCTTTTGCAGCCTATTCATATTGAATGTTCACTGATCTCCCTGTCCCCCGCCATATTTGGGCTGATGGTAGTGCTGCCACCTCTCCTGGTATGTCTCATGTCCTCCCTGTGGCACTCTCCCTCGATCTCCATAGCCCCCTCGGGGCCCCTCTCCTCGTCCTCTGTAGCCTCCAGTCCAGCCCTCGTGCTCCTCCTGATAATATTTGTACCCTCCCCCGCTATCTCTGGGGTGTCCCTCATAGGTGTGGGGTGGAGGGAGCCATCTATCATTGCCATATCGAGGGTCGGGATGGTCCTGAAAACCCCCTCCGTCATCATCGTACTCCTGAAAGCCTTCCAGGTCAAATTCATCGTCAAAACCACGTGTCGGGTCCTCCAAATAAGGCTGAAAATCACAGAAGGGATGTGCTTCCTCCTGCCGTGCACCCCACCATCCGCGGGGGGTCTTCCGCTGGTCGGCGGGGCCCCAACGGCTCTGGGAAGGGGCCTCGGGGTCCTGCCGAGGGTTCTTGGGGCCCCAACGGCCCTGCCGCTGGTCGGCGGAGCCCGCCGGGGCCCTGGGGGCCTTCGCCGGCCACAGCCGGGGGGGGGACGCCGCCCCCCCGCCGTACTTCCTGGGGCCCGCGAGGGCATGGGAAGGGACCCGCGCCCCCCCGATGGCTTGCCGCGCCTGATGGGGGATGCGGCTTGGCCCGCCGACCTTCCGCCTCTCCTCCGCTTTTAGACGAATCGCTTCGCGGTAGTCATCCACCCACGGCCCTCCATCTTCCTCCTTGTGATCTTCTTCCTCATGAACGGATCCCGTGCCAATTTTCTCCATCATCTCTTTCTCTTTGTCCAAAGGTAGTATCGTTGTTGCTGCTTTAGGGTTGACATCACCTCCTTTCAGATGAGATGAAATCTTCCCGAGTTGGAAGATGATCTTCGCTACGGCTTTGCCGTGTTCTTTCAATTGCATACTATGATCTGCTAAAGTTTCCTTCACGCTCGCAATCTTGCTCTTGATGCCATCTATCTCGACCGTCAATTTTTCCCCTATCGCATTGATCTAATCTTTGGATCTCGTAGTCGCCGCCATGGATCGACGTGCTCTCTGATATCAAGAAGATAGGAACCGAAGGTAAAAATACGATTTTTATTGAATAAAAATTGAAATATAATAAAATAACGTGATTACAATATAGATGCAATCTTCCTCCTAAGACGCTGATTGATAAGGGATGTTTGCATCTTCTCGAAGAACTCGAAGAACTATCTCTTCTCTGACAAAACCATCAAAATTCGCATAACTAGTGCCGGCCGGCTTTTCCCTATTTATATCTTCTAATTAAATGTCTAATTACCCAAATACCCCTACTATAATAAAATAACACAAAACCCAATAAACTAGGCTCCAAGTGGGCCGGATATATCAGAATTACATTTTGGAGAATTAATATTTTAAATTTTGGTGAGAACTAAATTTGGAGGGGACTAATTTTTTGGAGGAACTAAATTCTCCGAGGGGAACCAATATTTTTGGAGGGAACTAAAGTTTGAAGACTAAAAATTTAAATTTTAGGAGAACTAATTCTTGAGGAAACTAAATTTTGGGAGCGAACTAAAATTTTTGGATACCTAAATTTCCTGACGAACTAAATTTTAATTTAAAATTTTGGGGGACTAAATTTGGAGGGAACTAAAAATTTAAATTTTGGGAACTAAATCTGGAGTGACGTAAACATTGTGGGGAACTAAAATTTTTAGGGTAACTAAATTTTAGTTTGAATTTGGTTAAATTTTTTTGTTTGTGGGTGGAATATTTTGTATGTGGCTGCAAATTTTTTTGGGGGATTTTGAAAAGGCTGGAGATTTTTTGGGTGGGAGATTTTGAATGGGTTGAAATGTTTTGGGTGAATAATTTGAATGCACTGTGACCTATGGTCACTGGTTATTACTAGTTCAATTTATAAATCTCTCATTCTTTTAGATTACTAGCATATTGTTGGTTTGATTAATCATTTTTTGTCCTGCCTATTGATGAGTGCATATCTTTGGGTGGTGAGGTAGCTTACATAAAAATAACTATCATGTACTATCATTGTTAATTCTTTGATTCATACTGTAAACCAAGTTGTTAATTCTACCCACGTTTGCATTCAACGTTCTATAGTAGTATGGACTCGGATGCATGAATTATACGAAATTATAGTGGTTGTTATCTAAAAGATAAAGATCATTTAGACTCCTTAGGACATTTATGTATCACAAGTAGTGTATTGGATAGAGATCGATCATTGCATAGTTACGCCTGGAAATGGTTCCATATGTTAATCCTATTTGGTTCAGAACTGTTTCATTCGACAGTCAATTATACTATGTGTCGGTGCATTTTAGATGAGCTGGTTTTGTATAATTTCCAATGGAAGTGGTTTATAGAGATCTGTCTGTCTTATGATCCATTCATAGCCAAGTCCCGCGAGATTAATAATCTGTTGCATTTGTTGTTTGATCTCCATGTTTTTAAAATTTTCGGACGGTTATTTATACTTCTTATGACTTGGTATTGAGCCTTGATTTTTCTGTGAATTTATTTTATTGTTTTTTGTAAAACAACATAATTTGTGTTATTATTGTCCACAACCTGTGCAGAGAAACTTTGTGGAGAGTATGGCTGGATATTCCATCTTATGCTACCTTCTACAGGTATAAAATTCTTATCTCATCACAAACATGCCACATGTATTGTTTACATTTTCTTGTTGCCCCATCCTGAATTTGATTTTTTTGATCTTACGTAATTGGGTTATTTTCTTTCTGGTTATTTGCTTTCTATATTAATTCTAACTTTGCATCAACTTATTAATATTCATTAATGTAGTAGAATACGGAACAAGAGTTCTGGAGGGGGAAACACCAAATAAAAAGAGATGCAATAAAAAGAGAGTTGCAATAGGAATTAGGAGATCTACTTTTGGTGATAAGCACCCTCTTATGTATCATTCAAATGTACACAATGTCTAAAATACTCTTAGCATTCCTGGTTGAGCTGGAGCATGATAGTAGTCATGCCCAGCTCATGACATAGATTAACTATCACGCTCCAGCTCATGACAAAGATTAGTAATAAGTTATCCATATACAGACATTACTAGTTTGACTTCTAAAATAAAGATACCAGTGGACCAGTCTCTTTTTCATCACTGTGTTGGATAAAGTCATTATATACGTGAACGTCCTCGGTCTTCTCATGAAAGATCGGATTGTTTTTGTCAGAATTAGAACATGAACATGAGACCCATGGCGATGTTGGTTAGTCACTAACCATTAGTTAAAACTATAACTAACCTAAAAGCTTAATCCCAATTGGTAGACACCAAAAAACTAATTTTTGGAAATCATATTTTTCTATTTTATTCAACGTGGGACTATTATTCTTAACACTTCCGCTCAAACTTAATGTGGATCCATCTTTGAGTTTTTAAGTAGCACTGTAGCAAGAGTAGCAATAGGCAATAACATAAACTAGTACTGTAGAATATCAGTGCACAAGAGCAGTTTTTGTTATAGCTCCGATGCCATGTTAGCAATATTTGGGAATTTGGTTTCAGTATTGATTTTGCTCCCTCCTTAAGAAATTAAAGTTTTAATCAGTTTCGGTTGTTTTCGGTTGTTTTGATGGTCTTGCTTTGGGGTTTGGTTTCATTATTTATGCTAAAAATAAATGTACATATTTAAATAATGGGTTTTGTACTAAAAATTTAAGATAATCATCATTGAACTACAATTTTTTTGCTCTTATTAGGAAAAGATTTGATTTTAATCTTTGGGGCATGTAAATTTTGATATTAGTAGATACATAGTTCAAAACTCATTAGAATTTATGTATATGTACATTTGTGAAAGCATATAAAAGTAGGGGGTTGATACAATCCACTAGAGTTTTGATGATAAAAATAGGATTTTTATGGGCAAAGATGAGATTTTTTATGGAAAAGGTGGGATTTTTAGGGTTTTAGAGAGAATTTAGGATAAAAGAGGGATTTGCTCTCCAATGAAAAGAGGGAATAATCTTACCTCAAGGTTGTCTTTCTTCACAATGATCAAGCATGCCCCCCTCTAGACGGCCCTAGCCCTTATAAAGAGAAAATTGCTGAAAATTACAGATTTGCAAAAAAGCCCATAATACTGAAAATTAAAAAAGACCCACCTAAAAACTGAAAATTACGAAAATACCTCTGATAGGCCTAAATGCAAAACACATCATAACTCCGCCCCCGAAGAACCACATTGTCCTCAAGTTGGTGCATGAAATCCATGGTCGGTGCCGCTTCAAGTGGGTCGCTGGGGTCCTCCTTTCGCTGACGGACTGCGGAAAGTGGAGCCACTCCTAGTCTCTCTAGACATTCTCACCTTTGAAAGGTGATTCTTAATTAAATGCGTCAGATCCATGGACGCCATCAGTCCTCTAGGCCTCTGAATACAGAGCTCAGCGCGAATAGTCGGGTTGAGCCCCTTCATGAAGATTTCCTTCAAAGTCTCCTCTAATGTGTTCCTTGCTCGCCCCGATGGTCCCTCAAACTTTTCTCGATATTCCCTAATAGACTCATCTTGCTTGAGTGCCAGCAGCTGCTCCTGTAAATTTCCTTCCTGTGCATCTCGATATGTCTCCACCAAGCAGTTCTTAAGCTCCTCCCACGAACGTATAGGTCGCCTCTGCTTCATCCACTGGAACCAAGCAAGTGTCTCTCCTTTGAAACAGACGTCAGCCACCTCTATTTTCTGCCTCTCCGTCGTGACACCGCAAAGAATCTCTCGGCTCGATAGATCCAGCCATAAGAATCATCCCCTCAAAACAATGGCCACAACAGTTTTCTCACTCTGCCTTCAGCCCCAAGCCGTTCCTGGTCCACTCGTCCTCCTGCATGTGGATAATCAAGGGGATGGTAATAATTGTCATGTCGTACCTTTTTGCGTTTCTCATAGCTCCTCATAGGTTTGTCGCCTCTGTGGCCATTGCCTCCTCAATCATGCTCATCATGGGCATAGTCATCAATATTCTCCTCAAAGCCTGGATCCTTGTCATAATCGGCCTGAAACTCCTCGAAGGCCAGAAGTACTTTGCGTCGTCGCCTCTCTGCCGCATACCGAGGCTCACAAAGTCCTGAGACCTCATCCACGTCATCCTTAGGCTCAGGAAGAAGCCTAAATTTTTCATCGAAGTCTCGGTGGGCTCCTCTCATATCCCGAGGTTCCGGGTCATCCTTCCAAAGCTCAAGACGTCTCCGGCGGGCCTGCACGGGCACTGCAGAGTACCTGCAAAGGCCTGCACGGGCATTGCAGGCCCATTGTAGAGGCCCTGCTATGGCTGCAGAGGCCCTGCAATGGGTTGCAAAGGCCTGCAAGCCCACTGCAGGCCCTGCGGACCCACTGCAGACGCCTGGCCCTACAGGGGGTCGCAGAACCCCCCACGACGGCTAGGGCTTTCTTACTCCTTGGGCTTTTCTTCAGCTCTGTCGGATCCTTCATTCGCGTCAGATGGATGGCCTTCTTTGAACTCTTCTTTCTTCTCTTTCTTTTTCGTCAAAGTTACCGCTTTTTGCACAAAATCCGAATTTTCACTCAAATCTGAATTTTTCGCCAAAGTTTTCGTAATTAGATCTGCGAATTGTTGCATCATGGTTTGCATGAAGGTTTCCAATTTTGCATCCATCTGCGCCTCAAGCCTATCAATCGATGCATTGACCTCAGATCTGAGATCCTCCATAGCCTTCTTCAATCTTTAATTTCGCCATCGAACCTTTCCTCCAAAGTAGCCACCTCCATGGATGCTAAGATCATCGCTCTGATACCAATTGATACGATCCATTAGGGTTTTGATGATAACAATAGGATTTTTAGGGAAAAAAATGAGATTTTCATGAGAGGTGAGATTTTTATGGTTTTAGAGAGAAGATTTGGGATACAAGAGGGATTTTTATTGGAAATAAACTAAAAGTAAAGGGTTACAAAGATAAAGGTGAGACCTTTCGAGAGGATCTCGCTCTCCCAAGCCACCAATTCGAGAGAGGTCCGCGCTCTCGAAAAGAGGGAATAATCTGACCTCAAGGTTGTCTTTCTTCACAATAATCAAGTATGCACTCCTCTAGCCGGACCTAGCCCTTATAAAGAGAAAATTACAGATTTGCAAAAAAGCCCTTAATACTGAAAATTATATAGACCCCCCTAAAAATTGAAAATTACGAAAATGTCCCTGATGGGCCTAGATGCAAAACACTTCAGGGGTTCAAGGTAAAACAAGGTTAGGGAACTCGGTTTTGGTTTTGATCTTCCGAAATTTTTTACGTTTCGGGTAGTTTCACTTGTTTCAGATGTTTTGGCGTTTCGTTTCATTCGTTTCGATAGTTTTTGTAGTATTGTTTCATATATTTGGTTCAGTTTCGGAGATTTTTTAAAGATGCATTTACATATAGTGACATACAGTATTTTTATACATATATATACACAAATAATATATACTAGATATATAATTATACAAATTTTTTCTCTTGAATTTCTCTAGAACTCAAGGCAGCCCTTTACTATTTTATTACTATAAAATAACAACAGTATAGAAAATGAGAGAGTATGAACTTGATATGATAAAAAATGAAGCAAAAAAGTTTAAGATACAGAAAACTCACCCGAATCATTGTCATTCGGCTGTAGTGCAGAATAATAAGGTGAATAACAATATTGAATCTGATCTGACCTTAAAAATAATATCATGTTATCACTTATCATATGATGCTAAGGTCGGTTTTGCTCGATGAAAAAGTATGTCATAACTACATTCGACTGTTAGATTGTTTACTGATATTTGAACAATATATGTAATGAATAGCATAATTTCCATGGGCATTAGAGTATTTATACGGTTTGTAATAATTGTCATGACTGCTAGAGTATCAACTAAAATATGATTCATGTATGACATGATTATCATAACTTCTACAATAATCAAAATGTTGATACTTGTGATGATCAGAATATCTAACGTATTTTTCGTTCCTTTTTTCATTTTGATGTTGCCTATCATGATCTCCATATTTATACAAATGAGTTGTGTCATCAATATGGTTCCAACTTCTTTGAGTAGGAGGATTATAATATGAAGCATCACATCCTCCATCTGTGGGATCTCATTCATTGGAAGATGAATCATTATTGCTTTCTCTACCGAACTACTACCTTCTTTTGCTTATATGTGAGTTTCATTTGGCTTTGATTTGGTCGTAATTGATTGTTCTTTGTCCGTTCTGTTTTCACAAGTGCTTCGTTCAACCAAGAATTGTCTCTATCATCGAAAAGCATATCTTTTGTCTTCCTAGTCCATTCCTTCGATGTATTATCCTTGTGGAAAATTTGATCCAATTCAATATATTGATCTTTAATTGTTCTTCTTTTGCACTATATTTCTTTTTTCTTCATGTTATAATGCATACAAATCAGCTTTTAAAGATTTTTATTATTGTTAATCAGTTTCTTATCTTTGTGTGGATAAATACAAATGTGGTCCAATTTCGTTCACAATGTAAAGATGAGACTGTTTGATAAGCATGCAAGGTCTGAAGCTTGCTCTCATAATAAGTGACTATCATTCAATTACAAAAGTTCTCTTAGTCAGAAAATCTTAATCCATTTATAGTAACATACAATGTACTAAATTTCTTATGGATACTTGGAATGCCATGTTGTGTTACTATACATGCTTTTTTGGAGCTGAAGGCACTAACCTTTATCATGTTTACCTTCACCTATAGTTATTATACATACATTCAGAATGCAAATGATTAGATTGATTCTAATATCAAAATAAGAATATTTGAAAATTATTTATTTCTTTGTTTTTATCAAGTTGCTTCAATATGTCTAGTTCTATCCTCTCAACCATATATCTAAATCCCATTTACACCTTTGCAATTGTTACCCTGTTGGAGTATTGAAAATAAGGATTCAGAAAATAACATACAATTGAATTACATTATACAAATAATTGATCTGTATCACATTAAGTTTACTTAAATAAAGATATAATATGTATCTACGACATGAATATCTTAATGTAGCTCATATCCTATATCTTGTCGATTAATTCCTATCATTTTGTGTATTCTCATCAATTTTTCTTTTTATTTATTTTTTTGCTCTGTCGATGACCCCATAAAGATAACTCATCTCAACCTTATCATCACCGTCGATCATTCTTGGAACTTTCACTGACGGCTTAAATGCGGTAATAACATTAATGATATCATATCAGAAGTCATCACCGTAAATCAGATTATAGATGTTAGTTGCAACAATTCTATTTTTAGGTTTGAGCTTAGGAAAATTCTCGGACCATAATCCTGAGATAGTCATTTTTAAAATCATCTTCTTACACGTAAATCTCAAACCATACTCTTGAGTCTAATGTAATAAATTAGGTTGCAAATCTCATGATTGCATGTCTGATCAATTTTTTACACTAGTTTCTTTTCTCATTGAGCTGGGTATCAAACTTTATTGTATATAAATCCTATTACCATTTGACTTTACACGCTGAAGTTTTTGATTTAATATTCTTTTAACATATCAGAAAATAGCAATTCAATACAATATGTCTCGTATGGAGATTAATACAGATGTTTTTGTAGTAATTGTTCAGTTGATTTGTAATTTGCTACATTGTTAGTAACTACTGTGTCGATTTTATTCTCTCCAATTATATCTCATATTTATAGATCAAGTCAAATATGTATGTACCATTTTGAAAGTTATTAGTTATATTTATTGAGTCAAGGAACACTGTTCTGTGGGTCGAATATATAAGAAAATTAATAATTTTTTTCTGTGTTATCAAACCATCATATATAAGTATGCATCCACACTCATCCTAATGAATTTAAAAAATTTTAATATAAGTTTTGGTTTCTTCAACCTCCAGGTCTAAATAGGTGTTAAAAAGCTTCCATGCAGTGGGTGAAGGAATACCATGATTTACTTCTGTGAATTATGTCATGATCTGACAGTATAGATTATTGGCCATGGAATGTACATATAGTATAGTAATTTAGCTACACATCTACTGAGATGGTTTTTAACATCTTTGAAACATGTCATTGCAACTTTTATAGTTGTCTGGTTTTATATTCTTTAAAGTAAAAGTCAGCACTACTCAAACCAGATTTGAGAAGACCAAATGGTTTGTTGATGGGTTCAACACGAACAAAATCATGTTTAGAAGATTAGACATTTTACTGGTAGGTTCAATATGAACCAAACTAGATTTATCAAGACAAAACAATCTTACTCCTATTTTCTACAAACAATTCTTATTTTTTTATAAATTCTTATATATTTGCTCTCAATGCTATTCTAATCTCTCTCTTTGGTGGCACCCTCATCGTCATCATCTTCATTTGAGTTTGCTCGTCTAGGCCAAATCATTAACTTTCCTACATCCCCTTCTCAAATTTGATATTTTCTTTTCTTTCCTATTGGTAAATATGTATGTCTTCATTTTTGCTTCCACTTTATCATATTCCTGGCGATTCCTACCAAATGTTTCTTAAGGTGAGTCATACATCAATGCTTTTCTTTTCGACAATAGTTGCACATTACATGTCTATGTCTATATTACATTAAAGATATGAAGAAGGCTATGGAGGATCACAGATCCGAGGTCAAGGCATCGATTAATGGGCTTGAGGCGCCGATGGATGCAAAATTGGAAACATTCATACAAACCATCATGCAACAATTCGCAGATTTAATGGCGGCAACTTTGGCGAAAAATTCAGATTTGGGTGAAAATTCGGATTTTGGTCAAAAAGCGGTAACTTTGACGAAAAAGAAAGAGAAGAAAGAAGAGTTCAAAGAAGGCCATCCATCTAACGCGAATGAAGGATCCGACAGAGCGGAAGAAGAGCCCAATGAGCAAGAAAATCCCAGCCGTCATGTGGGTTCTGCGACCCCCTGCAGGGCCAGGCGCCTGCAGTGGGTCGGCAGGGCCTGCTGCCCATTGCAGGGCCACTGCAGCCCACTGTAGGGCCACTGTAGTGGGCCTGCAGGTACTCTGCAGTGCTCGTGCAGGCCCGTCGGAGACGCCTTGAGCTTTGTAAGGATGACCCGGAACCTCGGGACATGAGAGGAGCCCGCCGAGACTTCGATGACAAATTTGGGCTTCTTTCGGGGCCTAAGGATGACATGGATGAGGTCTCAGGACTTTGTGGGACTCGGTATGCGGCAGGGAGGCAACGATGCAAAGTACATTCAGCATACGAGGAGTTTCAGGCCGAGGCTGATTATGATAAGGATCCAGGCTTTGAGGAGAATATTGATGACTATGCCCGGGATGAGCATGGTTGGGACGGCAATGGCCATAGAGGCGACAGCCCTATGAGGGCTATGAGAGAGCAAAACGGTACGACATGACAATTATTACCACCCCCCTGAATATCCACATGCAGGAGGACGAGTGGGCCAAGAGCAGCTTGTGGCATATTTGGAAATTATTACCATTCCACTGATTATCCCCCTGATTTTAATTCTTTAATTTTGGTTTTAAATTTGGGATTTTGTTGGAAATATTTGTGATGATGATCTGAGCAAGACTCGTGTATTTCTTTGGCGTGGCAACAACCCTTGCTGCAGCCCCTTTTGCCTTCGACGTGATTGTCTGAGGGGTTTTCCTTGTGGCTGACCTGTTTAGACTCCCCCGCCTTGTCTGCTAGCTGTTTTGGGGAATTACGCCTTTTACCGGGACTGTCCGGCTTCCTCGCGACTTTCTGTGACATGTGAGACTCCCCTAGGCCTTGCTGTAATCTTCCCTTACGTTTTCTATGATTATCTTGGGCTTTAAACCCTAGGCTGCGACTGATTTTGTGTGCCATGAATATGATGACTGTTTTGGGAATTTCTGAGGCTGATTTCCTTAGTAGGTGGTTGGAGATATTATTATGGTGATGTTTTGGCTAGTGTCGAGGCTTGGTGGTGGCCATGTGATAGTTTGAGAACCCCTGGTCTTTACCTTACATGACAGAGTTGGTTTAGAATTACCTAGGGGTGGCAAAATGAGCCCGGGCCGACCCGACTAGAACCCGGCATCCTTAACCGGGTTTGGGTAGGGGCCAATCCGGGTCAAGTACGATCCGGGTTGACCCGACCCGACCCGGGTTAAATCCGGGTCGGGTATGGGTTTGGCTTGTCAACCCAGATGACGCAAATTCGTCCCGGTTTATTTTCTCTATATATATATAAAAATTTATATAATAACTTCAACACACAGTTGCAAGGGGCGTTGTGCTTATACGGTTTGAATTGTTTTCCTCTTATTTAAGATGTCTTGGATTCAATTCCCTTTACATACAAATTTTTAGGTAATTTTATTACTTTCGTTAATAAAATGGTAAAGTTAATTATACTCCATTGTTGTCATCAGTGCGGTTTAAGCGACGAGCTTCTGGAAATTATGCAACACTTAATAAATTACTGTTGCTTCTTAATAAATAGCTGGACATCGAAAAATGAGCAGTTGTGTATACGTCAAATCTTAACCCGACGGGTTAACCCCTATCCGGGTCGGGTCAAATCTGATCCGACCCGACCCTGAACCCACCGGACCCGTTTGCCACCCCCTAGAATTACCCGATGATTGAAGATGAGGGTTCGGCTTCTAAAAGACGTTGGAATTGTGGGATTCACTGGATCATACACTGGCCTGAGGGATCATACCTTACTGCCAGAAGGATCATCTAAAAACCATGAACTCATGTCTGGATTGTTTTCACTGGTTAACTGCATGACTCGTCTTTCATTTGCGAAACATTCTGTGACCCCGGGTTGCAGGGCGTGACATTGCTTAATTTTAAACGTTTACAATGGTAACACATGAAGTAAAAACTCATCATTAATACCATGATTATTAATACCATGATTGAATGGTTGGTCATCTCTAAGTTTGATGACATTTGGGTGAAACTCAGAATTTGACATCAGTCGACATAAAAGATTGTTTTGTTATATGATAGTAGCATTTGTAAACTTTCTGCTACGAGAATACCTCGAAAAATATGCATTTTAAAGGTTGGTGATCAAGTTTAAAATCATCAATAACAAAAATACGAATGAAGCAAATACAGTCAAACATTTTAGGTAGCAAGGGAAACAAATCAGTCCTAAAAAACAACTGGTAAGGAATTTGATCATTAAGTTTAGATGAAGGCCAATGGTTAACAAGATACCAATCAACTAAGATAGCGTCAGTCTAAAAAATCTTTGAAACATTCATGTATAACAGAAATTGCGTGTAATTTCTAGTAAATATTTATTTTACGTTCTGTCACCCATTTTACTGTGGGATGTGTTCACTTGGAGACTAACGAATAATTTTAAATTTCAACGCAAGTATTGCAAATTGAGTACTAAAATGTTCCTTTACATTATCGCTCTTTAATTTTTTTTACAGAAATACCTATTATTTTTTATTTCATTAAAAAAACTTTTAAAAATTGCACACACTTCAGCTATGTTTTTCATTAAGTAAATCCACGTTAAACATGAAGAATCATCTACAAATATGAAAATATCTATAACAATATGTAGACTAAACACGACAATGTCTTCATACATCTGAATGAACTAACTCAAAAGGGTTCTGAACAAATTTATTAGCACATGACTAATGACTTGGTGGTAATTTCTCAATCGACAAAACCCACAAGGTAGACTAGACAGATTTTTAAACTCAGGATGCAAAAGATTCAAATTTGGAAGACTTGCCGACCCAATCTACGTGTGATGGAGGAAGTAATGTTACAAGCAAGCCATGATCCAGCCTCGACATCCAGGTGATAAAGATTTACAATCTTACTCATTGTGTCAATCGTTTTCTTTGTATCAGTCTTCTACAACACACATCGATTAGAAAAGAATGTTATGGAGCAATTTAAAGAGTGTATTAACTGATTAACAAAAAGCAGATTAAATAAAAATATAGGCAGATACATAACAAATGTTCAAGGTAAAGATGTGATATTAACGGAGCTAACACATGCAACAGTTGATATGAAACCATCTATTAGTATCATTGTCTGTCTAGAAGTGGATGGATAAAAAGAAAATAATATATCTGACTCCTCAATCATATGGCTAGATTAGATGCTCCTGATTCTATCACATTAGTTTGAGAACTTGATGTGAAAGTGCATGCAGTTGGGTTAGCTCATCTGGTTAAAGTTGCAGTTGTAGGAAATAATTGCAGCTGAGCTTCATGAAACTTCTGAAACATCTTGTACTGGATCTATTCATCATCATCCATTTGAATATTTTTTAGTTAATAAGAATCTTCTTAGAATGTCATGTGGACAGTACTTCAAATCCTCTTCTATGACTATATATAACACATGTGACATGTAAATTTCATGTGATAGAACTTATTGTAATAGTGACAGTAGCTTCTCAATCGAGTGGCTCGACTCTGGACACCTTTGCCTCCTGATGTATGCCCTCCTCTGCCCTTGCTACGAACACCAATTCATCCACCATTTTGCCTCATCTGATGGCGCTTCCTCGAGCATCTCAATATCCACATATACCTCCATAGCCATGCTGTGTGGCCAAAGTCAATTTCTTCCCCAAACTTTATATCTGAACTTCAGCTACTATCTGCAAAAATCTGCTACAAGGTGTGAAAGGTTGCTATTAAATACAGTGTGGTTTTCCTTTCTATGATTGAAGTGCGTGTTGCGGCATATTTCGGGTGTAGATTTTCTAAAATGCCAAGCTTTCAATTGTTTCCTTTGTTCCGTTATTTTTTTTTCATATTTGATGTGATGGGAAAGATGAAATTCAACTCCTTGTGTAGCTTGTGGAAGTCTGTATAGTGCTAAGACATCAGCTTTTCTCCTTGCTAATTTTTTTTTATGAATAATTGTGATAATCATAAGCTCTGAACAGATTGTTCTTCCTCGAGTATAAATTTTTCAGTAGCATCCAAATTTCTCTCAGTTTTCTGCTCAATCACAAGATCTTAAATCTCATGTTTCATGGATTTCAATAGATGAATCTTTATTAAAGCATACACTTGTTTCCAGTTGGTTGGATCATCTAATAGAAAGATCATCAATTAAATGGGCATCTTTTTCTTTGCCATCAAGATGGGTCTCCATCAAGCATTTTCAATGCGTATAATATATCAAATTGATCTTTCTACGTGCAATCTTCATGGAAGTTGCTTCCGAAATCATAGGTGATATAAACTCAACCTTCAAATCCGTCCTACAATTATTTCCATACTCCTAAAAACATGCAATAAAACGTCAACACTAAACCCAATATCAACTATCATCCAAACATTAGATGCCAAATGCCATTCGTCAGACAATTATATTAAGTCTCTAAACATCGTCAAAAAATTATTTCTAATATAGAAGCGAAGCAATTTTTAATATGCATATGCAATGTTTGACCATGGTTTTAGGTCTTGGTTCGGTCTAGATATCGGTCTTCCAAAAATTTGGGTTTCGTTATCGGTATCGTCCGTTTCGGTAGTAGGTTTCGTTTTGTCTGTATCGGTAGTTTTAAATACTTAAATACATATCAAATACTAAGGTATCAAATGCTTTTTACAAGTTATTCATTTTCAAAATATATAAAAATATATTAATATATATATTGATGTGCATAGGAAGTAGTTGTAAATATATTTTGTTAAATATGTTGCAGGTAAAGAATCGAATGGCAAATTTGTAAATAAGTCGGGTCTCTTTGCATAGCAATTCTGCAGGCAAAGAATAGAATGGAAAATTTGTAAATAAGTTGGGTTTGTTCTCATAGCAATTCTGCATGAAAATAATCGAATGGCAATTTTGTAAATAAGTTGGGTCTGTTCGAATAGCAATTCTCCAAAACATCTGATGTTGTGCTCACATTACAAACTTTGCTAACATTTATTGACAAGTTTGCCATTGACCTTTTAAATATATTTTCTTTCTCACTCACCCCCAATCGGAGAATCGATCTACGGGAGGGCGAGCGGGAGTCCGGGAGCACACCGATCCGCGGGAGGGAGAGCGGGAAGGCGGCAACTGCGGGACTATCAAGTAACTTCACTTCCTCTTCATCTTCCTCTTCGATTTCTTATTCTTTTTTTGAATCCCCTCTCTCTTCTTCATCTTCATATTCCCTTTTGGTTTCTACTTTCTTTTTGGGCTTTTTTTCTTCTTCTCTAATTTTTTTTGTTGTTGCTCGTCGGTATCGGCCGTAACCACCCAGTTTCGACCGGTACCGGCCGAAATTGGAGGGTTTCGGCCAATACCGAGACAAGGGACATGGTTTCAGATTAGTCTCCTCCGAGATCAATCCGAAACGGCTGAAACCAGGAGGTTTCTGCCGAAACCTTAATACATGGTTTTGACCATGAGAATAATGGAGAAAAGATATCATTTGACTCAAAATGATCAGGTGCAGCCAGTGAGTGGCTTTCAACCTAGGTGGGTTACTTTTTCACTGATCACTCATGAGCCACCACATCAGCATACTAAACCATTTTTGGTCAAGTATCATCAGATCATTAATCTCTTTAACTATATTATTTGGTTATATAATCAGTGTACAATGTGGAAATGTTTTAAAATCATCGAGCGCTAGCTGAGGAAGGTCGAAGCTTCTTCGAAGGCGATTGGAGTCATTGGAGTCATCGGATTTGAACTCCGATAATCATATTAAAGTCAGCAAGGTCTTCTTTCTGTAACCACATGTTCGATCACGATGGTTCTGATACCATGTTAGATTCAGAGTGGGGATTTGGAAAGTTTGGGAAGGAAGAATGAATTTGAAAAGCCTAAGAAGTAAATTAGATATTTTTATTCTCCCAACCTTAACTTTATTATAGATACATGATAATTTTCCAACCACTTGCATTTATGTCACTCTGCTAACCACTCATTTAATACTCTCCTAACCACTCACATTTATGTCACTCATATCCCAATTACTTATTCAATACATCTTAACATTATTTCAACACTCTTCCAATCACTCATACTTAATACACTACTCAATGTACCTTTTTTTTTAATTTCACCATGATTTCATTTAATAACAATAATATGTGAATTTTTTGTGATTTTATTAAGATTTTGGTAGTATTTTGAGGATTTTGATCGAGACCAAGTTTTGCAGGCTGTTTTGGATTTGTTCCATACCGATCGAAAGCAACCTAAATGTTTGGGTTTTAACCAAAACCTTGAACATTGCATGTTATAATAAGAATAGGAAGGGGAGGATGGGGGCACGGCTGTTTTATGTTGGTAAGATGATACTTAACTGAAAAGCTTAAGCCCAATGGGTACATGCATGACTACTAATTAATGGACCTTACTTTTTCCATGTTATTCAGTGTGGGACTATTATTATTAACATTGTCCTATGTATATCACCGCTTGATCTCAATATGAACTTTTTGAATGTGGCTTGCCCAAAGTATCTCAAATGTTGTGTGAGCCATTGCCTTATGCTTTGCTTTATGGTTGGCCTCAGGAGAGACCTCTGCTTTTACTTTTTCATGTCACAAAACATTTAGAAAAGATCACATCAATTTCTTGTGCATGGCATCATCTGTCAGGAATTTGACGCTGCTTATGTCAGGGTGACAACCTATCTTAAGCTTCGTCATAAACTTCGTCAAATCTTTCATCGATTCTTTCTCCTGCTCCGTAGTTGAGCCCATTCTAGCAATCTGTATTTTTGAATCAAGAGTATCTGAACCCCTTTATTAATCTCTCTCCCCCCACCCCCACCTGCAATGGATTGTTTCCGCCCGGCATAGGAAGATGAAGAGATAAAATGGTAGGTCTTCATTTAGGCCGCTGTTAGAAGGATTTCTTGTTAATGCAGTTGAATTGGGTAGTGAACGCCTGCAAATTGAATGTATTTTGTACATCTTCTCATTTAGCTTCCTCCTGTTCTAATGTTATACATTGTCTTTGTCTTTGTCTCCGTCTTTGCCGGGTTTAACTCTCCCCAGCTGTTTCGAAGTCTGATACCCCTACCAAGATGTTTCAACACTTCCAATATTCTTGTTAAGTTCTTTCTCTTTGTCGGATTCTCTCATTTTCTGATTTCAGAGTACATAAAGGGGAATTTGCATTGAGGTTATTCGTTATGAAATATTGAACATGTAGATTTTTTAACCTCACTGCAAACCCGTGTGACAATATCTTATGTTCTATAATTATCTATCTATTCCTCACTTGACATCAAGGTTATCCTTTTGGCTGCTACTTGGGTGTCTGCTGCCACATTTGCTTATTTTTACACTAATATTACTATTTTAGTAATCACATACTTTTTGCATGGATGGTCAGCGGTGTTTAATTTAAGTTCCTTTTAGGTTTTAGACAAGAGGCAATTTACAAGCGTAGGTAAGGCCGTGCGTCTGCTCATATGCATCTACGGTCTGTTTGACTTTGGTGGCATTAGGCACCGACTATTTAGTGCTTTGCCTTGATTGTTTGATTGTTTGTCTTCTGCCCGCGGGGGGGGGGGGGGGGGGGGGGGGGGGGGGGTTGGTGGGGGGTGGTTTTTTTGGTTTGGGGGTATGGGCTTTATGATATTGGTTGGTGTGTGATGAAAAATTGCTGCAATTACATGTTGGAAGTGGCTGTAAGTGATTAGTAAACATATTATTTTCCCTTTAGTTCTTCAAGCTTCTCAAGGTTTACTTAAATAATGCCGACATTATCTTTGGCTTATTCTACTTGTTTAAATATCAATGAATTTTCAAGATTGCGGTGCGTAGATTTGGGGCGGCGGCAACCATTAGCAGACTCTAATTTCTTGACACATGGACAAAACTGTAACTTTGAGGGTCCAGCGGGCAGATCTGTAAGGCTGAAAACCTTAGGTCAATGATATTTTGATAAATTAGGGGCGTTGGATCAGTAGAAGTTTTGTTATAAATAAAGGGGAGGAGACTAGAAGGGGGATATGGTGAAATTGGAAAAGAATTGATTAAGAATACGGTTAGACCCCTTAGATTAGTGGAAGAGTTTGGATTCCTCTCAAATTGAAGCTTGGGAGAGTGGTCCTTCTCTTGAAAGAGGAATTATCTTGTATTTTTCCTTTTCAATCAATAAAAACATCATCTTTTCTCCATATTCCACTCTTTTAGCCATAGAAATCCCATCTTTATCCTAAAAATCCCATCTTTCCATCAAAATTCCTATTTTTATCCCTCAAAACTTTAGAAAATCTTATCAAGTTGATATGAGAGCATTTGGTCGTAATAACGACGAGAAAATTGACACTTGGCGGGAATGACATCGAGCGTGGATGGAATGGATGGAGTAAACGTATCAGTCGCTGAAATCCATGCTGAAGCAAATAATGGAGGGGTGGAGATGCTTGCCGCCATAGAAGAAGACTACAAAGCTAGATTCGAAGAACGTCGAAGTTAGCGACACAGATCGGGAGCCAAAGGCGGTGTCTTTGGCCAAAGACAAGGAAAAATCAGCCCTTTTGAGGAGATACATCAAAGGGTGATCCGGCTTATGAAGACTTTGACACCGATCTCGGGCTAAAGACGACACATTTAGCGAGGAAAGGTGGAAATTCGTCGACTTTGAGGCAGATCTCCAGGAAAACGACGAGGAACCGTACGCGGAGGGTGAGATCCATCGCCCAAATCTGTGGGGTGTGACGAGGAAAGGCAGCACCTGGTCGGGCCGCTAAGAGGCCTCTGCCCTCCTGACGTGTCACCCAGACCAGGCCCACTGATGGGCAAGCTGCCCAGGAACCCACGGGAGGGCCGTCCTGGGGGCGGTGACCTTTGGGGAATTTTTCTATTCATCTTGAATTGAAGCTTGGGAAAGCGGTTCTCCTCTAAAAAAGGCCAAATTATCTTGTATTTTTCCTTTTAAATTAAAAAAATATCATCTATCCAAATTCCACTCTTTTAGCCATAAAAATCCCACATTTACCCTAAAAATCCCATCTTTCCATCAAAAATCCTATTTTATCCCTCAAAACCCTAGAAAATAATATCAGTAGATTGTACCATAATTGGGGATGACTCTGGAAAGACACGCATGGCAGTCAGTGCAACATATAATACATTGGCTACTGATGCCATATGTAATATGTCAATTATTATCTAGTGGAAATAAGATGCATATCCAGTGATGTGTTTCACAAAATTTATTGCTCTTTTGGTTGCTTACAACTAAACCTTTGCTGTTGTTAAGACAACTTATTAGCCCCTTCCGTTATATAGCTGATTGAGTGCACGTTGGTGAATTTTATCTGTTCAGGTGAAGGATCGTCATAATGGTAATCTTTTAATTGACGAAGAAGGCCATATTATTCATATTGATTTTGGGTTCATGCTATCGAATTCCCCTGGGGGTGTAAATTTTGAAAGTGCACCATTCAAGTTGACGCGAGAGCTTCTTGAGGTTAGGGATCAGTTTTTTACTGGTCTATTTATGACTCTATCTGAAATGGTTCTTGATAGTTGACGGTTCTTTTGCATTGACCTCCGAAGGTATGTGTTTTTGTACTAGATAATGGACTCTGATGCCGAAGGAAACCCAAGCGAGTTTTTTGACTATTTCAAGGTACATGACCCCATTTTCTCCAAATACTCTGAACATTATAAATAGCTTAACATTCTTGTTTTGCTTTTTTAAGGTGCTATGCATACAGGGGTTTCTTACTTGCCGCAAGCATGCAGAGCGCATAATACTTCTTGTTGAGATGTTGCAGGTAACATAAACTCTTCAATATTTTGTGTTATTTGTGATGTAGACATTACTACTCTGCGTACAAGTTATGGTGGTGGTCTCATATAGCATGATATCTTACTTTTTCCAGTGGAAACTATATTTCGAATGTTGGTGTAGAAAATTATTGGCATGCCATACATTAATATTTGAGCCCCATTCAATTCTTAATTGAATCATTCTTTATCTCAGATGTTCAGATATTTATACCTCTTATTGCACTATGCCGTCCTTGAAAGTTATATCCATTTTGAGATTATGGCTTCAGACAATTTTATATGCTTTCTGGTGCCAGAACCATACTCACTAGGATTATATCTTATTCGACGTTGCTATAACCTCCTACGATCTTCTTTCTTTTGTCCTGCATGTGCATGCGTTTTTTTCATTGACTCCATGTGCATGTGCAAGCGCATGTGTGCTGTCCTTGCATTTGATATATCAGAAAGTTGCGGAAGTCTTAAATTGTGGATCACTTTGTATAGGATATACATCTGTTGAAGGCTAAAACTTGAAATATCTAAAGAATACTTTAAACAAAGACTTAAAGTTATTCGCAATATGCGAGCATAAGATAATTAGTGCACCTTTCATCTGATATTATATTACACCCCATCTCACTTCCTCACACATATATTCTTTCATTATGGTTGATTTCATGCAGAAGGAAATGCTGTGAGAAATAAAACTAAATCAATGGTTTATGCTTGCTTGACTTGCATGTGAAGTGTTATTTGTGTTCACCAGTTGAATCTTAGAATTGCTTTGTACATGATAGTGTGGGCACTTAAACATCAATTAGTTTTTTCAGCTTGATAAACTCATAGATGGCGATGCCACATATCTTATGTAAAGTTACACTACTGTTGCACTAATGCTGGTCTTCCGTTCACATGCTACAATGTGCATACTAATAATTTATGCAATGGTACAGTAGCATACCAGGAAAACTGAATACCAACTTTTATTGTTTTTTTATGTCTTGATAAGCGAAATAATTATTGTGTAGTGTTGTAGCAAGAACAACCTACATGATAAGTGCAATAAGCTAGGTCAATACCCCACTCTCTGTACTTTGAGGCACCCATCTGGTCTTATTTTAGAGCTCTGAGACAGGACCTTGTCCAGGAATGCGAAGACCACCTCATAAGTCTTCCCTTTGTTTTCTATTCTTCAGTCCAGTTCTACATTATGACTTGGCAATAAATGCTGTCTACCCTATATCAAGCTTAACTTGTTAGAAATTACTAGACAAAGCAAATTCTAGTACAAGCTTGTCCAATTATGGTATGGCCCTTTAGTTTACAACTTATCAGTTAATTTGAAGGGAGTGGGCTACCGTAATGATGCTGCAAGATAATGAGATGCAGAAATTAGAACCCCTGAATTCTACGCATTAAAACGGGATAATCTGCAAAATAAGGGGCTGTGTGTGAACCAGAAGCAACCCAATATTTTGCTACATACTTGTCATCAAAGCATCCTATCCTGATCTTTAGTTCTGGTTGGTCTGAACCCCCAAGTCTTTTCTTGCACGCGTCTGATAGTTCTTCTTGATCAGAGCATAAAATTAGATCACGGATCTTAATGACTACTTGATTTCTTCTGGAAAAATGCATCAAGTAAAATAACGAATACACAAAAAGAAACTCACATTGCATTGTTGCATCTTTTGATGAGAGACAATAAGGAACTATCAGATATCACATTTGGAGCAAATTCACCATAAATTTACTTGGTTTCTAAGTGGATTGACACAGACACTTCCTCCCTGAAAACCGAATATAACTTCATCAGTAACTGTTTAAAAATTAAAGCAAGAGAATGAAGAAGCTGAAGGTTTACGATTTCTTACCACAATTTAATGTCGATTTCTTACCCCAATTTAATGTCAATAATAAAGTATTATGTATATAAGCAGAAGTGGAAAACATAGTTTTTGGGAAAAAATATACGGGGTCTAAATCAATTTTCAAATTATCAGGTACACAGAATATGTCAACTTTGATGTCAGCTATTATTTTTAATCCACAACCCATATTTGTTACTCATTTGAAATTTCAACTATGACAACAAACCCTTATCCCATATCTTTGCGGATGGGCACATGAATCCTTTTCCCCAGCCAGCTTTGTGAAGGTTGTTGCCGCTGTTGAATTAACATCTTATCCCTCATTAATGCACAATCAGTGGTTGTGTAGGTCTGTCTATTCTTTATGTAGGTCCTAAATGGTGCACTATAGGTCTCTTGCACATGCAGAAACATTCTTACTTGGCTTTCTTGCATGTTCCATCAGGGCATATCTGAACCACTCTGGGATGCTTACCTTTCTTATCTTCGTTATTGTTTTGCCACTTATAAAATCCTCGCATTGTCATTTCAGCTATACTCATCCTCTGAAACTGTTATTTTCTTAATTACCGAGTTGTTTCTTACTAACCTAACATCTTGCAATAAAGCAAGATAGAGCATGTAGTAGTTTTATAAAATTTTCCCAGAGTATTCTATGGTCAAACAGTACTCCAAAGTACTTCTCGGCATTGACGACACTGCTTTGATTTCATTAACAGTTAAGATTGATGACCGATTCAAGTAGCAAGAAAGATTATTTCTCGGGCTTGGCCATCAATGCAAAATATACACTTGGTTTTTTGTCTTGCTAAAGTTATATTCTTGTATATTCTGTTTCATATTGCTAACCCTTAATATTGTAAATTTTCACTCCATCTTTCTACTTTGTTTTGTTATACCCTTAATATTGTAAATTTAAGGTTACGATGATAAATAATGCTCCATCTCACCTCCATTTGTTCTCAATTTGATTTGCTACTCTTATCATATATATCCTTAATCACCTGAAGGAAACATCTACCCTATTTTTTTAACCATCCTTGAAACCATAATCACATGAAGGAAATGGCTATGGTATATCTCTACGTTTCCTAAACATGCCCATTCATACTCAAGGGTACCAAAATTCATGTCATTGGAAGCATCCTAATATGATGGTTTTCGTACACATTTTACATGTATATGTATCAAGATATGATGTTCGTCAGCATGAATTCAAGCATGTATCTATATGTTTGTTTGACCCTGATTGTATGCATGTGTATGTTTACATGTTGACAAATCATACATATGTTAATCTACTTATGTTTTGAATGTGTGCATGCACCCACATAATCATATATCACTTCGGTGTCTCCCCCTCCCCCGGTGGTTCTACACACACATGCCGTGTTAGAGAGGGTGTTAGGTGCCTCAGGGGATTACGCCATGCACCTACGCTCCGGGTGATAAGGAAATACGTGAAAAACGAAATATGATTAGTAAAGACAAAATTGAGATGAATTTACCAATTTAGATATCGTCAGCTGTCTGTGCCCTAATAACACCCCCGCTCGATGCTTCACCTTCATGCACTTCACTTGCCGCTATGCATGTAATCACCGCCACAGAGAGGGGGAGATGAGAGAGGAGAAGACTTACAGGTTAGGGTTTGTGCCCTAACCTCGTTTATAAGAAATGGGTGGACAAGAGATGGACAAGAGATGGACAAGAGGTTAGGGTTTGTGCCCTAACCCCATCTATAAGAAGCGGGGTGGACACGAGATGTTGCTTATCATTTAAACGTGTGATTGGCGGGATGCGTTAGAGAGAGAGGTGACGAAGACATCGATAATTGTGTTGGCACAGTTACACATAGATACACGTTTTCTTATTTTGCAACACCTAGTATCGGCACCTTAGACCTGAGCGGAGGCATGAGGGCTGCAACCTGAGCTGTTGCCCACGTCTCCTTTTAAAATATTGCATGTGTTTATGTGCACGGGCGCTCACACAACATATGCAAAAATATTCTAAAATGATACATAATTGTGTAAGCAAGTGTGAAACTAAGATGGCATTTTCAAGCATAATTCCATTCTCAATATCCCACAAAATACATATTTACAAAATTTATCTTTATGTTGTCCTAAAAAGTCCACATGATTATCTCCATAAAAGACGATGATATAATTCATGTTGTTTTTTTCCTCGAAGAAAATTCGTTTCTTCGACATGTGAAAACCATATTAACAAGTCAAGTTATGCTATAACTACAAGGTATTGAGTCAGAAGAGACCTTCAAAAGGAAAGACATAAACCTCAACTTCATCTACCATGTTGTCGAGATGTCTTGGCCATTTTGGTAAGTTCAATATTAATTTATTATTTTATCGGGGACATGTTTATGGTGCATAAGTCATGTATAAGACAATTCATCAGATTTAAAATTGGGGCTTGGGTGATTCCGAGACTTTTCCAACTTCAGGTGTTAGCTTAAGAAGATGTACAGATGGTGGATCAACCCATGCAATTGTATGTTAACAGAAAGATGTTGTCAGTGCCCTTTTTGATTTTTGGTTGAGCAAACGAATCTGGCAAGTTCTGTAATCAGCGTTCTTAGGTTGAATATATTGTCTATTCTACTATCGACGGCTTGGTGGTGCGGAATTTTCCCCGTTAGATGTTACTGCCCTGAAGCTTTACTATAATATTCCAGAACCAAACATGCCATGTGATTCTTTAATATGTTTATAGGGTCTTGTTCTTTAAATTTTTTAATAATGACTAGGAATTTGTGGTTTGAGTAAGGAGCTGAATCTGGGAACCATAGTTTTAGGTGTATCCTGAAGGCTAGTTGGTCCTTTGGTAACATGTCTTGATGAAGCTAAATAGGAGTTATAAATAATAAACATGCATTTTCCCCTAAAAATTGGTATGTCAAAATTTGGAATCATGGTACTATCATAAATTAGGAGATTAGAAATGATGTTTTAAATATACATATATCCACAGGTTCGATACCTTATCTCTTGCTTACATTTGAATCAAAATTTGACAATAATGAACATCCATATGATATTACATTTTACAAGCATTCACAGTGCCCACGAGGGTTTTAGGAGGAATGCCACATCTAACTATGTTGAGCTCCCAAGGAACAATAATCAGAAACGAGTGGAGGAAGACATTGATATAGTATTTTGAATACTTCTATTCTTGCGTGTTATACTTTAATCCAACCTCAGGTTAGATACTCGAACAAAGTCTTAAAATTTTCTTCCTAGCCCAGGCTCAAACCTCTGCATGTTTTGAAAAGAGAGGACAATGCATTTGACTGTGTGGCAGACAACATAATCATTATGTGTATTTGATTGCTTTCTTAGTTTGGTCATATCTCCAATAAGGAAAGCAAGTAAACTACTCCTTCACCGGGATGTAATTTATGTGGTGCCAAGTGGAATATATGGTGTAACATCAGTTTAAATGTAAAGAATGGTCAAAAACACTCTATTTCCCTCTCGTTTCATTTTTTAAAATTCTTTTAGGCCAATAAAATTGAGCTATATCCCATGACCCTCCAAGTTGAACTGACAGATGCTTTTGGAACCTTGGGCCTATTAAAAGATGAATATGGCTCTAAGCAGGCATTATGTCAAGTGAGTAGTAATATAATGGTACGCAACTGCACATCTTTCTAGTCGGTTTGGCTATTGTCTTGTCTAAATCAATTTGGGTGTTGATTCAGACTACTGTTAGATTTTGTTCTCTTCACAACTGACTAGTAAGTTTTTACATGTGCCTTGAACTTCTTCGGTAATCAGTTTGCAGTTTACTATTTTGAATGACATTCACGGGATAAACCGATAATGACGTGTTCTTGTATACTGCAAGATACATCAGTAGTCATGTAAGATCGTTGTTGCTGGTCTTTTATTAACTAATTGGAGTTACTTTTGCAGTAAGGTAGGGACAAATATTCTAGTTCAAACTTACCAGCATCACTGATAATTTCAGGACTCTGGCTTCCCCTGTTTCAAAGGTGGCCCTCGTACTATGCAGAACTTGAGAAAACGGTTTCATTTGAGCCTAACGGAAGAGGTCTGGTCACATGCCTCTCAATTTTTTTGGGTGTCAATCCCTTTTTATGAAAATGCCTGACGTCTATATTTTGATTATTTCCACAGCAATGTGTGTCTTTGGTGCTGTCCTTGATCAGCAGTAGCTTAGATGCATGGCGGACACGACAGTATGATTATTACCAGCGGGTACTGAATGGGATTTTGTGAGGTTATGTTACCTATTCCAGGTTGACCTCCCATCTGGATCTCCTGATCAAGCAAATCTGTTGATGAGTGATGGTCAAATGGGAATGTTGTTTCTAAATTGGGTTTGTGTACCATATAAGGTGCACAAGTTCTGATACTGGGCCTCTAATATTTCAGTCAAAGGCGGTGGCTGGTTTGAGCGAAACTGTGCTCCATTGATGTGGGTGGGTGTTGAAATGGTTAAACCCTTGCTAGGTCATCTTGGAGTTCAGGTCACCCGTGTGGATAGCTAGGACCTGGTGTGCAGCAGTGTTGTGGATACTAGGTTTAGCATATACGAGGAGTTCAATGAAAGCATAAAATCACGACTTTGGTGACTGCACATAAAAGGGGTGATCTCAATGGAACAATCCAAATACAAACGCTTGATTTGTGCTTGCATCCTAGCCTAAAGTTTTCCTCTTACATAACCATATCTTGTAAGCAAGCACAAACATACTTGAGAAAAGCATTTGTACAGTCGATTTTTTGGCTCAATGTAATGGAGTGTAAAGATGAGCGGAAAAGAGCTGTCGTTTCTTTGGGTCTGCTATCGATTAATGTCTGCCTTGTTGTCATCATTCCTCTGCATTCTTCTGGGCCTGTTTCTTTCCTTCTTTGCATTAGCCTCTTCTAGGTGACCGGACGTTTACTGGCGTCTGGTTGATGCTTGAAAATGATAATAGGGATACCTTGTAAAATATTCTCCCATGGCAATTGTATATGATGTAATCTCAATTGTATTGCTGGGTTTTTGAAGCTGTTGCCCAGGTGTGCTTTCTTTACGTTCATTGATTGATTTGTCAATATTAACTTTAAAGAGTTCTTCATTCAATTTTTCCCCCTCTTTTCAACTCATGATCTTCTGTTTTTCGCTACAAGCCTACAAGTGCAAGTGCATCTTTTTAACCAAGTGTAGAGCAGCTATCCACTAACCATTGAACGAAAGGCTATTCTAATTGCTACTTCCATCTACAATTTTTCCATGTAGCTCGTTGGTGGTTGCAGTCTGATCACTGTCTTCATCTGATCTCAAAATGTTTTTTTTTTGCTCTTGCTGATTATTGGACAGAACAGGATTTGTAGCCTCTCTCTTGTCATTTTCAAGACAACTATTGGTTGCAGACTATTTCGGTGAATAATTGGAGGGGAATTGGTCATTCTTTGACACCTCGCAATATCGTGGTCAGGATTTGAAGAGGGTGGCCAAGAAAAACGAGGGAATCTAGCTCTAGACAGGCCAATGACTCCCCATTCCTTTTCAGTCTGCATCAATTTCATGTGATGAGGACCACAAACACTGAGCATCTGGCTCTCGCTGTATGTATTCTACGTGGTAGATCTAATGCAAGGCTAACGTTTTCAGTAAAATTGTTAGGGTTGTGCATCGCGTTTCGTTCAGCACCACGGGGGGGACTTTGTAGGCAGTGGCAGCCGATGCACCAAACAATCCATTTTGAAGAGGAGTCTGCATGTCATAGTAGGCTTCATTTGTTCAGCAATGTTGGTGGTCAAAGTCCATTGTTAGAAGATGAAACAGTACTGTTAGGTGCCACAACTTTGGAAAAATAAATATACACGTCCTTTTCGAATCAGAGGGCGACAGGTACCAACCCTTGGGAAGCAATAATCCATTACTAAAAAGTAGGGCTGTTGACGAACGAGCTTGAACGAGCTTGAACATGGAGCTTGGTTTTGTTCATGAACAAAATACATGTTCAAACTCTGTTCGTTTACTAACCGAGCTCTAAAAACCTGTTCAAGCTTGTTCGTTAAGCTTATCGAACGAACGTAAACGAACGTAAATGAACACTTACCGAACTTGTTCACGGGTAGTTAATCGAATGTTCTGTTCGTTAATAAGACTTATCGAGCTTGTTCGTGAACATGTTCAGGAACATGTTCGTGAACACAAATCAATCTGGTTCATGAACAGATTTTCAAACAAACGAATGTCAATTTTTTTAATCAGGAATAATAATATTTAAACATTATTGCCAATGACTAAATCAATTAAATAAAAGGATTAAATATTTGCAGTACAAAAACAAACAAATCCAGCATAATAGCTCCATATATCCCATTACAAGCATCCATTCCAAGCATAATAAAAAATATAGTATATATCTAAATTTACTATTTTCGATACATGTTCGTTCACGAATACTTAACGAGCTTGTTCATGAACATCACTTAACGAGCTTGTTCACGAACACTTAACGAGCTTGTTCATGAACATAAATGAACGAACACGGTTATGTTCAAGCTCTGTTCGTTTACTAACCGAGCTCTAAAAATCTGTTCAAGCTTGTTCATTAAGCTTCCTAAACGAACGTAAACGAACATGTACCGAGCTTGTTCACGAGTAGTTCGTCGAACGTTCTGTTCGTCAACAGCCCTACTAAAAAGTTAGTTAGTCACAAGAAGCCAGGCATATCATCATCCCATCACATGCCTCGCGCGTGCAGCGGCACGATTCATGACAGCACAGTTGTGTCGTCTGTTGAGGACAAGCCATGCTGCCGGCTGCTTGTTTTGTTTTGTGGCAGATTTGATTTTGATTACTGTGTCCCCGTGAAATATCCAAGAAAGTTCACGCCGATGCCCTGTGCGCTGCATGTGCCACGTACCCCTCTGTCAGCGCATCATGCACGGCCCTTTTTTGCTTTGGGGGGGTGCTATCTGCACCGCACAGTACGCGGTGCAGACACGGAAAACAATGAAGAAGTGACAGATAATGTCGTGGACGTTTTGATCCTGCAGCTGCTTTAATTTGCAAACGTCGTTGGGCCCACTATCTTCTCTTGAGAAATTGCTCGTAAGAATGATGTGATGGAACAAGGTGGCCCAACGCTCTTCTGGTGAAACGATCGTCCTCAATTATTGTTGGTATCTGCTACATACACCCCTAGGAATAGGGGTGTACATAGTAGTTAGTGCCTAATTGTTACTAAAATAGGAATATAGGAGAGGTTGAAATAATAAATCAAATTGTAATTTTTCCAAATTTGGAAAAGATACCACCATACACCCCTATGAGTAGGGGTGTAGGTAGCATTTTCCTTATTGTTTCACCCTCATTTTAAATAAAAAAACCTTTATAAAAATAAATAACGAAACAGCAGGCCTCCGCCGTCGCAACCAACGTCTCCTCCTGGCCCAGCAGCATCAAGATCAAGCCCCGCCTTTACACGCCGGTGATCTTTTTCTCGTTGTTGTCGATGACCAGGGCGAAGACGGGCCCCACCACGTGTGATTCATCAGAACCGTCGGCCTGGACGTGTCCGTCATCAAGTCGATTGCGGCGACCGTTTATAAATCAGGCGATGGGCTTATCGACGACGGAGACTGCACCGTCTGCCTCGTCGAGTTCAGGGATGGCGATGTCATCAAGCTGCTCCCAAATAAAGGACAAACTAACCAGGTATCCTCTGCAGTATGACTAGATGATCACGGCAGCCTTCTCCTCCTTGGACATCCATCCATATCCAGCCAGCCTCACAACTTTTGCCGCAGCCTGGGTGGCCACCGCTGCTACCTCTGCGGCTGTGACCGTAGCCGCTGCCACCGCCATTGCATGATCCCTCTCCTCATCCGCCTCCTCTCCATCGACCGACGTGTCAGCTGCTAGAATCAATGGCTCCCTGGCGAGGGTCACCGTCCGTCAGTCGTTTCAGAGGCTCGGCCTCGACGCAGCTATCGCAGGAATCCATCAGAATAATCCCTGGATCTTGGACCTGACACTGATCCTAGCGTACAAGGTGATGTTGCTGCTGGAATTAGTACTCATGATAGTAATTGTTCTTGACCAATAGGTTTCTATATCTGGAGAACTAATGTGCATGTGGCCTCCCTTTTCAGTAAATATTGACCTTATGTTCTTACTTGTTGCTTGTTGTTTTCAATGCGTGTTCCTTTTCTTTATCAGTATTAAATCATGTCCTAGCTAGATGACAACAATATTAATTAATTAGTTCCAGGCTCTTCATTTATTTATTACTAGGTAGATTCATCATTCAAGTTTTGTGAGGACTAAAAAGCTACCGGTACATGCATGAGTGGTCCTGCTGTACACACGGACCTAATTGCAGGACACATTGATTTTGCAACCTTTCCACCTACAACAAACGAAATCAGTTTCACTTTTGTTTGAATCAGAAGAGTGATCACACAGTACGTACTGTTTCAGAGTGTTTTCTCACTATAAAATTGTTGACCGTGGACTGTCCGGTCAACGTGGTCAAGGGGCCGATTTGGGTCCCTTGGGTGCGTCGAGCACGTGCAGACGCGACGCGAATCGGAGATGCAGTCGACGCAGAGCACGTCAGCTGTGCCGGGTCTGGATCCTCGGCCTCAGGGGGGCTGATGGGAAGCCTCGGCCCGGTGTGAGGTGCTCGGCCTCGGACGGTCGGGCGTCGAGGGGAAGCCTCGGCGCCTTGGCTTGGCGTGCGACCAACGCGGAGCTGAGGGGAAGCCTCGGCTCGGATGGGCGCGCTCGGCCTCGGTCGGTCGGACGACGAGGGGTAGCCTCGGTCGCCTCGCTTGATGCGCGACCGGCGTGGAGCCGAAGGGAAGCCTCAGCGCTTGGATCCAACGTCTTCCTGAACAGACGAGAACACTCGTCAGGGGGGCCGGACCTTGGTTCCGGCCAAATCCCCTCCGATGCCTAAGTCAGATGATGATCTGAAAGAGGAGGCTCGGCGGGGACGGTTCGACTCGAGAGGAGATCGGAACGACGTCCTCCGACGCGAGCGGGGGGAAGGAGATGAAGTGGGGGAACTAGGTCGTTGACGGAGTACCTTAGGTTTTGTTACCTGAGATGCGGTCCTTTGTCCATTCGCCCTCCTAGCCCTTTTATAGGCCTCTCGTCGCGACCACCCATGACTCACGTCCCTCGTCCGCCCCCAATCGTGCCCCCTCAATCCGCCTCCCCATCGCCGCTCCCCGCGCCATGCCAGCACCTCCCCATAACGGCCATTAAGGGGTAGCGGGCCTGGGGGAACGGTTATCGCGGGTGTGGGCGAGTGACTCGCGCGTTTCCGGGGTCGGGCCGGATCGATGTTCGGGGTCCTCTTATGGGCTTCGTTGGGTGGGCTTGGACCCCCCATGATTTCGCGTAGTAGGTTGCGCCTTTGGGCCCATGCTGTTGGGCCTCCGCAAAATAGACGTATCACGTACCCTTCTACTTGAGTCTTTGGGGGAGGACTTGAAGACTTTTCTGACTGATTTCAGCCAGCTCGACCTCTTCCCCATTGAGCTAAGAAATGGAAACTGAAGAGAGCAAATTAAAATTTAATGCAGTGCACAGAGGTGCAAAGAAAATGTTTTAAAGTGGTAATTATTATGAGGAGGTGGATGTAGATGGAGAGAGGCAGTATTAATCACTGCAGTGCCTTGCCGGGCCCCGTTAGTAATTAATCACTGCAGTGCCGTGGGACTGGTTATTTAAAGGTTTTTTAAAATTTAATTTTTAAAATTTAATGCAGCTTCCAAGCGCAAGACATCCAGGACAATTGAAAATTAAAGCGGCTGCTGGTCCAAGACGTCTGCAACATCGAGCGGTCACTTCTCCATTTTATTCCGTGTCTGCACCGCATACTCTGTGCGGTGCAGATAGCACGCGCCTTTTGCTTTGGGGGGTGCTTCCTGCGGAGGGTTGTAGAAAACCCTTGCATGTTCCTGTTGTAGAAAAAAGTATTTTTGACTTGGGGGAGGAGGTCTGAATGATCAATTGTATACAGTTGATTTGAAGAACTTTCTAGAAGCCTTTTATATATCTTTTTTTTGAGTCTTCCATAGTAATTTTGATACGATCAAACATATTAGATAATGGTTTCATGAGTGCAAATATACATGACGAGCAAACATTCAAATGAAGAGAGAATAGAGTCAACAAAGACATTGGTCCAGCCTTTTCTTTTAAGTCGAAGGGTTAAGGATTTACCCGGTGTGAGATATCACATTGTTCGAGGAACCCTAGATGCTGTCGGAGACATAGACAATGAAGATCAAGATTGCATCAGGTGCTTAATGTAATATTTTGATTTAGATATAATTTTTATTGTATGTCTTAATAGCTTGTAAAAAACTTTGTTGAAGCTCACACACACTTAGGATCACACATAAAATGTTATAAAATATTTTAAAAATTATTTCCTATGTTTTTGAGCACGTATCGTAAGTATCGGTTTAGGAGTCGACTACCAAAACCAGACTACTATTCATTTTTGGCTCTTGTATGGACGCTGGAGTATCTTGGAGTCGACTCCTGTACACAAGATAGTCGACTACCACCTCCAAGAGTTGACTCCCAGTTGTACATGAGTCGACTCCCAGCCATACTGGTGGCATATAGCTGACGGATTTACGTCCATTTTTAATCCGTTGGAGAGGATGTTTGGTCATTCTGCTGCCGTAGAATTGAGGGTTCTATACGTGGGATTGTAGTTGAAGGTATGACCAACTTTATTGATCAAATTCTTTTGGCCAAAGTTTCTTGATCTGAAAAGCTTCATCATTTGGAGATCCACTAGAACCACACTACAACACACAAGAGCTTCAACATTTGACTATATGTAAAAAGAGTTGTAAGTATTTCCTTCTCACATTTCGTGAGGTATTTTCTCTCATTGGAGAGGTGTTGTCTATTCTACCAATCTTTCATATTAATAATGAAATATTGAGACGTTAACGTGAGGATCTGAGTGTAAATTTCACCAAAAAAATAAGGACAAAAAGGATGAAAAGCAGCGAAGTGGAGAGCAAGGAAACTTCAATGTATAAGAACCAAGGGAAGCAAGTGGCCACAAATTAAACCACGGCTATCTTTCTTTCTTGCCTGCGTGCCTGTGTGCTCCTGCTTCTTTGGAGCTCGATGGCCCCGTGATTTTTGTCTGCATTTGGATAAGGTATCACGCAATTATTAGCCAAATAAATAATAATAACAGAGGTACTTCCACACACTAAAAAGTTAAACCCGAACTATTCACCATGATCATCACCTCCTCACCCATTCTAATTTAAAAATAATAATTTACGCCCTCAATTTAAATGCTAACCCATCTCCCATCATTACTAAATTCTTTATTACTCTATGAGTAGTTTGTGCTATATACACCGTACCATGTCAAACAAAAAAAAACATTTGATTGTCGATACCGTTAGAAAGCTTATTAAGAGTAGAATCCATTAATACCAATTTGGTGGCCTTTCTTTGTCGTTTTCATGTCAGATTTTTTGGCCTTTCGAATAAGACAAGATCTACTCGATGAAAACGTCAAAGAAAGGCCATCAAATTGGTACCCATGAATTTTATTCTTCATAGGACAATTTTTGCAAATAGGCCAAAAAAAATTAATTTCAAAACCCGACCTCTTTTTTTATTTAGCAAAACCAACCTCTTTTGGTTTTGGGGCCAAAAGAGGTCGGATCAGGGAGCTGTGGCATGTGTGGGGCCTCGGCCGCATCTTCAGAGTGCGGCCGAGAGACGCACTTTCAGAGTGCGGCTCTTGGCCATACCTGAAGAGTGCAGCCTGAAGAAATATAGAAGAAGGAGATATACGATCGGAGAGAGAGATAAGAGAAACCATCAATATTTTCATTAGCCTCAATGGGTTTATATAGATTACATAGTGACTGTTGGAATGCCAACAGGTATGACTCTTGGGATATCAATGGGTGTCTCTTGGGTATGAACGGTTGCATTCCTTGGGATGCCAACCGTTGTGTCTGTTGGGGAACCAATGCGTCCCTTGGGAAGAGGATATGGTGTTATCTCTTTACACGCCCCCGCAAACTGAGCGGCAGAGATGACGAACAGTTTGTCCCGGAGAAGTTCGAACCGCGGAGTCGGGAGGCTCTTTGTGAAGATGTCAGCAGGATTATCCTCGGTGGATATGTATCGAACACGAATATTGTTGGAGGTGACTTGCTCACGAATGAAGTGGTAGTCGATAGCGAAGTGCTCAGGAGGGTCCGGGAGGACTCGTCTGGGAGGAGAGGGCTCAGGAGGACTCGTCTGGGGAGAGGAGGTTCCGGGAGGACTCGTCTGGGAGGAGAGGGCTCAGGAGGACTCGTCTGGGGAGAGGAGGTTCCGGGAGGACTCGTCTCGGGAGAGGAGGTTCCGGGAGGACTCGTCTCGGGAGAAGAGGTCCCGGGAGGACTCGTGCCTGATTGGAAGTAGGGAAAAGTATGTTCTTCAAATTGAACATGCCGGGTGAGGTAGATGCGTCTGGTTTTTAGCTCCATACATTTGTAGGCCTTCATATTGTCCGGATAACCAAGGAAGACGCATGGTTGAGATCGTGGCTCAAGTTTGTCACCCGCATAAGGTCGAAGGCAGGGAAAACAAAAACAACCAAATGTGCGCATCCACTTATAATCTGGGAGCCGATGATGTAGAATCTCAAGAGGAGACTTGTTCTGCTGAGTAGAGGATGGTAGACGGTTGATCAGATATACGGCCGTCTTTGCTGCATCTGGCCAATGTTGTTTGGGCATGGAAGCAGTTAGAAGTAAAACAAGTGTTGTTTCGATTATATGTCGGTGTTTTCGTTCTGCGACACCATTTTGTTCCGGAGTGTATGGTGTAGATGTTTGGTGTATGATACCAAGGCGATGAAATAGGGAAGAAAACTGGTTGATGACAAACTCGCCCCCGCCGTCAGAACGAAAAATTTTGATTTTGGTGTTGAACTGTCGTTCAGCCATGATTTGAAAAGACTGAAAAGCAGCAAACACATCGGATTTGTGATAAAGAGGATAGAGCCAAGTATATCGAGAGAAATCATCAATGAAAATAACATAGAATCTATATCCCTTTATCGATTGAATAGGAGCAGGGCCCCATACATCAGAATGAATTAAAGCAAGGGGAGTTTTGGATCTTGATTCAGACAGAGGGAATGTGAGTTTATGACTCTTGCTCATAGAGCAATGAGAACAAGACTTCAGGGGAGACAGCTTGACAGATAGACCGGATGCGATCTTTGAGACAACAGGAGAAGCTGGATGACCAAGTCTGGTGTGCCAAAGATCACCCGAGGAAGAAGATGCAAAGAAGGAGACTGCTTCCGAATGAAGTGGATAGAGCCCATTTCTACTCGGTCCGTGGAGAAGAATTTGACCGGTGTCTATGTCTTGAACAATAAAACCAGTAGAGAAGAATTTAATGAAACAGTTGTTATCTTTGGTGAATTTGTAAACTGAGAGTAGGTTTTTAGAAAACTCAGGAGCATGGAGAATGTCAGGAAGAAGTAAAGGAGACCGAAGAGAGGGGATAGAAGAGGAGCCAATGTTGGCAATAGGAGCAGAAACCCCAGTACCAACAGTGATCCTTTTATTACCAGTGTAAGGAGTTGAGGACTCAAGATGTCCCGCAGTAGAAGTGATGTGGTCAGTGGCCCCAGTGTCAAGAAACCAGTTTGTCTCCGCAGAGGGAGTGCTTTGAGAGACATGCGCTTCTGGTTGTGGACATGCTCATGAATCCAGAAGCAATCAAGTGTGTGATGATTTGGTTTCCCACATACTTGGCATGGAATAGGGCAACCAGTCGGATCGGTAGAGATACGACGCCTAGATCTCCCGGTTTGTGCTGGGGATCTGCCTGGAGTAGGGAGTAATAGAGGGCGAGATTGACTCAAATGAGATGCCCCACGTCCACGACCGCCACGATTACTCGGGACATGTCCCGAGTAGGAGCGATACTGTCTTGAGCGGTTGTCCCGATGGCTGTAGTTGGTGAAGAGAGCAGAAGTGTTATCCGGAACGAGAGTTGTCCCGGAGGTTGGTAACGTCTCGGAAGATGGTGCGTGACGTTGCAACAGCATATTAGCTTCTTCAGCAATAAGGCTACTCCAAATTTCTTCCACCGTGTATGGTATCCCGCGATTGCGAGCCATAACACGGAAGGAATTATAAGTAGAGGGAAGACCGTGAAGCGTCTGTCGGAGAACTTGTCGGGTGGTGACAGTATCGGGACCAGCCGTTTGTAGTTGATCGTAAATGTTCTTTGCACGGTCCAAATAGGCTGTCATGGATTCGTTTTCCATGGTGAGGTTGTTGAGTTTGTCTTGGAGAAGTTCAATGTGACCTTCGGAAAGAATGACGTAACGTTGCTCCAATTTCGTCCAGAGAATACGAGAGGACGTTACACCGAGAATAATACCAAGGGCAGAGGTGGTAAGGGTTGCTTGAAGACAAATACAGAGGTGCTGATCAGTGATCAACCACTCTTGAAACTTTGGATTTGGGATAGGAGGAAGAGGTTCAGTGGTGGTGGAGCGAGGATCTGGTATAGTGGGAGAAGGGGAGGATAGAGTTCCGTCGACATACCCAAGGAAGCCATGAGCGTTGAGAACGCCGGTGACTTGAGACTTCCAGAGAATGTAGTTGGTGGAGTCAAGGCGGGTGGTAATGAGATTTGGAAATTTGGAGATGAGAAACTTAAGGTTGGGAGAGATCGGTTCCATTGGATACCGACGAAGGGGACGACCGATTAGGGACTTGGCTCTGATACCATGAAGAAATATAGAAGAAGGAGATATACGATCGGAGAGAGAGAGATAAGAGAAACCGACAATATTTTCATTAGCTTCAATGGGTTTATATAGATTACATAGTGACTGTTGGAATGCCAACAGGTATGACTCTTGGGATATCAATGGGTGTCTCTTGGGTATGAACGGTTGCATTCCTTGGGATGCCAACCGTTGTGTCTGTTGGGGAACCAACGCGTCCCTTGGGAAGAGGAGATGGTGTTATCTCTTTACACAGCCAAGTCCACACAAAAACAGAGCCGAATTTGGCTGCTGCTGTTCTCTCCTCTCTGTTTGCAAATAGTTGCTGCTGTTGCTATTGCTGCTGCTATTCTCAATTTCAGCAGCTGCTTTTCCTAGTCTCCCGATAATTCACCCCTGATTCATCACAGCATATGAATATAAAAATCAAAACGTGTCACAAATTATTCTCACACTAATACTTCTCACAGCCATAGCGTTTCACGAATATCACAAATAGTATATCACAACACATCACTTGGATATCCGAAAGTTCATATAAATCAAAACACACATCACATCGAATTCATCAAGCTCACGTAACACATAAATCAAACAACATTGAATTCATTAACCATACTAGTTTCAATTTCAAAATACATATCACGTCGAATTCAACAAACTTACAAAAAACATGGCCCTAACACATCAATCATGGCCCTAACACAACATTATCAGTAGAGTAACACCCACCATTGCATCATGTGCAGAATCTGCCGCGGCCTTGAGATGAAGACACGCCGCGGCCTTGAGATGAAGCACCGCGGCCTTGTGATGAAGACGCGTCGCGGCCTTGTGATGAAGACCTGCAGCAGCCTTGAGATGAAGACCCGCCACGAACTTGAGATGAATACCTACAAGATAAGCATAAATTAGAACATCATATATATATATCCACAAGAAAATTTTGAATTGCAGAATCAACATACGCGTGTGTTAGAGGAGAATTTCGGCAGTGTGATTTGTAGTGCCCGAGTTGATGACAATTGCCACATCTATTCTGTCGGCTTCCTTCGCGCGGAATATCCATTGCCCCCAAATACGTGTAGATATAGGCCGACATGGAGGTCTTCTTTTGTCGGGTGGAAGTAATTTGGGACCATCCCAAGCCTTCCAATACCGTGCATCGGGTATGGGGTGAAATAAATGTTCATATGCAAGGCGATATCTACTAACCTTATACCATGGCAAACAGAATGGCATATATGCTATGTTGGCACCATATTCTTGTTTGGACGTTGCGACGATAACATGGGCACATGGGATGTGTTGAAGCAACGGAATATTGCAACTACATTTGCATTTCTCGTCATGCAACTTAACAGTATAACAGAGACCATCGTTGTCAGTCACCTGTCACTCACAATCACTAAACCTTGTGAGCATAAATGTTCGGGCCTCTTCCCTCCGTGCCCCAATAATGTCCATTGTTGTGGGAACAAAATCTGTCGTCCACCCTTGTCCACTTAGTCTTCGACTGAAGAAATATCTATTTAACCTGTAAAATGTTCTTGCAATCAACGCTTGTATAGGTAGAGCTCTAGCACCTTTGAGCACCCCATTAAAGCTCTCAAAACAATTTGTTGTCATGATACAATAGCAATTCCCACGATCGGCATGCATCGCCCACATGCTTTCTTCTCCATGTAAATCTGCAGATATCCACACATCTGCTTCAATGGACTCGTCTTTAATTTTGGCATAATAGGCATTGTATGTTAGCAAGTCTGATGCAATGCCAGCCATCCAGAAGTTTCCCTCCAATGTACGTGTTCGGAATCCTTTCGCCTTGTAATTTGCAATAATATGCCGCAGACAATACCTATGGTGATAATGTGCTAGCCATCCCTCTTCTAGTGCTCGAGAAATTCCTTTCATTCTATCTGAAATGAAGGTAATCGTTCGTCCATGCGCACTTGGTATGTATTCATATATACATGCGAAAAACCACTTCCAATTTTCTTGGTTCTCAGCTGACACAATAGCAAATGCCAAGGGAAACAGCCCACCATTTCCATCCACTCCAGTGGCCACAAGTAAACACCCACCATATTTCCCATACAAATGGGTACCATCAATACTTAGGATCGGCCGACAATACTTGAAACCCTTGATTGAAGGACCAAATGCCCAGAAGACCCCTGAAAATTGTGCCACTCCTTCACTGATAGTGTCATAAGTGATCTTGTATACTGTACTTGGATTAGTCTCTGAAATGGCCTCTAAATACCGAGCTAGCCGATTATATGACTCCTCCCAATCTCCAAAAATCCTTGCTAAGGCCTTCGATCTTGCCATCCATGATTTGTAATATGAAATTCGGATCCTTAACATGGTGGTTATGGCCTCTTGGATTTCTGTCGGTGTCAAATCTAACTTTGACTTCACCATTGGCATAATCATGTTACAAATGAAAGATGTTGTGGCTTTTTGATGATCTGTATTGAGGGTTGGATTATTGCAAGTATGTTCCTCAACAACCCTTGAGAGCTTGAACTTTCCAATGCTACTCTTCCGCACTGCTGCATGGATACGCCACGTACAACTCCTACTAGCCTCATCTTGCGTTGCCGGATTGACTGCAGCATTTAGGCCGCATATCACGTTATAACTTGTCTTGTTTGTCTTGATTGGCCTAAATGAAACATTACGCTTAATGCTCCACTCCGTTATTGCTTTAATCAAGGCGGCCTTTGTATCATAAATATCGCCAACATTGAACACCCCCCTAACGTTTTGAGGTCTAGGCTCTTCCACTCTCCTTTCAAGTGTATTTCTCATAACTGTTACATTTAGTCATTCCTCCTCTTCAACTTCATCTGGCAAAGCCTCCTCATCTTCCACAATTGTGTTAACGGCGACCGATTGTTGTATCCATGATATATCATCTTCATTTGGATCTTCCGCATAAAGCATGCTATCCTCTCCGGCCCCGACATGCTCCTTGTCATCGGTCTCTTCTATTTATTCATCAACATCTTCAGGTATGTATGGATCTTCAGGCATCGACTCCGGTACAGAAGGGCCTTCCATGTAAGTAGAGTGTTGATTTTCAATTCCCACTGCTTCATCATTCAACTTGTTACTGACATATGAATGGTTTCAAAAATTAGTTACTACGACGAATATAAAAAAATATTTCAAATTACAATTCGCAAAACTTGATTGAAATCTAGACTTACGTGTTCATGTTATCATTATCTTGCGGATATTGCAAACACCCTACTCCTGTCGTATTTTCTTGAGCGGTGTTTATTGCATCCATACCCACATATATTTCAACTCCACGGTGATCTTGCGATAAATCAAACAGATTCTCCATATCATCTTCGTCTGATATTTTCACGGCGGTAGTCTTTCCTCCCATTACTGGTCAGTTGCATACCAGATTCAACATATAATCTTCCCGACGGATCTTCGTGATATTGTATATCCGATCTACTAGGTCGTTTTACGTCGAACCAAAAATCAGCTTCATCAATTTAACTTTCCCTCCGACATACCGTGGTTCGTGATTTTCATTAATATATAATTCATCGGTAAAATAGCATATGACAAAAATTGAATCACTTGTCATTTCCAACAACCTGCACACACACCATTATAAATCCTAATTCCCTAAATCATAACAAAATGATGAACAAAAAACTCTTAATACCTATTAGGGGAGTTGAATCGTCACGGATCGGCTCTCGTATGGCAAAGGATTTCCGATGGCAGCTGAGTTGAATCGGAACCAATCCCGCCGTCGCAAAAAAACAAACACAACAATAAAACAAGCTGCAAGCCGAAAAAAAACGAGTCTGTCGTTTTTTGGCCGCACCCCATAGGTGCGGAGCTTGGCTGCACTTTGAACATGCGGCTTGGGCCGCACCTTCAAAGTGCGGCCGAGAACCGCACATGTAACGTGCGGTGCCGGGGGCTATAAAGCCCACATTTCCAGCAACCTGTGATTTCAGAATGTGATACGGAGTGTGATATGATACGTATCACCGCCGACTTCAAAACGTGGTTGGCTGGAAGCAGTTGCTGTGATTGCGCTTGCTTGACGGGGATAACGTGGTCAAACTATTTGGAGAAAGATTGTTGACAGAATGATGGAGGTATTATGTCACTGGGTTGGGCTCCGCTCCAGTGAAGAATTTTCTCCTTCTGATCTCATCTACATGTCCTTTTGCTACTTCGTTGGCCGCTTGAGCCGCTGTCTTCCTCCTGTAAGCTGTGGAGAAATCCAGCCGCTCAAACTGCCACCGAAGCAGCAAAAGGACACGTAGGTGAGTTCGGGAGGAGAAAATTCTCCTCTGGAGCGCAGCCCAATCCGATGACTGAATACCTCCATCAAGCCCGAACACAACCTTTCTTGTATACGTATATGACGTATGAATATTGGGTGTATGAATGAATTCGTTGAATAAATATGGGGTGTATGAAAGATTTGTTTTGAAACCATACATAACACATATATTATATATCAAATTCATTTGAGAAACCGTACATAACAAATGTCTCAAATCAATATACATAACACATTTCAAAGATACATATCATCGACGACTCCCTTTGCATCGACTAAATACACGTAAATACCATGCCCTACCCGAATGAGTTCCCCTTTTAGGATCAACCGACTGAGACACCTCGCCAACCTGTGACACGCCTTCATCATCACCTTGTGTCTGAGGTGGCTGAGACGGGCCAACATCCACTTCCACATACTGATGTGAAATGCATGTGTCATCCCATTCTGTCTGCTGCGGCTGTGACGTGTCACCCTGGGTAGGCTGCCAATATGCCTGCGTCAAATGCTGCGGCCAAGTGTTGCCGTCATCCCATGTACTCTGGGTAGGCTGCTGCTGCCAATAGGTTGGAACATCCCATATGCTCTGGTGCCAAGCTCCGGCGTCAAATGATATAGGAGGGGGCTGCTGCCAAGTGCCAGGGTCATAACCTTCGTGAGGGTACTGCGGCCAAGTGTCGGCGTCATGACCTCCGTGAGGGGGCTGCTGCCACGTGCTGGTGTCATATGATCTAGGATGGTCCAGCTGCCAAGTGCAGGCATCATGTACTCTTGTATGCTGCTGCTGAGAGGTACCGGCGTCATCTGCTCTGGTATACTCCTGCTGAGAAGTGCCGGTGTCATCTGCTTTGATATGCTCCCGCTGAGAAGTGCAGGTGTCATCTGCTTTGATATGCTCCTGTTGAGAAGTGCCGGTGTCATCTGCTCTGGTATGCTCCTACTGAGAAGTGCCGGCCTCACCCATCCTATATAAACGACTCAGCTCGCTCGTATCTACACCTTCTGGAAGATGGCGTGTACGATGTAGCAGCACATCATCGATATGGGTCCTCATCGTATGCAGCAACCGCTGATCCTGTGTTTGCAATACTTGGCCTACCATATCGTACAATGAAACATATCCTTCAACCTGTAAAACATATTATGTACTAAGCATATTGGTTATAAAAAATACTATAAAAAATAAACTTGAACATCTTCTCACATGTTGGCGCTCGATGGGTCCTCGGGGCATTTGTGTGAACGGGGGTTACTGCCTCAGAAAAATCCACCTTTTGGTAATCCCCCAATACCACTCCATATAGGCAGCGACCGATACCACATCCCCCTCATGTACAATGTGATCTGCTCTATTCATCCAATGCGCAAGAGGATCCCTGATTACAGTCACATCTGCTGGCTGCACTGGTCTTGTCTTCCCCGCCAAGACTGGGAGTGCAGATGGGATGTGTTGCCGTAAACCAAATTGCTGCATGACGCGGTCGGGTGCATGCATCACCCTTGCTTCACAGCAGAATATGGGTACCCTTGCACGCCATAACTCGGGATGTTCACGACATAACGCCGGCAGCTGCTCGAATCGCTCTCCATAAGGCTCCCATGTAACCTATTAGGCTTGAAGTACACAAATATATCAGAGTACTATATTATATATCAATTGATCACCGACGTTATAAAATTTACATATACAAACCTGCGTACTCTCTAACGTGTCAAACTGGTCTTTGTATGTATCAACACTACTACAAAAAACCGCTTGCATAGTGCTTTTTTTACACTTGGATACCGCTTTTAAGCGCTATCCAAGCTACCGCTATGGTAGCTTGGATAGCGCTTTTAAAATCGCTATCTAAGTGGTTTACTAAGATAGCGCTTATAAAAGCGCTATCGAAGCTACCGCTATGGTAGCTTGGATTGCACTTTTTTAAGCAATATCTAAGTGGTTTATTAAGATAGCGCTTTATTACCTTAGCGCTTTTGAAAGCGCTATTCAAGATTACACCTTGCATATCACTTTCTAATTTTTGGACTGGCCGTGGCTAATTTGCATTAGCCACGGACTGGTCGTGGCTAATACGCATTAGCCATGGAATGTCTGTGGCTAATATGCATTAGCCACGGCCAGTCCGTGGCTAAAGTTTAATTTTTTTTAAAAAAAAAAGAAAAACAAATTTCTATAAAACAAACAAACAAAACAAATGATAAACAGTTGACAGCCAGCAAAGTAGGACTTGTGTTGAAGTACCCAAAGAGAATCCTGCGAGTTCCACTACTGCCCATATCAAACATGCAGCTGTTACAAATACTTAATTAGAACATACATACAGACAAAAAAACCATATATGCAATTGCGAATCTCAAGTATTAACCTGGTTTGTTACAGCTGAGACAAAAACTAATTACATTACAGCCATCATGACACTATGGGGGGTTATCTAAGACCTGCAAAACATGGATCTTTTCCCTCTTCCCTTCTTGTTACAAGCAATATATACGACTCTCCGATGACGAAAATATTTACAAAAATAAACAGACATTTTGTACAACATGTATTTTTGCGCCGATCCCTGCAAATGCATAGGTGTTTTAAGGTCAGGCAGCAACATTCAAATTGGTCTTAACAAGTTTAGGAAATAAGTAGGATAAAAAAAAGATTAAACGAGAGGGGATCCGGAAATTTTCCCTCCTAATAGTGCTTAAGTAACGATTAGTACCATAGCGCTAATAAAAAGCGCTATGCAAGGTATTACTTGGATAGCGCTTTAACAAAAAGCGTTATCTAAGTGATTTTTACCTTAATTTTGATTTATTTTTATTTTCTATAAGTGCAGAAGCGCTATACAAGAGCTCACTTATATAGCGCTTTTTAAAAGCGCTATCTAAGTGGCGTTACCCAAGCCAAAATCTGTAGTAGTGCAAGGTTCCCATGAGCATTTTCCATGAATGATTTTCCTGTATTCTACCTGAACCCATAGGGAACGGTGTCAGCAAATACATCCTGCAGGAGCCTTGATCTTCCTACATACATTCTCTCCCAGCTCCAAACCTGTAAATATGAATTTTTCTTCAGAATGTGAAATATATAGATATATATAGATATATCACTATTGTAGCTAACGAAAAAAATTATACATGCAACAATAACCCACATGCATATAAAGCCTTTGTCTGCTTTAATGCCACCTTGCTGAGCTCAGCGTACAAGTGCACAAGCACCGCACTTCCCCATGAATATTCACCGGCCTCCTCAAAATTATCTAACTTTGTTAACCAACGGAGATTTATAGATCCTTTGCTTAGATCCGGAACCAGTAAGGTTCCAATCATATGAAGCAGATATGCCCGTGCATACCGTTGAATGTCATCATCATTGTCACGAACACTTTTCGGTCGTGTATTTTGTGCGTATATTGTTTCGTTGGTGTATTTCTGTGTTTGGCATTTATTATCTTTTTTCTTAGTCTGGACGTGCGACCGAACCCCGTATTCACGATCCTCTCTGAGGCGCAAACGGTCCGGTACATTCGATGTGATTTTTTAGATGTCGGGGGACCAATCTACAAAGGAAAAACCCATTTAATTATTAATTGTTTAAACAATCTTAGAAACCAATCTGTACGTATTCAGTTTTTTTTAAAAACGAAACTTTTATAAATATTATTATAACTAAATATTATAACTTAATAACCATTATTATTTAATCTAACTATTAAATCTTTAGAATATCCTAATATCCTAACCTGTCCCTAAAAATCCTAACAGGCCATATCCCACTGCCCCATCTCCTCTCCACTTACCACGTCACCCGTACCCTCTCTCCACTCCACCCACGTACAAGCCCCTACCCTATTTAATAAAGAAAACTATATGAAACCAATCCTGAGAGCACAACAACCCTGGGGCTAAACGAGATAGCACAGAGCCCCTACCCTATTCTTTTATTATTATAAAACCCTAGGACAAAGCCAGCACCGCCCCTATTCTCGATTTCTTCTCCACGCAAAGGAGCAGCAAGCTCCTCCTCCTCTTCTTCGCACGCCCTACTTCCTCTTCTCCACGCTAAGCCCACAGCTTCCAGGCCTCACGACGCCGGCATCCCCCGTCCAACACCGACCCTCGCCCTGCTCCTCCCACGCCCCGAGCTTCAAGCGGCCACCTCCTCCGCCTGCGAGCAACCCTGAGAGCCCCATCATCTCCGCCCAAAACATTGCAGCCACCTTCCCCTACTCGACACGGTCCGACCATCCCCCTTCTCCGACACGAGCCCGCCGCAAGCGCCTCAGGACACCGCCCAGCACCAGCCTCCATCAGTTCTCCTTTCCCGCGGCTTCCTCCCCTCGCCCTATCTCTCCTCCTCCACGCCCAACCACCAGGCCGCGAGCCCATAGCTTCCCCCTCCACACATCAGCTCCTCGCCTCAACCCGCAGCCTCCCCTCGTGTCACGACCCGCTTCCCTAAAATGGAGGCGAGACGTGAAAAGGTCCGCACGAGAGTGGAGCTGTGAAGCCCCAAACCCGATAAGCGTCAATAAAACATAAGCAGGTCCCTGTAACCACAACGGAACAACAATAATAACACAAGGAGAGACTGAAATAAAATCTCACATCTCATAAATTGTCCAACATGAAAATAAGTCCAACATCCAGAAAAGCCACCAGGCTAAAAGAAAGAGTCTAAAGGCCCAGAACAAGGCCAACAAAAACAACGACATAAAAAAGTATAGGTGCTACGCACCGATAACAAAACAACTGTCTAAACAAAAGTAAGACACAACGAAGACACTAGGACTGGTCCACAGTGTCCACGTACTCCCCGTCGAACACAAGCTCGGGCTCGGCGTCAGCAAACACCTCGTCCTCAACAAGGTACTCAGGCTCAGGATCTAACATGTGTCACCCAAAAGAGTAAAGGGGCACATGTCAGCAAGTCTAAAAGACTTGGGCAAGGAAACAGAAAGTAAGGCAACTAGCAACCTAGCAGTTTTAGTATGCATGACATGGCAGTTATAACATGAGTGCACAAGTAAGACATGATAAACAATAAGTACAAGAGTACAATTATCGGGACAAGACAAGAGTAGCCAAGCTACTAACAATCTCAATCATTTCACGTTGTTTTGTAGATGTTTACGCCCTTCAGCTGAATGGTACGTCATTCACACCGATCGGCACTAAACACTACCCCACCCCAGAGTTTACGCCTTACAACTGCAGTTGCTGATCGGGCAGACTCCCAGTTGAATGGCCGCTTAACCCTTACCCCATCCCACACGTAAACAAGCCAGGGTCCCTGCACATGAGCCCAGCAAGTGAGCCAGGGTTGCCCCGCACGGGAGCTTGTTTTCCTATTTCACAATTCAATATCGAGCGTTGGGGTTAGCAACTCATTATGCTCGCTTCTGGTCACGAGCCAGGAACACAAGTATTGTAGCGAAGCTACGCAATCACAGCAACACTTAAAGAATGCAATGACATGACAATTAATTCGCGTACCGACAATGGAAAGTAAACATGACATGGTAATTGTGCAACATGATATATGTCGGAACTAGCTTCGTTGTCAAGCTAGTTCCCCAATTTGCGCCTAGGCGAGTATCATTTCGTCGCCTAGCCTCTTTTACGCCTACAACAAGCAAATGGCCTAAAACATGGCCTAAACCCTAAGTGGCAAGTTTCACTTGCCTAGCACCGGGAATGACGATCACGAAGGTTCGTCTCGCGGATGCTAATCTACGGGGTAAATCGCTGTTATGGGGAAACAAACATCAAACAACATGAAATTTCATTAGGGTTTCATAAAAATACAAATAGGATATAAAAACGTTAAGAGATCGATTTCTTACCGAGAGGAAGCGGAAGAAACACTCCGGAAAACCCTAGGATCAGATCTGGAAAAGATTGGAGAAGTTTGGAGAATTAGGGTTTTTGGGGGATTTTGGGGATTTGATGAGATTTTGGGGAAGATGAGAGGTAGATAGAGTTGATGGAGGGTTTAGATGATGAATCTAGGGCTTGGGATGAAGGAATAGGGCTTGGAGGAAGATGGGGGCTCAATGGGGGAGATTTTAGTGTTTAGGGTCGAGTGGGGGAAGATGAAATCGTTTGGGAGGGGTATAAATAGGATGGGCTGGCGGCTGCCCAGAAATTAGGGTTTTAACACAGATTAGTCGGTCAAAGAGCAACCACTGACCGACTAGTTTGGCAACTAGTCGGTCGGTCGACCAACGCAGACCGACTAAGTGCAAACAGTAACTTCTGAACGAAAATAGGATTTAGAATTAGTCGGTCCATGAACAAATACTGACCGACTAGTTTAGCATCTAGTCGGTCGATGAACGTTCTTAGACCGACTAAGAGTAAACAGTAACTGATACTAAAATTAGATGATGTGTTAGTCGGTTAAAGAAGCATTGCTGACTGACTAGTTTGCAACCTAGTCGGTCAGCCAACGTTCTTAGACCGACTAACGATAAACAGTAACTCCTGAATAATTTAGAAAGCCAACTAGTCGGTCCAAGAAGGATTGCCGACCGACTGGATCGTCATCTAGTCGGTCGGTGCCCCTTCTTATACCGGCAATGAGCACCAAAAGTTCCGATACGGAGCGCGGGGCCCCGGGATCGATTCCTAAGACTCCTAGGCTTGATCTAATAGTAAGATACGACCGTTATGAAGTCCGTCACGAATGACATACTTCGAAATCGACAATCCTAAGGAAAAAACGAGAAAATACGACGAATCGATCGAAAATGAAAGCTACGGAGACGAAAACCACACACGAGGAGAAAATCCACCAAAACATATATTATATTATAATAAATCCAGATACATGAAAAGCAGTCGTTACACCTCGCCTCTGTCCGCGGCCTCCTCGCTTCACCCAGCCCCACACGCAACACCGGAGCCCCGCCGGCAGCCCCCAAGCTCGCACAACAATCCCTCGCTCGCGAACGCCGCACGACGACTCCTCCTTGCGCTGCCATGTCCAGAACTGTCGGGAACACTCCCCAGGCCTCGCTGACAGCCTCATGGACCCGACGTCGCAGCCCTCGCCCTCCTCCCGGGGCTCAACGCCGCTGTTTTGTAGTTGTACGCATCGTCGCCACCCGTCGCTGCGTCCCGATCCTTCGCTACACTACCAGTTAGTAGATCTACCTCTTAACACATCATAACCCACACCGTAATGTAGAGAACCTAATAAAAACGGATCGCTAGACGTCGTAGGAACTAGTTTAACATTTGTTACAATAAAAACAGCTTAATCTGATTATATATTTTGTCAAAACAGCGAACCGTCATCACCTTAGCGTAGTACTCATCGAGACGTTTCCAACGACACCAAGAACGCCAAAAAAACAGGCAAGTATGCAAATTGATATGAATTTTTGAAGTTTGAGGGTTTTTGTGTCACTTTTACTTTATGCTGTATAACTTGAAAACTATACGTGAAATGACGCATGAAAACGATGCCATGACATTCTGGACTAAATTTGTGACCCAAAACATATAATTCAATATACTTTACTTTTATTCAACAACGAAGAAAAATTGTTTTCTGTAGCATGTTCAGTAAATCTCATGTTCAACGTTATGTTAAAATTGTTGTAAATGTTATTCAACCCACTCCTGCTTATTGAAAATGTTGTTATAATAAAGTAAAATTGATAACGTTAAACAATTACATGTCTGGGAATGTTTAACAAGTTGTGACATCGTGAAATCGTGCGCCTCGAAGGCTGATTCGTGAATTTCGTGATGTCGTGTGAGTCGACTATGCTGGCTCGTGTTCCAGCACAAAATTGGGGTGGGGTTAGGGTTGAGTGGCCACTAAGCGTATGAAAGGGTCATGTCTTCAAGAACACCATCTATACGTTGGTTTAGTATCAATCACGATTATACCCCCGCGAGAAGAATGACTTACTCATCACGTCTTAAAGGCGAGAACCCTATGATAGATGTGAACTATCGGCATGAAACTTACAATGCTAACGTGAACTCAGTAGATTGAAATGTTAACGAACTCAAGAGAACCTTACTTTACTTCTTAGAACTGCTTAGAACTGCATGATAGGATTGTCTCGTCTTATTTCATTTAAATTGGCACATTTAAACTTATTGCAGTCATCTCTTTTAAATTATTTAATGTCTCTTAAATTCATATCGTTTGTATATCTTGTCTTGGGTTGCTAACCTCTTCTTGCAGACCCTTGCTAACATACATTCATGTTTTTGGATGTATGTCAGATCCCGAGTTGAGTGCTAGGAAGATCCTCTCGAGACGCCTGACTTAGAGAGCCAGAGTTCGCCGTAGATACTGAGTCTCTCCTTGCGGAGGACTAGGGACCCTCACCGTCGTCGTCTTCCTTTAGTTTACTTTCAGTTGCTGTTGTTTAGTGTACGTTCCTTTTGTTGCTACTTTAGCCCTGCTGTGGCTTGTCGTTTAATTTCGTGTATGGACTTAATATTTCTGGATGTGGCTTTTTATTCTTTTGAATGTATTCTTATTTTTCTGAAAAGCACGCAAGGACCTGCCTTGTGTTTTTATCACAGACGCTCATTGAACTCGAGCTTCACCGCTCCAGTTCATGCGGACCATGTAACGTTCTCGCTTTCCGGTGTCTTTTGGGAAGCAGGGCGTTACAATCATCTGCAATCTCAGGCAAATCAGTAAATGTATCACGCAACCAACTAAGTTTTACCTTGGCTGCTTTCCATAGTGGGTATCCTGTCCAAGTAGTCTCTCCATCAACGCACCCCAGCTGCTATCTCGCATTTCACATTGAAATATTGGTTCTCCATTAATCGGTAGGCCTGTGATGACTGCCACGTCCTGCAACGTGATTGTCATCTCTCCCTGGAGCATGTGAAATGTATTTGTCTCTGGCCTCCATCTTTCAACCAACGCCGTCAGCAATGCGTGGTCCAACCGTACCCAACGCAAGCTCGCACATAGGTGTAATCTGGAGGCTTTAATATAAGGTCGCGCGCGCTCATCTAATCTCCACTTTGTATGTTTTTGTCCATGATCGACAATTGCTATCGATGCTTGCAAACATATAATTCACACATTAATTATTTTCCTTCCAATCATAATTACTTACTTTGACTATTAACTCTTTCTAATTACCTGCCCTTGCACTACATCGGCAGAACGATGACGTGCTTGGTCATACAAGACCACATTAGTAATGGGTCCATCCTCCTCCATTTTATAAAAACCTATAACATACAATTAATTGTCATATATCACTACAAATTTCACCAATTATAGTCCATCTCATAAACCCTAAATTTCAATCTAGATTGTACAAAAATCACAAAAAACACAAAAAAAATTCAATAATATAAAATAGAGGGTAGAAGTAACCTGAAACAAAGCCGATTAATCACAAAAAAATTGAAACGCCGGGTTTTGAAGGAGCGGCCTTAAGTGAGGAATGAGAGAAAATGAACAGCAGTCAGCAAGATCGCGGGATGTCTGTCTTTGTGTGGACTTGGCCGCACTCTTTAGGTGCGGCTCTCGGCCGCACTCTGAAGATGCGGCCGAGGCCCCACACGTGCCACAGCTCCCTGATCCAACCTCTTTTGGTCCCAAAACCAAAAGAGGTCGGTTTTGCTAAATAAAAAAAAGAGGGGGTTTTCAAATTAATTTTTTTGGCATATTTGCAAAAATTGTCCTTCTTCGTAAGCTTTTCAACGATACCAACGACGCGTAAAACGGACATTAACTGAATGAAATACCGTCGGCCAAAGGTTTTTTTTATTTAGCACACACCCTAACATACACCCCTAATGAACACTGCACGGCGTATATACCACACACCTACTCTATTACCAAGTCTATTTTCCTTCTCTTGATATTCTCAACGCCGCCGTCTCTCTGATCACTAACCCATCCTCTCTAATACTAATACCAATCCTAATCCTAATACTAATCTTACTAATAACTTGATCCTACATATTAAGAAAGACATATATGAATAATTAATCAAAATAATGTTAAAATGAAAATGGGACTCATGTTCAATTAAAAATTTAGCTTCATCCGCCGTCATTGGTTAATGTAGCAGTTAAAACTACACAGAATATTAGTATAAAACCTACAAAACTACATGAATGCTTTGCATGATTAACCTTTTTAACAACAGAAATTTCGGCTCTCTGTAATTGCATTGTTGTATAGTATACTTGTTTCCAATGCCATTGTTTTCTTAATTCCAAGTTTTATGTTGTATAAAACCCTTTTATATAAAGATGTACTAGAAATAACCTAAGCACATAGCACAGACATCCAAAACAACCCCTCCCAGGACGCGGGCCCAAGCACAGCTAAAAAGGGGAGAGAAGAGTGAGTGTGAGTGTGAGTATTGTCCAGTGTTTTTTGGGTATGTAACAGCTCAATGACAAACCAATAAATCTGCAATGGCAAACATGTAAACAAGTGGGCTGATGTGTGTGTGTGCGTTTTGGATTTTTGGGTTATGGGACGTTGCCACGTACGACAAAACCGTGGGAATTAATGTTCCATAACCCGTGCATAAAGTGCACGGTCACCGAAAAACCACCACAAAATCAAGATGAATGATCCAAATCGGTTCAAATGGAAAGGGTGGGTTTGAGCGTGGGTATCGGCTTTAGGCTTTAGGGTTTTATTATTATTATGAGGTGTAAAGTTGGTTTTGTTTTTGGGTGTTATGTGAGTAGGGGTGGGTTATTTGGGTTTGTTGTGGGTGATTTTTGGGTTTTGGAGGTTTGTCCTCCCATGTGACACCCCTCTTTTGTTGCCACATGGGATGAATGGTGTCATGTGATAAACCTAATCAATCATCACTCAAATGTATAATAGATATAAAAATCAGCTAGCGATTGGTAAAACCTTCGTTGGTTCTCATTTGAAAATCCATTCCTCGTTATTTTTAGAGGATTGAAATCATTCAATTTGATCTTTATAGTCTAGAATATTAATACAATAGATTTTTATTAAAGCCAATGTGTTGTAATTGTTCATCTAGTCGTTATAGAAAATTTTACTATAAAATCGTTAACTTTCGTCTGGTGGTGTTGCAAAGAAATCTATTAATGTGAAATCAATAAATTTGCGAAGAATCATTGAATGTAGACATTTAATAATTTGGGGTTAAAGATATAAAAATTAAAATGAACGGTGCTGATCATTTGCAAACACTGGCCAAGAGTAGTTTTTTTAACTAAGCCATGCATTAACTGCATTGTTAGCTGAAAAACAAATTCATTAAATAAAAATATAAAAAGGAAAAAATTAAAAAAAAAGAGGTCCAATGTATACCATACGTTTTACGTTACCGCATGCCCTCTCTCACTCCATCACCTATTTAAAGCTCTCCCCCCTCTTCCCGAATTTTACCATCGAAAAAGAAAGAGAGAAACGCCACAGAGGGGGTTGTAAATCTCAGAAGAGACTAGAGAGCAAGAGTTGAGGCGGTCCGAAGACGGCGGTGCTCAGAGGCGGCGGTCGGCGACACCACCGCAGACAACCTCTCAACAGGAAGGAACCACAAGTGGAGACCCTCGCCGGCGATCACAGGAGGAGTGGGCCCCACTCCTCTCTCCTAATCAGCGCCACGGCTTCCCACCACGGCGGGCGCGGCGCCCTCCCTTCCGCTGGCGGCAGCCCATCCGACCTCCTCTTCCTCGCCGGCGGCGGTCCCCTCTCCTCCCTCCCCTGATCTAACTCGCTGACTTGCTAGCTGCTTCTACTTGATCTCCCTAAACCCTAGATTCCCCCTTTGTGACTAACCGAACTAAATAGTTGCGAGAGATGTTGACCATTAAGGGGTTCCCGACTGTCCTCTCCAATTGCCAGGAAGATGGCGGATGTGGCCGCAATTGTCTCGGGAAATGCTGCATTCCAGGTAAAATTTCTCAATTCCCTCATTTAATCCCGTTATCCTTGGATTTTTCCCCGTTTTCTGTGAAATTGTGGTTGATTTTGATCTATGGATGTTGCACGTATTAAAATGGTTTGATTTTTACGTGTTCCATGCTTATTTCCAGTAAAATTTCGCCATTTCCTGACGTGGTATTGTTGTTGATTTTGATTTTTGGTATGTGTATAACATATTTGCAAAGGTTTTTAAAAATAAAAAACATGATATACATGTGCGTCATCACGGAAATTTTTTCAGTGATGATAGCACCATATAGTATTCTCTCTGTGTATATACACACAGTGAGAGAATATTGTAATGTGTTGTGATTACGGTAAATTTTCCGGCACAGACACACATATACATTATTTAATTTTAAATTTTTCTTAAAAAATTTCGGATGTGTTCTACACATAATGAGTAATCAATTTACCAATAATCAAGTTAATTGAAGCGATTTACTCGCACCAACAAGTAAAACTGCGAATATATGTGGAAAATATGAAAAAGGTGGAAAATTTATTGGAATTTTGGGGAAGAACAACGAATAACAATAAGATAATGGATCTCTTTAAAGAGGAGACACTTTCTCCTAGCTTTAGATGCACGGACTAAAGCCTAAACACCGTCGAAGTTGACGCTTAAATATTCTTCACAATATTAAGCTTAAAGGAAAATGACGGCTACCACTAGAATATAAAATAAGGAGAAAAGTTCAGATTTATGTGGAAGATAAAAATGCACATCTACGAGTTAAGTCATGTTCCCACGTCTCCTCCTCCTGAAGTAAGTCACCAACCCGACCGGTGGCTTGTCCCACACGACCGTATCGTGCGATGGGCCACCCCCATCCTGCGGGTCCGCCTCCTGTGGGCCCGGCACGTCCGCATCAATACCTGCCCGTAGAAGAATCATCATCTCCTCAAGGTGGAAATCTGGAAACTATTCCTGCATCACGTTGAACGCCTCCCAAGTAGCGTCACAGTCAGGTAAGCCAGCCCAATGTATTAGCACCTCCCTCCGCAGACTCGGGCCATGATGCACGGTTCTCACCTCCAGTGGTTTAGTCACCAACCAGACCGGAGGCTCGTCCTGCACGACCGAATTGTGCGATGAGCCACCCCCATCCTGCGGGTCCGCCTCTTGTGGGCCCGGTGCGTCCGCATCATTAACCCAACATTATTTAACTCACAATCCGATAGTTGCAAATTCAAAAGTTCCAGAACAATAAATCTTTTTGTAACAAATGATTGATGATCAAATCCCCTAAGGTTCATTCGTATTTGGATTTTGGGGTTTTAAATTGTGAAACAACCTCGAAATTTTTTTCAAATAAAATCATGCAACAATTGGATCGATTGTCAAATAGTATTGAATTCACTTGATTTTTGGCATGTTTATCATCCATAATATGTTGAACATGTCCAAAATTTTTTTAAAAATTTAAAAATAGTGTATATGTGCATCGGCGCCAAAAAATTCCCCACGTTGCTCACACATATATATTATTCGAATATACATATGAAAATAATACAAAATATATGACACATATGGTTAAGCCACAAATACACCTCGAAAAGTCAATTCTCTATATTTTTCAGACGATTGAAACTGATCATTTTGATCTTCATATTCTAAAACCTTAAAACATTAAATATTAGGGAACCTAAGAGAGTTTTCTTTTTTATCTACTTATCATAAATATAACAGTTTCGCAAAAATGAAACCTTTGTGACAGTCGGATGAACAGGCAAAACACTTAGCACGGGTGGATGAATAAAACTCCTTAGTTTATCTAATATTTGTTGTTTTGGAATTTTTAGAATAAAAAGATCAAAATAAACGATTTTATCGTCAACAAAATAAGAGAGCGTAGATTTTTCGAGGTTGTATATGTGGTTTAGTGACATGTCATATGTTTCTCATATATATATATATATATATATATATATATATATATATATATATATATGAGTTATAATATTTCAGAAACCGATGTAGGCAATTTCTTACTTTGATCCTCAAAAACTTCACTTTTCTTTTTTTTTTTTTCAAATTTTTTATTTGAGATTATTGTACGCACCCTAAAATAGTAAAACCTCAAATATAGGTGACCTCTTAAGAAGATTTGATTCTTCTTCAGCTTGTTACAAAAAGTTCTATTGTTCTAAAATCGTTAAATTTATAATAATCGTTAAAATGTATGTGTTGGATTGACTTGATTTTTGGTGTGTTGATTATCCATGATATGTAGATTAAGATGAACGAGGTTGGTTATAAAAAAGTGAAAAATAAAATTGTTAAGGACATGTGTAAGCAATTTTCTATATCATCTGTCATATATTTTTATTCTATATATAATAATAGGTATCATATGATATACGAGGCTTAGGCTCATATGTGACCTTAAAAAAATTTAATCTCTTATATTTTTTAAATGATCAGAACGGTTCATTTTAACTTCATATTCTAAAATCCAAAAGAATCAAATATTAGGTGAACACAATGATTTTTGCTCACTCATCCAACCATTGTAAAAAATTTTATTCATGTGAAATTGTTAAATTTGCGATGGAAGGATGAACAAGCATATGAGGCCGCATTGGAAGGCTGAACAAGACAATGCGACCATTTGGGCTCATTTAACATATTTTAAACTTTTGGAATATAAAGATAAAAAATGGTCTAGATTATCTGAAAATATATGGAAGGATGGATTTTTGAGGTCGCATTGGAGGCTTAGCCTCGTATTTTTCTTATATAGATTACTGTGTATGTGTTGTTAGCATATGAATTTTTTTGCATTGGCAGTGCAAAAAACTTGCCTCTTATTTTTTTAATTATTATATAAGGTTGATGTACATATCCTAAAACCGCAAAACCTCAAATATGTATAAATTTTATGGGGATTTGACGACCGATCCATTTGTTACAAAAAGTTCTGTTATTTTTTGAAACTGTTGAATTTGTAACAACAATTGGATTAAGAGTCAAAAGCATTAAATTCGCTTGATTTTTAGTATGTTAATCATCCATGTGTAAAACACATCTAAAAAATTTAAAAAATTAAATAGGTGTATGTGTTGACACGGGAAACTTATGTGTTAACATGAGAAATTTTCTATATTGATAACACATGTATTATATTGATATATATATATATGTGCATGTACTATCAGAGCATGAGAGTAGGAAATTTTCTGTTTTGGCAGCACATATTTAGTACTTTTTATTTGATGATTTAAGAGTGATCGACACATACTGAAACCCCAACATTCCAAAAATCAAAAGTACTCAAGCCTCTTAATGCTTGATTAGATCATTATAAAAAGTTTTATTATTAAAAAAAATCGTTACATTTGTAATGATTTGATTGTGCATCAAAAGGCTTAGATATACTTGGCTTTTGATGCATCAAGGTTTCATATGTGTACATCACTCATAAATCATTAAAAGTTAAAACTATTAAAAATATCAAAAAACCACTAAATATATGCCGATGTGTAGGAAATTTTCTGCACTGATAACACACCATATTTTCTCATGGGTGCATGTGTATAAAAATACCAGAGCCAATTAACCAAGGAGGAATTTTCTATGTGCTTGTCAAAAAGTCCAATGTCTATTGTATTGGATGATCGGTACTGCTCATTATGGTTTTCATCTAAAATCCTATTATTGTAAAGATCTAGTGAGATCAAAGTGGTTTGTTCGTTGATCTAGTCGTTGTAAATTTAATGGTTTTATTGTAATAGGACTTTTTTCGATGATTATATCAATGAGTAAACACCTTTGTTTTACTAGATATTTGGTGTATGTGTTTTTGAATTTGAAGATCAAAATGAACTGTGCTGGTCATCCAAAAATAATAATGAAGTGTGAACTTTTTGACAAGCACATAGGAGTGAATTCCTCCTTGGATAGCTGCCACACATTTCACACATACATATATATATTATGGTACACTCGATTGGATCAAATATGCAAATCCATCTCAATTAAATTTAAAATATAGAAATTCAAATAAAAAATTTATTCAATTAAATATGATCTACTCTGTTTAAACCAAGAAACAAGGTATCAGTCACCAAAAGGTTTTGGTCATTTTGTACTGGTTTCAACATGAACAGGTACGAAACCAAGGTTAATTCTTGGTTTTGACTAGCTAACCTCAAAAAGCTAAAAAATTCAAAATGTGACATGAAATCAACAAACTAATCACGATTAAAGTAAAATCCCTTAAAAATTCTTCAAAAGAAGAAAGTAAATATTGAAAATGAAGAAACAGATTAGTATTGCTAATGATGTTTTGTGAGATGATTTGTGAGTGTAAGAATCAAAGTCAATAATGGTCAACTCCAGCTCAAATACAATGATGACAGGAAGTTATAACTTAATGAATGGAGAGCAAATTAGATTGGAGCTCGATAATGAAGGATTGAAGCTCATCCAAGGATTCATGGAGTGCACAGCTTCTTAAGACAAGTTGGAGAAGTTAAAGAAATGCACTAAGACTTCAAAGATTAGTATAATTGGTGTATTACTTATGTAACTTGTCATAGAATATTAAAATCATTGATTGAAGCTTGTACACACTTAGAAAAATGATTTTAAATGTTTTTAATACGACCAAAACTCATTTTCCAAAGTTATAGAGCAAACCCTTGCGGTATCATATCCTAGTTTAGGCATGAATTTTTGATTAGTCCTGACTAGTCGACCAATGCATAACTACTAGTCGACTAGTGGCTTGACTAGTCGACTAGTAGCAACCAGATTGCTTTAGGGACTTACTGGAGTTGCAGTAGTCGACTCCTGTTTGTTTGCAGGAGAGTAGACTTTAGTCCAGTAGTCGACTCCTGTTTGTTTGCAGGAGAGCAGACTTTAGTCCAGTAGTCGACTCCCTGATGTACATGAGTCGACTCCCAGGCTCCAACTGTCAAAAATTGATTGCATCCTTGATTGACACGATTGTGTCGATTTCTATCTGTTGGAAGACGATTTCAGGGAGCTGTTTTATGCTGGACTCTCCTCTATTTATATGGAGATGGTGTATAAGTTTCACTAAAATTATTAAGCAATTTCTAAGCATTTTTCAGTGATTTAAAACTCTCTTAGCTGTCCATTGCTTTTCAAGGCAAATTGTTTTCAAAGTTTTTCAAAAGTTTTTAAGTATTTTTGTTGCCGTGATAATATTGATTTCAATCTCATAGAGCTCCATTTTTATTATCTTTGAGATTAAATCAAATTTTTATTTGATCTTCGTTGTTTTTATTTTTAAATCCTTATTTAGATCAAAAGAGCTTTTTCTTAGCTACATTCGCTTCACAAAAGCTTCAATTTTGACTATAGGAGCATTGTACTCCACCAAAACAAGGTATTGTAAAATTTTCTAGAAGAGAAGTGGTAAGTTCTTTGTTGTAATTTGCTTGGTGATTTGTAAACCCATACAAGGGTGTGGTGTTGAGCTCGTGTTGTATTGTGGAAAGCCTCCTGTGTGAGGTTCTCACTTGTTGAGGTTATTTTGGTTCTTGTAGAAGCCCTCTTGTTAGAGAAGATGCAAGGTTGTAAGAAGCCCTCATTTTGGAGGCGATGTTGCTCTCACTAGGGACTGGACGTAGCACACTGTAGGGTGAATCAGGATAAATTCTATCGTGTTTGCGTTTACTTTTTGGCTCTCTTACTCATATCTCTCTATTACTTGCTTGATTGTTAAATTCCGTTGTGCATGTTTATTTTATTACAAGTAATCTATATATTTGATTAAGTACCTAGTGGAGTAAGATCCGTAGGAGACTTAGGCTTTGCTAGAAGAATTTTATTAAACGTTATTTTTGAGCAGCACTATTCAACTCACTTCTAGTATTTCTTATCGTCTACATGATACCAACACATACATGATCGTGTTTTGACCATTGCTTGTTCAGCTCGTGTGCTTCGATCACTAGCTGATCGGCTCACGTGCTTTGAATGTTGCCTTATCACGTGCTTCAAACACACTCCACTGATTCAAATTTTATCACTGCCAACTCCAATGGAAAGATGAGAGGGTAGGTTTATAGCCTTAAAATTGGTTGGATTTTAATTATTTCTCATGTTAGTGTTTAGTATGCAAACCCAAACCTAGTCTTATTTTAGTCTTCAGGTAGATGTATTGTGGCATTCAAACCCAAAATCTATTTAAAATCTATTCATTTATTATGTAGCTTGTTTCATTTAACCCCTCAAACTTTCCAACATATTACTTTTAAGAATTTTTTTAAAATGTATAACCCTTGAAATTATTTAAATTTGTCAGAAACAAATCCACTATAAAGTAAAATTTTAGCATAAATTTACGAACATGCAAGGATAACCGATTGCATACATAAATATTTATTAAAATTCAACTATTAAAAATATATATACATATAAATATATGCATAAACATATAGATAATCTGAAACTGAAACTAAAACTTAAAATGCACCAAGGAAACAACCGAAACGTGTCAAAAATTAATTTTTTTGATGAATCAAAATTGAAACTGAAACCAAGTTCACAAATCTTGATTTAAACTGCTTATAAACAAAAATTTAAAAATTTGGATATATCTTGCCCATATAAAAAGTGATGGTAAAATCAATGGTTTAGGATGCAATTGATGCATAAGTGAAACATATTTATATCATTTGAATTTTTATTTATAAACACTTTAAATATGTTAAATAACATCCAACGGAATAGATTTTCCATTCAAGTTGTCAAATGTCAAATTTGATTGAAATGGATTCGTAAATTTGATCCAATCGAGTGTACCATAGTCTAACTCTCTCTCTATATGTGTATGTGTATGTTTATACACACACATATACATATGTAGGTATACATACATACACACACACACGAGAGATGGAGGAAGGGAGGGAGGGAGGGATGGTAAGACGAATTCTTATGTGATGACCCGATCAACTAACCTAATTGATGATCGGCGCTATTTGTCTTATTAAAAATGGTAATATATATTTACCATAGAAAATTAATCATTTGAACCCGAAAATCTATTGATCAACCCGTTCTAGATATTGGCACATTTATCGATTGCTTAAAAGCCATTGATTTTGTGAAGACTTGACGTGTTAGAAAGTTCTGAACGGTCCAAAATTTTATACATAGAGATCATTTGATAGTTAGATCAAGAGTATAAAGTCGATCATTCATTAGTATCCAGTAGGATTATCTCAATATAAAAGTCCCATCTAACCATATCATTGTATCACTTTCCTTTTGTGAGTGAATGAGTGAGTGTGAAATTTTCACTATTTTGAGACTTAAATCCTACTCTTGTTTTGAGGATTTGGGAACTTTATTTGTTTACTGATCAACATTGGGATTTTTTGGATTTTCTGCACTATCTAAAGCTCCTACTTATGCCTTTTATGCACACATTCTTCCTTTAGAATTTTATTTGTATTTATCTCCTTTTCTACTATTTTATATTTTCCTTGAAAATTTTATGCTTTCTAAGTGGGTTCATTTGAATCGGCTTTTTTTCGTCTAAGCGCTCCTTTTTTGGGTCAGAATCTTAAGGAATTTTAGGCTTTCTTTTAAATTACTCTTTACTAATATTCACTCTCTGGGTATTGCGTGCAGTCTCCAAGCTTCCTCTTTATGCTTTTAAGAGCAAACAAGGCACGCCAATTTCGCCATCCACAGATGAGGATCTTCCAGCTGACTTCTTCCTGAATACGCTTCTGCTTGGACAGGTGAAGATTCTGAAAAAGCACTATTTTTTCTTTCTTTCTTTTTTGCTGAAAGAACACTAGATAAGGGGAAAAGAAAAGGAAAAGCAAAGAAGAGACAATTTTAGAACTACATATTCATCTGAAGTTCTTAATGTTTATTACTATACTAAGCTAGTGCCAATTCTTGGCTACAGGAACCACGAGTTATAAAAACAAATTGCCATTAAACTAAGCTTCTAAATCTCAGTTTTGGTCTTGGCTTCGGTTGACGGTTTGTAGTATCAATATCAGTCGTATTGAAAGTATTGATCATACATATTGGAAGTATTGGACTTTAGATGTATGTTGTCCTAGCTTAACATATTTATTAGTTGCTGATAGATTTTCACTTTCAATAAATGCTTCACTTATATGTAGATCATCTCTCACATTCAAGATACCATCTCCTTTTTTTCTGATCCACTCAATCAATGGGTCATCTACATGAATTATCTAAATCAATTGGTTCATCTTCCGTTTATTTTTTAAAGTTCAGTATATTAACCTCGTACTTTAGTCGAACAAAACATACTTTTATCTTGTGAAATTTGAAGGGTTTCGCTTGGTGCCAATAAAGAGTTACATGCTTTTGATCTTTCTACAAGTCCAATCTAAAACGGTTGATATATATTAGTTTCATCTTATTTTCAACCCATAATTTTTAAGTGATTTTTTCAACCATTATAATAGAATTTCAAGTTTTAATAATTCAAACCTTGAATCTCTTCTTATGTAAGTTGCTATCAGGTAGAATATGTGGTATTGACCAATATTGGATGGGTCATATCAGCATGCTTAAAATCCTATAGGACACTAGCGATGCTTATATATTGGTATCATCTAATTTTTCAAACCTTAACATATGATGTTTGCTTGCATAGGCTTAAAACATATGGTGTTGGTCATTCATGTTAAACTATTCCAGCTAATAACATTATTACGTAGCAATCACAAGATATGCAGAAGTAAATCGACAAAAAAGAAGTAGAGGCTCGATTTTGTTTTGTGGCCATTACATATGTCAATGGAGAGAGCTAGAGGCACATTCTAACGTAGTAATCCAATTACAAGAGAGCTTCACCTTATTTTCTCTTTATATTTCTAATGCAAATCTTGTTGGTGGAAATCTTCACGTCCGTCGTGGTATCTAAAAGAGAAGCTGTTCGTTCTTTATCCAAGAACTCTATAACAACATCTGTATGAGAAACTTGTCAGAACATGAAAATATACGGTGTGTTTTTGATAAGGCCAACGAAAAGCTCATCATTGAGTTGAAAATAACTCCTCTTGGGAAAAAAAAATCTTTATCAACCAGTCCTTGTATGGTTTGTGCTACTCACTGACTGCTGACTTAACCAATCTGGCAATAGGTTATCCACCTATTGCTGCTGCTTTTATTTCCCTGGATTGTTGGCCTCTCACACAGTGGTCACTGGTCTGCGCTTGTTTGCCTAGGAGGGTGCAAGACATTCCAGGAGGAGCAACCCTTCTATATTTCGGCTTAAGGCAAAAGATATAATTTTCTATAGAGTTGCATCCACATGAAGAGAAAATTCACTTGCTATATGAATTGCTGAATCTTTTCGTTAATTTGTCCTCATATTCTCTTTCACTTTTTTGAGCCACTGAATAAGGGAGTAATTCTTGGCCAGCTACAGCATTTCACAGAATTCTCTTGAATCAAATGCTGTTTGCTTGCATAGGAATTGATGAAGAGAGAGAAATGGCATGAATTGGTGGATAGAAATTTATATCTTCTTCCAAACTTACTAAGAAGTATTAGCTACCTTAAAAGATATCCATGGCTAGGATTGTTTCCTGATTCCCTCTCTCTTTCTGTTATTAAGTAAACAATAAAAAGCAACATCTGCAATAAATTTCTTCTTGCTCATTTTTCTTTGTAACCGTACTAGGTCAATGAGGTATTGTTAAATGTTTTTGTGTTTTGCTGGGACATTATAGTGGGAAGATCGGATGAGCCGGGGGCTGTTCCGTCATGATGTGACTGCATGTGAAACCAAGGTGATCCCTGGGGCACAAGGATTCATTGCTCAGCTGAATGAAGGTCGACACCTCAAGAAACGACCCACTGAGTTCCGTGTTGACCGGGTCCTTCAACCATTTGATCCCAACAAGTTCAACTTTACCAAGGTTGGCCAGGAGGAGGTGCTATTTCGCTTTGAGGCTGGGATAGGGAACCGAGCTAGCTTCTCTGAGAAAACCCCAGTCAGTGGAACCACCCGTCCGAATGTGGTCGCAATAAATGTAAGAGGGGCAACATAATGGACTAATATTAGTATGATCATGCAAGTTCTTTTATTCTTTCCCCTTTTGTTTCGACAGATTTATAAATCTTCTAATGGTTATAGGTAAGTCCTATAGAATATGGCCACGTTCTGTTAATACCCAAAGTCCTTGAATGTTTGCCTCAGAAGATCGATTCTGAAGGCGTCTTGCTTGCCTTACACATGGCAGTTGAAGCTGCGAGCCCTTACTTCAGGCTGGGTTATAACAGTTTGGGTGCATTTGCCACCATAAATCACCTACATTTCCAGGTTACTCGTTGACCCTTGTGATCTTGTTTGTATGATTAAACTCGAACTGTGACTAACATGTGTTTGATTCTGCAGGCTTATTACTTGTCGGTGCCTTTTCCAGTAGAGAAGGCCCCAACAAAGAGGATACCAATCATTGATGGTCTTGCGAATGGTGGCGTAAACATCTCAATGCTGTGTCGGTATCCTGTGAGAGGCCTGGTTTATGAGGGCGGGAACACCCTGAAGGAGTTGGCTGATTTGGTTGCTAACTCGTGCATTTGTCTTCAAGACAGTAACATCCCATTTAACGTGCTTATATCTGATTCTGGCAAGAGGGTCTTCGTCTTTCCTCAGGTATCAATCACTGTTTTCCTGTTGTTCATGGTATGCTAAGGAAACATGAATGTTAGGGCACATTTCGAAATTCGAGACCACTACGGAGCTCTACCTAGCATTCATATTTATCGTTAAACAGTTAACCAGTTAACCCCTAACTATATACATAAACGCGTTCATGTGCTTGCAATATTTAGAAATACTGCAAATGTACGCTGTGAATTGTATCTGTGGATGCATTCTCTTATGCTCCCTTGGCTACATAAGTAAAATTCTCATCTAAACCGAGATTGTTTGTTTTGTGATTGTTCCATTACCATTAGTTTGGTTGAAGTTAACTGATGCTGATGAATTGACATTGAAAGATACTTGAAGTTGCAAAGATGATGCAATGTTGACTTGTTGCTGTATGCTCGACTGTTTCTGTTCTCAGAAAGAGAGGAGAAGAAAATTTGATCGCCCATGTTAACTTTAGCCTTGCATTTTATATCTTTGAAGGAAACAACAGCTAATGTTCTTCGCTCAAAATTTATGCAGTGCTATGCTGAGAAACAGGCTCGTGGAGGGGTGAGCAGAGAGCTCTTAGACACTCAGGTCAATCCTGCCGTGTGGGAGATAAGTGGCCATATGGTGCTGAAGCGGAAGAAGGATTACGAAGAGGCCACAGAGGGCTATGCGTGGCGGCTCCTGGCTGAGGTCTCACTCTCCGAGGATCGATTCCAAGAAGTGAAAGGCTGCATCTTTGAAGCCACGGGCTTGGTCGAGTCCAAAGAGGACGCTGCTGCGAACAAGGAAACTTCTTTCCAGACTTCAGATATGGCGGCATCTCCCCATCTGCCCGAAGGGTGCTTGGTCCTTCAGTGAAGGACACACTTTCTTCAATGCTTTGGTCCAACGGTGTGCTCTTGTGTGCTTCGTCGTCTCTGGAATAATAGTTGATATTGTCGTCGTCGATGTGTTCTCTCTTCATCATATGTAGATTTTCACCTGAACTTTTACTGTTATGCACGGTTACTATGAATCAAAATCGAAGTTGGGGGAATACCCTAGGGATGTGCTGGATGTGTTCGTAATTGCTGGATGTGTTCGTAATTTGATTCACATGTATCCGATCATATTGTAACAGCTATTTTATCATTTGGATTTCTTGAGAACCATCAGGTTGTCTGATCTCAACAAACCATCAGGTTGTCCGATCAGGTTGTCTGATCATATTGTAACAGTAATTTGATTCACATGTCTGATCTTAACAACTACATCACGTGAAGCTCCACCTAAATCCTGCCTTAGCACGATGCATGCATCAAAATGTGTGATTCAAGGGAGCTTTTAGTGCGATAAATCGGCATAATGCATGCATCACATGAATTGACAATCGTGAAGGCAAACTGTTGTCTGTTGTGCTTGTGATGACGACGGACCTGCAGGGAGGAGCGCGGCGCGGCTGGAGTTATTTAATTAAGGGCCGATTTAATGCGACCAAGCTTTTAATTTTTTGGGATGTGGCCTGTTTTGGGATCAAATGCAATGGTTTTCAACTTTTGCTTCTGCTTTGTTTCTTGTGGTTCCTTCCATTGCAGCCATTATATTTGTTATAGATGGTATAGAATTAATTTAAGAAAAATGAACTTCTTCATATCAGGCTTTCGGGACTTGCAATACACACAGACCTAATTGCTGAACACATAGACCAGTTATTTACAGGTTGGCCATTGAAATTTTTTTCCCCTTTTACCATCCTTGCTTCCTTCCTACTCTTCCTCTTCATCTCTGCTGTCGCTGCGTAGCCCCCTATCGTGCCGCTCCGCAGACCTCTCCCCTTCATCATCCCCTCTCCTCTCCCTCCTCTTCATCCACACATATCTTCTTGTTGTGCGTTGAGCGGAAGCAATCAGATCACCGAAGTATCTATTACGAAGAACAAATTGAGAGAGCGTAAATAAAAGATTTAGGTCGCCTTATCAACCAAGGAAACACTTCTATTGATTTCAATTAGGAGATACAAAAGACACTCAACTACTCCTAAGAAATCCTCACAACTTGGTTCTCTCAAATATGGCTCTCAATGATCCCATGGAACTTTCAATAGGACCTCATACAAGTTTCCCCAATGCTTCAATAGAAGCTCATTGGTTTCTCAATTTTCGATGATACTAACTAAAGTCATTGCTCTCTTTTTATAGGGCTAAAGGGGGAGGGGGTTGGTGCACCAACCCACCCTTTAGTCCATTTTGACAACACACAGGGCAGCCGGGTTGGTGCACCAACCACCCTTGGGTTGGTGCACCAACCCCCTTGTCAAGGGCAGTGTCACGACCCGCTTCCCTAAAATGGAGGCGAGACGTGAGAAGGTCCGCACGAGAGTGGAGCTGTGAAGCCCCAAACCCGATAAGCGTCAAAAACACATAAGCATGTCCCTGTAACCACAACGGAATAACAATAATAACACAAGGAGAGACTGAAATAAAATTCACATCTCATAAATTGTCCAACAAGAAAATGAATAAGTTCAACATCCAGAAAAGCCACCAGTTTAAAAGAAAAGAGTCTAAGGCCCAGAACAAGGCCAACAAAAGAAACGACATAACAAGGTATGGGTGCTACGCACTGATAACAAAACAACTGTCTAACAAAAGTAAAACACAACGAAGACACTAGGACTGGTCCCCAGTGTCCACGTACTCCCCGTCAAACACAAGCTCGGGCTCGGCGTCAGCAAACACCTCGTCCTCAACAAGGTACTCAGGCTCAGGATCTAACATGTGTCACCCAAAAGAGTAAAGGGGCACATGTCAGCAAGTCTAAAAGACTTGAGCAAGGAAACTGAAAGTAAGGCTCTAGCAACCTAGCAGTTTAGTATGCATGGCATGGCAGTTATAACATGAGTGCACAATTAAAACATGGCGAGACAATTTGTACTAGAGAACAATTATCGGGACAAGACAAGAGTAGCCAAGCTACTATCAATCTCAATCAATTCACATTGTTGTAGGTGTTTACGCCCTTCGCTGAATGGTACAACATTCAGACCGATCGGCACTAAACACAAATCACGTTTCACGGTTGTTTTGTAGATGTTTACGCCCTTCGCTGAATGGTACAACATTCAGACCGATCGGCATTAAACACTACCCCACCCCAAAGAGTTTACGCCTTACAACTGCAGTTGTTGATCAAACAGACCCCCAGTTGCCTGGCCGCTTAACCCTTACCCCATCCCGCACTAAACAAGCCAGGGTCCCTGAACATGAGCCCAGCAAGTGAGCCAGGGTTGCCCCGCACGGGAGCTTGTTTCTTAGTTCACAATTCAATATATCGAGCGTTGGGGTTAGCAACTCATTATGCTCGCTTCTGGTCACGAGCCAGGAACACAAGTATTGTAGCGATGCTACGCAATCACGGAATCACCAAAAGAATGCAATGACATGACATTTAAATTGCGTACCGTTAATGGAAAGTAAACATGACATGGTAATTGTGCAACATGCTAAATGTCGGAACTAGCTTCGTTGTCAAGCTAGTTCCCCAATTTGCACCTAGGCGAGTATCATTTCGTCGCCTAGCCTCTTTTACGCCTACTATAAGAAAATGGCCTAAAACATGGCCTAAACCCTAAGTGGCAAGTTTCACTTGCCTAGCACCGGGGATGGCGACCACTTCGTCACACGGGTGCCAATCTACGGGGAAATCGCTGTTTTGGGGGAACAATCAACAAACAACATGAAATTTTATTAGGGTTTCATAAAAATATAAATAGGTTAAGAAAACAACGGTAGATCGATTTCTTACCAAGAGGAGACGGAAGAAACACTCCGGGGAACCCTAGGATCAGATCTGGAAAAGATTGGAGAAGTTTGGGGAAACTAGGGTTTTGGGGGATTTGGGGATTTTGATGGGTTTTGGTGAGATTTTGGGGAAGATGAGAGGTAGATGGAGTGCATGGATGGTTTGGATGATGATTCTAGGGCTTGGAATGGAGAAATGAAGCTTGGAGGAAGATGGGGGCTCAAGGGGGAAGATTTTAGGGTTTTGGGTCGTGTTGGAGAAGATGAAATCGTTTGGGTTGGGTTTAAATAGGATGGGCTGGCGGCTGCCCAGAAATTAGGGGTTTAACACTAGCTAGTCGGTCAAAGAGCAACCACTGACCGACTAGTTTGGCAACTAGTCGGTCGGTCGACCAACGCAGACCGACTAAGTGCAAACAGTAACTCCTGAACGAAAATAGGATTTTAGAGTTAGTCGGTCCATGAACAAATACTGACCGACTAGTTTAGCATCTAGTCGGTCGATGAACGTTCTTAGACCGACTAAGAGTAAACAGTAGCTGATACAAAAATAAGATGATGAGTTAGTCGGTTAAAGAAGCATTGCTGACCGACTAGTTTGCAACCTAGTCGGTCAACCAACGTTCTTAGACCGACTAACGATAAACACTAACTCCTGAGAAATTTAGAAAGCTTAACTAGTCGGTCCAAGAAGGATTGCCGACCGACTGGATCGTCATCTAGTCGGTCGATGCCCCTTCTTATACCGGCTAATGAGCACAAAAAGTTCCAATACGGAGCGCGGGGCCCCGGGATCGATTCCTAAGACTCCTAGGCTTGATCTAATAGTTAGATACGACCGTTATGAAGTCCGTCACGAGTGACACACTTCGAAATCGACGATCCTGAGGAAGAAACGAGAAAATACGACGAATCGATCGAAAACGAAAGCTACGGAGACGAAAACCACACATGAGGAGAAAATCCACCAAAACATATATTATATTATATTATATTTAGATACATGAAAAGCAGTCGTTACATCCTCCCCAACTTAAGAAAAATTCCGTCCTCGGAATTTCCAAACACTCACGAGTCCGGAAACAAAAGTGGGAAACGCTCTCGCACCTCATCCTCATTCTCCCAAGTAGACTCTCCAGGTGAACCGTGTCGCCACATCACCCTCACAAGATTGACAATCTTGTTCCGAAGCGATTTCTGACGCCTGTCCAGAATCTGCACTGGATGCTGGTCATACGTCATATCGGGGCGAACGGTTATCTCCGAAAAATCCACCGCATGAGACGGATCGCTAATGTATCGACGAAGCTGCGACACATGGAAAACATTGTGAACTCCTTCCAAAGATGGCGGCAAGGCCAAGCGATAAGCTACCTCGCCAACCCTCTCCAAAACGTCAAACGGTCCAATGTATCGCGGGCTCAACTTCCCACGCTTCCCGAAACGAATCACACCACGATTCGGGGAAATCTTCAAGAACACATGGTCGCCCGGCTGAAACTCCAAAGGACGACATTTAGCATCCGCCCAATGCTTAAAACGGTCCTGAGCAATTCTCAACCTCTCCCGAATATTCCTGACGATATCCACGGCCTCCACGATCATTTCAGGTCCCAACAACTCCCGATCACCAACGTCATCCCAACTCAATGGCGATCGACATTTCCTCCCATAAAGAGCGGCGAAAGGCGCCATGCCAATACTCGCCTGGAAGCTGTTGTTGTAGGAAAACTCTACCAGATGTAGATGGTCCTCCCACGAACCCTTGAAATCCAACATGCACGCCCTCAGCATGTCTTCCAAAATCTGAATCGTCCTCTCGGACTGGCCATCCGTCTGCGGATGGTACGCCGTGCTGAAACTCAGACGCGTACCCAAGCTCTTCTGCAAACTCTGCCAGAACTGAGATGTGAACCTCGTGTCTCTGTCAGACACGATACTCACGGGGACTCCATGAAGTCGCACAATCTCCTGCACGATTCACGTTACATCACTATCCAAACTAGGAAAAGGAAATAAAACGGAGAGTAAAAGAATTTTACCTCCATATATCTCCTCGCTAGCGCCTCAGTGGACTGTCCCACTCGGAACGGAATAAAGTGCGCGGATTTGGTCAATCGATCTACGATCACCCAAATCGCGTCATTCTGCTTCGGACTCCGAGGTAGTCCAGTCACGAAATCCATAGTGATGTGTTGCCATTTCCACTCCGGAATCGGAAGCGGTTGTAGCAACCTGGCCGTACGCTGATGCTCCGCCTTCACTTGCTGGCAAACCAAGCACTTGGCTACACTCCGAGCCACGCTCCTCTTCATACCATGCCACCAATAATTCAGACGAAGATCCTGGTACATCTTGGTGCCACCAGGATGCACAGAATACGGCGAACTGTGTGCCTCCACCATCAATTCCTCTCTGATATCCCCAGCCGGCACACACAACCTGGCTCCAAACCTCAGCGAGCCATCCTCATGAATCAAAAAGTCAGTCCGCAGACCGGCTTCCACCTGCTCCCGAACCCTCACCAGCTTCGGATCCTCGGCCTGGCCAGCCTTAATCCGATCCACGATCGTCGACTGTACCTGCATGTACATCAACGAAGAAGCCTCCCCAGAAAGAACAATCTCCACGCCAGACTCGCAAAAATCCTGCTGCAATCTCCACTGCGAGGTCAAAATCATCACCGCCGGAAGCCTACTCAAAGCATCCGGAACCACATTCACCTTGCCAGGGTGAAACTGCAAATCAATATCATAATCCGCCATAAGCTCCAACCATCGACGCTGTCGCATGTTGAGCTCCTTCTGAGTGAAAATATACTTCAAGCTTTTGTGATCGGTGAAAATCTTCACTTTCTCACTCAGCAGGAAGTGCCTCCAAATCTTAAGAGCAAACACAACGGCAGCCAACTCCAAATCATGCGTCGGGTAATTCTTCTCATGAACCTTAAGCTGACGAGACGCATACGCCACAACATGCCCGTGCTGATGCAACACACAACCGAGACCCTTGCCAGAAGCATCGCAAAAGATCTCAAATCCGCCGCTGCGATCAGGCACAACAAGAATAGGGGCAGTCGTCAACCTCTCCTTCAGAACGCCAAAAGCACTCTCACAATCATCCGACCAAACAAAAGCAACATCCTTCCGTGTCAACCTGGTCATCGGCTCAGCAATACGAGAAAAGTCCTTAATGAATCGCCGATAATAACCAGCAAGTCCAAGGAAACTCCGAATCTCAGACGCAGACGACGGAACAGGCCACTCCCTGATGGCCTGAATCTTCTCGGGATCCACTGAAATACCATCTCCAGTCACCACATGCCCGAGGAAAGCAACTCTATCCAGCCAAAACTCGCACTTCGAAAACTTAGCATACAACCGATGCTTCCTCAAAATCTCCAACACCGTCCTTAAGTGCGAGACATGCTCTTCCTCCGACTTCGAATAGATCAGAATGTCGTCAATAAAGATAACGACAAACTTATCCAAAAAGTCGTAGAAAATCAGGTTCATCAGATTCATGAAAACTGCGGGCGCGTTAGTTACGCCGAAAGGCATAACCACGAACTCATAGTGTCCATACTTCGTCCTGAACGCTGTCTTCGGAACATCTCCCTTCTTCACCTTCAACTGATGGTAACCACTCCTCAAATCCAATTTAGAAAACACCTGTGAACCTCCAAGCTGATCAAAAATATCATCGATGCGAGACAACGGGTATTTATTCTTAATGGTCACCGCATTCAACTCCCGATAGTCCACGCACATGCGACGCGAACCATCCTTCTTCTTCACCAGCAACATCGGCGCTCCCCACGGAGACACGCTAGGATTAATATAACCTTTCTGCAAAAGCTCATCCAACTGCTTCCGCAACTCTTCCAACTCTGCAGGTGCCATACGATACGTCGCCTTCGAAATCGGCTGCGCACCCGGAACAAGATCGATAGAAAATTCCAAAGCCCGATCAGGCGGCAAACCAGACATCTCCTCGGGGAAGACGTCGCCAAAATCTCGCACCACATCTGGCCACTCCAGCTCCATCTGCATAGCCACAGCCTCCACCGGCCTGGCTCGAAATCTGACAGGACCAAGCGAACTGCTACCACGACTGAACTCAAATACTGGATGTCCAGGAATCTCGAACACCACCTTCTTTCTCCGACAGTCGATCGTAGCATAGAAGCTCGCAAGCCAATCCATCCCAAGAACTGCATCATAGTTGATGATGTCGTGGACAATGAAATCATCAAAAAGCTCATGTCCGCAGACCACCAACGAGCAAGAATTGCAACCACGATGCACCGAGACCACGCCATTCCCTGTAACGATATTCCAACTCTTGGGAAGAGGGGACGTCGACAAGGAATGCCTCTCCACGAAGCTCCGAGAAATAATGCACATCGATGCACCAGAGTCAAAGAGGACTCGTGCAGGAAATGTGCACACCAAAACCACACCTAACAAGCAATTAACAATCAAACCCTAGTCTAGCAAACAACCATGTTCAAGCATACAACATAATCTAACAACCAAAACCAGCTAGGAAAGTAATAGCTAGATTGAGGATTACCTGCGATAACCTCATCCACAGCCTCGCTTTCCGCAGCGGTCATCAGAAAAGCCTGCCTCCTCGGCGGAACAGCCTGCCGAAAAGCCTGCCCCTGCGGAACAAGAGCTGCTCCACGTCCAGCAGGAACAGACGCCCGCTGCTGCAACGGCTGAGCTGCAACAGGAGCCCTCCGCAGCTGATTCGCATGCCGACAATCCTTCGCGGCATGGGAAGCATCACCGCAAACCAGACACTGGCCCAAAAACTTCCGACACTGATCCTTGACATGGCCAGGCTTGCCGCAGAAATGGCAAAACTTCAGAATAGGCCCTCCTGGCCTCTTAAACTGAGCAGACTGATTAGGCCTGAATCCAGGTCTAACCACAGCCCTCGCCTGTTCCACAGGCCTCTTCCCAGCACCAACAACAGACCCCTTCCTCTGGTTCACGAGCAGCTCCTGCCTCTTGGCAGCGACCAGAACCTTCTGATAAGACTCCCGGTCAGAGGAGGTCACAAAACTCTGGAGCTCCGAAGCAAGCCCATGCAGGAACCTCTGAGCCTTCTCCTCAGCGTCCTACACCATCTTCGGTGCAAACCGACTCAGCCTCATGAACTCTTGGTGATACATGTCCACCGACGAGTTCCCTTGCTTCAAATCGATAAAACGCTGCAGCATCTCCTCCCTGGCAGCTTTCGGGAAGAACTCACCATCAAATCTGGCCTTGAAGGTAGCCCAAGCTATCGGCTCCACCAACAACTTCTCTTCCGCATCCCACCAATTCCGAGCATTATCCTTGAGTTGCCTCTTCGCCAAATCAACCCATCCAGCCGGGGTGATCTTGGCCATCTTCAGATTGTCCTCGATGTTCCGAATCCACTCATCGGCAGCCAGAGGACCCTCAGAACCATCAAAATATGCGGGACCCAGCTCCCGAAATTGCTTCGCTCCTGGCTCAGAGCGAGGAACATCCGAAAGAGCCCGGGCAGCTCGAGCAAGTGGAGCATTCTGGACTTGCAAAAGCACGCCCTGCTGCACTTGGATCATCTGGAGCATCATCCGCATCATCTCACCGCTGGTGGGTTCCCGCTCAGGCTCCTCATCATGAGGGACCGCGCCACTACCCCCACCACGGGTGAAACGTCTTCCTGCCATCTAGTGACACAGAAAACGAATCAGATTAGACTCATAGCTTATGACTCGGACGTCGAACTTAAATTATTGGACATTCTAATATTATTATCGCTATTCCAAAAATCGCAGTTACAGAAGGACCTGCATGGGCCACCAACAAAACCTGTCACGACCCGCTTCCCTAAAATGGAGGCGAGACGTGAGAAGGTCCGCACGAGAGTGGAGCTGTGAAGCCCCAAACCCGATAAGCGTCAAAAACACATAAGCAGGTCCCTGTAACCACAACGGAATAACAATAATAACACAAGTAGAGACTGAAATAAAATTCACATCTCATAAATTGTCCAACAAGAAAATGAATAAGTTCAACATCCAGAAAAGCCACCAGTTTAAAAGAAAAGAGTCTAAGGCCCAGAACAAGGCCAACAAAAGAAACGACATAACAAGGTATGGGTGCTACGCACCGATAACAAAACAACTGTCTAACAAAAGTAAAACACAACGAAGACACTAGGACTGGTCCCCAGTGTCCACGTACTCCCCGTCAAACACAAGCTCGGGCTCGGCGTCAGGCTCAGGATCTAACATGTGTCACCCAAAAGAGTAAAGGGGCACATGTCAGCAAGTCTAAAAGACTTGAGCAAGGAAACTGAAAGTAAGGCTCTAGCAACCTAGCAGTTTAGTATGCATGGCATGGCAGTTATAACATGAGTGCACAATTAAAACATGGCGAGACAATTTGTACTAGAGAACAATTATCGGGACAAGACAAGAGTAGCCAAGCTACTATCAATCTCAATCAATTCACATTGTTGTAGGTGTTTACGCCCTTCGCTGAATGGTACAACATTCAGACCGATCGGCACTAAACACAAATCACGTTTCACGGTTGTTTTGTAGATGTTTACGCCCTTCGCTGAATGGTACAACATTCAGACCGATCGGCACTAAACACTACCCCACCCCAAAGAGTTTACGCCTTACAACTGCAGTTGTTGATCAAACAGACCCCCAGTTGCCTGGCCGCTTAACCCTTACCCCATCCCGCACTAAACAAGCCAGGGTCCCTGAACATGAGCCCAGCAAGTGAGCCAGGGTTGCCCCGCACGGGAGCTTGTTTCTTAGTTCACAATTCAATATATCGAGCGTTGGGGTTAGCAACTCATTATGCTCGCTTCTGGTCACGAGCCAGGAACACAAGTATTGTAGCGATGCTACGCAATCAAGGAATCACCAAAAGAATGCAATGACATGACATTTAAATTGCGTACCATTAATGGAAAGTAAACATGACATGGTAATTGTGCAACATGCTAAATGTCGGAACTAGCTTCGTTGTCAAGCTAGTTCCCCAATTTGCGACTAGGCGAGTATCATTTCGTCGCCTAGCCTCTTTTACGCCTACTATAAGAAAATGGCCTAAAACATGGCCTAAACCCTAAGTGGCAAGTTTCACTTGCCTAGCACCGGGGATGGCGACCACTTCGTCACACGGGTGCCAATCTACGGGGAAATCGCTGTTTTGGGGGAACAATCAACAAACAACATGAAATTTTATTAGGGTTTCATAAAAATATAAATAGGTTAAGAAAACAACGGTAGATCGATTTCTTACCAAGAGGAGACGGAAGAAACACTCCGGGGAACCCTAGGATCAGATCTGGAAAAGATTGGAGAAGTTTGGGGAAACTAGGGTTTTGGGGGATTTGGGGATTTTGATGGGTTTTGGTGAGATTTTGGGGAAGATGAGAGGTAGATGGAGTGCATGGATGGTTTGGATGATGATTCTAGGGCTTGGAATGGAGAAATGAAGCTTGGAGGAAGATGGGGGCTCAAGGGGGAAGATTTTAGGGTTTTGGGTCGTGTTGGAGAAGATGAAATCGTTTGGGTTGGGTTTAAATAGGATGGGCTGGCGGCTGCCCAGAAATTAGGGTTTTAACACTAGCTAGTCGGTCAAAGAGCAACCACTGACCGACTAGTTTGGCAACTAGTCGGTCGGTCGACCAACGCAGACCGACTAAGTGCAAACAGTAACTCCTGAACGAAAATAGGATTTTAGAGTTAGTCGGTCCATGAACAAATACTGACCGACTAGTTTAGCATCTAGTCGGTCGATGAACGTTCTTAGACCGACTAAGAGTAAACAGTAGCTGATACAAAAATAAGATGATGAGTTAGTCGGTTAAAGAAGCATTGCTGACCGACTAGTTTGCAACCTAGTCGGTCAACCAACGTTCTTAGACCGACTAACGATAAACAGTAACTCCTGAGAAATTTAGAAAGCTTAACTAGTCGGTCCAAGAAGGATTGCCGACCGACTGGATCGTCATCTAGTCGGTCGATGCCCCTTCTTATACCGGCTAATGAGCACAAAAAGTTCCAATACGGAGCGCGGGGCCCCGGGATCGATTCCTAAGACTCCTAGGCTTGATCTAATAGTTAGATACGACCGTTATGAAGTCCGTCACGAGTGACACACTTCGAAATCGACGATCCTGAGGAAGAAACGAGAAAATACGACGAATCGATCGAAAACGAAAGCTACGGAGACGAAAACCACACATGAGGAGAAAATCCACCAAAACATATATTATATTATATTATATTCAGATACATGAAAAGCAGTCGTTACAGGCAGCCACGAGCCAATTTATTACAAATCTCCACCTTGGCGAGATATTGGGTCTATGTCACACAATCGACCGTCAACGCTCCTCCTCGGTGAGAATCATCTCGTGTTCCTGTCATCTTGCCTCGAAAGGCTCTTATGGCTCCGCAGAGCCACGTTGCCCCCAGAAGGGGCCATCGAAGTCATCTCATATCGTCAACATACAAGTCCGAGCCATACTCGAACTTGACTCTAATATCGACCTTTATAAGCTTGTCCGTCGAACAATCACTAGTGCCAAGTAGCTCCACTCGATCCTTGGCTTCATCAGCCGTCGTTGATTCCATCTCATTACACCAATCTTTCCTTTGTCCACATAGGTCACCATTGTGCTCCACCTCATCGAATAAGGTCGGAGACTCATCACACCTAACAAAGAAAGCAAACGAGACACTTCTTACATGTTGGCATCTCTCATACCTTGGTCTCCAAACTTTGATAGAATCCATCCGCTGTGTAAGTTGTGGGGACAAGGTATCTCCACCATACTGACTTGAACCATCACCTCAATTAGCACCACCTCTCTGGATATCATCCAATAACGTCGTCTTTGGTGCGTGCGAGCTTGAGTCGGTCGCTCGCTCATCTGGAACTCTCGTCGTCTTCATCATCACCGTACCATCCAAGTAATAGAGGTTGCCTTCATGTTTCCCCTTCATCAGAATCATTACTCCTTGTGTCACCTTCAAAGTGCCATCCTCCATAGTCACTTTGCACCCTTGTGCTTCTAATGAACCAAGCGATATCAAGTTGTACTTCAGGTCGGACACATAATGAACATCGCCTATGTCCCGTGTGCACCATCACTTATCTTTATACAGACCATGTCAATGCCTGCCTCGTGCATGCTCCATAGTCTCCAAGAAGGACTTTACGCTTACTACCTTCATGGAAAGTAGTAAAGTACTCTCTGTGGGGTGTCATATGGAACGATCAACCCGAGTCGAGCACCCATCCCCCCTTCATCACCCCATCCGTCGCACCAACTAGGACCCACTCATCCACCTCCTTGCTTTTGATGAAGTTGGCGATATCATCCTTCTTCTTTTTGGCCTTTGGGCAGTTCCTCGTCCAATGTCCTCTTTCCTTGCAAAAGGCACATTGATCCCTCTCGATGTCTGTGCGCAGAGCTCTACTATTCCCCCTCGTCTCGGATATATGGTTTCTTTTGCGGCCTCCACCCCTTTCATTGCTCCGACCTCTAACCACGGTAAGCACTTCGGACCCTTGGCCCCTCATCTTCTCATCATCCTTCTTTCTAAATTCATTGCTAGTAAGAGTGTTAGAAAATTCATTGAAGGTGATAGATTCTTTACCATAGGTTAAGATCGAAACGATGTGCTCATAGTCTTTATGCAGTGAGTTGAGGAGAATCATCGCATTGTCCTCATCTTCCACCTTGACGTCGATGTTCCTCAAATCTGTTAGGAGTTTGTTGTAGTAGTCGAGGTGTTCTTCAACTGAAACTCCTTCCTTCATCTTGAGGCCAAAAAGCTTCTTCTTTAGTTGTAGGCGATTCTGAATGTTCTTCTTCATATAGTTTTCACCAAGCGCATCCCATAACGCTTTCGCGTTCATCTCCTCCATGAAAAGGTACTTCTTCTCCTTTGTCAAGTAGAGACAGATCGTGTCGCAAGTGGTACGGTTCATCATCCTCCACTCCAAGTCTGACGTCGTAGTCGGCCTCTCATCTAGTACATGATCTTGACCAAGTTGGTTCACGATGTCAAGTACTTCGCATCTCTACATGATACGCCCATCGAACTTCTCAATTTCGAACTTCGTATTGGATACGATAGTTCGCATTGTTGAAGATTGCGCCATTGGAGTAGAAGGATTGTCGTCGCCACTTTTGCTCATCTTCTTCGTCTAGATCTTCATCGCCAAAGCTCTGATACCAATTGTTGTGCACCGAGAGGAAGCAATCAGATCGCCAAAGTATCTAGCACGAAGAACAAATAGAGAGAACACAAACAAAAGATTTAGGTCGCCTTAATGACCAAGGGAACACTTCTATTGATTTCAATTAGGAGACACAAAAGAAACTCAAATACTCCTAAGAAATCCTCACAAATTTATTCTCGCAAAGATGGCTCTCAATGATCCTATGGAACTTCCAATAGGACCTCATACAAGTTTCTCCAATGCTTCAGTAGAAGCTCAATTGGTTTCTCAATTTTCGATGATACTAACTAAAGCCATTGCTCTCTTTTTATAGGGCTAAAGGGGGATGGGGTTGGTGCACCAACCCCCCTCATTTTAGTCCATTTTGACAACACAAAGGGCAGCCGGGTTGGTGCACCAACCCCCCTTGGGTTGGTGCATCAACCCCCTTGTCAAGGGCAGCCATCGAGCCAATTTATCACACTTCCTTCCTCCTCTCACATCTTCCTCCGTCATTGTCGCCACCATCGTCGTCAGAGCGAAACGGTAGGGGGTCTGTGCGACGACAACGACAGACGTGGGGAATGAGGAGGAATGTGAGAGTGGTAATTGAGGATATTTGTATGTATGTAAAGTAAAAAAATATGTGGATGTATGTGAAGTAAAAAACTGATGTTTAAGTTTCTTTTTATTTCTGTGTATACATCAATTAGGTCTATGAGTATAGAATTACCCCAATCTTTCCCGACATACTCAAATTATTTCCTCAAACGTTTTTACAAGTCTCAAAAGGTACCTCAATCTTTGAATAAAATATCAAAAAATTAACTCTATCTTGTAACGACTTAAACGATTAATTTAGTGAAAGTAAAATTCATGACAATTTTTTGTTATTTTCAAAGTCTGGTGTAATATATAAGAAATATGACGAAAAAATATAGAACAAATTCAGAAGAAGCAGAGTAATCAATTGGTATCTTGCAGGACCTACATGCAGGGAGATGGCCAGAACCCATGATGGGATAGAAAGCTGCCATGTGTTTGGGAGTTGATTTGCGAACCCACCGTTTTACTCATGCGCACATACCACTTATTTACAAGTTTGATATTCAAACTTTCTCAAAGATTTTCCTCTTATACCATGTGCACATACCCACTGTTTTACTCCGCCGCCATCCAACGATGCCGATGACGAGGACTCACCCTCTTCCTCAGCATTCTCTGCCTCCACATCCCAGCTCCTCCTCCGACCTCCCCAACCCCCCTCCTCCGACCTCTCCAGGCCCCCTCCCCCTCTTCGCCCACTCCCTCCTCCGACCCCCACCCCAGCCCCCTCTTCCACAGTCCCCTCCGACCCCCTCCCCAGCACCAACCCCCCTCCGCCCACCTCCCTAGCCCTAGCCACCTACTTTCGGCCTCATCCTTCGCCACGTACCTCTCCCTCGACGACCTCCTTGTTCCATTCACGCTCACGATGTTCCGGCGAACCGTCGCCGCCATCTTCTCCGACCGCACATGGCAGCATATGAGGGGTCAGAGAATGGGATGGGGACAGCAGAGGAGGAGGGGACGGTGAAACCCTGGCGATATGCAGACGGAGTCCTAGGGGCTTTTTCGAAAATTTGGCCCTGGGAGTGCGTGGTGAGTAATTTCAGTGGCAAGCTTGTGAATAAGCGATATGTGTGCAAGAGTAATGGCAAACTTGTAAATAAGTGGTATGTGCGCGTGAGTAAAATGGTGGGTGCATGCGCAAATCAATTCCCTTCGTGTTTTTGTCTATGAGTGTGATGCCTTACACGCACCAGATACTTTTGTAGGAAGGTGGGCAAGAAAATTTTTCCTATGTGAGGGCATGTAACGCACGTGCCCACCCTAAAGTTTCACAACGCCCTCTAACTAAATGAGTTAATAATTTCCATATCCTCCTCCAAATCGTTAAAAAGCCCTCAACTTATTTCGAAAATCCCTCGTGTTCCTTAATTTAATAACTTCTAAATGCCCCTCTATATTTTAAAAAGTCCAATATCTTATTTTTGAACAACCCTTATTTGACTTACTATTTGTCATTTGACCCTAGGTATTCTAAAGCAAACCATTTTTTCCTTGTAATTTTCACTACTTGTTTTTGTTTCGGGCTGTTTTCTTACCACAGATTTGTTGACTGGAGGGCTGGAGGTCAACGCGATCATGCGTGGTGTACGTGGCCTCCGGGAGACGGGCGCAGCTGGTTTGGCTCGACGAAGGGTGTGTGGGTCCGAGCATCGGCGTGCCGAAGGGGATCCTCGGTAAGGCGAAAGCCTCCATAGGGTGGAGATGAACAGGCTCGAGGGCGAGCACATTCGACTCCGGACTGGTTGGGCGTCGAAGGGTAGCCTCGACGCGGCTGGATCTACTTGATCTGAACAGACGAGAAAGCTCATCAGGGGGGTCGGACCTTGGTTCTGACCAAGTCCCCTCCGATGTCTAAGTCAGAACGGATCCGAAGGATGCTCAGTGGGATCAGTATGGCCCATGGGGAGACCGATACGCGAGTCCTCGGGTCGAGCTGTGGAGGAGAATTATGAGGTGGACGACAAGGTCGTTAGAGAGGAATACCTCAGTGTTTTCGGATATCTCAGAAGTGATCCCTTTGCACGATGCTCTTCGGGTCGCTTTATAGGATCCTTCCCCGGCCACGTCTCCTCGACGTCCCCCTCTTTCGTCCTGACGATCCGCCACTTTGATGGCACCTTTATGGGTCACGAAGGTGGGCATAATGAGGCCCCTAATGGTGATTAAGGCGTCACGCTTTAAGGAAGCGGTTAACTCCTTTCGGCGTGGGTCGACGATCTGCCACTTTGATGGCATATTTATGGGTCATGAAGGTGGGCATAATGAGGCCCCTAATGGTGATTAAGGGGTCGCGCTTTAAGGAAGTGGTTAACTCCTTTCGGCGTGGATCAGCTGTTGTGTCCACTTCGGTCCGAGGTCGGCCCGACTCTGATTCTCTGTGGGGGCCTCATTCTCCCCAGGCCTGTGATTTTACGACACGAGCTTGGGCCGTTCATTCTTGACCCATTTTGGGAGGGCCGTATCAATTGCCACCATCGCTCGAGCCGTTCAGATTCTGACGGTTCGGTCCGAGTGATGTGATCCGTGTGGAGTTGACAGGTGCGTCAGTCGAGGCAGCGGCATTGAATGGAAGTCATCATGATGTTGACTGGTTGGACTTCTCCCGCCATTGGGAGCAGAATTCGAAGTGCCGCAGGTTGCTGGATGTTGCCACGCGCCCTCCTTCGAATGACCTAGATTCTGAGATTGTCTCTCGTATAAAATTACCGCCCTTTCAACGCTTCCTAATCTGATATTGCTCCTGACGTCCCCCGCGTTTGCGCGTCAGATGTGTGCAATATATAATTGGGGGCGTGATATTTAAATATTTATAACCGCAAGCGCACGGTGTTGTAGTGTGGCTTGGGGGTCGAACTCAGGGAGGCGTGGTTGTGCTTGTGTCAAGAAGGATTAGATTCACCCCATGGGCGAGCTAGCCCGAATCGAATGATGGGTTGTCACAGAAAATAGAATGCGAGAGATAAACAATATAAAGGAAAAACCCGGGACTTCGGTTTCCACCCTATCGTGCGATTCTCGCCGATACGGCCTACGGGAAGGATAACGATCGGAATTAGGGTCTAATGGTGAGACGTTGCCTCTAAGAGTGGTACCAGCGTCCCATGGGCCCGATATTCCGGTCGGTGCCCAGGATGATACGCGGACTTCCCGGGTTCGGTCAATGGGCATTCCCATGTCCATTAACACTGACCGACTCCGGGAGCATTAAGCTCGCAACAATAACTCCCAACATCTGATCCTACCGCTCCCGCGTGCTAGGATTCGACGTCTACGCTAAGGGCGTGAGCTATGGCTAGGGAGTCAACCGTCAAGTTTATTCCCCCTTGGCCCAACGGTCAAAGGCGGTCTTTTTCCCGCCGATGATAGTAAAACACCCAGCGTAACCGGTAGATTCCTAATCCCTATTGATTTCCTAGTCCTATGGACGCATCAGGGAGAACCCACGAAGAGGTTTCCACCAAAATCCCAGATTAGGGAACTACACACACATATTTACTAAAAAGCGATCTAAATCAAAATCGACCGTTAAAAACATGATCAAGCGATTGAAAAGCAGTAAGATCATTGCAAATAACACTATATTAAAGTTTGGTAAATATCAGAAACTTACAAATATCTAGAAAATTACAGCTGTCAAGAGAGAGAGAAAACAACAAAAAATAACAACTCCCGTTTCTGGAAAACCTAAGGGTCATATATATAGAAAACGATATCACCCGATTGGTTGAAAAGTCAACCGATCGGGTGATCTGCTTCGTTCTTCGGCAGCTCAGCATGGGACTTCACCCAGTATACGACACGGTCGGTTGAGGGTTGAAGCTGACCGGTTGGATCTTCGCGTCGTCGGGTGAACCGGTCGGTTGAGCTCTCCATGTCTTGGCTTTGGAGAATTGGCTACAGATGAACCGATCGGGTGAAGGTCACCCGATCGGTTGGCATTCGGCATCAAATTCCAGAGAGTTGGGATGTGTGAACCAGTCTCTGAACCGACCGGTTGACTTTCTGATCGCTCCAGCTTGTGTCCGGGTGGTGCACGCGTGCATCACCCGATCGGTTGGAAGTGACCAACCGGTCGGGTGAGGGGCTGAAAGATGCTATCTTCGTCGTTTGACCCCCTGGATCACGCGTGACTCCTCCCGTTGCTCCGGGGACTTATGATATCTTCGTTATATATCCCCTATGCGGGCAATCTCCTGAAAACGCACAAAAACAAAGAGAAGTGAAAGAAAACGAGAAAATACGAGAAAATGGACACGAGACGGCAGAAAACAACAGAAAAACACAAAAGAAGACGTACATGAACATATGAAATATAAACGCACGTCAAAATCCCCCAAGCTGAACCTTTCCTCGTCCTCGAGGAAGACGAGTGAGAGTAGGAGCTTGGAGGGAGAAAATAGAGAGGAAGAGAGAAAAGGAGAAAACAAAAATCCTAAATCGCCCGTCAGAGCCAGCAAAATCAAAAACGACACACCAAGCAAGCAAACGCAAAGTCACGTCACTAAACAAAAGGAAACGAGTCCAGACAAGTGCCGTGGGCCCACGCGGTGTAGCGCGAGTGAGTGTGGTCGTGTGCTAGCAAACGGTGTCACTATCTACATTGTGCAATAGGCTCCATATACACAAATCCAAGAAATGACCCAAATATCGATTCGATTTAGAAGTAGCGGTGAATATATAGCTCAAGCATGCACGAGGAGAATATGAGAATAGAAACGCATCATGTGTCAAGGACTCCACAGCTAGGGGCTCGGACATCACCACACTATCACCTAGATAATAGCTAGAAATTCCCTATTCCAAGTGTTTTCGAAAGCGATGGGGGTTGAGATGATGTGGAGTAGAACACTCGGTGCAAATTCTCGCCTTCCCTTTATTCTCGGTAAGTAGGAAAATATTCACACTCTATATTTTTTTTGGTTTTGGATATATGTATTTTTTTGGCTTTTTGGCTATACAATTTTCTCTTTTCTGTTCTTTTTGGGTTTTTCTTTTCTTTTCTCTTTTTTTTGAATTTTTGGTTTTTTGGCTATACACATGTGTACTCTCCCAAGTGGGAGAACGGTACACGACGAGAGGATTTGCACCAAGTAAAACAAAAAAGAAGTCGGATTCTAGACACTTGGGCAAGGGAGATATTTCACTAATCAGAGCGTAGGCTAAATGGGTTATCCTAGTCCTAACTTTGGAATCCCGACACATGCGAAATGAAGCATACGATATATATATATTCATGCATACAGAAGCAGATAAGAGAGGCAAATACCGCACATTCGAATCGAAGCATGATAATCTAGGGGTCATTCCTGGACAGGTATATAAAATAAAATCACAAAGTAGAAGCACACCAAACAGCTAGGCACGACGCATGACTCACAAAAAAGCTAAGTGGACCCACGATGCATGAAATGCAAGAGGACTCGATATCCTAGGGTTAGTGAATGTGATTATCGATGCCATGCTAGATGTGTGTGATTTTGTGGCAATTCATCATAGGGTTCATCTCTAGGAGAAGGAGATGAAAAAGAAGAAAAGAAAAATAAAAACACAATGAAAAGGACTCAAAAACGAAAAAGAAAGACTCAAATGACGCACAAAGTGCGACTCCCCCAAGCTGAAATTTGCATTGCCCTCAATGCAATAAGAGTGAGTATGGGAGGGCAATGAAAGTGGTGGGGAATACGCACAGACACACAAAGAAATGAAAAAAAACAAGAAAATCACACATACAAAACTGAAAATAAAGAAAAATCACACCACACGACATAAAAATAGAAAAATGAAGACAGAAAATGGCACGACTCAATATATAAAACAAGCACACACAGAAAACAACATATGACGACACACAGAAAAAATTGACTTCCCCCAAGCTAGACATGACAATGCTAGCAAGATGATATGATCGTGAAAATGCAGAGATATGCAAGGGGGAGGTCAGAAAACAAAATGAAATCAAAAAGCAGGAGATGGGGAGTCCTCGTCCTCCTCGGAAGAGGGTGTGGATGGGTGGTCGGGGGAGGTGGTGGGTGTGCGGAGAAGTGGGGAAAGAGGTGGAGGAATAGGTGCAGTGGGGGCGTGAATGATGGGTGGAGTGTCGGTGGAGGTGGGTGGTGGTGGAAGTACGGCGATCAAGGCGGTGGTAGAAGGTATAGAAATGGGGAGAAAAGACGTGATGGTGACGGTAGTGGATGGCGGTGGGCATGATCTGGAGCGCACCTGTAATTTCTTACGGCGCACATATGGAGTGACGGTGGAGGAGGGAGGAGGTGGTGTGGGGGCGAAAGAAGTGGTCGTGAGAGGAGAAGTGGATATGGGGATGGGAATAGATGTGGGTGGGGGAGATGATCGCCTAGGTGGGGGTGTGTGAGGTGGGGATGGGTGGGATGGTGGAGATGGGTAGGATGGTGGAGATGGGTGGGATGGTAGAGATGGTCCGAGAGTGTGAGTGAGGAGACGGAGGATGGTGTCCACGTTCCTCTCAAGAGCGAGGAAACGTGGGTGAGTGAGAAAGGAGGACGGTGATGGGTCCGATGGGACAGAGGACGTGGCAAGAGCACAGAGAGCAGCGATCTCGGCCTCGAGACCAAGACGAGCTGAGGAAAGAAATTCTAGTGTGAGGGACGGGTAAGACACTGCGGTGGCGTTTAGGAAGGCTAACCATCCTAAGTTCGCGAAAAGAGTCTCGACCTCGGTGAAGACACCGAGATCGATAAGCGATTGGGTGTGGGCGAATTTGGTCGACAAATGCCACCCGAGCATCAAGCCTAAGGTAGAAGTCCTTATGCTCTTGGTTCCTAAATTGATACCCATGCGGGCCCATCATTGGGTCCGCAGGGGGGATAACAGGTGGCGGACGGGCTAGTGATAGTGCACGTGGTGTATTGGGAGGAGGACGTGTTTGTTTGCGTCTCTTTCGAGACGGTTCCTCCTCACGCAGGATACCCTTCCCCTTATCTCGATCCTGGGCCATAGTGGGTGCGTGAGTGTGATGCAAATGAGTGTAGAATACGATAAAAGCACGCACAAACAAACAATCAAGCAAGTAGAAATTCTAGGGTAAAAAGTAAAATTTGAGCAGTGGAGTGAAGTTACCCAACAGAGATTGGAGTTCCTTGCTTGAAGTTGACCCAACACCGTGCAATTGGACGGAGTGTGGAGCCGCGGTACTTCTCTTCAGCAAAAATTCGAAAATGGGCGGAGATTGTGGAATTAGGGCTTGAGGAAGCGAAATGGGGGGGGGGGGAGAGAGAGAGAGAGAGAGAGAGAGAGAGAGAGAGAGAGAGAGAGAGAGAGAGAGAGAGAGAGAGAGAGAGAGAGAGAGAGAGAGAGAGAGAGAAAATGATGGAGAGATGGAAGGAGTAGGTGGAGAGAGAGGCTAGAGGGGGAGTGGAGGTCGTGGGAGAGGGTTTTCCGGCCGTTGGGAGAGTGGGGGAGACGAATCGATGGCAGGAGCTGCGAGATCGGACGAGGGAGATGAACGGTTGGGGCGGGGGCTTTTTATAGGGTTTAAGTCGAACCGATAGGGTGAGTTGTCACCCGATCGGTTGACTTATGGGTCGAGAATTTCAGCTGAAGAGACGCTACAGGCGAACCGATCGGTTGATAACTCAACCGATCGGTTGATAACTCAACAGATCGATTGGCCGCTCCATAAATTTTTCCGAGAGTTTGGTGTTGTTCACCCGGTCAGTCAACCGGTCATGCTTCTTGGCACCCGATCGGTTGACAAAATCTGAAAATTTCCCGAGACTTCAGCCCCAGTTCACCCGGTCTGCCAACCGGTCTCACATATCTTCACCCGATCGGTTCGTTGAGTGACTGATACGGCCATCAGTTGATACATCCCAACTGATCGGTTGAGTTATCAACCGATCGGTTGGGGCCTTGTTTTCTGCAAAAGTCCACAAATGGCCTAAGTCCCTCAACGGAAGTTCTTGCGGCTGGATTTATTTATTAAAATAGATAAAATAAAGTTAAGAATAGTCCTAAAAATTGGAAACAAAGGTTTAGAGCATGGGTTGCCTCCCATGAAGCGCTTTTGTTTAACGTCGTTAGCTCGATGTCTCATATGGTGGTCAATTAGGATCCGGAGGGTTTGAGGAAGAGTCGTCGGTCGCTGAGAATCTGACCGGAGAGAATGCTGGTTCTCCTACTGCATAATGTTTAAGGCGCTGCCTGTTGACTTTGAATGGCTCATCTCTTCCCATTATCTCAATAGCCCCATGCGGGAAGACCTTGGGGACGCGGAAAGGCCCCGACCACCTTGACTTGAGCTTTCCAGGAAAGAGCTTCAGCCTTGAGTTGAATAGGAGAACTAAGTCTCCTTCCTTGAACTCCCTCTTCAGGATGCGCTTATCGTGCCATCGCTTCAGCTTCTCCTTGTAGATCCGGGCATTTTCATAAGCATTGAGCCGGATCTCGTCGAGCTCGTTAAGTTGTAACTGCCGGTGCCCTCCAACCTCCTTGGCATCAAAGTTTAGGTTTTTGATTGCCCAAAATGCCTTATGTTCCAATTCCACAGGCAGATGGCATGCCTTCCCGTAGACGAGCCGGTAGGGGGTTGTGCCGATCGGAGTTTTAAATGCCGTCATGTAAGCCCAAAGCGCGTCAGGAAGTTTTGATGACCAATCCTTCCTAGAGTTGGCCACCGTCTTTTCTAGTATGCTCTTGATCTCCCGGTTAGAAACTTCCGCCTGGCCGCTAGTCTGCGGGTGGTAGGCACGCCCCACCCGGTGTTGTACCCCGTACTTTTTCAAGAGAGATTCGAATTTCTTCTCTATAAAGTGGCTCCCTCCGTCACTGATCAGGACTCAAGGTACACCGAACCACGGGAAGATGTTGTTTTTGAAGAACTTGGTGACCACTCTGGAATCATTGGTTGGACTGGCTACCGCTTTAACCCACTTCGATACGTAGTCTATGACTACTGACGTGCGTTTATATTTCATATATTCACGCACGTTTTCTTTTGTGTTTCCCCGTGTTTTTCGCCGTCTTTTATTCGTTTTCTTGTATTTTCTCGTTTTCTTTCACTTTTCTTTGTTTATCCATGTTTGTAGGATGTTGGCCACGTATGGGACCTTTAACGATGATATCTCAAGTCCCCGGAGCAACGGGAGAAGTCACGCGTGATCCAGGGGGTCAAACGTCAAAGAATTCATCTTTCAGCCCCTCACTCGGTCGGTTGGTCATCTCCAACCGATCGGGTGATGCACGCGTGCACCACCCGGTCTCAGCCGGAGCTCACATGGAAGTCACCCGACCGGTTCGCAGACCGGTTCAGCGGGGGCCTGTTCTCTGTTTTCTCGAGCAAAATGCCAACCGATCGGGTGACTATCACCCGATCGGTTCATCTGTAGCTGAAGATGAGGAGCTGAAGACACGGGCACCAAACCGATCGCTTCACCCGACGGCTCCAAGATCCAACCGGTCACTCAAGAACTCACCTGACCGGTTCATGTGATCGGGTGAAAGCTCGCCGTTTTCTGTTATTATTTTGTAACGGATCAACCGATCGGTTGACTTGTCAACCGATCGGTTGATGCGAGAGTCTATAAATAGAACCCCTAGGGTTCCAGAAACGGGAGCTGCTAGTTTTTTACTGTTTTCTCACTTCGTGACGGCTGTAATTTCTGTTCTTTTGTAAGTTGTCGGATCTTTCTCAAATTTTAGTATTGTCTTAATTACTTTATTACTTCCGCATTCCAATCGTCTGATTATGATTCCAACGGTTAATTTTCATTTAGATTGCTTTTCAATGAATATTTGTGAGTAGTTTCCAAATCTGGGATTTTGGTGGAAACCCGTTCGGGGGCTCTTCTCGATGCGTCCATAGGGTTAGGAAATCGATAGGGATTAGGAATCTAACGGTTACGCGGGGTGTTTCATTGTCATCGGCGGGAAAAAGACCGCCTTTGACCGTTGGGCCAAGGGGGAATAAACTTGGCGGTTGACTCCCTAGCCATAGCTCATGCCCATAGCGTAGACGTCGAGTCCTAGCACGCGGGAGCGGCAGGACGAGACGTTGGGAGTTATCGTTGCAGGCTTAGTGCTCCTGGGATCGATCAGTGTTAATGGACACGGGAGTGCCCACTGATCGAATCCGGGAAGTTCGGTGTATCATCCTGGGCACCGACCGGAATATCGGGCCCATGGGATGCCGGTACCACTTTCAGAGGCAACGTCTCACCATTAGACCCTAATTCCGATCGCTATCCATACCCGTAGGCCGTTTCGGCGAGAGTCTCTCGTCGGGTTGGAAACCAAAGTCCCGGGTTTTCTTTCTTGTTGTTCATACCCTTATTTCTTTCCGTGACAACCATTTACCGATTCGGGCTAGCTCGCCCCCCCGGGGTGATTTTGGTCCTACCTGACCCAAGCACAACCTCGCCTCCCTGAGTTCGATAAACCCGCACCCTACACTAACCGTGCACTTGCGGTAAACGACACCGCGCCCATACCGTAAACCCGGGGGCGCCGGTCAAGTTTATGGCGCCGTTGCCGGGGAGGCAACGTGCTTGTTATTTTAGGATCTCTTGAACCCTCGTGTCTACCTCTCATCCCTACCTCGCGATAATTTTCGCATTCTCCTTTTTCTTCTTATTTTTCTTATTTTTATTTCTTATTTTATCTGTTTCTTTCCCACTTGTCACTTCACGGGTGTTTGTTGTTTTTCATGCGCAGGAGTTCGAGGAGTCTTGACGACTTGATCCCCCTCGATCCAGAGATTAACGCCACCCTTAGGCATTTGGCCGCCGAGAAGCGAAGAAGAGAGGATCCCGAATCCATGGAGGAGAACACCCCGCCGCACAAGTCCCTGTTGGAGTACTCGATGCCATCCATCGAGTCGACTTCCGCCATCCGTTCTCCAGCTATTGCGGCCCAAAGCTTCGAGCTGAAGCCGTCTTTAGTGACATGGATCCAGCAGGACCAGTTTGCGGGTGCACCCATAGAGAGCCCGATCGAGCATCTAGACTCCTTCTTGGAGAAGTGTGACACCTTCCGGATTAATGGTGTCACGACAGAGGCTATCCATCTGAAGCTGTTCCCCTTCTCTTTGCGAAACAAAGCCAAGCAATGGCTTAGGGGGAAGGACCCCAACACTTTCAACACCTGGGAGAAGCTCTCCAACGCTTTTCTGACGAAGTTCTTTCCTCCGGGGAAGACCATGAAGTTGAGGAGTGAGATCTCCTCCTTCTCCCAGGGCAGCCACGAGTCCTTGCATGAAGCTTGGACGAGATATAAGGAAATGCAAAGAAGATGCCCTCACCATGAGCTTCCGAAGTGGCAGATTATTAATCTGTTCTACAATGGGTTGAGGGATGACCTGAAATCTTCTATGGATGCCGCGGCTGAGGGTTCTTTCATGTCTAGGAGCGAGGAAGATGCCGGACATATTCTGGAAAATATGGCATCCAACAATGAGCGGTGGTGTGACGAGAGAGCCACACCAAGATCCGGGGGTATACACAGAGTCGAGGACGTCGACAAACTTTCGAGCAAGTTCGACTTGCTTTCGACCCAGATCTCCGCACTAATGGTAGGAGCCGGTGGGGCCGGTACACAGCAAATTGCAGCAGTAGAATCTGAAGTTCTTGGGGAATTCGACGGTGGTGACATCTCACCACTGTTGGATCAGGCGAGCGCACTATTTTACAACCCCACAGGAAATGCGCAGTATCCACCGAGAACCAATTCCAACCCGGCCTACTCTCCAAACAACCGGAATCACCCAAACTTTGGTTACTGGGCACCATTTCATCTCTCGCCGCCTCAGCAGCCGCATCAACAAACTTATCAGCCGACTATGCCACAGCAGAGTCAGTTTCAGCAGCAACAATATCAGCAGCAGCCTCAGCAACAATTTTACGCCCCCAGGAATCAGCAGCCATTCCAGCAGCAGCAGCAGTATGGCCAACAGAGGGCCGTCTCTCCGGTTGAGTCTCTCTTGACTCAATATATTACCAACCAGGAGAAGATCAATCAAAAGCTGGAAATGGGTCAGCGGACCCTCACGGACCAAGTAACCCAGCTGGGGTTACAAGTGGCGAACCTTTCAAGGTCACAAAACCAATTACCGCCACAACCGGAGGTGAACCCGAGAGGAGCAACCCAAACATCGGCACTCGTGCACGAGCACGCAAATGTGTCCGCTATCATTCTGAGAAGCGGGACACAAATTCCTACTAGAGTGCCCCCTAGCAAACTGGAAGCACCATTGGTCATTGAGAGACCGATCGAAAAATCAAACGACGCCGGTGCTTCGTCATCAGATCCTATGACTCCGGAGGGAGTCTCTGAAGAAGAGAAAAAGAAGGAGGAAGGGAGCCCGAAAGTGTTCAAACCCGTTATGCCATTTCCACAACGGTTAGCTCAGGCCAAAATTGATGAGAAATATGGCAAGTTCTTCGCCATGGTCAAGGACCTGAGCCTGCAAATCCCCTTCCTAGAAGCAATCGAAACAATCCCCTCCTATGCAAAATTCCTGAAGGATTTGGTGACGAGAGGGTCTAGAAAAGAGAAAGTAGTGTTGACGGCGGAGTGTAGCGCTCTTATCCAGAGGGCAAATCCGCCGAAACTTAAAGACCCGGGGAGCTTCTCAATTCCTTGCACGATCGGGGCAGTAAAGATTCATCGTGCACTCGTCGATCTCGGAGCGAGTGTTAGTTTGATGCCCTTGTCGATGTATAGAAGGATAGGAATGGGTGATTTGGAGCCCACCGGTATGACCCTACAACTAGCTGACCGGTCGGTCAAATATCCGGTGGGAATTGTGGATGACCTACCCGTCAATGTGAAAGGGGTGCATGTGCCAGTGGACTTTGTGTCATGGACATGCCTGAAGACGCACACACCCCCATCATCCTGGGACGGCCTTTCATGGCCACTGCTGACGTTTTGATTGATGTGAAGAACGGAAAACTTTCTCTAAACGTCAGCGGAGAAAAAGTTGAATTTGATCTGGGGTTATCCATGAAGTACCCCGATCCCCCAGACGACCCTCGGTGTAATTTGCTGGGGATGGAAGAAGAAAAAGCTGTTGAAGAGAGCTCCTGGGAGATTCTCTTAAGAAACCCCCCCGATGACTTGGGGAATTCAGAGGATGGAGACGGCCCCAAGGACAAAGATGCTGCTGGGAAAACAAGTGCAGTAAGAACGACCCCTCCCGGGTTCCCCAAGGCTCCTCCTGTGAGGAGAACAGGGAAAGAGCCCATGGACCTCACCAAAGACGAGGTCCGGATCCTAAAGAAGATGGCGGTAAGCGCCAATACGAAGGAGAAGCCCCCGGATCCCAAGATCAAGGAGAGGGTAGTCGAGCAAATCTTTCTCCAGCCGCTGACTACTCCAGAGGCCTTCAGCTCCAATGAAGAAGAGATGCCGAACTTCGGGCATCACCCGTATCAACCACCGTGAACATCTCTTGCGGACGTCGAGCCAACGACGTTAAACAAGTGCGCTTCATGGGAGGCAACCCATGTTCTAAACTTTTTCCCCATTTTAGCGTTATTTTTGACTTTATTTTATCTACATTTTTAAATAAAATCAGCCGCGAGAACATCCGTTCGGGGACTTAGACAAATCTGTTGGTTTTTGCTGGAAACGAAGCCCCAACCGATCGGTTGACAACTCACCCGATCGGTTGGGATGTATCGGATACATGCCGAGATCTGTCCCCAAATGACCCGATCGGTTGAGGAATGAAGAGACCGGGTTACAGACCGGGTGAGCTGGGGAGAACTCTCGGAAATTTTTGGGGAATATCAACCGATCGGTTGAGTTCTAGCGCGGCCGGTTGAGGCGACCGGGTGAGCAGCCCTCAATTCTCGGGAAAATGAGTGGAGCGGCCAACCGATCGGTTGACAAGTTAACCGACCGGTTCGCCTGTAGCAATTCTTCGGCAAGAAATTTCGACCTAACCGTCAACCGATCGGGTGACAAGTCACCCGATCGGTTCGACTTAAAACCATATAAATATCCCCGACTGCCCATTCGATCCACACTCGGCATTTTTGAATCCGGAGCCGCCGTTTCGACTCCTCTCGTACGCCTGCCTTCTTTCTTCCCCAAAATCAACCTCGATCGTCTTTCCCCGCCATCTCCCTACCCGTCCACCATCGATTTCCCTCCACTCTCCTCGATCCCTCTCACACACAAAACCCTAACTTTCACCCATTCTCTCCAACATCGAAACTTGTTGAAGAAATCACCGCGGCTCCACAGCGTGCTCCTATCGCGTAGCATCGGGGCGTCTACGAGTAGCGATCTTCATCTCATTTGGGTAAACTCGCTCCTTTGCTCAATTTTTATTTTTACCCCAGATATTCCATTTTCTCGTTGGCCGTATGTCGTGTTTGTGTTGATTCATTGTACTTTTACATACTCGCACACACACAAGACACCCGCACAATGCCTCCCCGCCGTGTTAAACCCACCGACGCCAGCTCTTCGAACCCTAGGCCCACCCGTCGCGCTCGTCACGCACAGCCCCCCGCTCAGCCCACCACCTCCAACCCATCTACCCTCGATCAAGACCAAGCCGATCGATTCACAGCCATGATCCTCCTTGCTGGGCAGGGTGGTCGGATAACCGAGGAGTCCATCGACCGAGACCTCCCCTTTCTTCAAAGCTTCATTCGCCACATCCGTGAAGACCCACCCGACGTCTCCGAGCTCCACATTCCACCCCCCACGACCCCTGGTCCACAGCGCAGGCCCCCGTCACCACCTCCAGAGGGTGGTGCCCCTGCTTGATCTTCCTTTCCCTCTTTTGCCCCCCCCATATTTGTGCCCATCTGTCTTTTCGTGGCCCTGCTTTGTCTCTGTCGGAGGGGGGCCATTCGCGTGTCGCTTTATGATTTCACCTTATTTGTTTTTGACTACCCCTTGCATATCTCTGCATTTCATTGATCATATCATTTCGCTAGCACGGTCATGTTTAGCTTGGGGGACGTCTATTTTGGTGTGCTGTCGTGTTTTGTTGTTTTTCTCATTTTTGTGTGTGTGCTTGTTTTTCCCCTTTCGTGTGTCGTGTCGTGTGATTTTATTTCTTTTTTTTGTGTCGTTTGATTTTGAGTTTGATTTTTCTTTATTTTCTGTTTCATCTCTGTGTTTTTCTCGTTTTTATTTCTTATTATGTCGGTGCGTATCTCCCACCATCTTCATTGCCCTCCCGTACTCACTTATATTGCATTGAGGACAATGCAAACTTCAGCTTGGGGGAGTCGCACTAGGTGCGTCATTTGAGTCCTTTTTCGTTTTTTGTGTCGTTTTCATCGTGTTTTTATTTTTTTATTTTCTTCTTTTTAGCTCTTTCTCCTAGAGATGAATCCTACGATGAATCGCCACAAAGTCACACACACCTAGCATTGCATCGATAATCACACTCACTAACCCTGGGATTTCGAGTCCTCTTGCATTTCACGCATTGTGGGTCCACTTAGCTTTCTTGTGAGTCGTGCGTCGTGCCTATCTATTTGGTGTGCTTCTGCTTTGTGATTTTACTTTATATACCTGTCCAGGAATGACCCCTAGATTATCATGCTTCGATTTGAATATGCAGTATTTGCTTCTACTACATGCATGCTATATTTATATCGTATATTTCAATTCGCATGCGCCGGGATTCCACAATTAAGGACTAGGACAACCCATTTAGTCTATGCTCTATTTAGCGAGAATAGTTTCCTTTGCCCAAGTGTTTAGATTTCAACTTCTTTTTTGTTTTACTTGGTGCAAATCCCCTCGTCGTGTACCGTTCTCCCACTTGGGAGAGTACACATGTGTATAGCCAAAAACCCAAAAATCCAAAAAAGAGAAAAGAAAAGAAAAACCCAAAAAGAGAAGAAAAGAAAAACTTTGTATAGCCGAAAAGCCAAAAAAAATATACAAATGCACAAAACCCAAAAAATTCCCGTGTGAATATTTTTTCCTACTTGCCGAGAATAAATGGAAGGCGAGAATTTGCACCGAGTGCTCTACTCCACATCATCTCAACCCCCATCGTTTTCGAAAACACTTGGCTTAGGAACTTTTTAGCTAGTATCTAGGCTGTAGTGGCGTGATTTCCTTAACCCTAGTTGTGGAGTCCCCGACGCATGATACGTTTCGATTCTCTCTATTCTCATGCATGCTTGAACTATATATTCGCCGCTTAATTCAATTTGAATCGATATTTGGGTCGTATCTTGGATTTGTGTATATCGAGCCTCATAGCACATTGTAGAAAGCGACACCATTTGCTAGCACACGACCGCACTCACTCGCGCTTCACCGCGTGGGCCCACGACACTTATTTGGACTCGTTTTCCTAGGTTTAGTGGTGTGATTTGACGTTTGTTTGCTTGGTGTGTCGTTTTTGATTTTGGTGGCTCTGACGGACGATCTAGGATTTAGAGTTTTCTTTTTCTTTCTTCCTCTCTATTTTTCCCTTCCGAGCTCCTACTCTCACTCGTCTTCCTCGAGGACGAGGAAGAGATCAGCTTGGGGGATTTTAACGTGCGTTTATATTTCATATATTCACGCACGTTTTCTTTTGTGTTTCCCTGTGTTTTTCGCCGTCTTTTATTCGTTTTCTTGTATTTTCTCGTTTTCTTTCACTCTTCTTTGTTTATCCATGTTTGCAGGATGTTGGCCACGTAGGGGACGTTTAACGATGATATCTCAAGTCCCCGGAGCAACGGGAGAAGTCACGCGTGATCCAGGGGGTCAAACGTCAAAGAATTCATCTTTCAGCCCCTCACCCGGTCGGTTGGTCATCTCCAACCGATCGGGTGATGCACGCTTGCACCACCCGGTCTCAGCCGGAGCTCACATGGAAGTCACCCGACCGGTTCGCAGACCGGTTCAGCGGGGGCCTGTTCTCTGTTTTCTCGAGCAAAATGTCAACCGATTGGGTGACTATCACCCGATCGGTTCATCTGTAGCTGAAGATGAGGAGCTGAAGACACGTGCACCAAACCGATCGCTTCACCCGACGGCTCCAAGATCCAACCGGTCACTCAAGAACTCACCCGACCGGTTCATGTGATCGGGTGAAAGCTCGCCGTTTTCTGTTATTATTTTGTAACGGATCAACCGATCGGTTGACTTGTCAACCGATCGGTTGATGCGAGAGTCTATAAATAGAACCCCTAGGGTTCCAGAAACGGGAGCTGCTAGTTTTTTACTGTTTTCTCACTTCGTGACGGCTGTAATTTCTGTTCTTTTGTAAGTTGTCGGATCTTTCTCAAATTTTAGTATTGTCTTAATTACTCTATTACTTCCGCATTCCAATCATCTGATTATGATTCCAACGGTTAATTTTCATTTAGATTGCTTTTCAATGAATATTTGTGAGTAGTTCCCAAATCTGGGATTTTGGTGGAAACCCCTTCGGGGGCTCTTCCCGATGCATCCATAGGGTTAGGAAATCGATAGGGATTAGGAATCTAACGGTTACGCGGGGTGTTTCATTGTCATCGGCGGGAAAAAGACCGCCTTTGACCGTTGGGCCAAGGGGGAATAAACTTGGCGGTTGACTCCCTAGCCATAGCTCACGCCCATAGCGTAGACGTCGAGTCCTAGCATGCGGGAGCGGTAGGACGAGACGTTGGGAGTTATCGTTGCGGGCTTAGTGCTCCCGGGATCGATCAGTGTTAATGGACACGGGAGTGCCCACTGATCGAATCCGGGAAGTCCGGTGTATCATCCTGGGCACCGACCGGAATATCGGGCCCATGGGATGCCGGTACCACTTTCAGAGGCAACGTCTCACCATTAGACCCTAATTCCGATCGCTATCCATACCCGTAGGCCGTTTCGGCGAGAGCCTCTCGTCGGGTTGGAAACCAAAGTCCCTGGTTTTCTTTCTTGTTGTTCATACCCTTATTTCTTTCCGTGACAACCATTTACCGATTCGGGCTAGCTCGCCCCCCCGGGGTGATTTTGGTCCTACCTGACCCAAGCACAACCTCGTCTCCCTGAGTTCGATAAACCCGCACCCTACACTAACCGTGCACTTGCGGTAAATGACACCGCGCCCATACCATAAACCCGGGGGCGTCGGTCAACTACTAAGATATACTGGTTCCCAGAAGAGGAAGGGAACGGTCCCATGAAGTCCACTCCCCACACATCGAAGATCTCCACCTCAAGGATGTAGTACTGAGGCATCTCGTTCCTCTTGGAGATATTCCCCGTCCTTTGGCATTTGTCGCAGGCTTGGACATAAGCATGGGTGTCTTTGAAGAGGGTTGGCCAGTAGAATCCGCTTTGGAGAATTTTCGCAGTCGTCTTATAGGTGCTCGCATGCCCTCCACATTGCTGACCATGGCAATGGGAAATTATGGAGGTCGCTTCAGTTTCAGGGATGCACCTTCGTATCACCCCATCATTGCAGGTTTTGTACAAATGGGGGTTGTCCCAATAAAATTTACGGACCTCATGGAAGAATTTCTTCTTCTGCTGGTAGCTCACGTTGTGGGGGACGATGGCACAAGCCAGATAATTTGCGATGTCGACGTACCAAGGGGTCCAAGCAGAAGAGACGGAGAAAAGATGCTCGTCAGGGAGCGAATCATCAACCGGAGTAGCATTCAAATCGAGGGTAGACATTCTGGACAGGTGATCGGCAACGACATTCTCCGCCCCCTTCTTGTCTCTGATTTCCAGTTCAAATTCCTGGAGGAGGAGAATCCATCTAATGAGCCGCGGCTTAACCTCCTTCTTGCTCAATAGGTATTTGAGAGCCTCGTGATCTGTGTGCACGATTATCTTAGCACCAACGAGATATTGCCGGAACTTGTCCATGGCGTAGATGACCGCTAGCAATTCTTTTTCCATGGTAGTATAATTTCTTTGGGCAGCGTCAAGGGTCTTGTTCGTATAATATATAACATGCAGATTTTTATCCTTCCTCTGCCCCAAGACGGCACCAACGGCATAATCACTAGTGTCGCACATTAGCTCGAAGGGTAGATTCCAGTCCAGTGGCTGTATTACGGGCGTGGAAATCAAAGCTTGCTTCAGATGGCGGAAGGCTTCCACACACTCTTCGTCGAAGACGAAAGCGCGTCCTTCACTAGGAGTTGGGTCAGCGGCCTGGAAATCTTGGAGAAGTCTTTTATGAAGCGGCGGTAAAAATCCCGCATGCCCTAAAAAACCACAGACTCCTCGAAGATTGAGCGGTGGCAGTAGCTTTTAAATCACCTCAACTTTTTTGCCTTATCAACCTCGATTCCCCTCGAAGAGATGACGTGTCCCAGCACAACTCCTTCTTGGACCATGAAGTGGCATTTCTCCCAGTTCAGGACTAGTCCCTTTTCTTGGCACCTCTCCAGGACTTTAGTTAGATTGCTGAGGCATGAGTCAAACTCAGTTCCATAGACGGAAAAATCGTCCATGAAAACCTCCATGATATCCTGGGAGTAGTCGGAGAAGATAGTGGACATTAGTCTTTGGAATGTAGCTGGGGCGTTACAAAGTCCAAATGGCATTCTTCTATAGGCATATGTCCCAAATGGACAAGTGAAAGTCTTCTTCTCCTAGTCATCGTTATGAATAGGGGTTTGAAGGAATCCGGAGTACTCGTCCATGAAAGAGAAGTAGTTGTGCTTCGCCAGCCTTTCGAGCATCTGATAAATGAAAGGGAGGGGGTAGTGATCCTTCTTCGTGGCTTCGTTCAGCTTTCTATAGTCAATGCACATTCGGTACCCTGTGACGGTCCTCGTAGGTATGAGCTCATTTTTCTCGTTGCGAACCACCGTTATTCCTCCTTTCTTGGGTATGACGTGCACCGGGCTAACCCAGCGACTATCGGAGATAGGGTATATGATACTGGCATGTAGAAGCCTAACAATCTCCTTTTTGACCACCTTCATCATTATGTGATTTAGCCTCTGCTGCGGCTCAATCGAGGAGGCTTGCTCATCCTCAAGCAGTATCCTGTGTGAGCAGAGGCCTAAGCTAACTCCTTTTAAATCATCAATTGCATATCCGAAAACACTCTTAAACCTTTTTAAAACACCAAGAAGTTTGGTCATGTGGTCTTCAGGCAGTGAGGAGTTCACTATGACCGGCTGGGTCGACCCCGTCCCCAAATATTCATACTTTAGTCCCGAGGGTAACTCTTTCATCTCAACTTCATGAGGTCCCGACGCATATTTCTCAAGCTGAGCATCCTGTAGTGAAAGGACTTCTTCGTGGATCTCTTGAAAGCCAGTGTTCGGAACTTCACTCCCAGCCGTGGTTCCGTGTGGCAAACCCTCGCAAGGTGTCGCGGGGGCAACCGAGGAAGGCGACGGGTCTTTCTCAAGCTCTTAATAATTCTCTGGGAAGAAAGCTTCGACGTGAAAACAGGTTTCAATAGTCGATGATTCCCCACCACTGCTCCCAGCTTCCTCATTGTCCCAAGATCCGGGATGCTCGATAAAAGTCTGCAAGGAATAGATTGGCCCCTGTCCAACGCAACCGACAGACTCTGCCCGGTGGTTCTCCTGACCAGACCCCGTGAACAATTCCTCTCCCCCGAATCCGGAACTGGGCATGTCGATATACGCCACATCATCAGGAGGAAGGAGAGTTGTCGTGACAGGATCCTGCTGCACATCATGATATCTCCTCTGATTTTCCACAGCGGCAGACAGAAGGGTTAGAATATTCGAAGCATTTAGGGATTCTTCCAAGCTTTGTGCCAAACAGCGGATGTGGTGCGAATGATCCCAGATATCGCCCAAAACGGCATACAACATCCTCGTCATGGGGCAGAAAACCTATAAGAAAGGAGAGAGAGAGAGAACTGCACAGATAGCAAACACGTCAAAAGCACGGGTTGCATAAACGGGAGGCGAGTGCAGCGATAGCAGCACGGCGACTCAGTCAATCGGTTCTATACAGCTACTATTTACAATATGTACAGGTGAAATCAAAAAGTGTAGAATGCCAAAATTATCGCGAGATAGAGATGAGAGCTAGACCCAAGGGTTCATGAAATCCTAAAATAACAAGCACATTGCCTCCCCGGCAACGTCGCCATAAAGCTTGACGTCCCCCGCGTTTGCGCGTCAGATGTGTGCAATATATAATTGGGGGCGTGAGATTTAAATATTTATAACCGCAAGCGCACGGTGTTGTAGTGTGGCTTGGGGGTCGAACTCAGGGAGGCGTGGTTGTGCTTGTGTCAAGAAGGATCAGATTCACCCCATGGGCGAGCTAGCCTGAATCGAATGATGGGTTGTCATAGAAAATAGAATGCGAGGGATAAACAATATAAAGGGAAAACCCGGGACTTCGGTTTCCACCCTATCGTGCGATTCTCGCCGATACGGCCTACGGGACGGATAACGATCTGAATTAGGGTCTAATAGTGAGACGTTGCCTCTAAGAGTGGTACCAGCGTCCCATGGGCCCGATATTCCAGTCGGTGCCCAGGATGATACGCCGGACTTTTCGAGTTCGGTCAGTGGGCATTCCCATGTCCATTAACACTGATCGACTCCGGGAGCACTAAGCTCGCAACGATAACTCCCAACATCTCATCCTGTCGCTCCCGCGCGCTAGGATTCGACGTCTACGCTAAGGGCGTGAGCTATGGCTAGGGAGTCAACCGCCAAGTTTATTCCCCCTTGGCCCAACGATCAAAGGCGGTCTTTTTCCCGCCGATGACAATAAAACACCCCGCGTAACCGGTAGATTCCTAATCCCTATCGATTTCCTAGTCCTATGGACGCATCGGGGAGAACCCATGAAGGGGTTTCCACCAAAATCCCAGATTAGGGAACTACTCACACATATTTACTAAAAAGCGATCTAAATCAAAATCGACCGTTAAAAACATGATCAAGCGATTGAAAAGCAGTAAGAGCAATGCAAATAACACTATATTAAAGTTTGGTAAAGATCAGACAACTTACAAATATCTAGAAAATTACAGCCGTCAAGAGAGAGAAAAAACAGCAAAAATAACAACTCCCGTTTCTGGAAAACCTAGGGGTCATATATATAGAAAACGATATCACCCGATCGGTTGAAAAGTCAACCGATCGGGTGATCTGCTTCGTTCTTCGGCAGCTTAGCATGGAACTTCCCCCGGTCATACGGCACGATCGGTTAAGGGTTGAAGCTGACCGGTTGGATATTCGCGCCGTTGGGTGAACCAGTTGGTTGAGCTCTCCGTGTCGTGGCTACGGAGAATTGGCTACAGATGAACCGATCAGGTGAAGGTCACCCGATCGGTTGGCATTCAGCATCAAATTCCAAAGAGTTGGGACGTGTGAACCGGTCTCTGAACCGACCGGTTGACTTTCTGACCGCTCCAGCTTGTGTCCGGGTGGTGCATGTGTGCATCACCCGATCGGTTGGAAGTGACCAACTGGTCGGGTGAGGGGCTGAAAGATGCTATCTTCGTCGTTTGACCCCCTGGATCACGCGTGACTCCTCCCGTTGCTTCGGGGACTTATGATATCTTCGTTATATGTCCCCTATGCGGGCAATCTCCTGAAAACACACAAAAACAAAGAGAAGTGAAAGAAAACGAGAAAATACGAGAAAACGGACACGAGACGGCGGAAAACAACGGAAAAACACAAAAGAAGATGTGCGTGAACATATGAAATATAAACGCACGTCAGCTCCTCTTAGTGCCAACGAATTCCCCTTCGTCTTTCCTCTTCCAATCCTTTTCAAGGTAATATCCTTCTTCCTCTTCTGCTTATTCGATTTGTCCCATGGCTGCATAGAGGATAGGAAATTCCGCTCCTGGTTCTGGTGATCCCCCCTGCTCCTGGGTCTGATAATCCTCCGGCTCCTGGGTCTATAATCCTCCAACTCCTCGGCCAGCCCTAGACATAGGGAAGGGTTTGCTGTTTGAGGATCTGGCCCGTCGAGATGATGCCTACGTGGCGAAGGAGTTCGATGTTCCTTCGGTGATTCTTGGAGCATCGTCCATCGTTCCCTATACCACAGCTGAGGAGATCAGGGCGAAGTACATTTGACACCCGTATGACGTTCGGATTCCTTTCACAGATGAAACGATTTGTTTTCCATGGAGCCACGAGGTCGGCGTGTATGTCGAGATGTTACGTATGGGCTCCGCTTCCCTCTCTACCCTTTCGACATCAAGGTCCTGGATTTTATGGTGGTGGCCCTATGTCAGCTAACCCCTTACTCGATCGCGGCATTGGTTGGATTCATCATGATCTGCCATGTGCACGGGTTGGAGCCGACCCTGACCCTCTTCTTCTATTATTTCGGGTTCAGATGGTTGACCAGGGGTCATGGCAGCACATCCGCGCCTGGGCAGGGAGGGAATGTCTGCTAGGTCTGCCCCACTGGGTTGGCGACTGGAGTAGAGATTATGTTTTTGTCACCTTTTCAGATGACGCTGTGATTATGACCGGTTGGGGGAGCCTGTGTCGATATGACTTTGCACGATCCCTTTTTGAGGCCGATCAGGCTGCGGTCAAGATTTTGTCATCGTTGCCGCTGGTGGAGAGGTCGGTCTGGCCTTTGGTGGAAGACCTCCTCCTCAAGAATGTCATGTGGTCCCCTGGTAGGCGCTTTCTTCTTTCCACTCTTCTCTTTTGCTTACCCTGATCTTCCTTCCTTCTGCAGAGATGGCGGGCCGAGAGTTCAACCGTGACGTTCGCGAGCTCATTCACCGGGGGCCAAATAGCAGGTGCAAAATCCTTCTGGCCACGCACCTCGGTGCACGGTGGAAGAAGAGATCTGCGTGGTTGACGTTGCAGTGGGGATGGTGGAACCGGTGGTCGTCCCCACGCCAACGCCCCAGGTTATCGTTGATTCCTCTGCAACGGGGAACTTGACTGGTGATAACCCCGATCCCGCCCGTGTCGAGGGGCCACTGGGGGTGCCAGGTAGGGCTCCCAAACACAGACCAGGAGCAGCGGGGGAGAGAAGAAGTGCCCACCTTCAGAGTCTGGAGGGCATGAAGAGAAGAAGAAGAAGAAGACGGGGAGAGCTGGCTCCCGGTGGTGCTTGACTCGCCGATCATTTCTGGGGCAACCCTTCCGCTGGTGGAGGTGGCCACCTCTGCCAGCTACACTGAGCAGTCTCTGGTTGGCACACGGGGCACCCAGTCCGTGTTTGAGGCCAGCCTGGATGTCCCGTCCGGGGGTCGGTTTTCACCGACTGAGAAGTGGCCTCCAGCTGCGCTAGGCTCCGTCCTTCTGAGGGACCGTTCTATGTTGGAGAGGGTCTGCTCCTATCGTTTAGCAAACTCCCTGGTGTGGCGGATCCAGCAGGTCGATCTTTCCCTTACTTCCAACTTAGTTTTGCTACGGTCTTTGCTTATCCCTTCTGTCCTGTAGGCTTCCATGATGGCAGTGGAGGCACAGCACCGCTTGGAGCGGGTGGACGGTCTTGAGGCGGCCCTGGTCCAGGAGCGCCTGAGGGCCGAGGCAGCCGAGAAGGCAGCCAAAGAGGCCTGCTTGAAGGCTCCTCATTCATAACATCGTATCGACGAGCTCACCTCCGAGGTGAGGAGCTTGAGGGAGGCTCAGGCAGCCGCCGAGAGGTCCGCTCAGGAGGCAGAGGAGGCATTTTGCTGGGAGAGGAACATGCTCTGGGTCGAGCTGGGCCCCCTATGGCAGGTGAGCCCTGCTCGACTCGTCGAGGTGGTGGAGAGGGGCTACAAGGAGGTCCTGGCGTCGAGGATCGTGAAATCCCTCCAGGGGGGGGGGGGACGTTCCAGGCCTACGAGGACATCCTGGCCCTGAGGATCGTGGGGGCCTTTAGGGATGGGTTGCTGAGGTTCGAGGAGCGGGTCTGGCAGACGCTTCCCCATCCTTCGGTTTGCCCTGAGGAGCCCGTTCGATCTGGGCAAGGCGAGGCTCCCGGGAATGCCTCTTCCTGGGCCCAGCGCCATAGGTCAAGTACCCCCGTTTTGTCCCCCTCCTTGTAAAATGTAACGGCCGGTACTCACTATTCGTTATACGGCTGTGCGTATAGCAATTTCAGGTACCTGATTAGTTTTGTTGCCTTGTATGTGAGTCGTGTTGTTGAGTTGATAGGGTCGTAGCACATTGGTTGCATCCTTAGCAAGCCGACCCCCGACGTGTGCCCAATTTGGAATTACCGTCGCCTTTGGACCCCGTATCCTTTATACGCTTTACGTGCACGTAGTCTTGTTCATGCACGTATTTATTTTAGGCTTTGTCTGTAACCGAACCCTATAGTGTGATATGTCGTTGTGACCCTCTCGAAGAGTATTAAATTGTGGAATTAATTTGGAACGTCATTTCACGGGTCGTTCTCCCACGATTTGACTTCGTTTGAAGAGACGTCACGATTTTCACTTTTGTCGCGAGGCCTTTCTATTTTTAGTTTCGTTTCTCGTCGTCGAAATTGTGATCCGTCTTCTTTGTCCTGTTTCTCTCATCGTCACGGTCACCCCAGTATTTATTTCATAATTTTAGGGCCACGTTTGACCCACTTTCACTTTCCTATTAATTATAGCTAATCCCATTATTAATAATATTCTTATCCTAAGCCCATCAGATTTTTTTAAACATTGTAAATATTATTTATTAGTTATAATCAACTCTTATTGAAACCATAGTCTCTAAGCCTTAAGGCCGAACCCACTCCTAGACCATCACCCACTCACAGCACTAATTGGGCCTTTTAAATCTTTTATAAGGAGAGAAACAACAATTATTATAACCCTAGACCTATAACCCAAGGTCACCCCCATACTGCTCTTCACGTGATGTCTTTTGAACCCCTCACCCATTCGTTTTAGAAACCCTAGGTGTATATGTATATATCTAATATATGACCCACTATCCTTCAGCCTTTTTGTATAAACCCAAGCCTTATTATTTAGCAGCAGCCTAGGTCTTTAGCTACTCACGAAATCAAATTTTCACAGCCCCTCCTATTTACAATAGCACCTTAGGGTTAGTATTATTTTAACCCTAGCTAACCACCTATAGCCTAGGCCCACGTGATGGAGCCTCTCACCTTTATTTAAATAACATTAGGGTTATTATATTAGAACCATACCCTTTTTTCGCAAGCAGCAAAAAGCCGCCGTTCTTTTCCGCACGCAAACATTTTCCCCGACACCGACTTGTGTCTCCCAGCACCCAAACCCTCGTTCACCGGCATTACTCATCGCCGTCCGCACCCCACACCGGCGTTCCCGCAGTAAACCCTCTCCAGGCCGCCAGGATTGCCAACCTAACCCCGTCGTGCCCTAACCCCGCCGTGACCCCTGTCGGCCTTCCCTCATGTACATCGTCGGAATCCTATCGTAGAGGTGTTGCAGCAGGCCGCAGCAGGAACGGCATCCGCAAACCGTCGCTCCGACCTCGCCTCCGACCTCCCTTCGACTCTGTGCCGCCGTGGAGCCGCTGATCACCGGAGCACCGTTGGAAAGACTCTCACCCACGCAGCAGCACGCCACCTACCGTCGCTCCTCGCATCGCGCAGATCCGCAGCGCACCCAGGCGTGCGACAACGCGCTCTCCCAGCACGTAGTGCCTCGCGTGCCCCAACGCCTCCTCGCGTCGCGCTGATCCCCGTCCATCTCTCTCAGCTACACCACTCCCTTCACTGTCGCAAACCGTCGCGTGCTCCGCTTGCAAGCAAACGAGAATCAGTGGCAGCGTGAAGAACTGCTAGCTCACGTAAGTTGTTGTGTGTAAGTTTTGTGAACATTAAATATCTAAGTGAGTACATGCACTATATTGCCCCATGCATATCTCTATATATGTTAGGTTATAATAGGGTCTTCTTTTTGTAAGCAGTTCACTTCATTATTTAGAGTTAGGTGTAAGTTACATCTTCACCTATTTATATGTGTGCAAGTTACGTTAGCTTCATATCAGTTAGTTTATTATACTTCCATGTACAAGCTTTGGTGTGGACAGAACAATGTGATAAATAGAAGTATAATTAGTTCAGTATAATTAAGTTAGTACGGAACTAAGGTTAGTTGATGTTGGTAATAAACGACATACATGTATATAAGTGGTTTTATAAACTACTAATTAAGTAAGCTCAGTTCATAGTATATAAGTTAGCATTTGATGTAGGTTAGTTGATTTCTAAATAAGTAGTCACTTCTATATGAGAACAAAAGCATGCTATAAGAACTATAAGAACAATATATGGTTAAGTATAATGTTATTGCTACGACTGAATCACTTTTAGTTTGATATTGCGGTTCTGATGACGCAGATATAGTGCGCCTTTCTTCGCGACCCGTTACCTACCCGAGCCGATGCCGTTACCCTACACGTTACATGAATCCAACCCCTGACGTCGCTACCCGACGTCAGAGTAGCTCTCGCGTCGTGTTGAGGTAAGTCTCTAACGTGCGTTTATATTTCATATATTCACGCACGTCTTCTTTGTGATTTTCCACTGTTTTCCGTCGTTCTGTACCCGTTTTCTTGTGATTTCTAGTTTTATTTCACTTCTTTATATTTTTGTGTGAATGCAGGAGATTTCCAGCATTTGGGACATATAATGAAGATATCATGAGTCCCCGAAGCAACGGGAGGGGTCACGCGCGATCCAGGGGGTCAAACGACCAAGATTGCCATCTTTCAGCCCCCACCCGATCGGTTGGACACAGCCAACCGATCGGGTGATGCACGCGTGTCCGACCCGAACGGAAGCTGAAGCGAAGTGAAGATCAACCGACCGGTTCACCGACCGGTTGAACACATCTGAGTTCTCGGGAATTTGGAGCTGAATTCCAACCGATTGAGTGACATCTCACCCGATCGATACATCTGTAGCCGCATCGCCTCAAATATCGAACCGACGGTTCCACCCGCTCTCCTCAGTGACCGGTTGAAGCTCCCGAATCCTGATGGCCAAAGTAACAAGCGGCTCACCCGATCGGTTGATGTTTCAACCGATCGGGTGGCCTTTTCTTCCGCTTTTAAGCGCTTCTGATGCACTCATTGAAGATCTGCTATCATTTTAGAGGGATTTTGGGTGATCTCTTATTTTTATAGCGTCGGCATCGTCGTTAGCTTTCCAACGATAGGTCGCATGCCCAAATGCGATTTTTCTACATTTTTCTGGAATTTTCTGAGCGCGGCCATGTGCTGAAATTGGCAGCAGTCTGGATTTTCATTTCACCCGATCGGGTGAGCTATTCACCCGACCGGGTGAGATCATTTTCTGCATTTTCGAGCTCTCTGTTTATTCCACCCGATTCGGTGAACTTCCACCCGATCGGGTGGGCCTGTTTTAGCAGATTTGAGTGGATTTTGGACCAGAACCGGTTGGGTTTTGAGTGGGCTTATAAAGGGAAGTGGGAGCACGACTTGGAGAGCATTCTCTCCCATTTTTCAGCAAGCTTCCCTCCCATTTCTTGGGAGTTTTAGGTTAGATTAGATTAGGTTTTATCTTCCAATAAACCTTGTAATGGATTGACGATTTAAACTCAAGATAAGTATTTCTTTCTCTTGTTTTCCATTGTTTTGTATTGTGTTTATTTTTGCTTGATGGTGAATGTATGTATGTCTTTTCTGTGGCTTGTTTTTATGTTCTTCACCATTGAGTAGTGTCGATGAACCCTAATACGGGTTAGAGTAGGATTGATGCTTGGGTTGTTTCATTTGACTTGGTTGCACGACATGTGTTCGATGAAATGTGTCAATGGGGATTTCTAGCAATCTGAGTCCAATTCGTACGGTAACACACTAGTTGGGGATTGGGGTCCGGTGTCTTGTCCAGTCAAGATCCGCTTCGATGTATTGCTAGAAATCACATTCGACCTATTTGGCCATTAGGGTTACGCGGGGGCGTTTCATTGTCATTGGCAGGAGAAAGACCGCCTCTGACCGTCGGGCCAAGGGGGAATAAACTTGGCGGTTGACTCCCTAGCCATAGCTCACACCCCTAGCGTAGACATCGAGTCCTCGTGTGTGGGAACGGCTTGGATGAAATGTTGGGAGTTATCATTGTGGCCTTAATGCTCCCGGTTGCGGAAGGTGTTAATGGACATGGGAATGCCCACCATCCGAAACTGGGTAGACCTAGCGCACTAGGCACCGATCGGAATATCGGGCCATGGACGCTAGGTACCACCTTTTGGGGCAATGTCTCACCCTGGGTCAAGTCAAATGCCAAGTGTCATGAATGCTCTAGCCCGTGTTAGCGGGGATTCTTTTCGTGTCTTTTTCATTTCTTTCTTTTATTTCTACACTTCCAACCACATTATTCGCGTAGCTAGCACACAACCTAGACGAGGCTAGTAGCTATTCAAGCCATCCACCTCCCTGAGTTTGATAAACCCGCACCCTACACTAACCGTGCACTTGCGGTAAAACGACACCGCGCCCAAACCGTAAACGGGGCGCCGGTCAAGTTTTTGCAAAAATAAGAAAACTAAAGAGGAGCGTCAATAGCACAGGAGAATAACAAAAAGATAATATAATGGTGGGGGAAAAAATTTTCTTTTTTTTATTTTTTTTGTGTTTTTATGCGTAGTCTAACGAACCCAAGCTAAGCTAATATCAAACCGAACGCCTCCCCGGTAACGGCGCCAAAAACTTGACCGGCGCCCTGTTTACGGTTTGGGCGCGGTGTCGTTTTACCGCAAGTGCACTGTTAGTGTAGGGTGCGGGTTTATCGAACCCAGGGAGGTGGATGGCTTGAATGGCTACTAGCCTCGCCTAGGTTGTGTGCTAGCTACGCGGATAATGTGGGTGGAAGTGTAGAAATAAAAGAAAGAAATGAAAAAGACACGAAAAGAATCCCCGCTAACACGGGCTAGAGCATTCATGACACTTGGCATTTGACTTGACCCAGGGTGAGACATTGCCCCAAAAGGTGGTACCTAGCGTCCATGGCCCGATATTCCGGTCGGTGCCTAGTGCGCTAGGTCTACCCGGTTTCGGATGGTGGGCATTACCATGTCCATTAACACCTTCTGCAACCGGGAGCATTAAGGCCACAATGATAACTCCCAACATTTCATCCAAGCCGTTCCCATGCACGAGGACTCGATGTCTACGCTAGGGGCGTGAGCTATGGCTAGGGAGTCAACCGCCAAGTTTATTCCCCCTTGGCCCGACGGTCAGAGGCGGTCTTTCTCCCACCAATGACAATGAAATGCCCCAGCGTAATCTTAATGGACAAATAGGTCGAATGTGATTTCTAGCAATATATCGAAGCGGATCTTGACTGGACAAGACACCGGACCCCAATCCCCAACACAACTAGTGTGTTGCCGTACGAATTGGACTCAGATTGCTAGAAATCCCCATTGACACATTTGGTCGAACACATGCCGTGCAACCAAGTCAAATGAAACAACCCAAGCATTAATCCTACTCTAACCCGTATTAGGGTTCATCGACACTACTCAATGGTGAAGAACATAAAAACAAGCCACAGAAAAGACATACATACGTTCACCATCAAGCAAAAATAAACACAATACAAAACAATGGAAAACAAGAGAAAGAAATACTTATCTTGAGTTTGAATCCTCAATCCATTACAAGATTTATTGGAAGATAAAACCTAATCTAATCTAACCTAAAACTCCCAAGAAATGGGAGGGAAGGTTGCTGAAAAATGGGAGAGAATGCTCTCCAAGTCGTGCTCCCACTTCCCTTTATAAGCCCACTCAAAACCCAACCGGTTCGGGTCCAAAATCCACTCAAATCTGCTAAAACAGGCCCACCCGATCGGGTGGAATAAACAGAGAGCTCAAAAACGCAGAAAATGATCTCACCCGGTCGGGTGAATAGCTCACCCGATCGGGTGAAATGAAAATCCAGACTGCTGCCAATTTCAGCACATGGCCGCGCTCAGAAAATTCCAGAAAAATGTAGAAAAATCGGATTTGGGCATGCGACCTATCATTGGAAAGCTAACGACGATTCCGACGCTAGAAAAATAAGAGATCACCCAAAATCCCTTTGGAATGATAGCAGATCTTCAATGAGTGCATCAGCAGCGCGCAAAAGCGGAATAAAAGGCCACCCGATCGGTTGAAACATCAACCGATCGGGTGAGCCGCTTGTTGCTTTGGCCATCGGGCTTCGGGAGCTTCAACCGGTCACTGAGGAGAGCGGGTGGAGCCGTCGGTTCGATATTTGAGGCGATGCGGCTACAGATGAACCAATCGGGTGAGATGTCACCAGATCGGTTGGAATTCAGCTCCAAATTCCCGAGAACTCAGCTGTGTTCAACCGGTCGATGAACCGGTCGGTTGATCTTCACTTCGCTTCAGCTTCCGTTCGGGTCGGACACGCGTGCATCACCCGATCGGTTGGCTGTGTCCAACCGATCGGGTGGGGGCTGAAAAATGGCAATCTTGGTCGTTTGACCCCCTGGATCGCGCGTGACTCCTCCCGTTGCTCCGGGGACTCATGATATCTTCATTATATGTCCTAAATGCTGGAAATCTCCCGCATTCACACAAAAAGACAAATAAGTGAAATAAAACTAGAAATCACAAGAAAACGGGTACGGAATGACGGAAAACAGTGGAAAATCACAAAGAAGACGTGCGTGAATATATGAAATATAAACGCACGTCAAAATGTCCCAAGCTAAACCCTTCCTCGTCCTCGAGGAAGACCAGTGAGAGTAGGAGCTTGAAGGGAAAAAATAGAGAGAGAAAAAGAAATGGAAATCAAAATCCTAAATCGCCTATCAGAGCGAACAAAATCAAACACGCCACACTAAGCAAGCATACGACAAAACACAACACTAAACCAAGGAATGTGAGTCCAAACAAGTGTCGTGGGCCCACGCAGTGAAGCACGAGTGAGTGTGGTTGTGTGCTAGCAGACGGTGTCGCTATCTACATTGTGCAATAAGGCTCCATATACACAAATCCAAGGAATGACCCAAATATCAATTCAATTTGAAATTGCGGTGAATATTAGCTCAAGCATGCATGAGAAGAGTATAAGAATAGAAGCGTATCATGCATTGGGGACTCCACAGCTAGAGACTAGGAAATCACCACACTATCGCCTAGGTAACCGCTAGAGAGTTCCTATGCCAAGTGTTTTCGAAAACGATGGAGGTTGAGAAGGTGTGGAGTAGAACACTCGGTGCAAATTCTCGCCTTCCCTTTATTCTCGGAAGATAGGAAAAATATTCACACGGGAATTTTTTGAGTTTTGGGTATTTGTATTTTTTTTTGTTTTTTTTTGGCTATACATATTTTTTCTCTCTCTTTTTTTTCTTTTCTCTTTTCTTTTCTTTTTTTTGGGTTTTTCTTTTCTCTCTTTTTTTTGGATTTTTGGATATTGGGATATATACATGTGTACTCTCCCAAGTGGGGGAACGGTACACGACGAGGGGATTTGCACCAAGTAAAACAAAAAAGAAATCGGAATCTAAACACTTGGGCAAAGGAAACTATTCTCGCTAATTAGAGCATGGGCTAAATGGGTTATCCTAGTCTTTAGTTGTGGAATCCCGACACATGCGAAATGAAGTATACGATATATATAGCATGCAGAAGCAGACAGGAGAAACAAATACCGCATATTCAAATCGAAGCGTGATAATCTAGGGGTCAACCAGGGTAGATATATAAAACAACATCACAAAGTAGAAGCACACCACCTAGCTAGTCACGACTCATGACTCACATAAAGCTAAGTGGACCCACGATGCATGAAATGCAAGAGGACTCGATATCCTAGAGTTAGTGAATGTGATTATCGATGCCATGCTTGGTGTGTGTGATTTTATGGCAATTCATCATAGGGTTCATCTCTAGGAGAGAGAGAACAAAAGATGAGAAGAAAAAGAAAAACACGATAGAAAACGACTCAAAAACGAAGAAAAACGACACAAATGACGCACGAAGTGCGACTCCCCCAAGCTGAAACTTGCATTGCCCTCAATGCAATAATAGTTTATACGAGAGGGCAAAGAAAATGGGGGGGGGTGCGCACCGACACAAAAAGTGAAAAACATGAAAAACACATGAACGAAACTAAAAAATAAAGAAAAAGAAACACTTAAATAAAAGATATAAAACACGACGAAAGAACACATAGACAAAGACACACAACAACGACACGCGAAAACATGCACACAAATCGATTCCCCCAAGCTGAACATGACAATGCTAGCGAAATGATATGATCAATGTGATGCAGAAATATGCAAGGGGAAGATCGGAAAAGAAAGAAATCAAAATGCAGGAGAGATGGTCTGCTCATTCTCCTCGGAAGAGGATGTGGGGTGTGGGCGGTAGAAGTGATAGAAGGGCACGACATGATGGGTTATTATGATGCAAAAGCAAATCCTAGATACGTTCCCCTCGCTAATGAGAGGAGACGAGATTATTCAAATCTAAACTAGAAAGCGGTAAATTTTTACACTACTGGATTAGGATACACCCGAGTATATGCGAATCCAAGATCTGGAGTGGGGCAGGTAACTGCTCTAACAGCTCCTTCTGTGGCTCCGCCAGAAGCGCTGTGCCACGAGTGCCAATGGACCCAAGCAATGCACCTCCAAGCATCCCTCGTAGGTGTCCACCTGTGACCTGCAAAGGACGAGGTGCATTAGTCCATGGCAAGAAATTATTTCCCAAAATAAATGTATCCCAGAGATAATCGTCAACATGAGATGGAAAAATAATAAAAGGATGACGAATACTCCCTGAGAATGGGTCGCTATCCTTTGTACTAGCGGCGACCAAATCCTCGCTCTCCATGAGAAGTGGCTCTCCAGGTGGTGACACACCGCAACATACCTCAAGGGAAGTAGATCCTGTGTCCTACGAGAGATATGGTATGTCAAATATATACGAGTCTAAAGAAATAGGAAGTGAAAAGTGAGACTCAAAAGTGGAGTGAGAGTGAGTATGAAAATCTCCCTGAATAGGGGCAATATGCTCAAGTAGATGCTCAGCCGCAGAAGAAGTGGAGAGCGACGATAAAGGTAGATGTGACTCGGGCTCCATGGAGTGGACCATCGTATCCAAGCCCTCATGCACATCCTCCTCGACGATATGCTCATGCTCCACCATCTGCCCGATGTCTTGAATGACATCCTCGTGGTTGACCACAGACCAAGGAAGAAGCAGCAACAGAGATGACAGTGGAGGTGGATATGGAGCGGACCACTCGTATGTTGTCGTGGTGTCCGTGTCCTCACACACATCCTCCTCACCGGTATGCATAAGCTCTGTGGTCTCCTCGGTGCCCTCATAGGACTCATGTGGGGTATCCAAATTAAGATGAGAAGTCTCTCCCACAAATCCTAGAGACATCTCCCCATCCTCACTATCACCATCAAAAAATGCTTCGTCATCCAAGTGGTAGTGTTGGAAAAATGGGGTATCGGCATAAGATTTGTCTATGGGGGCCGATGAGATTGTGGTCTCAACCATGAAAGTGGGTATATCCTCTCCTTCATCCCCTCTCCTCAGTGTAGGCTCGGTGATTGGTACCATGAAGGTTTGTAATAATTGGCATTGGTTAAACATGGCACTTTCAAGGAGAGACACGAGGCTTGATTCTTCTTGTGTTGGTGGAGGGATATAAGGTTGAGGAAATGGATGGGAGGTGTTTGGGCAATGGTTGTGGGAAAATGTATGGCCTTGGTGTAGGGGGAGGCTCTCAAGCGTAAATGGGCAATCATAATACATGTGCCCAACCATCCCACAAGTCTCACAAACCACAACTGAATAAGGATCGTATCCTCCCATCTGAGCATCGAAATTTGATCTCCACATGGTAATATCAAAGATACCTGGACAACAAAAATAAGAAAACTAGAGAGGAGCGTCAATAGCACAAGAGAATAACAAAAAGATAATATAATGGTGGGGGAAAAAAATTTCTTATTAAAATTTTTTTAGAGTTTTTATGCATAGTCTAATGAACCCAAGCTAAGCTAATATCAAACCGAACGCCTCCCCGGCAACGGCGCCAAAAACTTGACCGGCGCCCCGTTTACGGTTTGGGCGCGGTGTCGTTTTACCGCAAGTGCACTGTTAGTGTAGGGTGCGGGTTTATCGAACTCAGGGAGGTGGATGGCTTGAATGGCTACTAGCCTCGCCTAGGTTGTGTGCTAGCTACGCGGATAATGTGGGTGGAAGTGTAGAAATAAAAGAAAGAAATGAAAAAGACACGAAAAGAATCCCCGCTAACACGGGCTAGAGCATTCATGACACTTGGCATTTGACTTGACCCAGGGTGAGACATTGCCCCAAAAGGTGGTACCTAGCGTCCATGGCCCGATATTCCGATCGGTGCCTAGTGCGCTAGGTATACCCGGTTTCGGATGGTGGGCATTACCATGTCCATTAACACCTTCCGCAACCGGGAGCATTAAGGCCACAATGATAACTCCCAACATTTCATCCAAGCCGTTCCCACACACGAGGACTCGATGTCTATGCTAGGGGCGTGAGCTATGGCTAGGGAGTCAACCGCCAAGTTTATTCCCCCTTGGCCCGACGGTCAGAGGCGGTCTTTCTCCCGCCAATGACAATGAAACGCCCCCGCGTAACCCTAATGGCCAAATAGGTCGAATGTGATTTCTAGCAATACATCGAAGCGGATCTTGACTGGACAAGACACTGGACCCCAATCCCCAACACAACTAGTGTGTTGTCGTACGAATTGGACTCAGATTGCTAGAAATCCACATTGACACATTTCATCGAACACATGCCGTGCAACCAAGTCAAATGAAACAACCCAAGCATCAATCCTACTCTAACCCGTATTAGGGTTCATAAACACTAATCAATTGTGAAGAACATAAAAACAAGCCACAGAAAAGACATACATACGTTCACCATCAAGCAAAAATAAACACAATACAAAACAATGGAAAACAAGAGAAAGAAATACTTATCTTGAGTTTGAATCGTCAATCCATTACAAGATTTATTGGAAGATAAAACCTAATCTAATCTAACCTAAAACTCCCAAGAAATGGGAGGGAAGCTTGCTGAAATATGGGAGAGAATGCTCTCCAAGTCGTGCTCCCACTTCCCTTTATAAGCCCACTCAAAACCCAACCGGTTCGGGTCCAAAATCCACTCAAATCTGCTAAAACAGGCGCACCTGATCGGGTGGAAGTTCACCCGATCGGGTGGAATAAACAGAGAGCTCGAAAACACAGAAAATGATCTCACCCAGTCAGGTGAATAGCTCACCCGATCGGGTGAAATGAAAATCCAGACTGCTGCCAATTTCAGCACATGGCCGCGCTCAGAAAATTTCAGAAAAATATAGAAAAATCGGATTTGGTCATGCGACCTATCGTTGGAAAGCTAACGATGATGCCGACGCTAGAAAAATAAGAGATCATCCAAAATCCGTCTGGAATGATAGCAGATCTACAATGAGTGCTTCAGCAGCGCGCAAAAGCGGAAGAAAAGGCCACCCGATCGGTTGAAACATCAACCGATCGGGTGATCCACTTGTTGCTTTGCCCATCGGGCTTTGGGAGCTTCAACCGGTCACTGCGAAGAGAGGGTGGAGCCGTCGGTTTGATATTTGAGGCGATGCGGCTACAGATGAACCGATCGGGTGAGATGTCACCCGATCGGTTGGAATTCAGCTCCAAATTCCCGAGAACTCAGTTGTGTTCAACCGGTCGGCAAACCGGTCGGTTGATCTTCACTTCGCTTCAGCTTCCATTCGGGTCGGACACGCGTGCATCACCCGATCGGTTGGCTGTGTCCAACCGATCGGGTGGGGGCTGAAAGATGGCAATCTTGGTTGTTTGACCCCCTGGATCGCGCGTGACTCCTCCCGTTGCTTCGGGGACTCATGATATCTTCATTATATGTCCCAAATACTGAAAATCTCCTGCATTCATATAAAAAGACAAAGAAGTGAAATAAAACTAGAAATCACAAGAAAACGGGTACAGAACGACGGAAAACAGTGGAAAATCACAAAGAAGATGTGCGTGAATATATGAAATATAAACGTACGTCAGTCTGTCTCTATAGGAATCCATACAGCAGGTTAACAAGATAAAAATTGTAATTTTATTGTGTTGGTTAACTCACTAATTGAAGACAATAATATGGGACTGTAGGTTGGGCGATGGTTTGAACACATAGGAAGTATCTGGACTCATCGATCTCAGACTTGCGGTACACCTTTTTCAGGCAAGTGAAACTTGCCCGTTGCTTGTTTAGGCCATATTTTAGGCCACTTTTGTACCGTAGCGTAAAAGAGACTAGGCAGTGAAATGATAGCTGCCTAGACGCCTATTTGATCTAGTTTGACAACGAAACTAGATCTGTCACCTCATTTGATCTAGCTTGACAACGAAGCTAGATCCAACCCCTTTAACTTGTTTTGTTCATGCATTTGTAACTGCCATGTTTAAATTCCTTAACTGTACGCATTTAAATTACAGCTTGCCATGTCATGCCATCCATGTCTGATTGTTGCATTCGTAGCACACGCTACTATACTTGTACTTGCTTGTTGAGGCTAGGTGCACCCCTATGCCATATTGAAAAACACTTCCTGGCTCGTGATCCAGAAGCGAGCATTCATGTTCAGGGGTAAAGCCCTGGCTCGATACACGTGGAGGGGTAGGCTTGAGCGACCACTCAGCGTAGAAGTGTGCCCGTACAGCCACTCCAGCTGTAAGGCGTGAACTCTGTGCATGACATGAAAACGTGACTTGTGATTGTTAGTAGTTTGCTACTCTTGCCATGCCATGCTAGATGCTTGTTGTACTTGCTTCTTTACCTGTTGCACTCATACTTTAACTGCCATGTCATTGCATCATGCTAGAACTGCTAGGTTGCTTTGCTTTACTTTCAGTTTCCTTGCACAAGTCTCTTGTAGACTTGCTGACATGTGCCCCTTTCTCTTTTGGGTGTCACATGTTAGATTGTGAGCCAGAGTTGGTCGTCGAGGACGAACAGGTTGCAGGTGTCGAGTTTGAGGAAATTGGAGACCAGTCCTAGAGCTCCTTCTTGCTGTTGTTATTTTCTGCTTAGTCGTTGTTAGGCTGTCCGTGCGTAGCACCTCTCTTTTCTTGTTGATTCTATGTATTATGTCGGCCATGCCTTAGGCCTCCTTTCAGACTTTTGTACTTTTCTTTTAGACTCTTTTCTTTTAGCTGGTGGCTTTTCTGTGATGTTGAAACTTATTTTATGGATATTCTGAGATTGCTTTTGTCTCATTATCTTTGTTTCGTATCGCATTTGCAAAGACCTACCATTCGAAGTTTTATTGACGCTTATCAGGCTTGTAGCTTTGCAGCTTCAAGTCTGTGCGGACCTACTCACGCATCGCCTCCATATTTTTGGGAAGCGGGTCGTGACAGGTTTTGTTGGTGGCCCATGCAGGTCACTCTTGCAACTGCGAATTATCGGAACAACGATAATAATGATAGAATGTCCATTAAATAAATTAAAACATCCAAGTCATGAAATGAGTCTAACCTGTGAGTTTTCCCTGTCTTATAGAGTAGGAAGACTTAGATAGATGTTCAGGTCTGATAGTCAGGTGCCTTCGACCGATTTAGGCTGTACTCGTCTTAGGTTGCCTTAACAGTCTCTTACCCGGCCCTGACCATATTAAGCTTCTAGAGCTTTCCTTTAGCTGATTCGGTGAGTCCATCCATTTCGGGTCCAGCAGAACGTAATTTTGATTTCTCTTAGGACCCTTTCTCGAGACCTCTATTACAGTCTAGAGTCGTAATTTTAAGTTTCTCCTGATCTTCAGCCGACCCGGTAATTAGAACCCTGCTTCTATCATCTTCCTGATCAGTACACTTTCGTGTTATCGACCGTAGAAATCTGATTCGGGTTCAATATTACATATTTAAACCCCAATTTAGCCCTATTTTGTGCTCATGTGATGCTACATTGTTCTCTAATTCATACGTATTTTCTACACATTTATTTATTAGAGAAAACATACTATTTGAGCACAAAACAGCATTTAACGACGCATTTATGCACTCCTTATATTTTTCCTAGCATCGTCTCGATCTCACGATTCCAACGACTATTTCTTTGTATTTTTCTGAGATCTGTGCTAATTTCTATAAATTTTTGAATGCAGAAATACCATTACAATGGAGAAATACGAATTAAAATACAAAAATACGGCCGAATACGGATCAAATACCACCGGCCCGCTCAACTCTTGTACACGTGGCTGCATCCCCTCACTCCCCCGCCTCATCGGACGGCATCGGTGAAGGGGCGACGCGGCTATCGTTTGAGCGTTCGATCACGATCGAACGGTTGTTGTCAGCCGACCCAGCGGAAGCGGCGGGGCGCACTGCGGGACGCGTGGCATGATCTGATGCACTGCCCGCCTCATCGGACGGACGAAACGACGCCTTACTCGACTTCGGAGATGAGCAGCGGTACGGGTGACGTGGCAAGTCGAGAGCCGCAGATCGACGATCCAACGGACGCCATCTTCCCCGCAATTTGAAAGCCAAGCAGAGTTCCTCGCACGACGTGTCCATCTCATGACCGACCGATCACGATCTAACGGCGCTTGACAAATCCGAGTTGGGTTCGAAGACTCAGATGCGGATGCGGGCGAGAGAGAGAACAAGTATCCGACCCGAGGGACACGTGTCGCGCTCAGAGGCGATCCCGCTTTTGATGAGCGGCTGTTATTTGATCCAGCTATTGGTTTTGGGTTTTAAGCGAAAACGAAGCGGGTTTCGACCCGTTAAGCCTATTTAAACCCGCAATGAGCGTATATAAGGTATTTTAAGGGTTTTTTGGGAGAGACAAGCAGATTTGGGGCGTATTTTGAGCGTATTGGACGCTCTAGGAGCCGTATTTCCCCTCTGAAAAATCCTGTAAAATTCCAGAGGCTTTTATTATTATTTCCAGAGAGTTTGAAGTCTTTTCAAGGATATTTGGTGATGAATTCTTAACTTAAACTCCTTATTTGATGCTTTTCTACCGTATTTTGCTATAATCTTGATGTATTTTGCTATGAAAGTTGTTTATTATTGCATTATGAGTAGCTAAATCTCTGTTGTGCATGGTATGGAGTAGTTAGGGGATATTATTTGTGTTAGTTTGGTTGTATTCCTTGTGCTAAATCGTTAAACGTCGCTAAAATTGTAATCTTTGTTCGTAAATCGACTTTTTCAGATTCCAAAAGAATTGATTTAGTTGATGATCGCCCCAAAAGGGTGAGTTTTGCTCTCCCCAAAAGGGAGTTTCATACCGTAGTTTTGATCTCTCCAAAAGAGAGTTTCATATCGTAATATAACTTTAGCGACGATCTTATTGAATATTTTGCTTGAAGCCCCAAAAGGGCATCTTCCGATGAGTTGCTCCCAAAAGGAGAATTCATTGAGTTATATTGGGTATTTTCCGGTGAATTGCTCCCAAAAGGAGAATTCATTGCGTTATACCTATCAACCAAATTAATACGAATCAATGATCCTAACGAACCCATACCATGTGCATACTTTTTATAGATATTTTCATACACGATTTTCTATGTTTATATTGTTCACGTGTACGCATCACCATCACCGTCACCATTGTTGAAGTGGTTAATTTCTTTTCGTAGGATTTCTATTTGATTTGAATTATGGTTGCGACAGATTTCTTCCCGTGGATTCGACATCTGGACTCCCAAATTTTACTACTTGTACGGACTCTTGCGCTTGAGAGAAGCACCTTTTTGGAGCCCACCAAACTCCATCGTAGCAGTTTCACTAAATTATTTCCCTTCATATTTATGTTTTATTTGAATCACTTCCTACCTTTCAAATCACGTAAATCTACATGTCACCATCGTCAATCGTTGAAACTTCTCCATTACTATCCTGACCATTCGATGAATATTTTCAATGTTATCAATTTTGAATTTTTTTTTCCGGTTTAAGTTATTTGAAAATATTCAACATGCATTTAAGACTACAGACAATCTCCGAATTTCGAAATTTTCCGCTGAAATCTTTAAAATTATTATCTTATCATATTTACTAACCTATGTCTTCCACACACGCGTAAATATCCTAATTTCTTCATATAATGACATTTCGATAATTCAAAATACCATTTCCTCCTCTACTATATATAAACTACACAAGTTTAATTCAACAACTTATTTTACCGTTTCCCAAATATTTTTTCTATGCAAAAGAGAACTCCAACTTTTCAAGTACGACCGTTTTATACTTTTAGCGTTTTAACTCATATCATTTACATCCTATGAGGGTAATTTTACATTTTTCTTTCTTCCCCACCTAAACGTTCACAATTATATCCCAGTCTCATTTGATCAATTTATCTCCTTATCCTTGCCCTACCTGAACCCATTCATTCCGATCTTGTTTCGTTACGCTATCTGATCTTGGTTTCCTTCCTCTTGCTTAGTCATCCCACCAGTGCTTACCGTTGTTTATGTCACACCAGTTTAGTAGTGGGCCCTTTGGTTTTGGGATGTAGTCGTGGTGCATGAATATAGGTAGAGTGTGTGGACCTGTATGAGTGTCCTACCCTTAGTATATAAATAGTTGTCTCTCGTGTTATATAAGTATATTCAGTGTTATTCGTTATATATATGTAGAGTGTAGGAATGATGTTAGTTATATATGTGTGGGTAGCTATAACACTTTAGGGATGTCAGTATATATAATGGAAATTGTATTGGAGTATAGACTAGTAGTGTATGTAGTTTGAAGATACTCGTGAATGCTTGATATGTATATGTATATATTAGTAAGTCGTGTTCATGATTAGGTGTAATGATAATAGGTGTGTTTATAGTGAGTATGCCTTTTATATGACCTAAATGTTAGTACGTGTGAGTATGTGCTCGTACGTAGATACGTATTGTACTTAGACGTAAGTGGTTATGTATTTGCTGCATGAGCATATAGGTGAAACACATATGGTAGTAGGATTATAAGTTTGATTGGTATTGCTTGCTTTTACGGGATGTTGTATGCGTGTATACCATGAGGTATACACGACTATTGCATATCTTAAGTATGTATGGATAAGTAGATGTAACGGTATACTAATTATAGGTTGATGGATATGGTGTGAAGATATATGTTACATGTGTGTGACTATACGATGAATGCATGTATTAGGGAGTGTATTATAATTATACGTGTGATGATGTCTGTAATATTATTATGGTATATAAAGTGATTAAACTATGTGGGTGTTACCTGACTAAATATTAAGTGTAATTGACGTTATGGTATGTATATGGGTACGTTGGTAGGTGTATATATATATATATATATATATATATATATATATATATATATATATATATATATATATATATAGACACACACACACACACACACACACATTGGAGAGGTATTGGTATAAGTATAGATACCGTGTTAAGTATATAGAGTATTCTGATATGTGTTTTGAGTCTCACTCAAGCTTGAGTGGGTATACTCTAAGTATAATGTTACGTATGTCTGTGGTTTGCGTGTGGTACTATGAATATAGCGATGGATGACGTATGAAATATGATGGGATTCTTTGTGCCTGGTTGTGTTACGCACATGATTGTGGGTCGCTATACCAGTATATAGTTATAGGCGTTGGTCTTGGGGTATAGTTATTTACTAAGGACTTGTCTGTGTGAACGTATGTGTGCTAGCTAAACTAGGCGTGTAGATGTGCTAAGTATATAGTGGTATGATTGGTATATATAAATGGAATGTTAGCGTGCGTGGGTGTGCACCATGCACGGGTAAGTATGTGCTTAGTTATAAGTTGGTGACTATGGTATGTGTGGCGTGTCATGAATATGGTTATAGGACCGTATGTGATGTGAATATATGGTGAAATATTTGCATGCATGTGAATGACTATAAAATTGTGAAATTATGGTAGTGGAAAATGTACATTAGATATAATAATATGATTTAATATTGAGTGGGGTGGTTACTTGTGTTGATATGTTGGTATTGGATGTATACTAGGAGATATAGGGAGTAGTGTATCCTTATTGTTTTGTTCATTAGTAGTTATCTAAACGTGGAGTATTACGATGGTATTTGCTGGCGTGAATTATTTAATTGGTTATGAGTATGTGCACCATGGTATGTAATAAGTGATTAATAGTTATGTAGGGATGTACGTGATTATATGATGATTGAAGTATGTGTATAAATTTGACTGACTATGATAGGTATAAGTGTATTATGTGTGTGACTATATACATGTTAGTAGTGTTAAGTTTGACTACCTAGTGCATATATAAGCACTTGTAATGACTATACCTGGTTTGAATTATAGTGTGATGTGATTGGGATAGCTACTAGTCTGGCTAGAGATATATTTATAGTTAGAAAGTCCGAGGACGGACTTTATTCTATGGTGGGTAGGATGTAACGGCCGGTACTCGCTATTCGTTATACGGCTGTGCGTATAACAATTTCGGGTACCTGATTGGTTTTGTTGCCTTGTATGTGAGTCGTGTTGTTGAGTTGATAGGGCTGTAGCATATTGGTTGCATCCTTAGCAAGCCGACCCCCGACGTGTGCCCAATTTGGAATTACCGTCGCCTTTGGACCCCGTATCCTTTATACGCTTTATGTGCACGTAGTCTTGTTCGTGCACGTATTTATTTTAGGCTTTGTCTGTAACTGAACCCTATAGTGTGATATGCCGTTGTGACCCTCTCGAAGAGTATTAAATTGTGGAATTAATTTGGAACGTCATTTCACGGGTCATTCTCCCACGATTTGACTTCGTATGAAGAGACGTCACGATTTTCACTTTTGTCACGAGGCCTTTCTATTTTTAGTTTTTTTTCTCGTCGTCGAAATTATGATCCGTCTTCTTTGTCCTGTTTCTCTCGTCGTCACGGTCACCTCAATATTTATTTCATAATTTTATGACCACGTTTGACCCACTTTCACTTTCCTATTAATTATAGCTAATCCCATTGTTAATAATATTCTTATCCTAAGCCCATAAGATTTTTTTAAACCTTCTAAATATTATTTATTAGTTATAATCAACTCTTATTGAAACCATAGTCTCTAAGCCTTAAGGCCGAACCCACTCCTAGCCCACACCCACACACAACACTAAATTGGGCCTTTTAAATCTTTTATAAGGAGAGAAACAACAATTATTATAACCCTAGACCTATAACCCAAGGACACCCCCATACTGCTCTTCACATTATGTCTTTTGAACCCCTCACCCATTCGTTTTAGAAACCCTAGGTGTATATGTATATATCTAATATAGGACCCACTATCCTTCAGCCTTTTTGTATAAACCCTAGCCTTATTATTTAGCAGCAACCTAGGTCTTTAGCTACTCACGAAATCAAATTTTCACAGCCCCTCCTATTTACAATAGCACCTTTGGGTTAGTATTATTTTAACCCTAGCTAACCACCTATAGCCTAGGCCCACGTGATGGAGCCTCTCCCCTTTATTTAAATAGCATTAGGGTTATTATATAAGAACCCTAGCCTTTTTTTGCAAGCAGCAAAAATCCGTCGTTCTTTTCCGCACGCAAACATTTTCCCCGATGCCGACTTGTGTCTCCCAGCGCCCAAACCCTCGTTCACTGGCCTTACTCATCGCCGTCCGGCCCCCCACGTCGGCGTTCCCGCTGTAAACCCTCTCCAGGCCGACGGGATCGTCGACCTAACCCCGACGTGCCCTAACCCCGCCGTGCCCTAACCCCGCCGTGACCCCTGTCGACCTTCCCTCCTGTACATCACCGGAATCCTATTGTAGAGGCGCTGCAGCAGGCCGCAGCAGCAATGGCATCCACAAACCGTCGCTCCGACCTCGCCTCCGACCTCCCTTCGACTCTGCGCCGCCGTGGAGCCGCTGATCACCGGAGCACCGCTGGAAAGACTCTCACCCACGCAGCAGCACGCCACCTGCCATCACTCCTCGCATCGCGCAGATCCGCAGCGCACCCAGGCATGCGACAGCGCGCTCTCCCAGCACGCAGCGCCTCGCGTGCCCCAACGCCTCCCCGAGTCGCGCTGATCCCTGTCCATCTCTCTCCGCTACACCACTCCCTTCACTGTCGCAAACCGTCGCGTGCTCCGCTTGCAAGCAAACGAGAATCAGTGGCAGCGTGAAGAACTGCTAGCTCACGTAAGTTGTTGTGTGTAAGTTTTGTGAACATTAAATATCTAAGTGAGTACATGCACTATATTGCCCCATGCATATCTCTATATATGTTAGGTTATAATAGGGTCTTCTTTTTGTAAGTAGTTCACTTTATTATTTAGAGTTAGGTGTACGTTACATCTTCACCTATTTATATGTGTGCAAGTTTCGTTAGCTTCATATCAGTTAGTTTATTATACTTCCACGTACAAGCTTTGGTGTGGACAGAACAACGTGATAAATAGAAGTATAATTAGTTCAGTATAATTAAGTTAGTACGGAACTAAGGTTAGTTGATGTTGGTAATAAACGGCATACATGTATATAAGTGGTTTTATAAACTACTAATTAAGTAAGCTCAGTTCATAGTATATAAGTTAGCATTTGATGTAGGTTAGTTGATTTCTAAATAAGTAGTCACTTCTATATGAGAACAGAAGCATGCTATAAGAACTATAAGGACAATATATGGTTAAGTATAGTGTTATTGCTACGACTGAATCACTTTTAGTTTGATATTGCGTTTCTGATGACGCAGATATAGTGCGCCTTTCTTCGCGACCCGTTACCTACCCGAGCCGATGCCGTTACCATACACGTTACATGAATCCAACCCCTGACGTCGCTACCCGACGTCAGAGTAGCTCTCGCGTCGTGTTGAGGTAAGTCTCTCTCTGTAGGAACCCACACAGCAGGTTAACAAGATAAAAATTGTAATTTTATTGTGTTGGTTAACTCACTAATTGAAGACAATAATATGGGACTGTAGGTTGGGCGATGGTTTGAACACATAGGAAGTATCTGGACTCATCGATCTGAGACTTGCGGCACACCTTTTTCAGGCAAGTAAATCTTGCTCGTTGCTTGTTTAGGCCATGTTTTAGGCCACTTTTGTACCATAGCGTAAAAGAGACTAGGCAGTGAAATGATAGCTGCCTAGACGCCTATTTGATCTAGTTTGACAACGAAACTAGATCTGTCACCTCATTTGATCTAGCTTGACAACGAAGCTAGATCCAACCCCTTTAACTTGTTTTGTTCATGCATTTGTAACTGACATGTTAAAATTCCTTAACTGTACGCATTTAAATTACAGTTTGCCATGTCATGCCATCCATGTCTGATTGTTGCATTCGTAGCACACGCTACTATACTTGTACTTGCTTGTTGAGGCTAGGTGCACCCCTATGCCATATTAAAAAACACTTCCTGGCTCGTGATCCAGAAGCGAGCATTCATGTTCGGGGGTAAAGCCCTGGCTCGATACACGTGGAGGGGTAGGGTTGAGCGACCACTCAGCGTAGAAGTGTGCCCGTACAGCCACTCCAGCTGTAAGGCGTGAACTCTGTGCACGACATGAAAACGTGACTTGTGATTGTTAGTAGTTTGCTACTCTTGCCATGCCATGCTAGATGGTTGTTGTACTTGCTTCTTTACCTGTTGCACTTATACTTTAACTGCCATGTCATTGCATCATGCTAGAACTGCTAGGTTGCTTTGCTTTACTTTCAGTTTCCTTACACAAGTCTCTTGTAGACTTGCTGACATGTGCCCCTTTCTCTTTGGGATGTCACATGTTAGATTGTGAGCCAAAGTTGGTCGTCGAGGACGAACAGGTTGCAGGTGTCGAGTTCGAGGAAATTGGAGACCAGTCCTAGAGCTCCTTCTTGCTGTTGTTATTTCTGCTTAGTCGTTGTTAGGCTGTCCGTGTGTAGCACCTCTCTTTTCTTGTTGATTCTATGTATTATGTCGGCCATGCCTTAGGCCTCCTTTCAGACTTTTGTACTTTTCTTTTAGACTCTTTTCTTTTAGCTGGTGACTTTTCTGTGATGTTGAAACTTATTTTATGGATATTCTGAGATTGCTTTTGTCTCATTATCTTTGTTTCGTATCGCATTTGCAAAGACCTACCATTCGAAGTTTTGTTGACGCTTATCAGGCTTGTAGCTTCGCAGCTTCAAGTCTGTGTGGACCTACTCACGCCTCGCCTCCGTATTTTTGGGAAGCGGGTCATGACAGGTTTTGTTGGTGGCCCATGCAGGTCACTCTTGCAACTGCGAATTATCGGAACAACGATAATAATGATAGAATGTCCATTAAATAAATTAAAACATCCAAGTCATGAAATGAGTCTAACCTGTGAGTTTTCCCTGTCTTATAGAGTAGGAAGACTTAGATAGATGTTCAGGTTTGATAGTCAGGTGCCTTCAACCGATTTAGGCTGTACTCGTCTTAGGTTGCCTTAGCAGTCTCTTACCCGGCCATGACCATATTAAGCTTCTAGAGCTTTCCTTTAGCCGATTCGTTGAGTCCATCCATTTCGGGCCCAGCAGAACGTAATTTTGATTTCTCTTAGGACCCTTTCTCGAGACCTCTATTACAGTCTAGAGTCGTAATTTTAAGTTTCTCCTGATCTTCAGCCGACCCGGTAATTAGAACCCTGCTTCTATCATCTTCCAGATCATTACACTTTCGTGTTATCGACCGTAAAAGTCCATCGTAGCAGTTTCACTAAATTATTTCCCTTCATATTTATGTTTTATTTGAATCACTTCCTTCCTTTCAAATCACGTAAATCTACATGTCACCATCGTCAATCGTTGAAACTTCTCCATTACTATCCTGACCATTCGATGAATATTTTCAATGTTATCAATGTTGAATTTTTTTTTCCGGTTTAAGAAAATATTCAACATGCATTTAAGACTGCAGACATTCTCCGAATTTCGAAATTTTCCGCTGAAATCTTTAAAATTATTATCTTATCATATTTACCAACCTATGTCTTCCACACTCGCGTAAATATCCTAATTTCTTCATATATTGACATTTCGATAATTCAAAATACCATTTCCTCCTCTACTATATATAAACTACACAAGTTTAATTCAATAGCTTATTTTACCGTTTCCCAAATATTTTTTCTATGCAAAAGAGAACTCCAACTTTTCAAGTACGACCGTTTTATACTTTTAGCGTTTTAACTCATATCATTTACATCCTATGAGGGTAATTTTACATTTTTCTTTCTTCACCACCTAAACGTTCACAATTATATCCCAGTCTCATTTGATCAATTTATCTCCTTATCCTCGCCCTACCTGAACCTATTCTTTCCGATCTTGTTTCCTTACGCTATCTGATCTTGGTTTCCTTCCTCTTGCTTAGTCATCCCACCAGTGCTTACCGTTGTTTATGTCACACCAGTTTAGTAGTGGGCCCTTTGGTTTTGGGATGTAGTCGTGGTGCATGAATATAGGTAGAGTGTGTGGACCTATATGAGTGTCCTACCCTTAGTATATAAATAGTTGTCTCTCGTGTTATATAAGTATATTCAGTGTTATTCGTTATATATATGTAGAGTGTAGGAATGATGTTAGTTATATATGTGTGGGTAGCTATAACACTTTAGGGATGTCAGTATATATAATGGAAATTGTATTGGAGTATAGACTAGTAGTGTATGTAGTTTGAAGATACTCGTGAATGCTTGATATGTATATGTATATATTAGTAAGTCGTGTTCATGATTAGGTGTAATGATAATAGGTGTGTTTATAGTGAGTATGCCTTTTATATGACCTATATGTTAGTACGTGTGAGTATGTGCTCGTACGTAGATACGTATTGTACTTAGACGTAAGTGGTTATGTATTTGCTGCATGAGTATATAGGTGAAACACATATGGTAGTAGGATTATAAGTTTGATTGGTATTGCTTGCTTTTACGGGATGTTGTATGCGTGTATACCATGAGGTATACACGACTATTGCATATCTTAAGTATGTATGGATAAGTAGATGTAACGGTATACTAATTATAGGTTGATGGATATGGTGTGAAGATATATGTTACATGTGTGTGACTATACGATGAATGCATGTATTAGGGAGTGTATTATAATTATACGTGTGCTGATGTCTGTAATATTATTATGGTGTATAAAGTGATTAAACTCTGTGGGTGTTACCTGACTAAATATTAAGTGTGATTGACGTTATGGTATGTATATGGGTACGTTGGTAGGTATATATATATATATATATATATATATATATATATATATATATATATATATATACACATTGGAGAGGTATTGGTATAGGTATAGATACCGTGTTACGTATATAGAGTATTCTGATATGTGTTTTGAGTCTCACTCAAGCTTGAGTGGGTATACTCTAAGTATAATGTTACGTATGTCTGTGGTTTGCGTGTAGTACTATGAATATAGCGATGGATGACGTATGAAATATGATGGGATTGTTTGTGCCTGGTTGTGTTACGCACATGATTATGGGTTGCTATACCAGTATATAGTTATAGGCGTTGGTCTTGGGGTATAGTTATTTACTAAGGACTTGTCTGTGTGAATGTATGTGTGCTAGCTAAACTAGGCGTGTAGATGTGCTAAGTATATAGTGGTATGATTGGTATATATAAATGGAATGTTAGCGTGCGTGGGTGTGCACCATGCACGGGTAAGTATGTGCTTAGTTATAAGTTGGTGACTATGGTATGTGTGGCGTGTCATGAATATGGTTATAGGACCGTATGTGATGTGAATATATGGTGAAATATTTGCATGCATATGAATGACTATAAAATTGTGAAATTATGGTAGTGGAAAATGTACCTTAGATATAATAATATGATTTAATATTGAGTGGGGTGGTTACTTGTGTTGATATGTTGGTATTGGATGTATACTAGGAGATATAGGGAGTAGTGTATCCTTATTGTTTTGTTCATTAGTAGTTATCTAAACGTGGAGTATTATGATGGTATTTGCTGGCGTGAATTATTTAATTGGTTATGAGTATGTGCACCATGGTATGTAATAAGTGATTAATAGTTATGTAGGGATGTACGTGATTATATGATGATTGAAGTATGTGTATAAATTTGACTGACTATGATAGGTATAAGTGTATTATGTGTGTGACTATATACATGTTAGTAGTGTTAATGTTTGACTACCTAGTGCATATATAAGCACTTGTAATGACTATACCTGGTTTGAATTATAGTGTGATGTGATTGGGATAACTACTAGTCTGGCTAGAGATATATTTATAGTTAGAAAGTCCGAGGACGGACTTTATTCTAAGGTGGGTAGGATGTAACGGCCTGTACTCGCTATTCGTTATACGGCTGTGCGTATAACAATTTCAGGTACCTGATTGGTTTTGTTGCCTTGTATGTGAGTCGTGTTGTTGAGTTGATACGGCTGTAGCACATTGGTTGCATCCTTAGCAAGCCGACCCCCGACGTGTGCCCAATTTGGAATTACCGTCGCCTTTGGACCCCGTATCCTTTATACGCTTTACGTGCACGTATTTATTTTAGGCTTTGTCTGTAACCGAACCCTATAGTGTGATATGCTGTTGTGACCCTCTCGAAGAGTATTAAATTGTGGAATTAATTTGGAACGTCATTTCACGGGTCATTCTCCCACGATTTGACTTCGTATGAAGAGACGTCACGATTTTCACTTTTGTCACGAGGCCTTTCTATTTTTAGTTTCGTTTCTCGTCGTCGAAATTATGATCCGTCTTCTTTGTCCTGTTTCTCTCGTCGTCGCGGTCACCCCAATATTTATTTCATAATTTTAGGGCCACGTTTGACCCACTTTCACTTTCCTATTAATTATAGCTAATCCCATTGTTAATAATATTCTTATCCTAAGCCCATCAGATTTTTTAAACCTTCTAAATATTATTTATTAGTTATAATCAACTCTTATTGAAACCATAGTCTCTAAGCCTTAAGGCCAAACCCACTCCTAGCCCAACACCCACACACAACACTAAATTGGGCCTTTTAAATCTTTTATAAGGAGAGAAACAACAATTATTATAACCCTAGACCTATAACCCAAGGACACCCCCATACTGCTCTTCACGTGATGTCTTTTGAACCCCTCACCCATTCGTTTTAGAAACCCTAGGTGTATATGTATATATCTAATATAGGACCCACTATCCTTCAGCCTTTTTGTATAAACCCTAGCCTTATTATTTAGCAGCAGCCTAGGTCTTTAGCTACTTACGAAATCAAATTTTCACAGCCCTTCCTATTTACAATAGCACCTTAGGGTTAGTATTATTTTAACCCTAGCTAACCACCTATAGCCTAGGCCCACGTGATGGAGCCTCTCCCCTTTATTTAAATAGCATTAGGGTTATTATATTAGAACCCTAGCCTTTTTTCGCAAGCAGCAAAAATCCGCCGTTCTTTTCCGCACGCAAACATTTTCCCCGACGCCGACTTGTGTCTCCCAGCGCCCAAACCCTCGTTCACTGGCCTTACTCATCGCCGTCCGGCCCCCCACACCGGCGTTCCCGCCATAAACCCTCTCCAGGCCGCCGGGATCGTCGAACTAACCCCGACGTGCCCTAACCCCGTCGTGCCCTAACCCCGCCGTGACCCCTGTCGGCCTTCCCTCCTGTACATCGTCAGAATCCTATCGTAGAGGTGTTGCAGCAGGCCGCAACAGCAACGGCATCCGCAAACCGTCGCTCCGACCTCGCCTCCGACCTCCCTTCGACTCTGTGCCGCCGTAGAGCCGCTGATCACCGGAGCACCGTTGGAAAGACTCACCCACGCAGCAGCACGCCACCTACCGTCGCTCCTCGCATCGCGCAGATCCGCAGCGCACCCAGGCGTGCGACAACGCGCTCTCCCAGCACGTAGCGCCTCGCGTGCCCCAACGCCTCCCCGTGTCGCGCTAATCCCCGTCCATCTCTCTCCGCTACACCACTCCCTTCACTGTCGCAAACCGTCGCGTGCTCCGCTTGCAAGCAAACGAGAATCAGTGGCAGCGTGAAGAACTGCTAGCTCACGTAAGTTGTTGTGTGTAAGTTTTGTGAACATTAAATATCTAAGTGAGTACATGCACTATATTGCCCCATGCATATCTCTATATATGTTAGGTTATAATAGGGTCTTCTTTTTGTAAGCAGTTCACTTCATTATTTAGAGTTAGGTGTAAGTTACATCTTCAACTATTTATATGTGTGCAAGTTTCGTTAGCTTCATATCAGTTAGTTTATTATACTTCCATGTACAAGCTTTGGTGTGGACAGAACAACGTGATAAATAGAAGTATAATTAGTTCAGTATAATTAAGTTAGTACGGAACTAAGGTTAGTTGATGTTGGTAATAAACGGCATACATGTATATAAGTGGTTTTATAAACTACTAATTAAGTAAGCTCAGTTCATAGTATATAAGTTAGCATTTGATGTAGGTTAGTTGATTTCTAAATAAGTAGTCATTTCTATATGAGAACAGAAGCATGCTATAAGAACTATAAGAACAATATATGGTTAAGTATAGTGTTATTGCTACGACTGAATCACTATTAGTTTGATATTGCGTTTCTGATGACGCAGACATATGCCCCTTTCTCTTTTGGGTGTCACATGTTAGATTGTGAGCCAGAGTTGGTCGTCAAGGACGAACAGGTTGCAGGTGTCGAGTTCGAGGAAATTGGAGACCAGTCTTAGAGCTCCTTCTTGCTGTTGTTGTTTTCTGCTTAGTCGTTGTTAGGCTGTCTGTGCGTAGCACCTCTCTTTTCTTGTTGATTCTATGTATTATGTCGGCCATGCCTTAGGCCTCATTTCAGACTTTTGTACTTTTCTTTTAGACTCTTTTCTTTTAGCTGGTGGCTTTTCTGTGATGCTGAAACTTATTTTATGGATATTCTGAGATTGCTTTTGTCTCATTATCTTTGTTTCGTATCGCATTTGCAAAGACCTGCCATTCGAAGTTTTATTGACGCTTATCAGGCTTGTAGCTTCGCAGCTTCAAGTCTGTGCGGACCTACTCACGCCTCGCCTCCTTATTTTTGGGAAGCGGGTCGTGACATAAAAAGAAAGAACTTTTTTTGTATGTAATATATAATTCCCCATCTTTGAATCTTTTACCTTTTTGTGCGTTGCTGTACTTTTGTCAAGTGTTTTCTGGGATTGTGCCTCTGACTTGGTGTTACCCCTCCCGTTGTTCATACCGAGGCAGTTCGCTAGTTTGAGTAGCGGGAGGCCTTCTTTTTGTCGCCAGAGTCATTGGCCTCTCGAGGTGATCGGCCTGCTAGGGGGTTGCCCCCAGCCTTATGGACGATCGTGGTGATCAACCTGCTAGGGGAGTTGCCTCCAGCCTTACGGATGATCATTGTGATCGGCCTGCTGGGGAGTTGCCCTCAGCCTTACGGATGATCGTGGTGATCGGCCTGCTGGGTGAGTTGCCCCCAGCCATACGGACAATCGTGGTGATCGGCCTGCTAGGGGAGTTGCCCCCAGCCTTACGAACGATCGTTGTGGTCAGCCTGCTGGGAGAGTTACCCCCAGCCTTACGGACGATCATTGTGATCGGCCTATCGGGGTTATTGCCCCCAGCCTTACGGCCGATCGTTGTGATCGGCCCACTGGGGGAGTTACCCCCAGCCTTACAGGCGATCGTTGTGATCGGCCTGCTGGGGTAGTTTCCCCCAGCCTTACGGTCGATCATTGTGATCAGCTCGTAGGGGGAGTTTTCCCAGCCTTACGGGCGATCGTTGCGATCGGCCTGCTAGGAGAGTTATCCCCAGCCTTACGGGCGATCGTTGCGATCGGCCCGCTGGGGGAGTTGCCTCCAGCCTTACAGGAAATCGTTGTGATCAGCCCACTGGGGAAGTTGTCCCCAGCCTTACGGATGACCGTTGTGGTCGGCTTGATGGAGGAGATGCCCCCAGCCTTACGGTCAACCGTTGTGGTCCGCCTACTGGGGGAGTTGCCCCCAGCCTTACAGACGATCGTTATGGTCGGCCTGCTGGGAGAGTTGTCCCCAGCCTTACAGACGATCGTTGCTAGGGGAGTTTCCCCCAGCCTTACGGTTGACTGTTGTGGTCGGCCTACCGGAGGAGTTGCCCCCAGCCTTACGGACGATCGTTGTGGTCGGCCTGCCAGGGGGTTGCCCTCAGCCTTATGGGTGATCGTTGCGATCGGCCTACTAGAAGAGTTGCCCCCAGCCTTACAGATGATCGTTGCGATCGGCCTACTGGGGGAGTTACCCCCAGCCTCACGGTCGATCATTACGATCGGCCCGCTGGGGGAGTTACCCCAGACTTACTGACGATCGTTGTGGTCGGCCTGCTGGGGGAGTTGCCCCTAGACTTACGGACGACCGTTATGGTCGGCCTGCTGGGGAGTTGCCCCCAGCCTTACAGACGATCATTGTGGTCGGCCTGCTGAGGGAGTTGCCCCCAGCCTTACTGTCGATCGTTGCGATCGGCCTACTGGGGGAGTTTCCCCGGGCCTTACGATCGATCGTTGCGATCGGCCCGCTGGGGGAGTTACCCCCATCCTTACGGACGTTCGTTGTGGTCGGCCTGCTGGAGGAGTTGCCCCCAGCCTTACGATCGACCGTTATGGTCGGCCTGTTGGGGGAGTTACCCCCAGACGTATGGCTGAACATTGTGGTTAGCCTGCTGGGGGAGTCGCCCCAGCCTTACGGTCGATCCTAAGGTTTGGGCATGGTGGTACATGAAGAGACATGGCTGCTTTGTGCAAACTTGCATTTCATTTTCTGAACTAGAGAAAAATTCGAAAGCAAAAAAGCAGGGAAGATAATGACGAGCTTGTCTCGACTAGGGGGAGGAGTTGCGGCTGATTGTCCTGCCTCCTCACTCGATGACGCACAGAGCTTTCTGAACAATGTTTACCTTCTTACCTTTGTCCATATGTTTGGACGTCCCTTCTCCGGGGTTACTTTCGGGGCGTCGACAAAGTTCTTCAAGTGACCGTGACTGATCAACTGGTCGATGTCTTTCTTCAGATGCCAACATTCGTCAGTGTCGTGGCCATTGTCCTTGTAGTACATGCAATACTTTTCCTCATCCCTTCTGCCACTCTTCATCTTCGGGGGCGGCTTGTGATCACGCCCGGGTGTACACCCTAAAGAGCGACCGTGTAGTCTTACCGCAAGCGCACGGTGTAGCGGCGAGCGGGTATCGAACACAGGGAGGACGTATGATAGTGCGTTCTCCGAACAACCTGGCTATGGGGACAGAAAAGTAGGAAATTGCCTTTCGGCGATGTTGTCACAATCGTCAAACAATGTAAAAAGAGATATAAAATCAAATAAAGACGCCTAGGGAATAGGGAATCCCCGCTACTCACCGTATCTCGTCATTGTGATTCATCGGTTTCACAATTGCTAGGGTAGAATGTCAGGTGAACTAGTTGCAACTGAATGTAAAACCTAGCTCACGCTCTCGCGCTGTTGCCGGTCTATAGCAAACCTAGGCTCGGGTCCAATCTCTTGCAAACCCTAGCCTAGGCAAGCTAGCATTAGGATCAACGTCATCGATCAATCGCATCCCGAGCCCACTCTCGTGCAAACTCGGGCTACGACCTAGGTTGGGATAGTTCCTACCCGTCCAATCTCTTGCAAACGGGTATCGGTATAGAATTGCAACCGAGAATCCTAGTATTGGTCCAATCTCTTGCAAACCGATACTAAGGAAACTCAAATTCAACCCAATTCGGATTTCTAGGGTTTCCTATCGAATTGGGATCCAATCTCTTGCAAATCCTAATCGATATGAACACCTAGCTATCCGTATTATATCAATCCCAAACTAACCCTAATCAATTCTAGCAATAGTTCTACCAAATCGTCACAAATCGAAAATTGGGCTCGTAGGGTTCATCCCCACGCCCTAAGACGTTAAAACTACTCACAAATCATATTGCTAATGGAAGAACAATCAATAGAAACAACAATGGAATTCATAGCAATATTCAAAATAGCAATAAAAATAGGATTTTTAATAGAGAGTGAGACAAACCAATGTAGCTTTCCAAGAATCCAACAAAATAACACTTTTCTCTCCTCTCCAATCACAAGAATTAAACTCTAAAAATCTAATCTAAAAGGCTGCCAAAAGCAATAGAAAAAGCTCTCCAAAACTAGGTTAGAATCTGGGGTTAAATACCTCCCAAAACTGCCCAAAAATTCGTGACCAAACTTCCCCTACGCAGCTCCAAAATCGTGATTTCCACTACAGGCAGCGCTGCTCACTCGGCCGAGTGACAAAGGTCACTCGGCCGAGTGAGGGACCCTGACGGATTCCAGTAACTCTGGGGTCTTGGAGGTCGTCACATCGGGCGTCACTCGGCCGAGTGAGTTGTCGTCACTCGGTCGATGGGCTTATCTTCACTCGGGCGGACAGAAATTACAACTCGGCTGAGTCGGGCTTCTGCTGCTCAGACTGACGGATTAAAGTAAGTTGGCTCTTTTTGATGGCCGTCGTCTGGGTGCCACTCGGGTGGACGGGATACGTCACTCGACCGAGTCGGCTTCTGATGCTCAGCCGAGTGCACGCCGATATACTGCTTGGAGCGTGTCCGATCTGGCCGGCTGAGCGGGGTCTCGTTGGTCGGCCGAGTGACTCCTTCACTCGGCCGAGTGAGATACTGAAGATGCCCAAATTGCGTATTTTTGCCTCCTCGTCGCTCCTACGACGTTCTTTCTTCTTCCGCTCCTCTCCAATCTCAAAATACCCCTCAGGGAAGTCGTCGGTGACACTCCGGAGTGGGTGTATCTCGGAATCACTCCAAATAGCTCCAAATCTCCTGAAATACGACAAAAAACAACAAATCATGAAAAGTATCGCAATGTTGTCGATAAATCGTGAAAAACGTGATTTGAGCGATTCAAATGGCATGCAAACATGCGGGAAAAAGGTGTAAAATATGGAGTGATCAAAATCCCCCAAGCTTACCTCTTACTCGTCCTCGAGGAAGATAAGTAAAAGGCGAACCCGGTGGATTTAGAAAATGAAAACGATGGAAAAACGGAAAACGAAAAAAGAAAGAAGAAAGCGAAGAGGGAAGCTGCTAGATCATTTTTCTCAGGACGTGGGTTTTGCTTACTCATATAGCATGCATCGAATGTAAAACACATGTCAAAGATTTTTATTTCGATATCATAGTATAATGGTGCAAATAGAGATAAAAAACCCAAGAATATCGATATAGCATGAAAAATGGAATAATTCTAAGATTAACATCGTTTGAATCATTTAAAGCGGTATACAATATCGCAGATCACACACTTTTCAATTGAATGCTTTCTATGAGGAGTATAGAGGATATCACGCAATAGAGTAGGAAGAATAGAAAAGCGTGGATTTCATGAAGTGAATGCTAGGCGTAGATTTCTGGATTTCGCGAAGGTAAAACAATCTCACCGAGTATAGAATTTTACTTAGCCTAGGTTGTCATGCACCGTCAGGTAGTCACTCTCTCACACATCATTGGATTCTCTCCCCCAAGCTTATCTATAAGCGTGGTGGCATATAAAAAACTATACTTACATTCCCCATCTCTATTGATGCACCAAAAGTAAAAGAAAATAAAAATAAAAACAAAAAGAGGGAAGAAAGAGAGAAGGGGTATGAGATGGGATCGTTTTGAGCTTCCTTTCTCTTTTCTTTTCTTTTTTTTTCAAATCTTTTTCTCTTCTTTTTTTTTTCATAGCAATTATACACAATGATCCCAAATCAAAGAGAAGGATATACAAGTATATATTTTTTGGATTTCGGGAAATTTGGAGCTAGGAATTTAATAACGGGGGAAATGCCAAATACTAGAATCGCTAAGGGGAGATTCACCAATGATTTTAAAATAGAGGATTAATGTTCAAGATATGTGGAGAAAGAAATAAATATGTCTCTCAGTTCACTCTATAGGACGTGCATGACAACTTTAGTAGGGTAATCTAATCTACTCGGTTTCGATCTCAAAAAAGCAAACTAATCCAGAGTTATCATAGCTAACTTCATTCAATCATCCTGAAGTGAAGTGTACAAGTCATGCAAATAGAAGTGATATAGGAAAAGAAAACGGTACTCCAGATATAAGCATTCAATGCGTGAATCTTGGTGTGTTTTCTACGATAGCATACATATGAATATTCAGACTCAGCTAATAATATAATTTCATCCATTTTCATACGGAAAAAGTGTGGGTTACTATCTCTAAATGCAAGGCAGATCATAGCATATGATATCAGAAATAAAAGCTAAGACATGAAAAATATAGCATGCATATAGAGAAAGCTAACTCCACGTCATCATCATCACAGAAAAGTCATCTCTAGCATGAGATGAAAGAAATAAAGATAAAAAGGGAAAATAAAACTATTTACAATGCGGCACACGAAGAAAATAAGAAAAAACGTGATGCATGGTAAAAAAAAGGAAAAGTGATGAAAATGAGTGCAAATGCGAAAATGGCGTGAAAAAAAAACTAAAAATAAAGGTGGTAAATCAAAAAGCGTGAGAACTCACTCCCCCAAGCTAAAGTGCACAATGTCCTCAATGTTCGAAGTGTGGCACACCGAGAGACGTGTAATGGGAGGGGGGGGGGGTGGGGATGCATGCATGATAAAAAGAAATAAAAAGAACAAAATGAAAAATATGATGTGAATGTGATGCATGCAAGGACAAGAGTGATCCAGATATGTGTGTGTCACCAAAAATACTCTTCCTCACTCCCGGAAAAAGGATATAGAATCATATGATCAAAAGTGGACAAAAGTAGTGATGGGAGGGGGGGGGTCAAAAATATCATCAGGACCAAGCAGAGAATGGGCAGCATAACGACAAAAAATCGGAGGCATCAAGGGTGTGCCTAAGCTGGTGGTGCTGCGCCATCTCCGTCCTGAGGCGGAGGTGGGGGGGGGGGTGGTGGTGGACGTGGAACAGTCTGCTGGGTGGGTGGTGGTCATGGCAGTCGCTCGAGAATCTGGGTCAAGCAATAGTGAATGCTAGGAAGTAGGTCGAGGCGGTGCTGCATGGCGGTGACTGTGGAAGACAAAGCCCTAAAATCTCCCCGGAGTCCAGTCAACCCCCCCTCAAGAGAGCGAACGCTCTGAACTAAGGCGTCAGGGGGTGGTGGAGCGGAGGGACGGACAGGTCTAGGCTGGGCTGGTCGGGGCTGTCTAATACGGGCGGTGTAGGTGATCGGGACAGCAGGCATGGGTGGTAAGGGTGCTGTGCTCACTAGTGGATGCCTAGCCCCAGGGCGAGGCTGGGACGCAGGCTGGTGTGAGGTGGAAGCAGCAGCAGAGGGAGTGGAAGGCAAAATCGGTGACGAGGCAGCAGGAGAGGTCAGTGACACAGACGTGGGGACAGACGTCACGACACTCTCAGAAAGAATGGCTACGGTGGAGACATAAGTGTCAACCGCTGGGGAGGCAGTGTGGGGGCCAAAAGGCGAAATCCCAGCGGAGATCATACTGGCCATGGTCTCCACGACGGCAGCGAAAGAAGGCTCCCCGCTCTCAACAAAAGTAGGTGGGTGCTCAGGTAGCAGAGAAGTGAGTGGCTCAACCGACAAGGGCACATCAGTGGTGGTGGTAGTGGTAGACGTGGTGGGCGTAGGGTCAGCAAGTGTACTCCCGACACTGGCAGAAGTGGGGACAGAAGTGTCGGGAGCGGTAGAAAGTGAAGGCTCAGGCTGAGGGAACACATGGTCAGCTGGCGGTGCATGATGTGTAGGTGGTACAGGCTCAGCTCCCTCGGCCTCTAGCACGTAGGCAGCGGGGATCAGGAGATCCACCGTTGGAAGCCAGTCGTCGTGTGCTGGTCCTAAGGGTGTCCGAGCGGGGCTCGGAAGGATCATGTAGTCAGCACCGTACGGGCCGTGCAACCATACCCAGTGCCGCTGACCGTGCGGACGAAGCATCTTCATCCGGGCCATGATGTCTATCGATAATGCAGTGGGGCCCGGGGCTCGTCGCAGGTCAGTCGGAAGGTCCTCGCCGGTCATCAGGGCTAGCGGGGTAATCAGGCCGCCGTAACATATCGGGGAGCGAGCGCCCATCGATACGATGATGCGGTCCAAAAACCAGCTAGCGACGTCAATCTCAACGGTGGGGACCAACGTAACTCCATCCCTATCTAGAACTCTGGGGCGAGTCGTCGCGTAGAGCATATAGAGCTCATGCGTCGACATCGTCCCAGGCTCGTACCTCGCCAGAAAGGTGGTCGCCATAAGGCGTTGTGCTATGCGGAGGAAGGGGTGGACTATGGCCGAGGCCTTGGCCCTACTAGGGTCAAAGGCTGGTGGTAAACCTGTGATCCTATCCCAGAAGGTGTGTGAATCGAAGGATGGGGGAGGGATGTGTGTGGGGGCGTAGGCTCGGTCGGGTGTGGGGACGGCGGGCCACTGAAAGAATGCCCTAAGCATATCGAGAGTGAGCTGACACTCTCGATCCATGAGTCGGAAGGAGCATCCCTCAGCGGTCCGGGCGATCGAGCTGAGCACCTCGAGTGTCGGACGGATGTAGGTCTCCGCCGACACAGAAAGAAAGTCCCGCCAACCCACGTTGTCGTACAACGTGAGCATCCCCTCAAGTACCCCCATGCGTCCTAGGTCTGTAAGGTGTGCGAACCTGGAGGGTACAATCGAGCGCTGGGAAATGCGCTCAAAAACGACGCGATGTGCGTCGTCTCGGAACGTAATCCCCAGTGGCCCGACAAGTGGAGCCGGTGGTGGCAGTGGGTTGACTGGGAGTGGCTGTGTGGGGTGAACGGGGTCTGCAGGCTGTGGCTGTGCAGGGTGAACGGGGTCTGTAGGCTGTGGCTATGCGGGGTGAGGTGGTATAGGCGGAGGAGAGTCCTCCATCTCGTGGGAGGGGCCAGGCTCATCCGGCCGCTTCCGCTTGGCGGAAGCTCTCCTGGACCGTGGCCGTGCCCCGAGTTCTCACCAAAAACAGAAAAAGTGCGACGTGCGAAAATAAGTGGAACGAATATACCGGAACATGCCGCGAGAGAAAAATAGTGGATGCGTGCGAAGACGCTGCCTCCACAAAGCCAAAAACGCTCCCCGGAAGCTCCCCTAAGCTCCCCAATATAGCCTGCACATCAAACGAAGATATCAGCGTGTAACATTCAAAATGTATAGGGGGTTAGGGGTATAATAGATCAATATTGATGTTAATTTGATTTAGGGGTTCGATTAGCACATGGATCGTCGAAAAATACAAGAAAAAGGAGAAAATAGGGCGAAATGGGGCCACCGGAGCTCGGCCGGCGGTGAGATCGTCGCCGGCGACTCGGGCGGAGGGGCGGCGACGTCGACCGGCGGTGGTCGGCCGAGCGCAGCAGTGGCGAGGTGATTCGGGCGAGTGGGGGGTAGCAACGGGCCGAGGGATTCGAAGGGACGCAGCGGGATCGGGCGATGATAATTTTGGGCGTTTTGAAAAACATGCCGATCCGCTGCGACTTAAATAGGAATGGTTACGACTCGGCCGAGTGACTATGTCACTCAGCCGAGTGAACGTAACGGAAATATTTTAAAAACTCCTCCCCGCTTACGACTCGGCCGAGTGGCTTTGCCACTCTCGGCCGAGTGGCTTTGCCACTCTCGGCCGAGTGGAAAAAGTCCACTCGGCCGAGTGGCACAAGCTACTCGGCAATACTCGCCCTAGGAGCGTATCAGTTTCACTCGGCCGAGTGAAGATATATACTCGGCCGAGTGGCAATTATACTGAAATCAAGAAAAGAAATAGAGAGTTGGTGATGGAATCAAGAAAAGAAAAAGAAATAGGAGGGTATTTTGCTGTTGGAGAGGAGCGGAAGAAGAACGGACGTCGCAGGAGCGACGAGGAGGCCAAAACAAGCAATTTGGGCAATTTTTGTGTCCCACTCGGCCGAGTGAAGGAGTCACTCGGCCGACCAGCGAGACACCGCTCGGCCGACCAGATCAGACACGATTCATACGTGCACTCGGCCGAGCGACGGAGACCACATCGGCCGAGTGACGAGACCCCGTCCGCCCGAGTGGCGCCCAGACGAAGCCATTCAAAAATCGCCAAGTTACTGTTTTTCGGCTGCCTGAGCTTCAGAAGACCCACTCGGCCGAGTGGATAATCCCGACCGCCCGAGTACCATGAAGCCATCGGCCGAGTGACGACAACTCACTCGGCCGAGCCGCCCCCGAAGTGAAGACCCCTGAAGATCGAGACTTACTGGAAATTTACAGGGTTTTCACTCGGCCGAGCGACTTTTGTCACTCGACCGAGTGCGACGCGCTGCCTGTAGCGAAAATTGCGGAAAACAGGCTGCACAGGGGTATTTTGGTCACAGTTTTTGGACGATTTTGGGGGGTATTTAACCTCTGTTTTTACCCTAGTTTGAGAGCTTTTCTCTTAGATTTTTTGTAGCCTTTTAGATTAACTTTTTAGCTTTATTCTTGAGATTGGAGAGGAAACAAAATTGGATTTTTGTTGAATTTATTTGAAGAACTCCATTGGTTTGCTTCTCTCTTCTCTAAAAATTCTATTTTTATTGCATATCTCAATATTGTGATGAATTCTATTGCTTATTTCATTGATTATTTTTGTGATCTTGCTATGAATTGTGAGTAGTCGTCACGTCTTGGGGCGTGGGGATGAACCCTACAAGCCCTATTTCATAATTGTGATGAATTGGTAGGAATTTCGTTAGAATTGCTATTAGAGATTAGATTGGGATCAATTTACTACGGATGGCTAGGAATTCACATCGATTGGGATTTGCAAGAGATTGGATCCCAATTCGATAGGAAACCCTAGAAATCCGAATTGGGTTGGAATCAAATTTCCGTAGTATCGGTTTGCAAGAGATTGGACCGATACTAGGGTTTCCGGTTCCAATTCCGTGCCAATACCCATTTGCAAGAGATTGGACGGGTAGGAACTATCCCAAACTAGGTCGTGGGCCGAGTTTGCAAGAGATTGGGCTCGGTGCGCGATTGAACGATGATGTTGATCCTAATGCTATTCCCTAGGCTAGGGTTTGCAAGATATTGGACCCGAGCCTAGGATAGCTATAGGCTGGCAACAGCGCGAGAGCGTGAGCTTGGTTCTACATTCAGTTGCAACTAGTTCATCCAAAATCTTATTCTAGCGATTTTGATGCCGATGAACCACTTTTACGAAATATGGTGAGTAGCGGGAATTCCCCATTCCCTAGACGTTCTTTATTTGATTTGATATTTCCGTACTTTGTCTGACGATTGTGACAGGATCGCCAAAGGCAAATTTCTCTCTTCTTAAATAGCCAGGTTGATTGGAACAAGCACGGTCATTCGTCCTCCCTGTGTTCGATAACCCGCTCGCTGCTACACCGTGCACTTGCGGTAAAACTACAACCGTTCTTTGGGGTTACGTCCCGGAGCGATCAAGTTTTTGGCGCCGTTACCGGGGAGGGCATTTTGACGGTGTTCGTCATCGACCACCCGGTTACTTCTTCTTTCTCTCTTTCTTTACTTTCTTCTATTTGCATATTCTCCCTGTATTTTGCATAAGGTCTTTACAGGAAGAATGGAGGATGCAATGTCAACAATAGAACTCAGTCAGGAAGGCTATGACTCCTTCACAGACCTCCTTAAGGAGCTTGTCGATGAGGTCCACGCTACCGGAGCTTTTGCTATTGACGTCAAGGACCCTGACGAGCAACTGTTTGCTAGTTTTGTGATGGACCAAGTCTCCCCGGAGGGGACTATCGGAGGCAACATCAGAGTTGATGTGATGGACGACAAGCTATATTTTGAAGACGGTAGAACAAGTGTCAAGGATCACTATACTCCGGGAGGATCTTCAGAGCAAGCTATCGTTCAGGGAGTTACACCCCATGACACTTACCCTTGCTTCTACGAGTCGTCTGATGTGTTTCTTGATTCCAGGAACGAACCGGAGCCGAGTGAAAGCTCTGATGATGCTAGCACAGAATCGGAGCGTGCCTATTTCAATGCATTGTCCTCACTAAGTTGTGAGTCTGACTCTTCACAAGAGAGCGCGCCACCTGAGCACGAGCTAGACCCGGCTGACAAGGAAGAAGCCAAACTCATGCGAGCTGATGAAGTAGAAGGAGCGGCGCCTCTTCAGGTAGAACTTAAACAATTACCTCCGAATCTAAGGTACGCCTTTTTGGGTAAAAAATTAACTTTCCCGGTGATAGTAAACTCCCACCTCGCGCCAGACCAACTTGAAAAACTCCTAGACGTTCTTAGGAGCCATAAAGATGTCCTGGGATACACTATCTCCGATCTAAAAGGGATAAGCCCTAGGCTTTGCACGCATAGGATCCATTTGGAGGATACCGACGCCACCTCCATAGAGCCTCAAAGGCGGTTAAACCTGAACATGAAGGAGGTGGTTAAAAAGGAAATCCTAAAATTGCTCGACGCCAGTATTATTTATCCTATCTCTGACAGTAGATGGGTTAGCCCCGTTCACGTCGTCCCCAAGAAAGGGGGGATGACTGTCATAAAAAATGAAAAAGGTGAGCCCATATCTACTCGCATCGTCACGGGATGGCGAATGTGCATTGACTATAGGAAACTCAATAAAGCCACCCGAAAGGACCATTACCCATTGCCCTTCATCGATCAAATGCTTGAACGCCTTGCAAAACATAAATACTTTTGCTATCTAGATGGGTATTCGGGATTCTTCCAAATCCCTTTGCACAAAGATGACCAAGAGAAGACAACTTTCACTTGTCCCTATGGCACCTATGCCTACCGTAGGATGCCGTTTGGCCTTTTTAATGCTCCCGCCACCTTTCAGAGGTGTATGACATCCATATTTTCCGATTACATTGAAAATATTATGGAAGTTTTTATGGATGATTTCTCGGTTTATGGAAGTGAGTTTGACTCTTGCTTGGAAAATCTTACTAAAGTCCTAAAAAGGTGCCAACAAAACAATCTCACTCTCAATTGGGAGAAGTGTCACTTCATGGTCATGGAAGGTATAGTTCTCGGACATCTTGTCTCTTCGAGAGGAATTGAGGTAGATAAAGCAAAGATTGAGGTAATCGAGAAACTCCCTCCTCCTATTAATGTCAAGGGCATTAGAGGCTTTCTTGGTCACGCGGGGTTTTACCGCCGCTTCATCAAGGATTTCGCCTCGATTGTCCGACCGCTTACTTCCTTGATCGCTAAAGATATTCCTTTTGTCTTTTCAGGAGAATGCTTGCAAGCCTTCAACACCTTGAAGGAAGCACTAGTCTCCGCACCCATCATACAACCACCGGATTGGAGCCTTCCTTTTGAGCTAATGTGTGATGCTAGCGACCAAGCCATTGGAGCGGTGTTGGGACAAAGAAAAGATAAGAAGCTTCATGCGATATACTATGCGAGCAAGACATTGGATGACGCACAGAAAAACTACACAACTACCGAGAAAGAGCTTCTAGCGGTCGTCTATTCCATAGAGAAGTTTCGCTCCTACCTCCTCGGTTCCAAGGTGATCGTCCACACCGACCATGCGGCATTGAAGTATCTTTTAAACAAGAAGGAGGCCAAACCTCGGTTGATTAGGTGGATACTCTTGTTGCAAGAATTCGACTTAGAGATCAGAGACAAGAAGGGTACGGACAATGTTGTGGCGGATCATTTATCTAGGCTCATTCGCGACAAGGAGGATGTGAGTTTGCCTATAGACGACACTTTCGTGGATGAGAGGCTATATGCCATAAGGACCGGAGAGGTCCCTTGGTACGCGGACTTCGTCAACTACTTGGCCTGTGGAATTAAACCGCATGGGATGCCCACGCATCAAAAGAGGAGATTTCTTCATGAAGTCCGTAGCTATTTCTGGGAAGATCCATACCTCTTCAAGATATGCAAGGATGGCGTCATTCGGAGGTGTGTTTCTAAAGAGGAGGCGACGTCTATCATCTTGCATTGCCACGGGCTACCATGCGGAGGACATCATGCCGCCTCTAAAACAACCGCTAAGATTTTACAGAGCGGGTTCTTCTGGCCGACAATGTTTAAAGACACCCACGACTTTGTAAAGGGGTGCGATAGATGCCAACAGACCGGGAATATCTCCAAGCGCAATGAGATGCCAATGAGGCCCATCCAAGAAATTGAGCTTTTTGATTGATGGGGAGTAGACTTCATGGGACCATTTCCGTCGAGCAATGGCAACAAATACATCCTATTGGCCGTCGACTATGTCTCCAAATGGGTGGAAGCAATCGCCACCCCTACTAATGATGCAAGGGTCGTCTCCAAGTTCTTCAAGCAAAATATCTTCCCGCGCTTCGGAGTGCCTCGTACCTTGATAAGCGACGGGGGGAGCCACTTCATAGAGAACAAGTTTGAAGCCATGCTAAAGAAATACGGAGTAAACCATAGAGTTGGCATGGCATATCACCCCCAGACAAGCGGCCAAGTGGAAGTCTCAAATAGAGAGATCAAGCAAATTCTTGAGAAGACCGTGGATCGGTCTAGAAAGGATTGGTCAATGAAGCTAAACGATGCTCTATGGGCATATCGCACGGCCTTTCGCACCCCCATCAGTACCACACCGTTCAGACTAGTTTATGGGAAGGCTTGCCACTTGCCGGTAGAGTTGGAACACCGCGCATATTGGGCCATCAAGACCTTTAACTACGACTACAAGAGTGCGGCGGTGAGGCGACTCTTGGACATCAACGAACTTGATGAAATAAGGAGAGACGCCTACGAGAGCTCGAGAATTTACAAAGAAAGGACCAAGATTCTCCACGATGCCCGCATTACCGTCACCGACTTCAAGGTAGGAGACAAGGTCTTACTCTATAATTCCCGGCTCCGACTATTTCCCGGAAAGTTGAGGTCACGTTGGTCCGGACCTTTCACCATTAAGAACATACAACCGGGAGGGGCCTTCGAGTTGGAAAGAAAGACGGGGCCTCGTTCAAGGTAAATGGTCAGAGACTCAAGCATTATTCCGAGGGAGTCCCAACGGGAGAAATCAATAGAATATATCTACTTAAGGGACGACCGGATGATCTTTGATACCTCCTTGATGAGGTAATTGAGGAGGCGACCCCCCACTCGATTGGCGCTCTTTTCGATGAGGATTTCGAGGAAGGCCCGGATTTAGGCCAAGATGAGAAGATAGATGATTCCCCCGACCTCTCCGCTGAAAGTGATGAAGGCGACGCTGATGTCGCAAGGATTCGAGAGCTCTGCAAGCTCTCGAAATTAAAGTCTCCAAAGAAAGCTCCGCCGATACAGAAATCGGCGTCACCGGTGAAGCCGTTGACCGGGGCAAACGCTAGCTTGGGGGAGCCTCCCCCCAACACTATTCGAGACGGGAGACCACCGAGGGAGAACACGCCACCGCAACTTCCGAATCCAAGCGTTCTCCCTGGAAAATTTGATGGGTGCATCTCATATGCACCAAACATCCCGCATTAATTGAAAATCATAGGGGGTCGAGCTCATGACCTTAAACGAGCGCTTGTTGGGAGGCAACCCGACAGTTATTGCTTTATTTTTACTTTTTCTTTATTTTTGTTTTAGAAATTTTTAGTGTTTTGAGTCGTTCGCCCAAAATTTTTGTGATAACGTGTCCTATTTTTCTTGACAGGAGAGGAGATAGGCAAATCCATCATGAGGAGGATGAACGAGACGACGAGGAGCGCCCCAGGAAGATGCTCGATGCTTAGGAGTAAGATGAAATCGACTGGAGGAAGAAAGACGGAGTTTAGAGCCCAAACGAAGACAAACAGCAGAACACAAGGCTCACTTGGCCGAGTATACTAGTCACTCGGCCGAGTACACAAGTTCGTCCGGCCGAGCCGCTCACGAACGAGGGAAGTCTGCTGTACCCAACTCTCTGTTTATTTTCTTGATTTCAGTATAACTGCTACTCGGCCGAGTATATATTTTCACTCGTTCGAGTTAAACGGATACGCTCCTAGGGCGAGTCTTGCCGAGTAGCTTGAGCCACTCAGCCGAATGGACTTACTCCACTCGGCCGAGGCTGGCAAGGCCGCTCGGCCGAAGCGATAGCGGGGATGAAATGTCCATTGATCTCGCTCGGCCGAGTGACCTAGTCACTCGGCCGAGTCGTAACTTTTATTATATAAGGGGCCGAGGGGGGCACGTTTTTCAAAACGCAAAAATCCCAAACGCCCGACCCCTCGCATTCCCCTCACCCGTTCCCCTCGCTCGCGCCCCCACTCGCCCGGCCGACCGTCGCCACGCCGCCGCTCGGCCAGCCACCGCTGGCCGAGCACCCGCCGCGCCTCGCCCGAGTCGCCGCCGGCGGCCGCCGCTCCGACCACCTCCGGTATCGCCAATTTCGCCTTTTTCTGCTCTTTTTGTGTATTTTTCGAGGATCCATGTGTTAAACGACCCCCAAACCCTAATCAATTTCTATATCTATCTATTATACCCCTAATGCTCCATACGTTTTGAATATTACCCGCTGATATCTCCATTTCATGCGCAGGTTGTTTTTGGGAGCTTAGGGGAGCCCAGTGGAGCTTCTACGGACTGATTTGGGCTTCGCGGAGGCGCTGTCTTCGCACTCTTCCATTGCTTAGCACTCGCGGCGTGTCGGGGTACACTCTTTCCTTTATTTTGCACACGCCGCACTTTTTACACTTTTTCGGCTCGCGCTCGGGGCCGATATGCCGCCCCGGACACGGCCGCGGTCGAAGAGAGCTTCCGCCAAGCGGAAGCGGTCGGATGATGCCGGCCCCTCCCACGAGTTGGAGGACTCTCCTCCGCCTTCTCCCACACACCCCATCCACCCAGCACAGCATGCAGGCCCCGCACACCCCCGCACAGCCTGCAGCGCCCACACAGCCCGCACAGCCCGCACAGCCACTCCCTGCCGCTCCACAGCCACCACCTTCGGCTCCACTGGTCGGGCCGCTCGGGATTACGTTCCAAGACGACGCACACCGTGCCGTCTTCGAGCGTATCTCCCAGCGCTCGATCGTACCCTCCAGTTTTGCACACCTTGCCGACCTAGGACGCCTGGGGGTATTAGAGGGGATGCTCACGTTGTACGACAACGTGGGCTGGTGAGATTTCTTTCAGGTGTCGGCAGACACGTTTACCCGCCCGACACTTGAGATTCTTAGTTCGATCGCCCGGACCGACAAGGGATGCTTGTTTCGGTTCATGGACCGGGAGTGCCAGGTCACTCTCGATATGATGAGAGCATTTTTCTCGTGGCCCGCTGTCCCCGGAGCCGATCGCGGTTACGGCCCCACCCATATCCCCCCCACCTTCCTTCGATGCCGGTGCCTTCTGGGCCCGGATTACAGGTCTTCACGCTGCTTTTGACCCTAGTAGGGCCAAGGCCTCGGCCATTGTCCACCCCTGCCTCCGTATTGCTCAGCGCCTTATGGCGACGACCTTTTTGGCCAGATATGAGCCGGACATGATGTCTACGCCAGAGCTCTACATGCTCTACGTGATGACACGTCCCAGAGCTCTATCTAGGGATGGCGATGAGCTTGTCCCCGCCGTCGTGATTGATGTCGCAGCTTGGTTTTTGGACCGCATCATTGTATCGGTGGGCGCTCGCTCACCGATATGCTGCGGCGGCCTGATCACCTTGCTTGCCCTTATGACCGGCGAGGACTTCCCTGACGACCTGCGACGAGTACCGGGCCCCACTTCTTTGTCGATCGATGTTATGGCCCGGATGAAGATGCTTCGTCCGCACGGTGAGCGTCACTGGGTCTGGTTGCACGGCCCTTACGGTGCCGATTACATGATTCTTCCGAGCCTAGCTCGGACTCAGATTGCACCAGCCCACGTGGACTGGCTACTTGCGATGGATGTTCTCATCCCCGCTGCTTACGTGCTCGAGGCCGAGGAGGCCGAGCAGGCCCACGCTGCCCACGCTGCCCCCACAGACCCTGTGCCCCTGTCGAGCCTGCCGCCCCTGTTGACCCCGTGGCCCCTCAGCCTATACCTGATGTTTCCTCTGCTCCTGACACCTCTGTCCCCACCTCTGTCTGTGTCGGGAGTACCTTAGCTGAGCCCACCTCCACTGCTTCCGCGGCTGTCACCACCACCACTGGCCCTCTGCCTGCTGAGCCTGTTTCTTCTGCACCATCCGAGCGCCCGCCGACCGTAGTTGAGTGCGGAGAGCCCTCTGTCTCCACTGCTGCTGTATTTTCCGAGAGTGTCGTGGCGTCTGTCCACACTTCTGTGCCACTGACCTCTCCGACAGCCTCGCTGCCGCTTTTGTATTCTTCTTTCATTGCTGCTGCCTCCACTTCTCACCAGCCGGTGCCCCGACCTCACACTGAGGCCAGGCCCACATTTACGAGCGCAGCGCCTTTCGTTCCCTTCCCCGCTGAGCCCGTCACATACGCGACTCGAGTACGCCAGCCACGCCCTGCACAGCCCCGACCGGTGCGTCCCTCTGCACCACCTCCCTCCGACACTGTACTTCAGAGCATTCATGCTCTAGAGGGGGCGGTGAGTGGCCTCAGAGGCGACCTTAGGACCCTGTCCTCCACCGTCTCTGCGATGGCTGGCCGCTTTGACCTGATCCTCCAGATTCACTACTGTCTTACCCAGGTCCTGGAGCGTCTCCCCCGCGTACCCCCACCCACCCAGCAGGCTCCCACCCACACTTCCACACACACTCAGCCTGCTTCCACTTCCACACCCACACCCGCTCAGCGGCCTGTCCAGCCACCACCACCACTTCCGCCTCAGGACGGAGACGACGCAGCACCACCTTCTTAGGCACCCTTGATGCCATCGATTTTTCCTGCCGTTGTGCTGCCCGTTTCTGCTGGGTCCTGTTGCATTTTTGTCCACCCCCTCCCCTCACTTATTTTAGGTTTCTCATTCAGATCGTATCCTTATATATCTTTTTTGGGAGAGAGGGAGAGTTTTTGGTGCCCCACCTTTATATCTGTATCACTCCTATCTGTGCATGCATCATGTCCGCATCATATTTTTCGTTTCTTTATTTTTCGTTTATTTTCCTTTTTTCCCCATCATGCATGCATCCTCACTTACCCCTCCCTTTACTTGTCTCTCGGTGTGCCACACTTTGCACATTGAGGACACTGTGCCATTTAGCTTGGGGGAGTGAGTTCTCACGTTCTTTTTCGGTTTGCCACCTTTATTTCTAGTTTTTCACACCGTTTTTCGCTTTTGCACTTATTTTTCATCATTTTTCTTTTATTTTGCCATGCATCACGTTTTTCTTATTTTCTGCGTGCCGCATTGTAAATAGTTCTATTTTCCCTTTATCTTTATTTCTTTCTTTTTCATCTCATGCTAGAGATGACTTTTCTGTGATGATGATGACGTGGAGTTAGCTTACTCTATTTGCATGCTATATTTGTCATGTCTTAGATTTTATTTCTGATATCATATGCTATGACCTGCCTTGCATCTAGAGATAGTAACCCACACTTTTTCCACATGAAAATGGATGAAATTTTATTATTAGCTGAGTCTGAATATTCATATGTATGCTATCACAGAAAACACACCAAGATTCACGCATTGAATGCCTATATCTGGAGTACTGATTTCTTTTCCTATATCACTTCTATATGCATGAATTGTACATTTCACTTCAGGATGATTGAATGATGTTAGCTATGATAAATCTGGATTAGTTAGCTTTTTTGTGATCGAAACTGAGTAGATTAGATTACCCTGCCGAAGTTGTCGTGCATGTCTTATAGAGTGAACCGAGAGATATATTCATTTCTTTCTCCACAAATCTTGAACATCATTTCTCTACTTTTAAAATCATTGGTGAATCTCCCCTTAGCGATTCTATTATATGGCATTTCCCCCGCTATTAATTTCTAGCTCCAAATTTCTTATTCAAAAAAAAAGAGAGAAAAGAGAAAATATTCTTGGATATCATTATCTCTCTTTGAGTTGGGATCGTTGTGTATATATGCTATTGCTTCAAAAAAAAAGAGAAAAAAAAAGAAAAAAAAGAGAAAAAGAAAAGAGGAAAAATCCTCAATAAAAGATCCCATCTCACTTTCTTTCTTTCTCTTCTCTTTTCATTGCTTTTGGAGCTTTATAAAAATGGGGATGTAAATATTTTTTTATGCCACCACGCTTATAGATAAGCTTGGGGGAGGGGATCCATTGATGTGAGAGAGAGTGACTACTTGACGTTGCACGACAACCTAGGCTAAGAAATATTCTATACTCGGTGAGATTATTTTTAGCTTTACGAAATCCAGAAATCTAAGCCTAGCACTCATTTCATGAAATCCATACTTTTCTATTCTCTCTATTCTATAGTGTGATACTCTTATACTCCTGATAGAAAGCATTCAATTGAAAAGTGTGTGATCTGTGACTTGTATACCGCTTTAAATGATTCAGACGATGTTAATTCTAAAATTATTCCGTTTTTCATGTTTATATTGTTGCTCGTGGGTTTTCTATTTCTATTTGCACCATTATACTATGATATCAAAATAAAACTCTTTGACATGTGTTTTTCATTCAGTGCATGCTATACGAGTAAGTGGAACCCACGTCCTGAGAAAATGATCTAGCGGCTTACCTCTTCGCTTCTTTCTTTCTTCTTTATTTTTATTTCATTTTTCATTCTTCTCCGTTTTTCATTTTTCATTTTTCTTTGCCGTTTTTGTTTTTCCGAATCCACCGGGTTCGCCTTTTACTTATCTTCCTCGAGGACGAGTAAGAGGTAAGCTTGGGGGATTTTGATCACTCCTTATTTTACACTTTTTTACCGCATGTTTGCATGCCATTTAGATCGCCCAAATCATGTTTTTCACGATATATCGACGATATTGCGATGCTTTTCACGATTTGTTGTTTTTGTCGCATTTCAGGTGATTTGGTGCGATTTGGAGTGATCTCGAGATGCGCTTACTCCAGACGGTCACCGACAACCTCCCCGAGGGGTATTTTGCTGTTGGAGAGGAGCGGAAGAAGAACGGACGTCGCAGGAGCGACGAGGAGGCCAAAACAAGCAATCTGGGCAATTTTTGTGTCCCACTCGGCCGAGTGAAGGAGTCACTCGGCCGACCAGCGAGACACCGCTCGGCCGACCAGATCAGACACGATTCATACGTGCACTCGGCCGAGCGACGGAGACCACATCGGCCGAGTGACGAGACCCAGTCCGCCCGAGTGGCGCCCAGACGAAGCCATTCAAAAATCGCCAAGTTACTATTTTTCGGCTGCCTGAGCTTCAGAAGACCCACTCGGCCGAGTGGATAATCCCGACCGCCCGAGTACCATGAAGACATCGGCCGAGTGACGACAACTCACTCGGCCGAGCCGCCCCCGAAGTGAAGACCCCTGAAGATCGAGACTTACTGGAAATTTACAGGGTTTTCACTCGGCCGAGCGACTTTTGTCACTCGGCCGAGTGCGACGCGCTGCCTGTAGCGAAAATTGCGGAAAACAGGCTGCACAGGGGTATTTTGGTCACAGTTTTTGGACGATTTTGGGGGGTATTTAACCCCTGTTTTTACCCTAGTTTGAGAGCTTTTCTCTTAGATTTTTTGTAGCCTTTTAGATTAACTTTTTAGCTTTATTCTTGAGATTGGAGAGGAAACAAAATTGGATTTTTGTTGAATTTATTTGAAGAACTCCATTGGTTTGCTTCTCTCTTCTCTAAAAATTCTATTTTTATTGCATATCTCAATATTGTGATGAATTCTATTGCTTATTTCATTGATTATTTTTGTGATCTTGCTATGAATTGTGAGTAGTCGTCACGTCTTGGGGCGTGGGGATGAACCCTACAAGCCCTATTTCATAATTGTGATGAATTGGTAGGAATTTCGTTAGAATTGCTATTAGAGATTAGATTGGGATCAATTTACTACGGATGGCTAGGAATTCACATCGATTGGGATTTGCAAGAGATTGGATCCCAATTCGATAGGAAACCCTAGAAATCCGAATTGGGTTGGAATCGAATTTCCGTAGTATCGGTTTGCAAGAGATTGGACCGATACTAGGGTTTCCGGTTCCAATTCCGTGCCAATACCCGTTTGCAAGAGATTGGACGGGTAGGAACTATCCCAAACTAGGTCGTGGGCCGAGTTTGCAAGAGATTGGGCTTAGTGCGCGATTGAACGATGATGTTGATCCTAATGCTAACTTCCTTAGGCTAGGGTTTGCAAGAGATTGGACCCGAGCCTAGGATAGCTATAGGCCGGCAACAGCGCGAGAGCGTGAGCTTGGTTCTACATTCAGTTGCAACTAGTTCATCCAAAATCTTATTCTAGCGATTTTGATGCCGATGAACCACTTTTACGAAATATGGTGAGTAGCGGGAATTCCCCATTCCCTAGACGTTCTTTATTTGATTTGATATTTCCGTACTTTGTCTGACGATTGTGACAGGATCGTCAAAGGCAAATTTCTCTCTTCTTAAATAGCCAGGTTGATTGGAACAAGCACGGTCATTCATCCTCCCTGTGTTCGATAACCCGCTCGCTGCTACACCGTGCACTTGCGGTAAAACTACAACCGTTCTTTGGGGTTACGTCCCGGAGCGATCAGTTGGGTACAGCAGACTTCCCTCGTTTGTGCGCCGCTCGGGTGGACGAACTTATGTACTCGGCCGAGTGGATATTCTACTCGGTCGAGTGACTCCTGTTTTCTGCTGTTTGGCTCCGTTTGGGCTCTAATCTCTGTTTTTCTTCCTCCAGTTGATTTCTTCCTTCTCCTAAGCATCGAGCGCATTCCTGGAGCGCTCTTCGTCGCCTTGTTCATCCTCCTAATTATAGATATCCCTTTCTCCTCTCCTGTCAAAGAAAAATAGGACCCGTTATCACGAATTTTTCAGGCAAACGACTCAAAACACTAATAATTTCTAAAACAAAAATAAAGAACAAAGTAAAAATAAAGCGATAACCATCGGGTTACCTCCCGACAAGCGCTCGTTTAAGGTCTTGAGCTCGACCCCCTTGGATTTTCAATTTAATGCGGGATATTGGGTGCATATGAGATGCACCCGTCGAATTTACCGGGAAGAACGCTCGGATTTGGATGTTGTGGCGACGTGTTCTTCCTCAGTGCTCCTTCGTCTCGGGTAGTGTTGGGGGGTGGCTCCCCAAGCTAGTGCTTGCTCCGGGCCTTGGCTTCACCGGAGACACCGATTTCCGTATCGGTGGAGCTTTCATCGGAGTCCTCATCTTTGAGAGCTTGCAGAGCTCTCGTATTCTTGCGACATCAGTGTCGCCTTCATTAATTTCCATGGAGAGATCGGGGGAGTGCTTCGTCTTTTCTTCTTGGCCCAAATCTGGGCTTTCTTCGAAGTCATCCTCGAATATTGCGCCGATGGAATGGGGGATCGCCTCCTCAATGACCTCGTCAAGGATGTATGAAAGATCATCCGGTCGTCCCTTAAGCAGATATATTCTACTTATTTCTCCCATAGGGACTCCCTCGGAATAATGCTTGAGCCTTTGTCCATTTACTTTGAATGTGGCTCCGTCTTTGCTTTCCAACTCAAAAGCTCCTCCCGGTTGTATGTGCTTGATGGTGAAAGGTCCGGACCACCGTGACCTCAATTTACCAGGAAATAGTCGGAACCGGGAGTTATATAGCAAGACCTTGACTCCGACTTTGAAGTCCGTAACAGTTATGCGTGCATCGTGGAGAATCTTGGTCCTTTCTTTGTAAATTCTCGAGCTCTCATAGGCATCTCTTCTAATCTCATCAAGCTCGTTGATGTCCAAGAGTCGCCTCACCGTCGCACTCTTATAATCGTAATTGAGGGTCTTGATGGCCCAATATGCGTGGTGTTCCAACTCTACCGGCAAGTGACAAGCTTTCCCATAAACAAGTCGGAACGGTGTGGTGCCGATGGGAGTGCGAAAGGCTGTGCGATATGCACATAGAGCATCGTTTAACTTCATTGACCAATCCTTTCTAGATCGATCTACGGTCTTCTCAAGAATTTGCTTGATCTCTCTATTCGAGACCTCCACTTGGCCGCTCGTTTGGGGGTGATATGCCATGCCAACTCTATGGTTTACCCCGTACTTCTTCAGCATGGCTTCAAACTTGTTTTCTATGAAATGGCTCCCCCCGTCGCTTATCAAGGTACGAGGCACCCCGAAGCGTGGGAAGATATTCTACTTGAAAAATTTAGAAACAACCCTTGCATTCAACGGCCAATAGGATATACTTGTTACCGTTGCTTGACGGAAATGGTCCCATGAAGTCCACTCCCCAACAATCAAAAAGCTCAATTTCTTGGATGGGCCTCATTGGATGTAACGACCACTTTTCGTTGTACGTTGTTCGTGCACGTGCTTTTGACCGTGCACGTGTTTATTTTAGACTTTATTCGTTTGTGAACACTTTCGTGTGATATGCCGTTGTGAACGTCTCTGAGAGTATTAAATAGTGGCACTAAATTGGAACGACGTTTCTCGAGTCGTTTTCCCACAATTTAAACTTATTCGATGAGACGTGGCGATTTTCACTTTTGACGGGAGATGTTTCTATTTTTAGTTTCGTCGTCCGACGTCAAAATTGAGATCCGTCTTCTTAGTTAGCTCACTCTCGTCATCACGATCACCCCGATATTTAATTTATAATTTTTGGAGTTTATTTGACCACTTTTATATTTTTAACAAGTTTTATAATATTTTTAATAATTAATTTTTATACTAAATTCGGCCAAAGAAAATTTATTTGAGTTTTAAACGTTTTAAAGAATTTTTGAGCCAATTTTCAGCTCATTTGGACCAAGTCAAATCCTTGGGTGAGTTGGAGAAGTTGAGATTTAAATTTTAAATTATTTTAAACTTCTAATCCTATTAGATTTAGCCTAGACCAAGTCAACCCATCTACACTATATAAACAACCCCTAGGAAGACCCATTTTCGCAAGAAATTAACCCTAGCCTCTTCCAAAACCCAAAATTGACGTTGCGACGATTCGTCGCAACGTTGCGACGAACGGCCGCCGCACGACCGAAGAAAACTCCCCCGTTCTACCGCTCCGACCGAAGCCCCGCTCCGCACAGCCGCTCCGCATCGCCTCCGCTTGCACCCCGTGTCCGACCGAGAGAGTCTCTCGGTCAGACCGAGGGAAATCCCCGCTGTCCCCCGCATCCCCGCTCCGCACAGCGCCCGCCTTGTCGCCCCGCATCCGCTAGCGCCTGACCGAGCGGATCGCCCGCCCCCGCAACGTTGCAACGCTTGCAACGTTGTAGCGCCCGCTCCCCGCATCCGCAGCGCATGACTGGTGTTGTCCCCCGCACCGACCGACAGACCTCTCTGAACCAAGGCTCGCGACCGACCAAGCGCTACACCAAGCCCGTTCCCCCGCAGCGACCGATGGAGCCCCCCGCATTTGGCTGTGTACGACCGAGAGCAAACGTCGCAACCCCGCACCCGTCGCACCACTTGCCACCGTGGGCCCCCAAGTTCTCCAGAGGTATTGTGGGTCCCCCAAAGGTCCCTAGGACTACTGTGGGCCCCACCTAGGTGCTTTCTCTCCGACGATTCGCCGTGCACGACGTTGCGACACGTCGTAGCCCGTCGTCGCACGTGCTAGCTTTGGAATCTGGAACCGTCGCCCCGGTTGATGCTCTGAACTTTCCAGCGAGGAAACTATATTGGAATCAGGACTTGGAGCGCGTTCTCTTATTCCAACCCCCGGTGTCGCTACCCGACGACGGTGTAGCTTTCGCGTCGTGTTGAGGTAACGCTTTGCACCCCTAGGACCCCAAACCCAATTGCATGCTAATCAAGACTAAAATCAGTATTTTTAAAGTATTTTAAATGTTTTAATTCACTAATCAAGATTAATAATATGGACTTTAGGCCGGTGGACTTGTGCACGTAGGATAATTGTGATTTTTGGACTCATTGGACGGTGTGCTCAGACGTCGTGCTTGCAGGCAAGTGAAACTTGCCAACTCTTGTGTAGGGCCATGTTTTTAGGCCACTTCATTGTTTTCAGCGTAAAAGAGACTAGTCAGTGAAATGATAGCTGGCTAGACGCCTACTTGATCTAGTTTGACAACGAAACTAGATCCGTCACCTAATTGATCTAGCTTGATAACGAAGCTAGATCGAACCCTTTAAACTTGTTGTTCATGCATACTAAACTGTCACGTTTACTTTCCTTATCTGTACGCACTTTTAACTGCCATGCATTGCATCTTACATGTCATCCAAATTGATTGTTGCATCGTAGCACACGCTACAAAATACTTGTACAATCCGTGTTTCCGTGTTTCCGGCTAGGTGCACCCCTATGCCATACTTGTTAAAAACACTTCCTGGCTCGTGATCCAGAAGCGAGCATTCCAAGTTCGGGGGTAAGGCCCTGGCTCGATACACGTGGAGGGGTAGGGATAAACGGTCGCTTGAGCTTAGGAGTGGCCTGATCAGCCCTCTAGCCAAAAGACGGAATCTCTGTGCACGAGGTGCTTACTTTTCTTGTCTTGTACTTGTCTTGTGAATGATTCATGTAATACTTGTCATCCATGCCATGTTTAAATGCCATGCTCGTACTTTACTTTACTTTACCTGTTGCACTCATACTTTAACTGCCATGTCATCGCATTCATGCTAGAACTGCTAGGTTGCTTTACTTTTGCCTACTTTCAGTTTCCTTGCACAAGTCTCTTGTAGACTTGCTGACATGTGCCCCTTGCTCTTTTGGGTGTCACATGTTAGACCCTGAGCCAGAGACCGTTGCTGTGTACGTGATGAGTTGCTGACGCTGAGCCTGAGTCCATGTCTGCCCAGGAGGATTTTGGTGGACACCGGTGACCATTCTTTGAGTCTTTGCTGAGTTTCTTTTGTTTTAGGTTTTGTTGTTAGTTGTTGGTGCGTAGCACCTTTGTTTGTACGCTGTACTTTTGTTGGCCATGTTTAGGCCTTTAGGCTCTCTTTTATTTCAGCCTGGTGGCTTTTCTGCGATGTTGGAATTTATATTTATGGATATTCTGAGATTATTCTTTTGTCTGATTTCAATATTATTATCTTTGTTTCGTTCGCGTTGCAAGGACCTGCAGTTTTAAATTTGATTGACGCTTATCGGACTTGCAGCTTTGTAGCTTCAAGTCTGAGCGGACCTTCTCACGCTTCACCTCCATATTTTTGGGAAGCGGGGCGTGACAGGTTTTGTTGGTGGCCCATGCAGGTCCAATCTTGCAATTGCGAATTAACGGAACAACGATAAGAACGGAATGTCCATTAAATAAATTGCAACATCCGAGTAATAAGCCCTGAGTCTAGTCGTTTTCTTACGACACTAGGTGGTAAGAAGACTTAGTTAGACGCCGGTGCTTGCTATTTAGAGGCCCCTGATTGATAGTTAGACCCCCTCCTAGCAATTGATTTAATCGTCGTAGGAGTTACCTTAGTGGTCCTTGTCTACCCCTGACCATATTAGACTTCTAGAATTTCTTTTGGTCGTTCGTTTGGGTTCATCGATTTCGGACCAAGCTGAACGCATTTCATTACCGTCTAGCTCCTTAGAAAGTCTTAGCGCTTAGTTCTTAATCTTTAGTTGGTCGACCGTAGGAGTTTCCTCGTAGATTCTCCTGATTCATATCCTAGGCGTATGTATGTTTTGATCATCGGACCAATTTCCTTGCCTCGATTCACGAGATCGCCTCATGTCGATCGTCGTCAAATTTTCGAATCTCTCCGTCACAAATCCTGAATCTTTCGAAAGCATTTTTCAACTTTCTCTTTCACTAAGTTAACCTTGTTCAAAATTTTAGTATACTTATACTTCATACTCCTTCATTGATTTAAATTCTTAAAACGTTTGTCGGAATTTTTGAATACTAGCTTATAGTATTTTCCCAGCCTATGTTTTTCGTACTTATGCAAATGCGTCGTCCCTTCATATATTAATTTTATTCTGAATCGTACCTTGATTCAACTTGTAATTTTCTCTCCTGATTTATGCCATTCATATACTTTTCAAGACACACGGAATTTCAGCTTTCAGCAAGTTGGTTTTTGTTCGTCGTTTTCGCTATTTCAGATTTTTGCAAAATTACTATTTTCATATCCACTTCCTGCTTTAGACCCTCCCTGATTTGATTTTAAAGATTTGCTATTCGATCTTGATAATTCTTATGCTAAATTACTATTATTTTCTTTCCGCTCACCACTCACGCTTTTAGAAAAATTTCTAAACCAAATTGACTTTCAACTATTTTTATATCCGTACCAGACTTGTTGTGCTCGTATATTAAGAACCTTGTGTAACTCTGTTTCTCATTTTTGGCAAACCCTGGTTCTCTAAAAAGTAGTTTCAATGTTGATTATTTTAAATCTTCCATAGCCTAAAAGTTTTGAAAGAATTTAACCTGAGTTTAAATTTTTCAGTTACTTGATTTCATTCTTCGACTTTCCAAAACTTTTTGACAACATTATATTAAATTACTGACGTATAATTTTTCTAAACCACGTCCTTAATATTCGTGTAAATGATTTTACTTCCTTTTATAATGATTTTTAAAACCAATAGACCATTTTCTCTTATTATGAATGTTCGACTCAAATTTATTTTGAACAACTCGTTTATCGCTCTCCAAATATTTCTTTTCAGATGAGGATTCCAACTTTTGAAGTACAACAGTTTTCAAACTCCGCGTATTTTAGCTTATGCTACTTACCCTATTTCTTTTCTCCCTCCTATATAAGCATCACTACATCTCCCTTCCCCTACCTAAACATCACCATTGAGTCAATGTTTCGTCTACCCAAGCCGTCTCCTCGTATTCGTCCTATCTGAGCTCGTGCTTATCGATCCTTCCCTCGTCACGCTTTTGACCTCGACCTCTCTCTAAATTGTTTAGGCTTTAGTGCTCGTCAATGTCTGTGTCAACTCTAAGTTTTTAGTAGGCCCTTGGACCTTGTGAGGTAGTCGTAGTGCATGTACCTAAGTTGTGTACGTGGGCTTGAATGAGTGTACCCCCCATAGTATATTGATGCTTGCCTATTGTGTGGTATATATATATATATATACTCGGAGTTATTCGTGATAGTATGAAGTTGTTGTGTGTTAGTAGTTATAGATTTTTGTGTGGATAGCCATACTATACTAGGGATGCCTGTGTATATAAGAGTTAGCGTTGAAATGTCTAATGGAGTGTATGAAGTTAGAGATACTTGTGATGGTTGAAATAAATGATTGGTAAAGCTATGTGTATGATAGGTGTGATAATAATAAGCATATGTATAGATAAGTAAGTAGGCCTATTGAGTGACCTATATATTAGTACGTGTGAGTATGTGCTCGTAGGTAGATATATATTGTGCTTGGACGTAGGAAGTTATGTTTCGTTGCATGAGTATATAAGTGAAATACATATGGTAGTAGGGTTATAATTTTGATTGGTATTGTTTGCTTTTACGGGATGTTGCATGCGTGCATACCGTGAGGTATACATGACTATTGCACATCTTAATTATGTATGTGTGGATGTGTTAGTATACTAATTATAGGTAGTAGGCTATGGTGTGAATATATATGTTACATGTGTGTGACTATACGATGAATACGTATGCATGTATTAGGGAGTGTATTATAATTATACGTGTGCTGATGTCGGTATTATTATTATGGTATATAGAGTGATTGAACTATGTAAGTATTACCTGACTAAATATTAAGTGTGATTGACTTATGGTATGCATATGGTTGTATTGGTAGACATATATATAAATATTGGAGTGATATTGGTATATGTATGAATGCCGTGTTACGTATATAGAATATTCTGATATGTGTATTGAGTCTCACTTAAGCTTGAGTGGGTATACTCTAAGTATATTGAATGTATGATTGTAGTTGAATATAGCAATGCTTGATGTATGTATAGTGATAGAAGTGTTTGTGCCTGGTTGTGCTACGCACATGATTGTGGGTCGCTACGCCAGTATATAGTACATGTGTTGGTCTTGTGGTATAGTTATTTACTAAGGACTTGCTTGTATACTAGCTAAACTAGGTGCATAGATGTGCTAGTAATATAATGGTATGATTGGTATGCGTAAATGAACTGTTAGCGTGTATGGGTGTGCACCATGCACGGGTATGTATGTGCTTAGTTATAGGTATTGATGACTATGGTATATATGGCGTGTCGTAAATACAGTTATAGGACCGTACGTAATGTGAATATATGGTGAAATATTTGAATGCAATGAATGACTATATATATATTGTGAAACTATAAGTGAATATATATATATATATATAGTGAAATTTGACTTAATAATGGTATGGTATTACTGCATGTGTTGACGTGTTGGATGAATACTAGGAAATATTAGAGGGTAGTATACCCTCGATGTTGGTGCATATGTAGCTATCTATATGTAGAGCAATGATTTTATTGGCTAAGTGTGAGACTATCCTTATGTGAGTATCTGAACTATTGTTTTGTACTAGGTAAGTAGTAGTTATATAAGGGATGTATGTTTATATATATATGATTGAAATACATGTATGAAATTGTCTGGCTATAATGGGTATAAATGTATAACGTACGTGAATATATATAAATATATGTATGTGTTGGTAGTATTAATGTTTAACTACCTAGTGCATATATAAGCACTTGTAATGACTATACCGGGTTGAACTATTATATGACTTGATTGGGGTAGTTACTAGAGCGACTAGCTATATTAGAAAGTCTGAGGACGGACTTTATTCTAAGGTGGGGAGGATGTAACGACCACTTTTCGTTGTACGTTGTTCGTGCACGTGCTTTTGACCGTGCACGTGTTTATTTTAGACTTTATTCGTTTGTGAACACTTTCATGTGATATGCCGTTGTGAACGTCTCTGAGAGTATTAAATAGTGGCACTAAATTGGAATGACGTTTCTCGAGTCGTTTTCCCACAATTTAAACTTATTCGATGAGACGTGGCGATTTTCACTTTTGACGGGAGACGTTTCTATTTTTAGTTTCGTCGTCCGACGTCAAAATTGAGATCCGTCTTCTTAGTTAGCTCACTCTCGTCATCACGATCACCCCGATATTTAATTTATAATTTTTGGAGTTTATTTGACCACTTTTATATTTTTAACAAGTTTTATAATATTTTTAATAATTAATTTTTATACTAAATTCGGCCAAAGAAAATTTATTTGAGTTTTAAACGTTTTAAAGAATTTTTGAGCCAATTTCCAGCTCATTTGGACCAAGTCAAATCCTTGGGTGAGTTGGAGAAGTTGAGATTTAAATTTTAAATTATTTTAAACTTCTAATCCCATTAGATTTAGCCTAGACCAAGTCAACCCATCTACACTATATAAACAACCCCTAGGAAGACCCATTTTCGCAAGAAATTAACCCTAGCCTCTTCCAAAACCCAAAATTGACGTTGCGACGATTCGTCGCAACGTTGCGACGAACGGCCGCCGCACGACCGAAGAAAACTCACCCGTTCTACCGCTCCGACCGAAGCCCCGCTCCGCACAGCCGCTCCGCATCGCCTCCGCTTGCACCCCGTGTCCGACCGAGAGAGTCTCTCGGTCAGACCGAGGGAAATCCCTGCTGTCCCCCGCATCCCCGCTCCGCACAGCGCCCGCCTTGTCGCCCCGCATCCGCTAGCGCCTGACCGAGCGGATCGCTCGCCCCCGCAACGTTGCAACGCTTGCAACGTTGCAGCGCCCGCTCCCCGCATCTGCAGCGCACGACCGGTGCTGTCCCCCGCACCGACCGACAGACCTCTCCGCACCAAGGCTCGCGACCGACCAAGCGCTGCACCAAGCCCGTTCCCCCGCAGCGACCGATGGAGCCCCCCGCATTTGGCTGTGTACGACCGAGAGCAAACATCGCAACCCCGCACCCGTCGCACCACTTGCCACCGTGGGCCCCCAAGTTCTCCAGAGGTATTGTGGGTCCCCCAAAGGTCCCTAGGACTACTGTGGGCCCCACCTAGGTGCTTTCTCTCCGACGATTCGCCGTGCACGACGTTGCGACACGTCGTAGCCCGTCGTCGCACGTGCTAGCTTTGGAATTGGGAACCATCGCCCCGGTTGATGCTCTGAACTTTCCAGCGAGGAAACTATATTGGAATCAGGACTTGGAGCGCGTTCTCTTATTCCAACCCCCGGTGTCGCTACCCGACGCCGGTGTAGCTTTCGCGTCGTGTTGAGGTAACGCTTTGCACCCCTAGGACCCCAAACCCAATTGCATGCTAATCAAGACTAAAATCAGTATTTTTAAAGTATTTTAAATGTTTTAAATTCACTAATCAAGATTAATAATATGGACTTTAGGCCAGTGGACTTGTGCACGTAGGATAATTGTGATTTTTGGACTCATTGGACGGTGTGCTCAGACGTCGTGCTTGCAGGCAAGTGAAACTTGCCAACTCTTGTGTAGGGCCATGTTTTTAGGCCACTTCATTGTTTTCAGCGTAAAAGAGAATAGTCAGTGAAATGATAGCTGGCTAGACGCCTACTTGATCTAGTTTGACAACGAAACTAGATCCGTCACCTAATTGATCTAGCTTGATAACGAAGCTAGATCGAACCCTTTAAACTTGTTGTTCATGCATACTAAACTGTCACGTTTACTTTCCTTATCTGTACGCACTTTTAACTGCCATGCATTGCATCTTACATGTCATCCAAATTGATTGTTGCATCGTAGCACATGCTACAAAATACTTGTACAATCCGTGTTTCCGTGTTTCCGGCTAGGTGCACCCCTATGCCATACTTGTTAAAAACACTTCCTGGCTCGTGATCCAGAAGCGAGCATTCCAAGTTCGGGGGTAAGGCCCTGGCTCGATACACGTGGAGGGGTAGGGATAAACGGTCGCTTGAGCTTAGGAGTGGCCTGATCAGCCCTCTAGCCAAAAGACGGAATCTCTGTGCACGAGGTGCTTACTTTTCTTGTCTTGTACTTGTCTTGTGAATGATTCATGTAATACTTGTCATCCATGCCATGTTTAAATGCCATGCTCGTACTTTACTTTACTTTACCTGTTGCACTCATACTTTAACTGTCATGTCATCGCATTCATGCTAGAACTGCTAGGTTGCTTTACTTTTGCCTACTTTCAGTTTCCTTGCACAAGTCTCTTGTAGACTTGCTGACATGTGCCCCTTGCTCTTTTGGGTGTCACATGTTAGACCCTGAGCCAGAGACCGTTGCTGTGTACGTGATGAGTTGCTGACGCTGAGCCTGAGTCCATGTCTGCCCAGGAGGATTTTGGTGGACACCGGTGACCATTCTTTGAGTCTTTGCTGAGTTTCTTTTGTTTTAGGTTTTGTTGTTAGTTGTTGGTGCGTAGCACCTTTGTTTGTACGATGTACTTTTGTTGGCCACGTTTAGGCCTTTAGGCTCTCTTTTATTTCAGCCTGGTGGCTTTTCTGCGATGTTGGAATTTATATTTATGGATATTCTGAGATTATTCTTTTGTCTCATTTCAATATTATTATCTTTGTTTCGTTCGCGTTGCAAGGACCTGCAGTTTTAAATTTGATTGACGCTTATCGGACTTGCAGCTTTGTAGCTTCAAGTCTGAGCGGACCTTCTCACGCTTCGCCTCCATATTTTTGGGAAGCGGGGCGTGACATTGGCATCTCATTACGTTTGGAAATATTCCCGGTCCGTTGGCATCTATCACACCCCTTCACAAAGTTGTGGGTGTCTCTGAACATTGTTGGCCAGAAGAATCCGCTCTGCAAAATCTTAGCGGTTGTCTTAGAGGCAGCATGATGTCCCCCGCATGGCATACCATGGCAATGCAAAATGATAGACGTTGCCTCCTCCTTAGAAACACACCTCCGAATAACACTATCTTTGCATATCTTGAAGATGTATGGATCTTCCCAAAAATAGCTACGGACCTCATGCAAAAATCTCCTCTTTTGTTGCGTGGGCATCCCACACGGTTTAATTCCAGAAGCCAAGTAATTGACGAAGTCCGCGTACCAAGGCACTTCCCCGGGCCTTATGGCGTATAGCCTCTCATCCACGAATGTGTCGTCGATAGGGAAACTCTCATCCTCCTTGTCGCGAATAAGCCTAGACAAATGATCCGCCACAACATTGTCCGTACCTTTCTTGTCTCTGATCTCCAAATCGAATTCTTGCAACAAGAGTATCCACCTAATTAACTGAGGTTTGGCCTCCTTCTTGTTTAGAAGATATTTCAATGCCGCATGGTCGGTGTGGACAATCACCTTGGAACCAAGGAGGTAGGAGCGAAACTTCTCGATGGAATAGACGACCGCTAGAAGCTCTTTCTCGGTAGTTGTATAGTTTTTCTGCGTGTCATCCAATGTCTTGCTCGCATAGAATATTGCATGAAGCTTCCTATCTTTCTTTTGTCCCAACACCGCCCAATGGCTTGGTCACTAGCATCACACATTAGCTCAAAGGGAAGGCTCCAATCCGGTGGTTGTATGATGGGTGCGGAAACTAGTGCTTCCTTCAAGGTATTGAAGGCTTGCAAGCATTCGCCTGAAAAAATAAAAGGAGTATCTTTAGCAAGCAAGGATGTAAGAGGTCGGGCAATCAAGGCAAAATCCTTGATAAAGCGGCGGTAAAACCCCGCATGACCAAGAAAGCCTCTAATGCCCTTAACATTAATAGGAGGAGGGAGTTTCTCGATTACCTCAATCTTTGCCTTATCTACCTCAATCCCTCTCGAGGAGACAAGGTGCCCAAGAACTATACCTTCCATGACCATGAAGTGGCACTTCTCCCAGTTCAGAGTTAGATTATTTTGTTGGCACCTTTTAAGAACTTTAGTGAGATTAGCCAAACAAGAATCAAACTCGCTCCCATAAACCGAGAAATCATCCATAAAGACTTCCATTATATTTTCAATGTAATCGGAAAAAATGGATGTCATACATCTTTGAAAGGTTGCGGGAGCATTACAAAGACCGAAGGGCATCCTACGGTAGGCATAGGTACCATAGGGACAAGTGAAAGTGGTTTTTTCCTGGTCATCTTCGTGCAAAGGGATTTGGAAAAATCCCGAATACCCATCCAAATAACAAAAGTATTTATGTTTAGCTAGGCGTTCGAGCATTTGATCAATGAAGGGCAATGTGTAATGGTCTTTTCGGGTGGCTTTATTTATTTTTCTATAATCTATGCACATTCGCCATCCCGTGACAGTGCGAGTAGAAATGGGTTCTCCTTTATCATTTTTTATAACGGTCATCCACCCTTTCTTGGGGACGATGTGAACGGGGCTAACCCATCTACTATCGGAGATCGGATAGATAATTCCAGCATCAAGCAATTTTAGGATTTCCTTTTTCACTACCTCTTTCATATTCGGGTTCAACCGCCTTTGAGGCTCAATAGAAGAGGCTTCAGTGTTTTCGAAGTGGATCCTATGCGTGCATAGCCTAGGGCTTATTCCCTTAAGATCAGAGATAGTGTAGCCAAGGACATCCTTGTGATCCCTAAGGACTTCTAATAATTTTTCAAGTTGGTCTTGGCCAAGGTGGGCATTTACAATCACCGGGAAGGTCAATTTACTGCCCAAGAAAGCATACCTTAGATTCGGCGGTAGTTGTTTAAGCTCTACCTCAAAGGGTGCCGCACCCTCTGCTTCGTCACCTTGTGTGAATTTGGCTTCTCCTTCAACATCTGAGTTTAGTTCACTCTCGAATGGAGGCTCAGATTCGCTTCCTAGTGAGGACGGTGCATCGGAATAGACGCTCTCCGATTCTGCGCCTGCATCGATAGGACCACCACCTTGCTCCGGTTCATTCCGGAGATCAAGAAATACGTCAGCAGATTCATAAATGCAAGAGTGGGGGTCATAGAGTGTATCTCCCTGAATATCGGTTTGTTCGAAGTGTTCCTCGGGAGTGTAGTACTCTTCGACACATGCTCTATCGCCTTCAAAATATAGCTCGTCATCCCTCACATCAACTCTGATATCGCCCCCAATAGTCCCATCCGGGGAGATTTGATCCATCACGAAGCTAGCAAACAGTTGTTTGACGGGGTCCTCGATATTAATAGCAAAAGCTCCAGTAGCGTAGACCTCATTAATAAGTTCCTTGAGGAGCTCCGCAAAAGATTCATCATCTCCCTGGCCAGACTCATTCATAGGAATTGCATCCCCCATTTCACCTGTTAAGATTTCGTGGAAAATTTCGGGAGGGATTGCAAAGTGGGGCGCAAGCAGAGTTAGAAAGGAATATAGAAGAAGGTAAAGAAAGAAAGAAAGAAAGATAACCGGGTGGTCGATATCGAACACCATCAAAATGCGCCCTCCCCGATAACGGCGCTAAAAACTTGATCGTGCCCGGGCGTACACCCTAAAGAGCGACCGTGTAGTCTTACCGCAAGCGCACGGTGTAGCGGCGAGCGGGTATCGAACACAGGGAGGACGTATGATAGTGCCTTCTCTGAACAACCTGGCTATGGGGACAGAAAAGTTGGAAATTGCCTTTCGGCGATGTTGTCACAATCGTCAAACAATGTAAAAAGAGATATAAAATCAAATAAAGAAGCCTAGGGAATAGGGAATCCCCGCTACTCACCGTATCTCGTCATTGTGATTCATTGGTTTCATAATTGCTACGGTAGAATGTCAGGTGAACTAGTTGCAACTGAATGTAAAACCTAGCTCACGCTCTCGCGCTGTTGCCGGTCTATAGCAAACCTAGGCTCGGGTCCAATCTCTTGCAAACCCTAGCCTAGGCAAGCTAGCATTAGGATCAACGTCATCGATCAATCGCATCCCGAGCCCACTCTCGTGCAAACTCGGGCTACGACCTAGGTTGGGATAGTTCCTACCCGTCCAATCTCTTGCAAACGGGTATCGGTATAGAATTGCAACCGAGAATCCTAGTATTGGTCCAATCTCTTGCAAACCGATACTAAGGAAACTCAAATTCAACCCAATTCGGATTTCTAGGGTTTCCTATCGAATTGGGATCCAATCTCTTGCAAATCCCAATCGATATGAACACCTAACTATCCGTATTATATCAATACCAAACTAACCCTAATCAATTATAGCAATAGTTTTACCAAATCGTCACAAATCGGAAATTGGGCTCGTAGGGTTCATCCCCACGCCCTAAGACGTTAAAACTACTCACAAATCATATTGCTAATGGAAGAACAATCAATAGAAACAACAATGGAATTCATAGCAATATTCAAAATAGCAATAAAAATAGGATTTTTAATAGAGAGGGAGACAAACCAATGTAGCTTTCCAAGAATCCAACAAAATAACACTTTTCTCTTCTCTCCAATCACAAGAATTAAACTCTAAAAATCTAATCTAAAAAGGCTGCCAAAAGCAATAGAAAAAGGCTCCTAAACTAGGTTAGAATCTGGGGTTAAATACCCCCCAAAACTGCCCAAAAATTCGTGACAAAACTGCCCATGCGCAGCTACAAAATCGTGATTTCCGCTTCAGGCAGCGCTGCTCACTCGGCCGAGTGAGAAAGGTCACTCGGCCGAGTGAGGGACCCTGACGGATTCCAGTAACTCTGGGGTCTTGGGGGTCGTCACATCGGGCGTCACTCGGCCGAGCGAGTTGTCGTCACTCGGCCGATGGGCTTATCTTCACTCGGGCGAACGGTAATTGCAACTCGGCCGAGTCGGGCTTCTGTTGCTCAGACTGACGGATTACAGTAAGTTGGCTCTTTTTTGATGGCCGTTGTCTGGGTACCACTCGGGCGGACGGGATACGTCACTCGGCCGAGTCGGCTTCTGATGCTCGGCCGAGTACACGCTGATATACTGCTTGGAGCGTGTCCGATCTGGCCGGCCGAGCGGGGTCTCGTTGGTCGGCCGAGTGACTCCTTCACTCGGCCGAGTGAGATACTGAAGATGCCCAAATTGCGTATTTTTGCCTCCTTGTCGCTCCTACGATGTTCTTTCTTCTTCCACTCCTCTCCAATCTCAAAATACCCCTCAGGGAAGTCGTCGGTGACACTCCGGAGTGGGTGTATCTCGGAATCACTCCAAATCGCTCTAAATCTCCTGAAATACGACAAAAAACAACAAATCGTGAAAAGTATCGCAATGTTGTCGATAAATCATGAAAAATGTGATTTGAGCGATTCAAATGGCATGCAAACATGCGGGAAAAAGGTGCAAATATGGAGTGATCAGCTTGCCAATGTGGCCCTCTTTCTGAGCCTGCATTAGGACGACGTCCTGAGTTGCGTTCAGCCTGGGGGGTCGTGCTTCCTCCTTGTGCTTCTTTCCCCTTGCCTTCTTCTCCCGTCAGTGGTCTTCCGGCTCGCGGCGCTCGCTTTCATCTCGTTTGGGGCCCCGCTTGGCTCCCGTGGGGAGACCTCCTTCCTCGGCTGCTAAATCCTCTTCCGTCATCATGTAGCACTCTGCCCAGACTATCACATCAGTGAGGTCTCTCGTGGGTTCGTTGTGTAGTGACTTCTTTAGGCCCATGTTCCAGAGCCCTTACTTCAGGGCCCTTTTCACGACCATCTCGGGACAGCTCTCAACGTTTAGCCTCTCGACATTGAAGCGTCACATGTAGCTCCTTATGGTTTCTTCCGGTCTCTATATCACATTGAACAGAAGCTCTGAGTCCGACTTTATCTGTCGGCCGGCCATACATTGCTTACAGAACTTCTGAGTGAGGTCCCGAAAGTTACTGATGGAATGATCGGGGAGGCTATTGTACCAATTCCTGGTAGACTTTCGGAGGGTGGAGTAGAAGCCACGACAGAGCATGGCATCGTCGGCCCCCTGGAATACCATGACCCATTCATAGTCCATCACGTGATTTACCGGGTCCCCTGTGCCATCGTATTTCTCTAAGGTCGGCACCCTGAATCTGGACGGTACCCGTGCATCAGTGATACTTCTTGTCAATTGGCATCGGTCGTCCCTGGGGCCTCCCAGGCCTCCGTGGCCTACCAGCGCTTCGACGCGAGGGCCGGGTTGCCCTGGCGGGCTGACGGGGGTTCGGGAAGAATCTGCTTGACGTCCATCCCGACTGGGGATAGACGTTGGTCGCCGAGTGCTTCTCCTCTCGTGGCAATCTTCTCGGCCTTGATGCCTCCTCCGATGGGGCTCCCGCTCCGACACCGTCGATCCTCAGTGGCTCGATGGTTGGGTGACTGTCGACACGCTGAGCGTGGTCGCCTGGACGAGGCCGTGGTCGACTCGCCTCTGGTCCACTTGGGCCTTCCATCGGCCTCATCCTGGAGCAAGGTGGGAGTGAAGGATCGCACCGGGACGAAGTTCGGCATGGTGAACCGTCGCTCCGATTTGGCACCCTTGCCGCAGTGGTCGGCAACCACGGTCGAGCGCAGCAGGGGGCGGTGCTCCTGTCGGTCAGGGATGGCCGCTGAGCCCCCCTCTGGGAGGCGTGGGTTACCTGTGAGCTATTGGATGGATGCGGTCTTTGTCTGAAAGTGGGCGTTTTTCTATTGGGCAAAGAGACGGAGTTCTTCCTGGGTCACCGAGCGTGAGTCGCTGGTGCCCTCGGTGGTGTGGCTGTGCCCATGTTTGGGCAGGACATAGTCGCCCTCCTCATGGATGGGGGGCATGCGTCCTATTCCATTGCAAGATGATTCCATTATGGTTCGTTTGACGTGGGTGCTTCTTTGGTTCCCACATACAGCTCCATATGTTTCGGGATGTTTTCTCACCACGGATTTGTTGACTGGAGGGCTAGAGGTTAACGCGATCACGCGGGGTGCGCGTGGCCTCTGGGAGACAGGCGCAGCTGGTTCGGCTCGGTGAAGGGTGCGCGGGTCTGAGCGTCGGTGTGGCGAAGGGGATCCTCGGCAAGGTGACGACCTCTGTAGGGGTGGAGATGAACGTGCTTGGGGGTGAGCGCATTCGACCCCAGACTGGTTGGGTATCGAAGGGTAGCCTCAGCGCGGTTGGATCTACTTGACCTGAACAGACAAGAAAGCTCGTCAGGGGGTCAGACCTTAGTTCTGACCAAGTCTCCTCCGATGCCTAAGTCAGAACGGATCTAAAGGATGCTCGGTGAGATCGGTATGGCCCACGGGGAGACCGATACGCGAGTCGTTGGGCCGAGCTGTGGAGGAGAATTATGAGGTGGAAGACAAGGTCATTAGAGAGGAATACATCAGTGTTTTTGGGTATCCTAGAAGTGATCCCTTTGCACGATGCTCTTCGGGTCGCTTTATAGGAGCCTTCCCCGGCCACGTCTCCTCGACGTCCCCCTCTTTCGTCCCGACGATGGGTCATGATGGTGGCCGTAATGGGGCCCCTTAATGGTGATTAAGGAGGCGTGCTTTAAGGGGAGCGGTTAACACCTGTCAGCGTGGGTCAGCGGTTAACTCCTGCCCGACTCCGATTCTCCGTGGGAGCCTCGTTCTCCCCAGGCCCGTGAGGTCGCGACACGGGCTTGGGCCATTCGTTCTTGGCATATTTTGGGAGGGCCATATCAGTTTTAATTTTTTTGTTCAACCCATCTTATCTTTCGTTACATGTTGCCTACATCGATGAAATCATTTAGATGGCTCTGTCCCGTTGTATGAACTCAGATTTGGAGTCCGACGTTCTCTAGATAAAGCCAGACCGTCCAATGAAAAGCCATAAGATTTTATTTGTCCGAACATTTTAATCATATCAAATTTAAAACTTAAAATTTTCATTATATATCTACTAGTCATCACCCGTGCATGCAGGCACGGTTCATTTAAGATTTTACCCCGTGAAATCTGTGTTCCCCAAAAAATTATTTCCACAGCCAAAATTGCACAGAACAACAAATTAGCATAAAGATATTTAGTGGCATGGATGCCTTCACGCGGAAAAACAAATTCGGTACGGGTGCCTTCGGCGCAGAAAGACATATTCGGTGTAGAACAACAAATTCGGCGTGGACCAATAAATTAGCATAAAAAATTTAGCGGGCGCCTTCAGTGCGCGTGCACCGAAGCAGGCACGGTTCATTTAAGATTTTCCATATCGAAATCTTTGTTTCAGGCGCTTTCGACGCGAGAAATTATTTTCATCTTGATTGTTGCCTTTAAAGTTTATTCCCCATCAAGTGCAAATGGATAAGTGCCCCTGTTAAGTGCAAATGAATTATTTAAGTGCCCTCATTAAGTGCAAATGCATTGGAAATGCGTTAATTAAGTGCAAATGGCAGACTTAAGTGGAAATGCAAATGGCAGACTTAAGTGGAAATGCATTAGGTGCAAATGGCAGACAAATTTTTTTTCCCACACTTGGTGTGTCTTTCAATTTATATCATCTGAACCGTCTCTTCAATTCTCTCATCCTTTTATAGCAAACATAAATAGCATCTCTTCGGCTCCTTGGCTAATCGAAATTTGAGAAGTTTTTCTTTCTAGCTATTTATTACCCCACTCCAAGGCCAGCTGACTAAACCTGAAAGGTGATACTCGCAAGTGTACGAGGTTGGCGAATAATATACCTGGTGAGTATGGGATCATATCCACAGAGACTGAACTAATATGCAAATTCACACAAATAGTCAGAACATGTAAAGAATGGATGATGGTTCTAACCACTCTTTGAGGGTGAATGATTGTTTGAATAGATGATTTATCTAAGTACCCTAGAGTTAGGGTAATGTCCTAAGATTTGGATGCAAGGGAAAGAAAGAGTGCAGGTGTTGAGGATATCAATAGGATTACTCGATTACTCTGCTAACTGTTAATTCCATGATAACTCGATCACTCATCCATGTCAAGGTATGAAGATCGGGAAATAAATCAATTAAGCACACATGTGGTGCACCAAAGGTAATTTCTAAGTGTGTTCTTCTCCTAATTAAAGCTCATGAATCAACTCTCACACCCATTTCAAGGTATGTGGGAGTAGTACATGTAGGTTGTGTTGCACATCACATAACCACCGTTTTGCGACCCCTTTCGGGTAATGCACGATTTGATAAACGGGTTACAACCCAATTAACAATTTGGGTTATTGGGTGAATTAAACTTCTAAACTATGAAATGTAGATTGAAGGGTCTTGCATTCTTTTCAAGATATGCAATACTCATTGGGTACATATGTGCAACAATGACAAAGCACCGCTGTTCTTTGGCTCCTCCATGTATAGTATCAAATCCAACTAAACATAAGCTTATTTCACCCAACAACATGGATTAACAAGGGGTGCTGGAAATTAACATTAGCAAGGCAAGCAAAACATCCTACATCAATCCACAACAACTACACAATGAATTTAGCCTAACATATTAAGAATAGAATACGCATTCATAGAAATAGACATTGTTCAATACAACAAATGAAAGAAAATATAAAATAGCAAGAGAGTTGGAGATTTGTCACCAAATACTAGCTTCCTCAATCACCAATCAATCTCAGCAACAACAAAAACGAGATCAATACACTTAAAACTCTTCAAAACCTTAATCTCCTTCTTGAGTAAGAAGATGACCTAAAATAAGTAAAATATTAAGCTCTATTGAATTACATTTGAATATCTGTGTTTTATACCCAATAGGGGTTTCATCTCATCCGTCCAAAATGTCATCCAAATGGCCACAACAAATGGGGATAAATCGGGTTAAGAAAAACCCATTTCTCGCAACCCAGAATCTGGGCGAAAAAACCCCGATCAGTTGACTGCCGACCAATCGTCAGTCGCTTGACGACAGGAGACTGTCAATAGTCGGACAGTCGCCTGATTAGTAGGCAATGTAGCTTCAAAATGCTGAAGGATCTCTAGGTAGGTGAATGTATTGATGAAGATTACAAGCGCCTGTGTGATCCACAGGCGCATGTCTTTTGTGCTTCAGGCCCTTGCTGCAGAAGTGTTAAATTGTACATTAAGTTGACTCTTCTGGCTCCCCCAGGCATCCGAAAAATCAGGCGACTGTTGTGAAAATGGCAGTCGACTGTAAAATATCCAGTCGCCTGTTAATCCTCTTGCAGGCGCCTGTCATTGTGAATCACTTTTTCCAGCTCCAGCTCTTCTAAGGCAGGCGACTGCTGTTGTCCGGGCATTCGCCTGTCTAGTTCCACATGCACCTGTCTGTCCTTTTGCAGGCGCATACTATGCACTCCCTTCTGCTCCATGCTGGGTTTCCAACTAGGCATGCGACTGTCGTTGAAAAAACAGTCGCTTGTCCTGTATCAGCTTCACCTCCTTGTTGAGTTGATTTAGTCCCCTTCGGGACCTCTGAAAAATCCAGAAAAATCCCTAAAAATATAGTAGACATTTATAATGATTTAGGAAGTGAACTTGTGCAAAAATAAAATCATATGATCACAAATGACGAATTAACGTAAATGTAGTTAAGAGAGCATGATTCCATGGATTATATGCACAAGAGGAGATGATTATGATATTTGGATATGAAATATTCAGTCATAATCACACATCCCAACTAGTGTTTTGCTAATCCCTTGCAAAATAAGTGACCAATCCCAAAAGATAATGTTAACACCATTCATGGATTATTGGTAAGATGAAAGGGTGTTGAAATCATATCTATTAGGGCAACGTTCTCAAGTCTATGCACTCTTCCCTATGACTATAATCTCATTCCTCTTACACACTCCACAATCCACACTTAAGATCAATATATCCCTTAATATGTCGCAATCTCATGATGTAAGCTCCTTAGGAACTCTCGAGCTTATGAGATATAACACTTACTCCCTCAAAAGATCATGTAAATGAGTTGTGGTTCAAATTTCATGCATTTACTCAAATTTCATGGCAATTTTTGCCTTATTCAAAGTACTATGGAAAAAGTTTATGTCGTATTCAAATGTGCACAAGTGCATTTATTATTGTAGGATTTGATAGCAATCATTTGAGCAACTCCAAATTCCAAGTTAGCATCCATGAATATAAACCTAGCCGAATTTTTAAAATTCCTAAGGCTTAATCAATTGATTGTTGATACCAATGTTTCTACATCACTATAGGGTTTCAAATGGGTGGTAATTGTCATGAGCTTCAAGTTAAAGGGCCAAGTGTAAGCATGTAGAGAAACAATTAATTGCTCCTGGTACATAAAGTTACAACACACCCTAATTTGCCGAAATCTGCTTCAAGAATACATTTTTACGATGACAAGATGGGAATGATCACCACATTTAATCAATGGGTCTAACAAAAAGCTATAAGTTGGAGAAATGTTGGTGATAGATGGAAATTTTTTATTTCATTCAATTTATTCACAAAAAGATGAAAATAATAAAAAGATGCTCAAGAAGTTGCTATATCCTAGTCCACACCCCCAACTATAAACATGGTCCTCACTGTTTGAAGGGTGAGATGAAATATATGCATAAAATGGATAAACTAGGATAGCAAGCTTGAGCAAGAGTTATTCATTACTACATACTACTAGATAGGAAAGTTTTGAAACGAACACACCTAGTTGGTTCTACCCGGAGGTGGTTCCGTAAGCTCCATGGTGTCATCGTCTCTACAACACGACTCTTGGTAACGCTTTAGGCGTTGGCCGTTCACCTTGAATTCATTGCCATTTTTGGTTTGTCAATGGTCATCGCGCAATGTGGAAACACCTCCTGAACAATGAAAGGCCCAATCCACTTCGAACGAAGCTTTCCAGGGAAGAGATGAAGTCTTGTGTTGTAGAGTAGCACTTTCTCCCCTGGGGTGAATTCTCTCCTCAAAACGATTCGATCATGGGCGCACTTGAGCCTCTCCTTCACAAGCTTGGAATTGTTGTATGCCTCCCTCCTTATCTCTTCAAGTTCCACTAACTGCAATTTACGAGAAGAGGGGTCAATCTCACAATTAAACTTTTTAATTGCCCAAAAATATTTGTGTTTAAGTTCAATGGGCAAGTGGTAAAATTTTCCAAACACTATGCAATATGGGGACATTGTCATGCCCCGCTTCCCATTATACTAGGGAATGAGGAAGCGAGCGGGTCTGCATGGGCTGAAGCGGTGAAGCTCAAACCCAATAAGCATCTGAGAATAAACCATATGCATGAACTTGCATGCATTTCAGAAACAACAGAAATAACTATGAATTCAAAGACAACATCCAGACAAGAGTACACAAAGTAATAAGATCCCAAGCATGGCCAATAACAACAGAGTTCTACAAAGAGGGTACACACCCTACAAAAGTGCAATAAATGAAATTCTGAGCAGCAGATAGTGCTCAGTAACTAGTTCTCAGTGGGGAAAACTTCTGGATCAGCGTACTCTTGATCCAGTGGGTCGGTTCCCTCAATCAGCTCGTCCTCAATGTAACATGTCTCGTGTCCTGACATACATTCCAAACAACATATAAATGTATGCCAGTAAGGTCCTTGGTAAGCAATAATATGATTATGACCCTTGGCAAGGTTTTCAAAAGCAATTTTCATGGCAGTTAAAGAATTATGAATAAACGAACAATTATAATTTCTAAGCAGTGTGAACAAAAATTATACTAGAATGGCAGTTCTACTATAAGTGGAAACATGTCAATAAAAATATGACAGTTCTATTTTAAGTGGAAGCAGAAGCAGAAGCAACTCTATATGTCGTACATGTTCGGTATAGCATTTTCAAGATGATTAAGAGTGTATTCAATTTAGTGACTAAGGTTCACGTCGTTAGGCGGATAGTAAGTGAACCCGTTTACTACTGACTAGTGCCTGCGAACCCAACCCCACCCACGTGTACTTTCTGGACCACGAGCCAGAATTAGCCAAACTGGCCCGTATGTTTATAATACTGGAATACGAGCCAGACTAGCCAAACAGGCCCACGGGAATAGCCAAATCTTGGCATGCAATATCTATGATTAGCCATACCGACCAGCATGTCTATGGTTGTCAAGCAGTTCAAGCAATTCATGTACGTTCTGTTGGGGGATGTATGTCCTCAGATAATTTGTATTAGATGCAAATGATTTTATAGATGTGGAGATTTTTGCATTTGATGCAAAGGGAAATTTAATGCGTCGTAAATTGTTTGCGTACGTATTAATTAAATAAATGCGAGGAAAAGGTTACCTGAATGACGGGATTATCCCAGTCTAAATCCAGGTTTGAACGACGCCCAGAACCGACGCCAAACACAAAATTTAGAGCCAAAACAACAGATATATGTCCATAAAGATGTTTATGGCAGGCTCGGCCCATTGGGGTCGGGCCTGAGTTCATTGGCACCCATTAAGGGGTGCCAGGATGCGAGTGGGCCCAGGCCCAAGTCATTTTGGCGCCCCCTTTAAAAGGGGGCGCCTGTTTCAATCTACGGGCCCGGGCGCATGCAGTCCGGGCCCGAGCATAGCGCGTGCCCATGCTCTGCATGGGCGCGACATGCACACCAGCTTGTACCGCACGTGCATTGCACGTGTGCTGCCTGCTAGCGTGCAGGTGGGCACCACATAGGACTAGGGCAACGTGCAGATTGTGAGAGCTCAGTTTTACGAAAATCTGACTTTTGGGCTCAACTTTGGACACACGTTTGAGGGGTCAAAAGGACTCGGAATGACTCGCCATTTTTTCCTACGCGCTCACCATTCAACGCTCTTCGATTTGATAGGTTGTATCAAATGTGAAGCTCAACGGTGAGGGAGTTAAAATTCATAGAAGTTTGGCCTTTCTTTAAGGCAAACTAACTTGAATTCTTTAACTCCAAAACGTTTAGACCCACATCGGAAGTGGAGTAAAGGGAGGGGTCGGCCACCTATATAAATAGGGGCCTACCCCCTCCTCATAACTCGTCCCAAGCTCTAAATCTGAGCGGATCCCAAAAGTTCGGAGCATACTCGGATCTAATCTTAAAATAAATATTATCTTCTCCCTATATTTCTACATTGCTCCTGAAGGGCTCTAGCACAGCCACAAAGGGGCTCGGATTCTATTCGGAGTCTTGGCGAAGGATCCACTCACGTGAAACTTTCTTCGACGTGTGGTTGGCTCAGTGACAAGGGGTTTGCTCGCCTCAAGATGCGGCGCGGTTCGTGAAGCGATTCAGCTGGGGACGAGGAGCGGCTCTGGATGCGGTTCGGTACACCTTGCCAGTGCAAGCAAGGTTCCGGGTATGTAGTTTAATTAAACATAGTATTTATAATATTGCAGTAGTTTAGATCTATCTTGGAGGTGGTTAGACCCACCTCAAGATAGTAGAGATCCTGGCTAGGGTCTTGATATCCTTAGGGCTTTTCGTTAAATAGTTTAACGATTTCTTTTCCGCTGCTTTTTTTTGCCTCTATCGTCCGTCCGACGTAGGACGTGCATAGAAATGTGCCATAAGGGTCCCTCAAAAACCCATCATTGGTATCAGAGCTTTAGGTCTACTTCTGATCTAAGGACTTCAATATTTATAAATGCGAGTATGCTTTTTAAATACATATAAAATCTATTTTAACTTTATGAGATAAATTGTTAAAATGGAACCACTTGTTATTAGATGCATTAAAAATTATTTTTATGTGATAAAATTCTTTTTCTAGCATGCTAATTTTAATGTGATGATTTTAAAACAAATGTTCTTGAACTAAAATTATGCGATAATTTTTTGAACATGAAACAATTAATTTTATTAGATAAAATTTTTTATGTTTTAAAATTATGCTTTAAATTTATGTGATAAATTTTAAAGTTGCATGTTATGTTTGTTAGAAACATAAAATAATTATAAGATAATTATTGAATATTTCCGAAACTTAATATCTTGTGATTTGATTACGTTGTTAATTTTAATGGCTATGTTTATTCTTGTTCCTTATTTTATAACACAAGAAAACCTTTTTAGGTTAGCCATTAAAAGCCATCTAATTATTATGAGATACTTTTAGATTGCTTTGCTATGATTTAAAATTGTTTTAAATGCCTAATACACGATTATGATAGCATCATAAAAATCAATTCCTTATAATTGATAATGACTTAATAAAAGTTATTAACAAATCCTAATAATTTTGAATTTTAGGATTCAACTAGTTGATAAGATTAACTAGTTTTAATGAAGCCATTAATAATTGTACGGGACACGTATGAATAATAAGTATCCTTCAATGGACCATGATCCGGTCAATGTGCTTGGCTAAGTTTGTTGGATCACCCTAGCTAGACTGGGGATAAGTGATCCTGGCTTAGTCAATTCCCTGACAGTGTTCCGCTGGATCGCAAGGATGAGAATTATGATTATGATGACATCGTTGATTATATCTAAGTCAATTACGTTAAAAATCTTTTTCAAGATTAGCCGTAGCCCTCCTTACTTTTGGACTTTGGAAACCATGGATTTCATGTTACAGTTGATGAGTCAACTCAAGTTGTAACATGACTATCTTTTGGGAACCAATTCCATTACACATGTGATGTAGTTCGACTTAACCCAAACCGTCGCGTCGTAAACAAACCGAGTGCCGGTGTAAGTTAGGATTGGACAAGAAAGTAAGGGTCTGAGTAGGCTAGTCTTTATGATTTGTTGAGCCAACTCAAGGTCATAAGTGACTAGGGGTAAAAACCTATAAGGGAATCACATTCGATGTGATTGATGAAGAGTCGTCTACCGATCGCAGAGTTAAGCAATTTATTGAGCCAACTCAAGGTTATGAGACTCAGGGTGGTCGGGTCACTTTCCCACTAATTATTATTATTCATTCATCTATATGGCTTAAGATGATCGCTAAATAGTGGGAGGATATAGTTAAATAAAATCCATTTCAACTATATTTAAAAATAATTGAACATATGCTAAATTAGGATAGTTCTATGTTTACCGATGGAATCAAAAACATAATATTCTAAGTGAATAATTTAACTGGTCCAAATAGTTAGTTAATGGAATATCAACTCAGATCCTAATTGATAGACTAAACTATGTTCTCATTGAAATTAAATGACCTTCTTGAAGCACAAGCTTAAGGACAATGATTTCCTTAAGTTCTGGGTCCAACAAATAAATGCACGCTACCTGTCACTCGCCTCTATAAGGGGCAGCTCGAACATACCGATGTTCAAAGCATGTTTCTCCATACAATTTATTGAGTCAACTCAAGGTTGTATGGAAAACAGTTTCGATCCGCAAGGTTCGAAACTTTGATCGAGCGGTACAAGACCATGTATCCAAATCAGATCTTGAGTCAAGCAACTTGTTGAGTCAACTCAAGGTTGTGAAGCTCAAGTGTTTGGATACGTTAGGTGCTTGCACAACTAATAATTTTGTTGGGTCGTAAAATATCTGAATGAGATTTAGAAAAGAAAGAAGGCACTAAGGAAAGTCAATTGAGAAAGATAGTTTTATTTATCATTAGTAAAGGCATAGGTAGGAGGAACTGAAAATGTGATATATTTGATGTCACGGTTTCAGGATAACCGTTATACAAAAGAAATAGATTGTCTATGTGTTGGAAAAGGAACAATTGTTGTTTTTTGGACCATTTGGATGTCAAACACATTTTTGACGAATGTCGTCACCTTGCTTCTGAAGCAATGTTTTTATCTGAGTAATTTGTATAACGATAATGTATTAAATGTTAATACATGAATACGCAAGATAATAACAAAACTTATATGGCAAAATAGACTAGGCCGTACCAAAGAGACTAAGCTTCACAAGTCATATAAAGAGGGGTCCAACCTCTCGTATTATGAAGTCTACAGACACTTGTGAACTTGTCTCAAAGGTATGATGGTTGAAACTCTTTCTGTAAGACAGTGGAAGAATGAGTTGTTGAACTCATAGTCTGGTACATACGGATGTACCCGGACCCAAGTTTAAATTAACCAGGATGAGTTATTCTTATTTATTACGACATGTGTTCTTGATGAAACACAAGTATGATAAAATAGAGAACAAAATGACAGAGATGTTTGAACTGATTCGATCAAATCTAAGAATCAAATACTTAGCTGAATAAATCTTGGGTAAATTAAAAAAGAAAATGTGATTTTCTCTCAGGTCAAGTCTCTTAACACATCGGTGTGTTAGAGAGCATGAATCGCACTTTGTTAGACAAGGTACGATGCATGCTAAGTGACTCTGAGTTACAATCCTCCCTTTGGGTTAAGTCTAAGATAATAATACCTAGGTTTTGATAAGGTTCTATGAGGACCTTATCAATAAGATATTCATTAAATCAATCGTTAGGAAGTTAAAGGATTACTCGAGTATCGTGATACGAAGAGTCGAGTTAGACATCATAGTCGATGATGGCCTAGACAACTTCTAGGATGCAATTCGGAGTAGGGACTCTAAATAAAAACTTGATGCAATCAGAAATGGTCAGTGCACGTAAATAAAGTATGGACTTTAGTTTATGTGCCCAAAGAAAGTGTTTCTTATTGACTACAAGTAAATCGTCAAGACAGAAGATAGGTGCAGAAAGAAAATAACGAAGTACAACTTATGTTGATTGAGAACGGTTATAATCCTAACTCCTATAAACGGATTATGATGAAACTGTCTCAGAAGCAGATGTATACAGATCCACTAGGACCAACTCGATGTTAATGCTCATGATGACCATGAAAACTGGAGCATTCATGTACAGTCTGTTTTCTAAATGTGATTTAGAAGAACGAACTTATATGAATTGGCTAGAGAGTTTTCAAGGTCAGTGGGAGTAAATAAAAGCATACGAGGCATCAAGGAGCCGGAACATATGGTTTGACAAAGTGGTCAAAGAGTTTGACACTTTATCAAAAATGATTATGAACCGTCTAAATGACCAATAAAACTTATTATGGATTATTCTCGTAAGGTACGACGAGCTGGATGAGATCCAGTCATGAAATTAATTATGGATTCCAAGAGACCGAGTGAATTATTTGGATGAGATTTAAATATGTGGTCTAAGATAAACATAGAAACCCCTTAAGTCTATATAATAGACGTTTTAGTAGATCCACTCACGAAGACTCTACCATATGAAGTCTGGAAAGAATTATGTGTAAATGCGGCATGGGAAACCGGGATAAATAGGCCCGAGTGCAAGTGGGAGATGTTGAGCGATGGATATGCCCAGAGGCAAATTCATCCATGTGTATCTATACAAACATCTTGTTCGAAATAACAGTAAGCTATTTGGTAAGAATTTATCTAAGTTAATAGAAATGTTGTAGTCATTAGAAACTTAGGTAAAGTCCCGAGACTTAATGCAAGGTCAAACATGTATCGAGATGAGGATCTCAATCATGGAGAAGTGCTCGACCGTTAGTAGCATAAGTAAAAAAAGGTTCGTGGTCATAGATGTTTCGAGAAAAGGATATCGAATCATCGGATAGACCATTGTGTCTAAGTCTTCACCATGTAGCGGTGACGATGATCTCATGATCGTTTGACTTGGCGAAGTCGAAGACGAGACACATCTGCTTATTGGAGAATGTGTTCACTGAACGGCCCAACAAGAGTTATTATATGGTTATGATTGACCAATCTGTCAATGATAACTCTTAGTGATGATAGGCAAGTTGGTCTTATGAACCGATGCACGAACGATGTTACTTAGATCACTGATCTAGCATCAGGTAAGCCCCGTTGAAAGGTCTTTGGTTGGGTGACATTTCAAACGTGCGAGGAGAGTAATGACCAAGATAAGATTCTTCTCTCCCGGTCAATAAGAGTTAGTGTCATAGTGTTAGTTTGATCTTTAGTGAAAACTCTGGCCAGAGTATGTTGGAAGATGCCCAACATTATTTGACTAAAGATCGTTGGAGACTAACCGGCTTCGAGCTATTAAGGTTGACAGTTTGACCGTATCCTAGGCTTGAGGTTAAACGACATAGTTTAGACGAAGAGACTACAACTGCGGTATTCATAACGGACACAGTCAGGGTGGTCCCGACAACACTCATGTCAATGAGTTAACCACATAAGTATGATACTGAAATAGGGACATCACCTGCTACTCACGATTACTGCCGTCTAGGGCTTCGAGCCCCACCTATAGTAGGGTCAGGATGTTGGGTCTCACACAGAGTGTGACCTTCGTCAAGTAATAGGTAAATATTTGGTAGAATATGCATTTGAAACAAGGGATAGAAACTGCAAAGAGTTTGTAGTTAGCTCCTGCATTCGGGATAAATGATCTTGAGTGCAAGTGAAAGATGTTGGGGGATGTATGCCCTCAGATCATTTGTATTAGATGCAAATGATTTTATAGATGTGGAGATTTTTGCATTTGATGCAAAGAGAAATTTAATGTGTCATAAATTGTTTACGTATGTATTTTGATTAAATAAACGCGAGGAAAAGGTTACCTGAATGATGGGATTGTCCTGGTCTAAATCCAGGTTCGAACGGCGCCCAAAACCGACGCAAACACCAAATTTAGAGCCAAAACATCAGATATATGCCCATAAAGATGTTTATGGCAGGCCCGTCCCATTGGGGTCGGGCCTGAGTTTATTGGCACCCATTAATGGGCTCCAGGCTGTGAGTGGGCCCAGGCCCGAGTCATTTTGGTGCCCCCTTTAAAGGGGCGCCTATTTCAATCTACGGGCCCGAGTGCAGCCCCTGCACGGGCACTGCAAGTGCTCGTGCTTAGCACGGGCACAGCGCGTGCCTGTGCTCTGCATAGGCGCGGCGCATGTGCCAGCTTACATCGTACCTGCATTGCACGTGCGCTGCCAGCTGGCATGCAGGTGGGCCCTACATAGGGCTAGGGCAGCGTGCAGATTGTGACGGCTCGTTTTTGCGAAAATCTGACTTTTGGGCTCAACTTTGGACACACGTTTGAGGGGGGGTCAAACGGACTCGAAATGACTCGCCGTTTTTTCCTACGCGTTCATCGTTCAGCGCTCTTCGATTTGATAGGTTGTATCAAATGTGTAGCTCAACGGTGAGCGAGTTAAAATTCATAGAAGTTTGGCCTTTCTTTAAGGCAAACTAACTTGAATTTTTAACTCCAAAACCTTTAGTCTCACATCGGAAGCGGAGTAAAAGAAGGGGTCAGCCGCCAATATAAATAGGGGCATGCCCCCTCCTCATAATTCGTCCCAAGCTCTAGATCTGAGCGGCTCCCAAAAGTTTGGAGCATGCTCGGATCTAAGCTTAAAATAAATATTCTCTTCTTCATATATTTCTACCTTTCTCCTGAAGGGCTCTAGCAAAGCCATGAAGGGGCTCAGATTCTATCCGGAGTCTTGGCGAAGGATCTGTAATGCCCGTATGTGTAAAGTACTAATTGCGTGTGTGCGTATTCGGAGGTGCCTGATACAGATTCGTACTTATCGGGTATTCTGGGGAGCGGGGCGTTAGAGGATCCACTCAAGTGAACCTTTCTGCGGCACGTGGTTGGCTCAGCGACAAGGAGGTTGCTCGTCTCAGGACTCGGTGCGGTTCAGGAAGCGGTTCAGCTCGGGACGAGGAGCGGCTCAGGATGCGGTTCGGTACACCTTACCGGTGCAAGCAAGATTCAGGGTATGTAGTTTAATTAAGCATAGTATTTATAATATTACAGTAGCTTAGATCTATCTTGGGGTGGTCAGACCCACCTCAAGATAGTAGAGATCCTGGCTAGGGTCTTGACATCCTTAGGGCTTTTCATTAAATAGTTTAACAATTTCTTTTCCGCTTCTTTTCTTTTTGCCTCTATCGTCCGTCTGACATAGGAAGGGCATAAAAATGTGCCCTAAGAGTCCCACAAAACCCATCACGTTCAGCAATGTTCTGTATTTCATGTCGTTACAAGGCATTGTTAATTGGCTTACTACATGTCCACACACACACACACACACACACACACACACACACACGGTGTTATTATCTTGCAATACATAACAGCTAAACATAGGAAGTTGGTGTCACATTAAATGAAACAGTATTTAAAATATGGAGAAAATGCATAATTGCTTGTTTGGTGACTTTGGTGTCGTTGTGTTTGTCTCGTCAAATGTGATATTACGGCGAAGTCGATTTTCTGTTTTGTTCAATATGATAAATGATTAATAAGGAATTATACAACTACTAACTCGTATAACAAATTTATTAATCGCTCATATAATTAAGCATATAACTTAAAGTATAAACATTTAACTTAAAAATATCATTAACATTTTAAAATCTTAAATAACTTGATTAACTTAATCAACATTTTAATAACTTTAAAAACTTAATAACTTAACAACTCAAAATAACTTACTAACTTAAAATAATTTAATAACTTAGTAATTCTAAAACTTATAACTTAATAATTCTAAATAACTCAAATAATTCAATTAACTTAAAATAACCCAATAACCCACTTACTAACCCAATAAACACAATAACCCAATAATCCCTTAACTTTAATAACCAATACCCAATAATTTAATAACTCATACACAATAACCCAATAACCCACTTAAACCCACCCTATTTTACCGGGCTTCTCTTCTTCCTCTTCTATTCTCTTCTTTCCGTCTTCTATCTTCTATCTTTCTTTTTTTGCAGGGAAGGAGAGCAAGCAAGTGGGGAGGGGGGAGCGGCGGCAGCACGCGGCAGAGCACAGGTACGTGCGGGCGGCGGCAGGGCACAGGGGGGCAGCGTGGCAGCTGGGCAGGCGGCGCGGCCTGCTGGCAGCGGCGGGCGGCTTAGCTGGGTGGTGTGCGCGGCAGCTGGGCAGGCGGAGCTGCGCGCGGCAGCGGCAGCGGGCAGAAGGGCACGGGCGGGGGCTGTAGGAAGAGGAGCAAAAGAGATGAAGAACTGAAGAGGAGGAGGAGAGTTGGTGTTGCTTCAGTTCTGGAATTCAAACCTGATTTTTGATCCCTCCTATTTCAATTTGATTTCAGATTTCCCACCTCTCAATTTTAGATTTGGATGTTGATTTTGGGTTTGTTGATTGAGAACGAAAGAGGAAGGTGATGAACAAAGAGAGGGGAGGAGGGTTGATGTTGTTGTTGTTGTTGTTTTCTGTTTTTTGATTTTAAGAACAATGAGATGAGGGTTACAATTTGATAAGGGTGAGTTGGCTGTGTGGGTGTTCATGTTGGATTTCACCGAATAATTTCGGTGGTATTAACGGGTAGGGTTAGGGGTTTGATTAGGGTAGGTGGGTACGGTTAGGGTTAAAGTAATTAATAACTAATTACGATGTGGTAAACATTCTAAAAGCTGAGGCTCGCTTGCATTGACACGTAGAAAAACAAATGGACGAAAACTCGCTCGGACAACTGAAGTAAAATACATGCACAACGGAAAACAAACACGCCTAAAATACATGTCGTTACATTCTACCCACCTTAAGAAAAATTCCGCCCTCAGAATTCTTATCAACTAAGGAGCAAGGAACAAATATGGATAACGCTCTCGCATTTCATCTTCCCACTCCCAGGTGGATTCTCCTAGCGAGTTATGACGCCACATCACTCTCACGAGCTCGATGACCTTGTTCCAGAGCGCCTTCTGACGTCGGTCTAAGATCTGCACAGGTCATTTCTAATATGTCAGGTCCGGTCAAAACGTAAACTCCAGAGTAATCGATAGCATGAGAAGGGTCGTTGAAGTACGACGCAGCTGAGATACTTGTAAAACATCATGTACTCCCTCTAATGAAGGCGACAATGCTAGATGATAAGCCACCTCTCTAACTCGCTCTAGCACATGGAAAGGTCCAATGAATCTCGGATTAAGCTTGCCACGCCTTCCAAAACGAATCACTCCTCTGTTCGGGGATATCTCCAGGAACACATGATCTCCTGCCTTGAACTCCAAAGGACGACGTTTAGCATCAGCCTAATGCTTGTACCGATCATGTGCGATACGAATCTTGTCCCTGATATTACACACTACATCCACAGCTTTGACTATCATCTCTGGACCCAACAGCTCTCTATCACCAATGTCATCCCAACTCAGCGGGGATCGACATTTCCTTCAATAAAGTGCAGCAAATGGCACCATGCCAATGCTGGCTTGGTAGCTGTAATTGTAGGCGAACTCCACTAAATGTAAGTGATCCTTCTACAAACCTTTAAGATCTAACATGCATGCTTGCAACATGTCCTCCAATATCTGGATAGTACGCTCCGACTGTCCATCAGTCTGTGGGTGATACGTAGTGCTAAAACTCAGAATGGTTCCCAGATTCGTCTGCAGACTCTTCCAGAATTGAGACATGAATCTCGTGTCTCGGTGGGAGATGATAATCATGGGAACTCCATGCAATCACACAATCTCCTGTATGATTACCGATCACATCACACCGTATACTAGAAAGAATTTATAAAGGTATTAGAAAGATAATCACCTCCATATACTTCTTCGCAAGTATCTCTGTAGATTGTCCTACTCGAAAGGGTATGAAATACGTAGACTTGGTTAATCGGTCAACGGTAACCCAAATCACGTCATTTTGCTTGGTGCTCCAAGGTAGTCCAGTCACGAAGTCCATGGTGATGTGCTGCCACTTCCACTCTGGGATCGGCAGAGGTTGAAGTAATCCAATAATGCAATGATGTTCAGCCTTCACTTGCTGACATACAAGGCACTTGGCGACACTTCGAGCTATGCTCCTCTTCATACCATGCCACCAAAAATTCAGACGAAGGTCCTGGTACATCTTGGTACTGCCAGGATGAATGGAATAGGGAGTGCTATGAGCTTCATTCATCAGCTTCTCTCTGATATCACCTGAAGGTATGCAGATCCTACAGCTGTATCTCAGGGAACCATCCTCATGAATGAGAAAATCCGTCCGAAATCCAGATTCAACTTGCACTCTGATCTTCTGCAGTTTTGCATCTCCTGACTGCACAGCTTTGATCCGATCCACAATCATCGACTGAATTTGCATATTCATCAACGATGATGTGACTCTAGGTAAAACAACTTCTATACCCATCTCTTGCAGATCTTGTTGTATCCTCCATTGAACTGTAAGAGTCATGACTGCTGGAAGTCTACTCAGATCATCGGGTACAAATTAACCTTGCCTGGATGATACTGGAGGTCGATGTCGTAATTAGCCATCAGCTCTAACCATCTGCGTTGCCTCATATTCAACTCCTTCTGGATGAAAATGTATTTCAAACTTTTGTGATCAGTGAAGATTTTCATTTTATCACTCAGTAAGAAATGTCTCCAAATCTTCAGGGCAAAGATGACAGCGGCTAGCTCCAAGTCGTTAGTCAGATAATTCTTCTCGTGAATCTTCAACTGCCGAGAAGCATAAGCGACCACATGACCATACTGGTCCAAGACACATCAAGGCCTTTGCCTGATGCATCACAAAAGATCTCAAATCCTCCAGTCCTATCTGGTTTAGCCAGAACAGGTGCAACGTCAGCCTTGCCTTCAATATTCCAAATGCCTGCTCACACGAGTCTGACCATATAAACTTGACATCCTTCCTCGTCAATCGAGTCATCGCCTCGGCTATCCTCGAGAAATCCTGGATGAATCGACGATAGTAACCCGCCAATCCTAGGAAACTCCTGATGTCTGATGCTGACCGAGGGGTAGGCTAATTGCTGACTGATGCAACCTTCTCAGGGTCGATAGAGATACCGTCGTCTGATACCACATGTCCAAGAAATATAATTCGGTCCAGCCAGAATTTGTACTTGCTGTACTTGGCAGATAACTGACGATGACGAACATCTCCAAAACAATTTGTAGATGCTCGGTATGCTCCTCCTTGCTCTTGGAATAGACCAATATATCGTCAATGAATATCACCACTAATTTATCCAGAAACTCGTAGAATATGAGATTCATGGATACTGCAGGGGCATTGGTCACATTGAATGGTGTGACAACGAACTCGTAGAGTCCAAACTTGGTCCGAAAAGCCGTCTTGTAGATGTCTTCATTCTTGACCTTCACCTGATGGTATCCACTACTGAGATCCAATTTCACGAAAACTCGTGATCCACCAAGTTAATCGAAGATGTCATCGATGCGAGGCAATATGTACTTATTCTTCAAAGTGACTTTGTTCAGCTCCCGATAGTCCACGCACATCCTTCTGGATCCGTCCTTCTTGACCAACAGAATAGGTTCACCCCTGGGAGATAAGCTGGGATGGATAAATCCTTTCTGTAGCAGGTTGTCCAATTGCTTCCGTAGCTCTTCAAGTTCTGCCAGAGCCATACAGTAAGGTGCCTTCGAAATCGGTTGAGTATTCGGCATAATATCGATGCTGAATTCTTGAGCTCAGTCAGGCGATAATCCAGAAATATCCTCTGGAAATACATATTTGAAATCTTGAACCACTGCAGGCTTCTCGGGTTCGACTTGCATAGATGCGACGATCACTTCGTTCGGCTAAGCCCGAAATCTGATAGGTCCAAGCGAACGACTTCCACTGACGAATTCGAACACCGGATGGTCTGGAATCTCAAATACCGCTTTCTTCTTGTGACAGTCGATAATAGCATAGAATGTTCCTAACCAATCCGTGCCAAGAATAACATCAAAGTTGGGCGTGCCCAAGACCATGAAATCTGCATAGAGCTCATGTCCACAAATCACCAGAGGACATGATTTGCATCCCAAGGAAACACTCACCTCGTCACTTCCAGTAGTGATATTCCAACTTTTGGGAAGTGGATAGGTGGGAATCGAGTGTTTGACTACGAATCTCCGGGATAAGATACACAATGAAGCTCCGGAATCAAATAAGGTCAGAGCGGGATGTGAAGCCACTAAGATGATACCTAAGATGATAATAACTAAATCTTAGCTAATTAACAAGCATGAATATAAAGTCAATATGAAATACCAGATCAAGATGTTACCTGTAATCACTTCATCCTCAGCCGCAGCTTCTGCAGCTCTCATAATGAAGGCCTGGCGCTTCGGCTGATTGGCCTGCTGATAGGCTCGGTTCTGTGAAATCAAAGGCGGTCCACGTTGAGCAGGTCCATGGGCACCTTGCTGAATAGGTCCAGTCACTTCTCTCTGAACAGGTCCAGGTACTCTTGCAGGTGCTTGACGATCCTTGCTGTGGGGAAAGTCTCTCACAGCATGATGAGGTGCTTCGCAGATCAGACATTGGTTCAACATCCTCCTACAATCCTTCTTATGATGTCCGGTCTTGCCACAAAAGAAATAGGTCGAGCTCGATCGACATGAGCAGCTGGCCTCTTGAACTGTGTGGTCTGGGGGGCCATAAATTTTGTTTTGGCACCATTCCAGGTGGTCCCATGGGACGCTTGTTTCCTCCCGCTTGAAATCCCACTAGAAGTCTTGCCATAATTTCATGGCTCCGTGCAGTATCCAAAATGTCTTGGAGGGTTGTTAGTTTCACTGAGGTCATAGAGGCTTGAATTTTGGGATTCAGGCAGTGGCGAAACTGAAATGCACAGTCTTCTGGGTCCTTAACCATATGGGGTGCAAAGCGGCTGAGCATTGCAAACTCGGCCTCATACTCGTCAACAGTCTTTTCTCCTCGGACTAATTGGCAAAGCGTTGCTGAAGTTCTATTTTGACTGTTTTGGGAAAATACTTGGTGTCGAACCTCTCACGAAACATGCACCAAGATATGGGTCTGACCAAGCGCCTTTCTTCTAGTTTCTACCAGCTCCTAGCATTGTCCGTCAGTTGGAGCTTCACGACATCGACCCATCCTGCATGAGGGATACAAGCAGCATTCAGTTTATCCTCGGTCCCTTAGGCCCATTCTTCAGCATCCAGAGGCACTTCTTTTCCAGAGAAGCTCTTGGGTTGTAGCTCATGGAACTGCCTAACTCCTGGTTCAGCTTGAGGGGGTGGTGGTGCAATCTGACCAGGTTGCTGTCCCTGCTAAATCAGCTACTGTTGGATCTCCAACATCCCCCTCATGACTCCGAGGAGTTCATTCATGTCGGCACCTCCGTTAGCTATAGTTCCATTCGCATTTCCATTTCTGGTGTTGTGTCCTCCTGCCATGCCGAGACAAGAAATTCGATTAAAATTTTGTGTACGAGATAAATCTAGACTTTTTGGTTAATGAGAGTATTTCTATTGTCCTGAAGTTTTGCATAATGCACGACCTACATGGGCCACCACAGAAACCTGTCAGGCCCTGATTCCCATTATACCAGGGAGCGAGGATGCGAGCGGGTCCGCATGGGCTGAAGCGGTGAAGCTCAAACCCAATAAGCGTCTGTAAATAAAACATACATAGGAACTTGCATGCATTTCAGAAACAATAGAAATAACTATGAATTCAAAGCCCAACATCCAAACAAGAGTACACAAAGTAATAAGGCCCCAAGCATGGCCAATAACAATAGAGTTCAACAAAGAGGGTACACACCATACAAAAGTGCAATAAACGAAATTCTGTGCAACAACAGATAGTGCTCAGCAACTAGTTCTCAGTGGAGAGAACTTTTGGATCAGCGTACTCCTAGTCCAATGGGTCAGTTCCCTCAATCAGCTCATTCTCAATGTAACCTCTCTCATGTCCTGACATACATTCCAAAACAACATAGAAATGTATGTCAGCAAGGTCCTTGGCAACCAATAATATGATTAGGACCCTTGGCAAGGTTTTCGAAAGTAGTTTTCATGGCAGTTAAAGAATTATTAATTAACGAACAAGTAAAATTTCTAAGCAGTATAAACAGAAATTATACTAGCATGACAGTTCTACTATAAGTTAAAACATGGCAGTTCTATTTTAAGTGGAAGCAGAAGCAATTCTATATGTCTTACATTTTCGGTATAGTATTTTCAAGATGTTCAAGAGTATATTTAATTTAGTGACTAAGGTTGACGTCATTAGGCGGCTAGTAAGTGAATCTACCTTCTCGTGCCCTCGAAGGTGACCCGTTTACTACCGACTAGTGCCCGCGAACCCAACCCCACCCACGTGTACTTTCTGGACCACGAGCCAGAATCAGCCAAACCAGTCGCATGTTTATAATATTGGAACACGAGCCAGACTATCTAAAACGGCCCACAGGAATAGCCAAATCTTGGTATGCAATATCTATGATTAGCCATACCGGCCCGCATGTCTATGGTTGTCAAGCAGTTCAAGCAATTCATGTACGTTCAACAATGTTCCGTATATCATGTCATTACAAGGCATTGTCAATTGGCTTAATAAATGCCCACACACACAGACACACACAGACACACAATGTCATTATCTTGCAATACATACCAGCTAAACATATGACGTTGGTGTCGCATTAAATGAAACGATATTTAAAACATGGAGAAAATGCACACTTGCCTGTTTGGTGATTTTGATGTCATTGTGTTCGTCTCGTCAAATGTGATATTACGACGAAGTCGGTTTTCTGTTATGTTCAATATAATAAATAATTAATAAGGAATTATACAACTACTAACTCGTATAACTATTTTATTAATCGTTCATATAATTAAGCATATAACTTATGATATAAACATTTAACTTAAAAATATCATTAACATTCTAAAATCTTAAATAACTTAAATAACTTAATCAACATTTTAATAACTTTACAAACTTAATAACTTTAGAACTCAAAATAACTTACTAACTTAAAATAACTTAATAACTTAATAATTCTAAATCACTCAAATCATTCAATTAACTAAAAAATAACACAATAACCCACTTACTAATCCAATAACCCAATAATCCCCCTAACTTTAATAACTTATACCCAATAAGTTAATAACTCATACCCAATAACCCAATAACCAATAGTTAACTAACCCAATAACCCACCTAATCCCCCTTATTTTACATGGCTTCTCTTATTCCTCTTCTATTCTTTTCTTTCCTTCTTCTATCTTCTTTCTTTCTTTTTTTTGCAGGGAAGGAGAGCACGACAGGTGGGGAGGGAAGCGGCAGCGGTGCGGCAAGGGGGCAGTTGCATTAGCACGTCAAGGGGGCAGGTGTGTGGGGTCGACGACAGGGCACAGGAGGCGGCGCGATAGCTGGGCAGGCGACGCGGCTTGCAGGCAGTGGCGGGCGGCTCAGCTGTGCGACACACACGGCAGCTGGACGGGCGGAGCAGCGTGCAGCAGCGACAGCGAGCAGAAGGGCGCGTGCAGGGGCTGCGGGAAGAGGATGGGAGGAGATGAAGAACTGAAGAGGAGGAGGGGAGTTGGTGTTGCATCCTAAAAAAACTTGTTTCATTTTTAACATTTAACACAAAAAGTTAAAACAGATCTTTTAAGTATTTAAAAAAGCATAACAGTACATTTATAAATTGCAGTCCCAAGATCAGATGCAGACCTAGGCTCTGATACCACTGATGGGTTTTGAGGGACCTTTAGGGCACATTTCTATGCCCCTCATACATCGGACGGACGATAGAGGCAAAAGAAAATCATGCAGCGGAAAAATGTTAAACTATTTAACATGCAACCCTAAGGATATCAAGACCCTAGCCAAGATCTCTACTATCTTGAGGTGGGTCTGACCACCCCAAGATAGATCTAAGCTACTGCAATATTATAAATACTATGCTTAATTAAACTACATACCCAGAACCTTACTTGCACCGGCAAGGTGTATCGCATCCCGATTCGCTCCCCATCCTGAGCTGAATCGCTTCTCGAACCGCTCCTGGTCCCAAGCCGAACCGCTTCGCGAACCGCACCGCGTCCGAGGCGAGTAACCCCCTTGTCGCTGAGCCAACCATGCACCGAAGAAAGTTTCACTTGAGTGGATCCTCCGTCAAGACTTCGGATCCGATCCGAGCCCCTTCGTGGCTTTGCTAGAGCCATTCAGGAGCAAGGCAGAAATATAGGGATAGGTGAAAATATTTATTTTAAGCTTAGATCCGAGCGTGCTCCAAACTTTTGGAAGCCGCTCAGATCTAGAGCTTGGGACGAGTTTAGAGGAAGGGGACATACCCCTATTCATATAGGCGGCTGACCCCTCCCCTTTACTCCACTTCTGATGTGGGACTAATTATTTGGAGTTAAATAATTCAAGTTAGTTTGCCTTTCATAAAGGCCAAACTTCCATGAATTTCAACTCCCTCACCGTTGAGCTTCACATTTGATACAAGCTATCAAATCGAAGAGCGCTGAACGGTGAACGCGTAGGAAAAAACAGCACGTCAATCCGAGTCCGTTTGACCCCTCAATTGATCGTCCAAAGATCAGCCCAAAGCTATTTTTCGTCCAAAAACAGCCATCAAAAACTGCACACTGCATAGGGTTCAGAACCCAGATATGGGGCCCACCGAATGGGCCCCACTATGCCAGCCAGCCTGGGCGCTGATCAGACCTGGGCCAGGCGCCCAGGCCCCCAGGGCGCCCAGGCCCAGGGCGCCTTGGCCTGGCGCCCTTGGGCACCCATGCTCCAGGTGCCTGGCCTAGACGGTCCAGGTGTCCTGGTGCCTGGCACCCAGGGCACCCAGGCCCAGGGCGTCTGGGCCAGGTGCCCGGGTCTGGCCCATCGCCTAGTCTGTTTGGGCTGTCTTGACAGTTTTGGGCATATTTCGTGCATTTGGCGTCCGTTTTGAACGCCGTTCGAACCTGTGTTTAGATCAGGAATTCCCATCTTACAGGTAAAATTTTCCTCGCGTTTATCTCATTAAATATGGTCGTAAACAATTTACGACATATTTAACTCTGTTTGCATCATATGCAAAATAGTCCTTATCTAAGCTCAAAATCTTCCTCTTGCACTCAGGATCATTTGTCTCGAAAGCAGAGCCTAACTACAAACTCTTTGCAATTTTCTATCTCTTGCATCGAATGCTTATTCTCCCTAATTTCTACCTATTACGAGACGAAGGTCGCGCTCTGTGTGAGAACCTACAGCCTGACCCTACTACAGGTGGGGATTGAAGCCCCCGATGGCAGTGACCACGAGCAGCAGGTGTCGTCCCTGTTTCAGTACATACTTATGTGGTTAACTCATTGACATGAGTGTTGTCGGGACCACCCTGACTGTGTCCGTGATGAATACCGCAGTTGTAGTCTCTTCGTCTAAATTATGTCGTTTAACCTCAAGCCTAGGGTACGGTCAAACTGTCAGCCTTAATAGCTCGAAGCCGGTTAGTCTCCATCGATCTTTAGTCAAATAATGTTGGAAATCTTCCAACATACTATGTCCAGAGTTTTCACTAAAGACCGAACTAACACTACCACACTAACTCCCATTGACAAGGAAGAGACGAATCCTATCTTGGTCATTACTCTCCTTGCACATTTCAAATGTCACCCACCCAAAGACCTTTCGACATGTCTTAACTAGAAGCTAGGTCAGAGATCTATGTGACACCATTCATGTACATGTTCGTACAATGACCTCAAGTTAAAAGTGTAATGCCCTACAAGCTACTGCACAAGTACTAGAGGGGGGGTGAATAGTACTTAAAAAATAACAAGGAGTATAATTCCTAATTATAGTGCAAACAACTACCAAATCAATTTGCGGAAGCTTAAATTGAATGACAACAACAAATTTAACAAAGCTAACAAAAGATGTTACTGGGTTCGGATCCACCCAAGTCTCCCCGACTTGTTATCGGTGATCCTACGTCCCAACCACCCGGATCCCCTCCGGATACTTAGGTTAGAAACCCTAACCCAAGATTTCCACTATGAATATCTTGTGAAAAACCTTCACAAGATCAAATCATACATGCAATGGCAATAGTGAATCCCACAACCCGGGATCACAACCTTCTCTCACAACCGAGAGAATCAATAAGCAATATAAACAAGTTTATAATGAAATAAACAATCTTACCACAAAATCCTATACCTTGAGTTTTTCTTACCCAATAGGTGAAAGGAAGGATTTGAGGAAGATGAAGTCACCAAGACCTAGCACCAAGGAAATGACCAGCAATAGGTGCCTAGGAGTGATTTGGAGACTTGAATCAAGCAAGAGCTTGAAGAGCTCACCAAGAACAAGCTTCTCTCAATATGGATTCTAGATCTAGAAAGTGAGAGAATGGGTTTCTTGTGAGGAAGAGAGCTTTGGAAATGAGTGAGAATGGCTATCTCTTTTAATCTCAATGAATCTCTTAATGGCAGCTCTAACCTAGAGAGAAATGACCTAGGTTCGTATTTATAGGGTCCCATAAAAACAAGTTAGGTCAATTCCCAACGGATAGAAATCTGAGGCAACTAGTCGGTCAAAGAACAACCACTGACCGACTAGTTCATCAACTAGTCGGTCAGTCAAACAACATGGACCGACTAAGTGAGGAACTGAGAAGAGATAGAAAATTCAGACCTAGAAATCTAGTCGGTCCAAGAAGACATTCTGACCGACTAGTGTCACAACTAGTCGGTCAGTCAGTGAACGTAGACCGACTAAGAGGCAAAATGAAATAGTCTGAATACAAATTGACTTAGTCGGTCCAAGAACAAAAGTTGACCGACTAGATTGTCAACTAGTCGGTCACCAAACGTTCTTAGACCGACTAATGATAAACAGTAGCTTAGGAGAAATTTAGCATGTACAGTAAATCACAACTAGTCGGTCAAAGAAGCATCACTGACCGACTAGTTCACAAACTAGTCGGTCGGTGAGTCAACGTAGACCGACTAACTGTAAACAGTACTGAACAAGAAAAGATTAACTCAAACTAGTCGGTCCAAGAAGCTCTTCTGACCGACTAGATCACCATCTAGTCTGTCAGTACTTCTTCTTGTACCAACTAATATGCACAATCAAGTCCGAATCGAAGCGCGACGCTTCGAGGAAGTTAGAATGAACTTGTACTAAGATCCTAGAGCTACGATATGAGCGTTATGAAGATAGAATCGTAAGATATACTCAAGGCTTAACATTCTATAGATCAAAGCTAAAAGACTATAAATAAAACCTTAAGGAACGGTCTTCGAAAGCTTCGATCAATTCTTCATGACTTCCAAAACGGTCCAAGAGCTTCAACGAAGCTTTAGGCAATGAATACGTGCTTTGAGAAGTCTTGAGATGTCGCTTTGATTGTTCTCGTGAATTTGGCGACGATCTCCAATACTGCGCTCACAATTTGTTAGTTCATGAATTATTTATGTTTGCTCATCATCCAAAACCAAATCCGGGGAGTCCAATATTCAACATTCTCCCCCTTTTTGGTGATGACAAACCAACATAAATAATAATCAAAAATAATGATTCAAATGAAAAATACTTACTCCCCCTGCATTGATGACACGTTAATTCCAAAATGAATATATATGAATTGCATCAATCAGACGAGTAAGATAAATAAAGAGAATCGATTTTTGAAATATCGGATTTTGAAAATCCTTATATATATCTTAACTCCCCCTGAATCTAACATATCAAACTAGATTCGTGGAAATTGAGTTAAATTTTCATTTGCCCTATTTATTATCATTATCTCTCCCCCTTTGGCATTATCCCAAAAATGGGGGGCATACAACGACAACAACTAGGAAATGGAGAATCCAACATCGGGAGTCGTAGACAAAGACGATGGACCTAATTGACACCAAGGGAAAAGTGTTGAAATCAAATCAAGGTGTGCCAAAATTGTCCATCATTTAAAAGCGAAAATTAAAATCATCAAAAATACCAAATATTAATTCATTTATTGAGTAAAGGAACATACTCTCCAATATTCAATATTCTTGGTTAAATTTGTGCAAGGAAAACAATTCTATACAATCATAGGAATATAATCTATTTAACCAAGCTTCCAAGCGTCAAGCGACGAATTCACATTTCATATGCGTTGAACGAATAGTAAATGTGCACGACGAATTAAAACATAGAGAACATCGATATATATATATATAGAAAAACATCATGAGTACATCCAAAAAGATATCACATCGAGTACATCAAGTATACCATACCATGGATATCAACAACAAAAAGGAAAATACATCATACATCATCTAACCATCAGCATCATCCAAAGTACATCAAAATACAACACCGACATCCAGAAAAAAAATCAAAATACATCAAAATAACCCTCAAACTCCATCCTAACCCAAAATACTCTCAATACGATGCATCATCCAATGAGCAGTGGAGAGTCCTCGAAACAGACGATCACGAGGAAGTGGCTGGATCTGCAGTCTCCGTGGGTCCAGTCGACGGAGTGGACTCAGGCTCTGCAGGGAGGAGAGGCGTGTCAACAGACGAGATCGTCGGGGCAGGTGTGGAGACATCGATGGTAGGCTCAACGGATGGGGTCTCAACAGGAGTATCAGCAGGCAAGACAGGAGCAGGGTCGTCAACAGGAGCAGCAGCATCCTCAGAAGTCTGAACTACTGGTGCAGAAGTCTCTGGAGCACCGGAAGTGGTGCCATCTCCAGGAGCAGATGTGGTAGCAGCAGCAGCAGCAGTGGCCTCATCGCCACAAGCCAAGGAAGAGACAAGATCGTCAATATCTTCATCGTCCATCTCCTCGTCCTCAGAAACAGGAGGAGGAAGCTGGACGCCCATCAAGCTAGCCATACGGCAGACGACCTCCTCGGTACATGACGTGCGCTTATATTTCATATATTCACGCACATTTTCTTTTGTGTTTCTCCGTGTTTTCCGCCGTCTCTTATTCGTTTTCGTATATTTTCCCGTTTTCTTTCACTTTTCTTTGTTTGTCCATGATTGCAGGAGTTCGACCACGTAGGGGACCTTTTACGATGATATCCCAAGTCCCCGGAGCAACGGGAGAAGTCACGCGTGATCCAGGGGGTCAAACGGCGAAGTATTCATCTTTCAGCCCCTCACCCGGTCGGTTGGTCATCTCCAACCGATCGGGTGATGCACGCGTGCACCAACCGGTCTCTGCCGCAGCTCACAACGAAGTCACCCGACCGGTTCACAGACCGGTTCAGCGGGGGCTATTCTCTGTTTTCTCGAAGCAAAGCGCCAACCGATCGGGTGACTCTCACCCGATCGGTTCATCTGTAGCTGAGAAAGATGAGATGAAGACACGGGCGCCGAACCGACCGGTTCACCCGACTGCTCCAAGATCCAACCGGTCGCTCAAGAACTCACCCGATCGGTTCATGTGATCGGGTGAAAACTCGCCGTTTTCTGATATTTATTTGTAACGGATCAACCGATCGGTTGACTTGTCAACCGATCGGTTGATGCTACGGCCTATATATAGAACCCCTAGGGTTCCAGAAACGGGAGTTGCTGTTTTTCTACTGTTTTATTTCCTTGTGACGGCTGTAATTGTTACTCTTTTGTAAGTTTTCAGATCTTTCTAAAATTTTAGTATTGTCTTTATTACTCCTTTACTTCCGCATTGCAAATGTCCGATTATGATTTCAACGGTTAAATTTCATTTAGATTGCTTTTTCATGAATTTTTGTGAGTGGTTCCCAAATCTGGGATTTTGGTGGAAACCCCTTCGGGGGCTCTTCCCGATGCGTCCATAGGGTTAGGAAATCGATAGGGAGTAGGAATCTAACGGTTACGCAGGGTGTTTCATTGTCATCGGCGTGAAAAAGACCGCCTTTGACCGTCGGGCCAAGGGGGAATAAACTTGGCGGTTGACTCCCTAGCCATAGCTCACGCCTTTAGCGTAGACGCCAAATCCTAGCACGCGGGAGCGGCAGGATGAGACATTGGGAGATATCGTTGCGGACTTAGTGCTCCCGGGATCGATCAGTGTTAATGGACACGGGAGTGCCCACTGATCGAATCCGGGAAGTCCGGTGTATCATCCTGGGCACCGACCGGAATATCGGGCCCATGGGACGCCGGTACCACTTTCAGAGGCAACGTCTCACCATTAGACCCTAATCCCGATCGCTATCCATACACGTAGGCCGTATCGGCGAGAGTCTCTCGTCGGGTTGGAAACCAAAGTCCCGGGTTTACTTTCTTTTCGTTCTTACGCTTTTATTCCCTTTCGTGACAACCAACCACCGATTCGGGCTAGCTCGCCCCTCGGGGTGATTTAGGTCCTACCTGACCCAAGCACAACCTCGCCTCCCTGAGTTCGATATTCCCGCACCCTACACTAACCGTGAAACTTGCGGTAAACGACACCGCGCCGCCGCGACGCAAGCGGGGCGCCGGTCAAGTTTATGGCGCCGTTGCCGGGGAGGCAACGTGCTTGTTATTTTAGGATCTCATGAACCCTCGTGTCTAGCTCACATCCCTACCTCGCGATAATTTTCGCATTCTCCCTTTTTCTTTTTATTTTTCTTATTTTTATTTCTTATTTTATCTGTCTCTTTCCCACTTGTCGCTTCACGGGTGTTTGTTGTTTTTCATGCGCAGGAGTTCAAGGAGTCTTGACGACTTGATCCCCCTCGATGCAGAGATTAACGCCACCTTTAGGCGCTTGGCCGCCGAGAAGCGGAGAAGGGAAGATCCCGAATCCATGGAGGATAACACCCCACCTCAGAAGTCTCTGCTGGAATACTCGATGCCATCTATCGAGTCCACTTCCGCCATCCGTCCTCCAGCTATCACGGCCCAAAGCTTTGAGCTAAAGCCGTCATTGGTGAAGTGGATCCAGCAAGATCAGTTTGCGGGTGCACCCATGGAGAGCCCGATCGAGCATCTAGACTCCTTCTTGGAGAAGTGTGACACCTTCCGGATCAATGGTGTCACGACAGAGGCTATCCGTCTGAAGCTGTTCCCCTTCTCCTTGCGAGACAAAGCAAAGCAATGGCTAAGGGGGAAGGACCCCAACACTTTCAACACCTGGGAGAAGCTCTCCAACGCTTTTCTGACAAAGTTCTTTCCTCCGGGGAAGACCATGAAGTTGAGGAGTGAAATCTCCTCCTTCTCCCAGGCCAGCCACGAGTCCTTGCATGAAGCTTGGACGAGATATAAAGAGATGCAAAGAAGATGCCCTCACCATGAGCTTCCGAAGTGGCAGATTATTAATCTGTTCTAGAATGGGTTGAGGGATGACCTGAAATCTTCTATGGACACCGCGGCTGGGGGTTCCTTCATGTCTAGAAGCGAGGAAGATGCCGGGAATATTCTGGAAAATATGGCATCCAACAATGAGCGGTGGTGTGACGAGAGAGCCACACCAAGAACTGGGGGTATACACAGAGTCGAGGACGTCGACAAACTTTCAAGCAAGTTTGACTTGCTTTCGACCCAGATCTCCGCACTGATGGTAGGAGCCGGTGGGGCCGGCACACAGCAAGTTTCTGCGGTAGAGTCCGAATTCCTTGGGGAATTCGACGGTGGTGACATCTCACCACCGTTGGATCAGGCGAGCGCACTATTTTACAACCCTACGGGGAATGAGCCATATCCACCAAGGACAAATTCCAACCCGGCCTACTCTCCCAACAACCGGAACCACCCGAATTTCAGTTACCGGCCACCATTTCAGCCCTCGCCGCCTCAGCAGCCGCAGCAACAAGCATATCAGCCGGCTAGGCCATAGCAGAGTCAGTTTCAACAGCAACAATATCAGCAGCAACCATCTCAGCAACAATCCTACGCCCCCAGGAATCAGCAGCCGTTCCAGCAGCAGCAGCAGTATGGCCAACAGAGGGCCGTCTCTCCGGTTGAGTCTCTCTTGACTCAATATATTACCAACCAGGAGAGGATCAACCAGAAGCTGGAAATGGGTCAGCGGACCCTCACGGACCAAGTAACCCAGCTAGGGTTACATGTGGCGAACCTTGCAAGGTCACAAAACCAATTACCGCCACAACCGGAGGTGAACCCGAGGGGAGCACCCCAGACATTGGCACTCGTGCACGAGCACGCGAATGTGTCCGCTATCGTTCTGAGAAGCGGGACACAAATTCCTACTAGAGTGCCCCTAGCAACCAGGAAGCACCGTCGGTCGTTGAGAAACCGATCGAAAAATCAAACGACACCGGTGCTTCGTCATCAAATCCTATGACTCCGGAGGGAGTCTCTGAAGAAGAGAAAGAGAAGAAGGAGGAAGAGAGCCCTAAAGTGTACAAACCCGTTGTGCCATTTCCCCAACGGTTGGCTCAGGAAAAAATTGATGAGAAATATGGCAAGTTCTTCGCCATGGTCAAGGACCTGAGTTTGCAGATCCCCTTCATAGAAGCAATCGAAACAATCCCCTCCTATGCAAAATTCTTGAAAGATTTGGTGACTAGAGGGTCCAGAAAGGAGAAAGTAGTGTTGACGGCGGAGTGTAGCGCTCTTATCTAGAGGGCAAATCCACCGAAACTTAAAGACCAGGGGAGCTTTTCCATTCCTTGCACGATCGGAGCAGTGAAGGTTAATCATGCACTCGTCGATCTAGGAGCGAGTGTTAGCTTGATGCCCTTGTCGATGTACAAGAGAATAGGAATGGGTGATTTGGAGCCCACCGGGATGACCCTGCAACTAGCTGACCGGTCGGTCAAATACCCGGTGGGAATTGTTGATGACCTACCGGTAAATGTGAGAGGGGTGCATGTGCCTGTGGACTTTGTGGTCATGGACATGCCCGAAGACGCACACACCCCCATTATCCTGGGACGGCCTTTCATGGCCACTGCTGGCGTTCTAATAGATGTGAAGAACGGAAAACTATCTTTGAATGTCGGCGGAGAGAAAGTTGAGTTTGACCTGGGATTATCTATAAAGCACTCCGATCCCCCTGATGACCCTGGATGCAATTTGCTTGAGATAGAAGAAGAAAAAGCTGTAGAGGAGAGCTCCTGGGAGATTCTCCTGAGAAACCCCCCCGATGACTTGGGGGATTTAGAAGATGAAGAAGGCCCCGAAGACAAAGAAGCTGCTGGAAAACCAAGTGCAGCGAGAACGACCCCTCCCGGGTTCCCCAAGACTCCTCCTGCGAGGAGAACGGGGAAAGAGCTCACGGACCTCACTAAAGACGAGGTCCGGATCCTGAAGAAGATGGCGGGAAGCGCCAACACCAAGGAAAAGCCCCCGGATCTCAAGAACAAAGGGAGGGTAGTCGAGCAAGTATTTTTCCAGCCGCTGACTACTCCAAGCGCCTTCAGCCCCAACAAGGAAGAGATGCCGAAGTTTGGGCATCACCCGTATCAGCCACCATGAGCATCTCTTGCGGGCGTCGAGCCAACGACGTTAAACAAGTGCGCTTCATGGGAGGCAACCCATGTTCTAAACTTTTTCCCACTTTTTAGCGTTAATTTTTACTTTATTTTATCTACTTTTTATAAATAAAATCAGCCGCGAGAACATCCGTTCGGGGACTTAAGCAAATTTCTTGGTTTTTGCAGGAAACAGGCCCCAACCGATCGGGTGACAACTCACCCGATCGGTTGGGACGTATCAGATACATGCCGAGATCTGTCCCCGTATGAACCGATCGGTTGAGTAATGAAGAGACCGGGTGGCAGACCGAGTGAGCTGGGGAGAACTCTCGGGAAATTCTGGGGAATATCAACCGATCGGTTGAGTTCGAGCGCGATCGGTTGACCTGATCGGGTGAGCAGCCCTAAGTTCTCGGGAAATTGAGTGGAGCGGCCAACCGATCGGTTGACAATTCAACCGATCGGTTCGCCTGTAGCATTTCTTCGGCAAGATTTTCGACTTAATAGTCAACCGATCGGGTGACAAGTCACCCGATCGGTTCGACTTAAAACCCTATATAAACTCCCCCCGACACCCGCTCGTTTCCATCTCGCCCGATCGCAAAAACCCCCAAAATCCGCCGTCGTTTCGCCTTCCCCTCTTCGCCAACAACCGATCTTCACTCCCCCACGCCCTCTACTCCTCCATTACTCCCACTCTCCACCTCCTTCATCAACCCCTCCATCATCTACACCCTCTCTCTCCTCCCGTTCCGAGATTTTGACCTAATTTTCCCCCGAACCACCCCCATTTCAAAAATTATTGCCGAAGGAGTTTGCCGCGGCTCCACGCTACTCTCGCTGAACAGTGTGGGGCATCAACGAGCAAGCTCCGCCACTCCGCTTGGGTAAACTCGCTCCTAAGCTTATTTTATACATTTGCCCTATTTATTGTGCTTGCTCGTTTGCTTATGTTGGTGTGCATCCACGATTTTTGCACTAATTCTTGCTCGCACACACACACACATGGCTAAAGATAAGGATAAGGGGAAGGGTATCATGAGGGAAGAGGAGCCGTCTCGAAAGAGACGAAAACAAACACGCCCCCCTTCCCGTACACGAGCACTTACACTTGGCCCTCCTCCACCTATTATCCCCCCTGTGGACCCAATGTTGGGCCCACACGGGTATATTTTTCGGAACCAGGAGCACAAAGATTTTTACCGTCGGCTTGATGCTCGAGGGCATCTATCCACTAAGTTTTCGCACGCACAAACACTTGTCGATCTCGGTGTCTTCACCGAGGTCGAATCTCTTTTCGGTAACTTAGGATGGTTAGCCTTTCTTAATGCACATGCCGTATCCTTCCCGGCACTCACACTCGAATTCCTCTCCACACTTACTTGGGAGTCCGGGTCGATCATTCGATTCCGGGTGCGTAACCGTAGTGTCACCACGAACCTGAACACGATTAACGATATATTTGGTTTCCCCAATCTCGGGGATGATTCCATCCGACACTACGGGTACACGCCCGAGTTTGATGTCGATCAATTCTGGTTCCGCCTCACGCTGATCCACGACTACCCCCGAGGAAGGGCCAAGGCCTCCTCCATCATTCATCCCGTGTTTAGATTGGCCCACAGAATCATTTCATCTGCATTCTTTCCTAGGGACGAGTCATGCACTGTGACTATCCCTGACCTTTTTATCCTTTGGGCCATGACTTTTCCTTATGTCCGGGATGATGATGGAGTTAGCTTCAGGGCCCCTACCGTCCCCATCCATGGCGGCGATTGGCTTGTTTACAAGCTACTCGAGATCAGCCGGGCCGGTAAGGGGAAGTTTTGTTGCGGGGGCATCATCACGATCATCTGCACTCACGCCCAATTCAATATTACCATCCCCGGTAATCTTCCTGCTACCGCAGGACCCTCACATCTTGATATTGATGTCCTGCGGCACATCCACATGATCAAACCCCACTCGGATGGCCGCTTCATATTTCATTATGGCCACCCCCAGCCCCTTACACCATTCTGCCCAACCCCGCTCGCATGACCCTTGCTCTCGTGGGAGATTGGACTTTCCCTCCTGATCCCGATTTCTTAGCTGGGTTGAATCTTCCTTTCTTTCCCGCAGACGCCCGCAGATCACCATCCCCTGCCGCCCACTTAGGTGAGCAGGATATCCCTGCGTCTGGGGGAGATTTAGGGGCTGGCCCGAGTCGTCCCGTTTCTGCTTCGGGACCGATCACGTCTGAGCACCTCCTTGCGGCCATTTCTGGCCTTGTCTCCTGTGCTGGCATGACCACTGCCGCCAGCACCTCTTCGACCTTACCTGGTGGCACCACCTCTGCCTCGCGTCAGTCTATGTCTTTTAGTCGCCGTCAGGTATCTGCCCGTCTAGGACTTGAGAGGGAGGTCGCTGCCCTTCGTGAGCTCGCCATGTCCTCTGTTTCCTCGGACCCATCGCCATCCTCCTTTATTACCCACCCACGTTTCCTCGCACTTGAGAGGAACGTGGCGGCCATTCTCCGCCTTCTTACCCATATCCACGGACCACCTCCACCTTCACCACCCCCACCTTCACCACCCAGGCGATCTTCTCCTCCACCCACCCACACTTCTCCACACCCATCACCCCCCTCACCACATTCTTCACCTCCCTCTTCACATCCCATCCCGACATCCACTTCACCCCTCCCGACCACTTCCACCGCACCCACGCTACCTCCCTCCTCCTCCGTCACTCCATACGTGCGTCGGAGGAAATTGCCGGTGCGCTCCAGATCCCTCCCACCACCTCCCGCTACCGTCACCACCACATCTACTTCCTCCATTCCTACTCCTCTCACCACCGCCTTGATCGCCTTCCTACCACCACCACCCACCACCACCGACACTCGTCCCATTGTTCACACCACCACTGCCCCTACTACTTCGCCTCTTCCCCCACTTCTCAGCACACCCCCAGCCTCCCCCGACCACCCATCCACACCCTCTTCCGAGGAGGACGAGGACTCAGCTCCTCCTGCTTTCTAGATTCACCCCTTTTGTTTTTGACTCCCCCTTGCACATATCTGGATTTTATTGATCATATCATTTCACTAGCACTTTCTGGTCTAGCTTGGGGGAAGTCTACTTTGGTGTGCTGTCGTGTTTTGTTTGTTTTTCTCATTTTTGTGTGTGCTTGCTTTTCACTTTTTGAGTGTCGTGTCGTGTGATTTTATTTTATTTTTATTTTCGTATTGTTTGGTTTTGATTTTGATCTTTCTTTCTTTTTCGGTTTCATCTATGTGTTTTCCTCGTTTTCATTTCTTTTCGTGTCTGTGCGTATCCCCCCCATTTTCATTGCCCTCCCGTACTCACTCTTATTGCATTGAGGGCAATGCAAGTTTCAGCTTGGGGGAGTCGCACTTCGTGCGTCATTTGTGTTGTTTTTCTACGTTATTTGAGTCGTTTTCCATCGTGGTTTTCTTTTTTCTTTTTCCTTCTTTCTTTAGCTCTTTCTCCTAGAAATGAATCCTATGATGAATCGCCACAAAGTCACACACACCTAGCATTGCATCGATAATCACACTCACTAACCCTAGGATTTCGAGTCCTCTTGCATTTCACGCATCGTGGGTCCACTTAGCTTTTTGTGAGTCGTGTGTCGTGACTAGCATTTGGTGTGCTTCTGCTTTGTGGTTTTACTTTATATACCTGTTCAGGAATGACCCCTAGATTATCATGTTTCGATATTGAATATGCGGTATTTGCTTCTAATGTCTGCTTCTATATGCATGCTATTTATATCGTATACTTCAATTCGCATGCGTCGGGATTCCACAACTAAGGACTAGGATAACCCATTTAGCCTAAGCTCTATTTAGCAAGAATAGTCTCCTTTGCCCGAGTGTTTAGATTTCGACTTCTTTTTTGTTTTACTTGGTGCAAATCCCCTCGTCGTGTACCGTTCTCCCACTTGGGAGAGTACACATGTGTATAGCCAATATCCCAAAAATCCAAAAAAAAGGAGAAAAGAAAAGAAAAACCCAAAAAGAAAAGAAAAGAAAAAGATTGTATAGCCAAAAAGCCAAAAAAATATGCAAATACCCAAAACCCAAAAAAATTCCCGTGTGAATATTTTCATACTTGCCAAGAATAAAGGGAAGGCGAGAATTTGCACCGAGTGTTCTTCTCCACATCATCTCAACCCCCGTCGTTATCGAAAACACTTGGCTTGAGAACTTTTTAGCTAGTATCTAGGCTATAGTGGCGTGATTTCCTTAACCCTAGTTGTGGAGTCCCCGATGCATGATACGCTTCTATTATCTCTATTCTCATGCATGCTTGAACTTATATTCGCCGCTTAATTCAATTCGATTCGATATTTGGGTCATATCTTGGATTTGTGTATATCGAGCCTCGTAGCACATCGTAGAAAGTATCACCATTTGCTAGCACACGACCACGCTCACTCGCGCTTCACTGCGTGGACCCACGACACTTATTTGGACTCGCTTTCCTAGGTTTAGTGGTGTGATTTGGCGTTTGCTTGCTAGGTGAGTGGTTTTTGATTTTGTTGGCTCTGATGGGCGATCTAGGGCTTAGAGTTTTCTTTTTCTTTCTTCCTCTCTATTTCTTTCTTCCGAGCTCCTACTCTCACTCGTCTTCCTCGAGGACGAGGAAGAGTTCAGCTTGGGGGATTTTGACGTGCGCTTATATTTCATATATTCACGCACGTTTTCTTTTGTGTTTCTCCGTGTTTTCCGCCGTCTCTTATTCGTTTTCGTATATTTTCCCGTTTTCTTTCACTTTTCTTTGTTTGTCCATGATTGCAGGAGTTCGACCACGTAGGGGACCTTTTACGATGATATCCCAAGTCCCCGGAGCAACGGGAGAAGTCACGCGTGATCCAGGGGGTCAAACGGCGAAGTATTCATCTTTCAGCCCCTCACCCGGTCGGTTGGTCATCTCCAACCGATCGGGTGATGCACGCGTGCACCAACCGGTCTCTGCCGCAGCTCACAACGAAGTCACCCGACCGGTTCACAGACCGGTTCAGCGGGGGCTATTCTCTGTTTTCTCGAAGCAAAGCGCCAACCGATCGGGTGACTCTCACCCGATCGGTTCATCTGTAGCTGAGAAAGATGAGCTGAAGACACGGGCGCCGAACCGACCGGTTCACCCGACTGCTCCAAGATCCAACCGGTCGCTCAAGAACTCACCCGATCGGTTCATGTGATCGGGTGAAAACTCGCCGTTTTCTGATATTTATTTGTAACGGATCAACCGATCGGTTGACTTGTCAACCGATCGGTTGATGCTACGGCCTATATATAGAACCCCTAGGGTTCCAGAAACGGGAGTTGCTGTTTTTCTACTGTTTTATTTCCTTGTGACGGCTGTAATTGTTACTCTTTTGTAAGTTTTCAGATCTTTCTAAAATTTTAGTATTGTCTTTATTACTCCTTTACTTCCGCATTGCAATTGTCCGATTATGATTTCAACGGTTAAATTTCATTTAGATTGCTTTTTCATGAATTTTTGTGAGTAGTTCCCAAATCTGGGATTTTGGTGGAAACCCCTTCGGGGGCTCTTCCCGATGCGTCCATAGGGTTAGGAAATCGATAGGGAGTAGGAATCTAATGGTTACGCAGGGCGTTTCATTGTCATCGGCGTGAAAAAGACCGCCTTTGACCGTCGGGCCAAGGGGGAATAAACTTGGCGGTTGACTCCCTAGCCATAGCTCACGCCTTTAGCGTAGACGCTAAATCCTAGCACGCGGGAGCGGCAGGATGAGACGTTGGGAGATATCGTTGCGGACTTAGTGCTCCCGGGATCGATCAGTGTTAATGGACACGGGAGTGCCCACTGATCGAATCCGGGAAGTCCGGTGTATCATCCTGGGCACCGACCGGAATATCGGGCCCATGGGACGCCGGTACCACTTTCAGAGGCAACGTCTCACCATTAGACCCTAATCCCGATCGCTATCCATACCCGTAGGCCGTATCGGCGAGAGTCTCTCTTCGGGTTGGAAACCAAAGTCCCGGGTTTACTTTCTTTTCGTTCTTACGCTTTTATTCCCTTTCGTGACAACCAACCACCGATTCGGGCTAGCTCGCCCCTCGGGGTGATTTAGGTCCTACCTGCCCCAAGCACAACCTCGCCTCCCTGAGTTCGATATTCCCGCACCCTACACTAACCGTGAAACTTGCGGTAAACGACACCGCGCCGCCGCGACGCAAGCGGGGCGTCGGTCAGTACAAGCCAAGCGCGACTCGTGCCGACGAAGTAACCGTACGACATCATCTAATGTGGCAGAAGGAGTGGGGGCAGCAGCAGCTGAGGGAGTGGCCTGGGAAGCAGATGTGGTCGACCTCTGCACGTGACGAAGCGCCGCAAGAGATTTCTTAACGGCCGTCGCGTTCAGAGGAGGACCCAAGGGACGCTCATCATCAGGAGGAAGGGGAACACCGAATCGACGGAAAACCAAAGTCAACAGACATGGATATGGGATATGCGTAGATTTAGTGGTCTTGCGTATACACTCGAAAGAGTCCATCTTATCGAGTATAATGCGAGCCCAATTAATCTCGCTACCCATGAAAAGAGCGTATATCAATTTCAAAAACGGCTGAGATGGAAGAGAAGAAGATCCATACTTGGGAAGAAGGCAGGATTTGAAGATCAGGTTAATCACCCAAGCATTCGGCTTGAATGATTTCGAAGGGACACCAATGAATGCGGGGGGGATAACCTGGAAGATTTCACCTAGGGTAGGCTGATCGAGGGTGGAGATATCGTCAACAGAAATGTCAGACGGGAGGAGGCCACACGACGAACAACCTATCAGCTCCCCCAAGATCTCTGCCGTGAGGACTATAGGAGTCCCCAAAACAGAAGTCTCGATGGAGTGAGACTCATCGTACTGGCCCCGGACACGATTGGCATAAAATAATTTGACCAGGCGAGGATAGGGTCTAGGGTTCGCCTTAGGGTCGTAGCGAAGGTAGTCCAATAGGCCACTATAGGAGTGAAGATCAGCAAGGCCAAGGAAATCAGAAAACTGAACGTAATGTTCCAACAGCAGCGTGCAGTGCTCTATACGGTTGTACGCTGCGAGACACTGAGGGTCGTCGCGGCACAACGATATATCGACACCGCCGACTGGCATAGGAGCTTTACCCTTAGCCTTACGGGACTTAGGAGGAGGTGGAGGAGGGGGTGGAGTGGGTGCCTTCTCGGGATGTTCAGGAGTGTATTCCTCATCGGAGTTATCCTCGGAATCATTATCCGAACGCTCACCGGGAGGGGTGGGTGCACGGAACTTTTTGGGTTTAGGTTTAGGCTTGGACGATTGGCCGGTAGGTTTAGGCTTGGACGTCCTCTTCCTCTTCAACGGAGTTGAAGACGAAGAGGGGGGTCGAGTGGTCTTGGCCCTACGCTTGGGAGGGGTCGAAGCGGTAGCACCCTCTACGGTCATAGGGGATGCCCCAGAAGATGTAATCGGGATTCTCGTTCGTGCCATGATCTCGGCACAACGAGCACAACCAAATGACGGGATAAGATCAAAGACAATAAGCTTGTAACGACTGCTTTTCATGTATCTGAATATAATATAATATAATATATGTTTTGGTGGATTTTCTCCTCTTGTGTGGTTTTCGTCTCCGTAGATTTCATTTTCGATCGATTCGTCGTATTTTCTCGTTTCTTCCTTAGGATTGTCGATTTCGAAGTATGTCACTCGTGACGGACTTCATAACGGTCGTATCTAACTGTTAGATCAAGCCTAGGAGTCTTAGGAATCGATCCCGGGGCCCCACGCTCCGTATCGGAACTTTTGGTGCTCATTAGCCGGTGTAAGAAGGGCCACCGACCGACTAGATGACGATCCAGTCGGTCGGCAATCCTTCTTGGACCGACTAGTTGGCTTTCTAAAATTTCTCAGGAGTTACTGTTTATCGTTAGTCGGTCTAAGAACGTTGGTTGACCGACTAGGTTGCAAACTAGTCGGTCAGCAATGCTTCTTTAACCGACTAACACATCATCTTATTTTTGTATCAGCTACTGTTTACTCTTAGTCGGTCTAAGAACGTTCATCGACCGACTAGATGCCAAACTAGTCGGTCAGTATTTGTTCATGGACCGACTAACTCTAGAATCCTATTTTCGTTCAGGAGTTACTGTTTGCACTTAGTCGGTCTGCGTTGGTCGACCGACCGACTAGTTGCCAAACTAGTCGGTCAGTGGTTGCTCTTTGACCGACTAACCAGTGTTGAAACCCTAATTTCTGGGCAGCCGCCAGCTCAACCTATTTAAACCCAACCCAAACGATTTCATCTTCTCCAACACGACCCAAAACCCTAAAATCTTCCCCCTTGAGCCCCCATCTTCCTCCAAGCTTCATTTCTCCATTCCAAGCCCTAGAATCATCATCCAAACCATCCATTCACTCTATCTACCTCTCATCTTCCCCAAAATCTCATCAAAATCCATCAAAATCCCCAAATCCCCCAAAACCCTAGTTTCCCCAAACTTCTCCAATCTTTTCCAGATCTGACCCTAGGGTTCCCCGGAGTGTTCCTTCCGTCTCCTCTTGGTAAGAAATCGATTCCTCTATGTTTTCATAGTCTATTGGTATTTTTATGAAACCCTAATAAATTTCATGTTGTTTGATGGTTGTTCCCCCATAACAGTGATTTCCCCATAGATTGGCATCCGTGTGACGAAGTAGTCGCCATCCCCGGTGCTAGGCAAGTGAAACTTGCATCTCTCGATTTGGGCCATGTCTTAGGCCATTTACCTTGCTTTAGTGTAAAAGAGACTAGACGGTGAAAGGATAGCCGTTTAGACGCCATTGACCTAGCTTGACAACGAAGCTTGGTCCGTCACCCTCATCATGCTTGTATGTCACGTTTAGTTTCCCTTAACGGTACGCGTATTAAATGTTCATGTCATCCATGCATCCTTAACTGCTATTGCATTTTGCCTGTCATGTTTAATTTAAATGAACGGTACGCGAATATCTGTTCATGTCATTGCATTTTGCCTGTCACGTTTAAATACAATTAACGGTACGCGTATTAACTGCTCATGTCATTGCATGCTTGAATACTCATCGTGATTGCGTAGCTTTGCTACATACTTGTACTATCGTTCCGGCTAGGCCCCCACCTTGCGTGGGCACAATCCTATGCCACTTGCACTTTCTGGCTCGTGCCCCAGAAGACGAGATTAACACAGCCTACGGGCAATAGGGCACTCGTTGAGTGACCCCTTGTACTTGATACTTGAACACAGCCTGCGGGCAATAGGGCACTCGTCGAGTGATCCCTTGTACTTTACTTGTTACTTGACATTACATGTCACCCCTACCACTTGATACTTGCCACTTGTACTCTCCTTTACCTTACTTGTTACCACCGTACTTTACTTGCCATGCACCATGTTTTAATTGCTAGGTTGCTAGTTTACCATTATTCCCGTTTCCTTGCACAAGTCTTTCGACTTGCTGACATGTGCCCCTTTACTCTTTTGGGTGACACATGTTAGAGCCCGAGCCTGAGTTACTTGCTGAGGATGAGGTGTTTGTTGACGCCGAGCCCGTGCTTGTGTTTGACGAGGAGTACGTGGACACTGGGGACCAGTCCTAGTGTCTTCGTTGTGTTTTACTTTTGTTAGACAGTTGTTTTGTTATCGGTGCGTAGCACCTATACTTTGTTGTTGTTGTTGCTTTTGTTGGCCTTGTTCTGGGCCTTTAGACTCTTTTCTTTTAGCCTGGTGGCTTTTCTGGATGTTGGACTTATTTTCTTGTTGGACAATTTATGAGATGTGAGATTTTATTTCAGTCTCTCCTTGTGTTATTATTGTTATTCCGTTGCGGTTACAGGGACCTGCTTATGTATTTTTGACGCTTATCGGGTTTGGGGCTACACAGCTCCACTCTCGTGCGGACCTTCTCACGTCTCGCCTCCATTTTAGGGAAGCGGGTCGTGACAGGTTTTGTTGGTGGCCCATGCAGGTCCTTCTGTAACTGCGATTTTTGGAATAGCGATAATAATATTAGAACGTCCAATAAACTAAGTTCGACGCCCGAGTCATAAGCTATGAGTCTAATCTGATTCGTTTTCTGTGTCACTAGATGGCAGGAAGACGTTTCACCCGTGGTGGGGGTAGTGGCGCGATCCCTCATGATGAGGAGCCTGAGCGGGAACCCACCAGCGGTGAGATGATGCGGATGATGCTCCAGATGATGCAAGTTCAGCAGGGCGTGCTTCTGCAAGTCCAGAATGCTCCACTTGCTCGAGCTGCCCGGGCTCTTCCGGATGCCCCTCGCTCTGAGCCGGGAGCGAAGCAATTTCGGGAGCTGGGTCCCGCATATTTTGATGGTTCTGAGGGTCCTCTGGCTGTCGACTAGTGGATAAGGAACATTGAGGATAACTTGGCAATGGCGAAGATTAACCTGGCTGGATGGGTTGATTTGGCTAAAAGGCAGCTGAAGGACAACGCCAGGAATTGGTGGGATGCGGAAGAGAAGATGCTGGTGGAGCCGATCGTCTGGGCTACCTTCAAGTCCAGATTCGATGGAGAGTTCTTCCCGAAGGTTGCTCGGCAGGTGATGCTGCAGCGCTTTATAGATCTGAAGCAGGGGATCTTGTCGGTGGATCAGTACCACCAGGAGTTCACGAGGCTCAGTCGGTTTGCACCTAAGATGGTGCAGGATGCCGATGAGAAAGCTCAGCGATTTCTCCAGGGACTTGCCTTGGAGCTTTAGAGCTTTGTGACCTCTTCTGACTTGGAGACATATCAGAAGGTTCTGATTGCTGCAAGGCGGCAAGATTTAAATTTGAATCAGAGGAAGGGACATGTTTCCGGAGCTGGGAAGAGGCCTATGGAGCAGGCCAGGGCGGTGGTTAGGCCTGGTTTCAAGCCTAATCGTCCGGTGCAGTTCAAGAGGCCAGGAGGGCCTATCCTGAAGACTTGCCATTTCTGTGGCAAGACTGGACACCTCAGGGATCAGTGTAGGAGGTTTCTAGGACAGTGCATTGTCTGCAAAGATCCTGCCCACACCATCCGGGAGTGTCTGAAGTCGAGACAGCCTTGGTGGGCTCCTATTGCAGCACAGCCGTTGCAGCAGCGAGCTCCTGTGCTCATTGGACGTGGAGCGCCCCTTGTTCCACAGAGACAGGCCTTTCGGCAGGCTGTTCCGCCGAGAGGGCAGGCCTTTCTGATGACTGAGGAGGAGAGCATGGCCGTGGATGAAGTTATTGCAGGTAACGCTCATTCTAGCTATTTATCTTCCTTAGTTAGTTTGATTTTTGATTATATTGGTTGCTTGCTCATGATTGTTTGCTAGACTAGGATTTGATTGTTAATTGCTTGTTAGGTGTGGTTTTGGTTTGCATGTTTCCTGCACGAGTCCTCTTTGACTCTGGTGCATCGATGTGCATTTTGGCCCGGAGCTTCGTGGAGAAGCATTCCTTGTCGACGTCCTCTCTTCCTAAGAGTTGGAATATCGTCACAGGGAACGGTGTAGTCTCGGTGCATCGTGGGTGCAATTCTTGCCCGTTGGTGGTTTGTGGACGTGAGCTTTGTGCTGATTTCATTGTCCACGACATCATCAACTATGATGCAGTTCTTGGGATGGACTGGCTTGCGAGCTTCTATGCTACGATCGACTGTCGGAGAAAGAAGGTGGTGTTCGAGATTCCCGGACATCCAGTGTTTGAGTTCAGTCATGGTAGCAGTTCGCTTGGTCCTGTCAGATTTCGGGCCAGGCCGGTGGAGGCTGTGGCTATGCAGATGGAGCTGGAGTGGCCAGCTGTGGTGCGTGATTTTGGCGACGTCTTCCCCGAGGAGATGTCTGGTTTGCCGCCTGATCGGGCTTTGGAATTTTCTATCGATCTTGTTCCAGGTGCGCAGCCGATTTTGAAGGCGCCGTATCGTATGGCACCTGCAGAGTTGGAAGAGTTGCGGAAGCAGTTGGATGAGCTTTTGTAGAAGGGTTATATTAATCCTAGCGTGTCTCCGTGGGGAGCACCGGTGTTGCTGGTGAAGAAGAAGGATGGTTCGCGTCGCATGTGCGTGGACTATCGGGAGTTGAATGCGGTGACCATTAAGAATAAATACCCGTTGCCTCGCATCGATGATATTTTTGATCAGCTTGGAGGTTCGAGGGTGTTTTCAAAATTGGATCTGAGGAGTGGTTACCATCAGTTGAAGGTGAAGAAGGGAGATGTTCCGAAGACAGCATTCAGGACGAAGTATGGACACTATGAGTTTGTGGTTATGCCTTTCGGCGTAACTAACGCGCCCGCAGTTTTCATGAATCTGATGAACCTGATTTTCTACGACTTTTTGGATAAGTTTGTCGTTACCTTTATTGACGACATTCTGATCTATTCGAAGTCGGAGGAAGAGCATGCCTCGCACTTAAGGACGGTGTTGGAGATTTTGAGGAAGCATCGGTTGTATGCTAAGTTTTCGAAGTGCGAGTTTTGGCTGGATAGAGTTGCTTTTCTCGGGCATGTGGTGACTGGAGATGGTATTTTAGTGGATCCCGAGAAGATTCGGGCCATCAGGGAGTGGCCTGTTCCGTCGTCGGCGTCTGAGATTCGGAGTTTCCTTGGACTTGCTGGTTACTATCGGCGATTCATTAAGGACTTTTCTCGTATTGCTGAGCCGATGACCAGGTTGACGCGGAAGGATGTTGCTTTTGTTTGGTCGGGTGATTGTGAGGGTTCTTTTGGTGTTCTGAAGGAGAGGTTGACGACTGCCCCTATTCTTATCGTGCCTGATCGCAGCGGTGGATTTGAGATCTTTTGCGATGCTTCTGGCAAGGGTCTCGGTTGTGTGTTGCATCAGCACGGGCATGTTGTGGCATATGCGTCTCGTCAGCTTAAGGTTCATGAGAAGAATTACCCGACGCATGATTTGGAGTTGGCTGCCGTTGTGTTTGCTCTTAAGATTTGGAGGCACTTCTTGCTGAGTGAGAAAGTGAAGATTTTCACCGATCACAAAAGCTTGAAGTACATTTTCACTCAGAAGGAGCTCAACATGCGACATCGTCGATGGTTGGAGCTTATGGCGGATTATGGTATTGATTTGTAGTTTCACCCTGGCAAGGTGAATGTGGTTTCGGATGCTTTGAGTAGGCTTCCGGCGGTGATGATTTTGACCTCGCAGTGGAGATTGCAGCAGGATTTTTGCGAGTCTGGTGTGGAGATTGTTCTTCCGGGAGAGGCTTCGTCGTTGATGTACATGCAGGTACAGTCGACGATCGTGGATCGGATTAAGGCTGGCTAGGCCGAGGATCCGAAGCTGGTGAGGATTCCGGAGCAGGTGGAAACCGGTCTGCGGACTGACTTTTTGATTCATGAGGATGGTTCGCTGAGGTTTGGAGCCAGGTTGTGTGTGCCAGCTGGGGATATCAGAGAGGAGCTGATGGTGGAGGCACACAGTTCGCCGTATTCTGTGCATCCTGGTGGCACCAAGATGTACCAGGATCTTCGTCTGAATTATTGGTGGCATGGTATGAAGAGGAGCGTGGCTCGGAGTGTAGCCTAGTGCTTGGTTTGCCAGCAAGTGAAGGCGGAGCATCAGCGTACGGCCGGGTTGCTACAACCGCTTCCGATTCCGGAGTGGAAATGGCAACACATCACTATGGATTTCGTGACTGGACTACCTCAGAGTCCGAAGCAGAATGACGCGATTTGGGTGATCGTAGATCGATTGACCAAATCTGCGCACTTTATCCCGTTCCGAGTGGGACAGTCCACTGAGGCGCTAGCAAGGAGATATATGGAGGTAAAATTCTTTTACTCTCCATTTTATTTCCTTTTTCCTAGTTTGGATAGTGATGTAACGTGAATCGTGCAGGAGGTTGTGCGACTTCATGGAGTCCCCGTGAGTATCGTGTCTGACAGAGACACGAGGTTCACATCTCAGTTTTGGCAGAGTTTGCAGAAGAGCTTGGGTACGCGTCTGAGTTTCAGCACGGCGTACCATCCGCAGACGGATGGCCAGTCCGAGAGGACGATTCAGATTTTGGAAGACATGCTAAGGGCGTGCATGTTGGATTTCAAGGGTTCGTGGGAGGACCATCTGCATTTGGTGGAGTTCTCTTACAACAATAGCTTCCAGGCGAGTATTGGCATGGCGCCTTTCACCGCTCTTTATGGGAGGAAATGTCGATCGCCATTGAGTTGGGACGACGTTGGTGATCGGGAGTTGTTGGGACCTAAGATGATCGTGGAGGCCGTGGATATCGTCAGGAATATTCGGGGGAGGTTGAGAATTGCTCAGGACCGTTTTAAGCATTGGGCGGATGTTAAACGTCGTCCTTTGGAGTTTCAGCCGGGCGACCATGTGTTCTTGAAGATTTCCCTGAATCGTGGTGTGATTCGTTTCGGGAAGCGTGGGAAGTTGAGCCCGCGATACATTGGACCGTTTGACGTTTTGGAGAGGGTTGGCGAGGTAGCTTATCGCTTGGCCTTGCCGCCATCTTTGGAAGGAGTTCACAATGTTTTCCATGTGTCGCAGCTTCGTCGATACATTAGCGATCCGTCTCATGCGGTGGATTTTTCGGAGATTACCGTTCGCCCAGATTTGACGTATGACCAGCATCCAGTGCAGATTCTGGACAGGCGTCAGAAATCGCTTCGGAACAAGATTGTCAATCTTGTGAGGGTGATGTGGCGACACGGCTCACCTGGAGAGTCTACTTGGGAGAATGAGGATGAGATGCGAGAGCGTTTCCCACTTTTGTTTCCGGACTCGTGAGTATTTGGAAATTCCGAGGACGGAATTTTTCTTAAGTTGGGGAGGATGTAACGACTGCTTTTCATGTATCTGAATATAATATAATATAATATATGTTTTGGTGGATTTTCTCCTCTTGTGTGGTTTTCGTCTCCGTAGATTTCATTTTCGATCGATTCGTCGTATTTTCTCGTTTCTTCCTTAGGATTGTCGATTTCGAAGTATGTCACTCGTGACGGACTTCATAACGGTCGTATCTAACTGTTAGATCAAGCCTAGGAGTCTTAGGAATCGATCCCGGGGCCCCGCGCTCCGTATCGGAACTTTTGGTGCTCATTAGCCGGTGTAAGAAGGGCCACCGACCGACTAGATGACGATCCAGTCGGTCGGCAATCCTTCTTGGACCGACTAGTTGGCTTTCTAAAATTTCTCAGGAGTTACTGTTTATCGTTAGTCGGTCTAAGAACGTTGGTTGACCGACTAGGTTGCAAACTAGTCGGTCAGCAATGCTTCTTTAACCGACTAACACATCATCTTATTTTTGTATCAGCTACTGTTTACTCTTAGTCGGTCTAAGAACGTTCATCGACCGACTAGATGCCAAACTAGTCGGTCAGTATTTGTTCATGGACCGACTAACTCTAGAATCCTATTTTCGTTCAGGAGTTACTGTTTGCACTTAGTCGGTCTGCGTTGGTCGACCGACCGACTAGTTGCCAAACTAGTCGGTCAGTGGTTGCTCTTTGACCGACTAACCAGTGTTGAAACCCTAATTTCTGGGCAGTCGCCAGCTCAACCTATTTAAACCCAACCCAAACGATTTCATCTTCTCCAACACGACCCAAAACCCTAAAATCTTCCCCCTTGAGCCCCCATCTTCCTCCAAGCTTCATTTCTCCATTCCAAGCCCTAGAATCATCATCCAAACCATCCATTCACTCTATCTACCTCTCATCTTCCCCAAAATCTCATCAAAATCCATCAAAATCCCCAAATCCCCCAAAACCCTAGTTTCCCCAAACTTCTCCAATCTTTTCCAGATCTGACCCTAGGGTTCCCTGGAGTGTTCCTTCCGTCTCCTCTTGGTAAGAAATCGATTCCTCTATGTTTTCATAGTCTATTGGTATTTTTATGAAACCCTAATAAATTTCATGTTGTTTGATGGTTGTTCCCCCATAACAGTGATTTCCCCATAGATTGGCATCCGTGTGACGAAGTAGTCGCCATCCCCGGTGCTAGGCAAGTGAAACTTGCATCTCTCGATTTGGGCCATGTCTTAGGCCATTTACCTTGCTTTAGCGTAAAAGAGACTAGCCGGTGAAAGGATAGCCGTTTAGACGCCATTGACCTAGCTTGACAACGAAGCTTGGTCCGTCACCCTCATCATGCTTGTATGTCACGTTTAGTTTCCCTTAACGGTACGCGTATTAAATGTTCATGTCATCCATGCATCCTTAACTGCTATTGCATTTTGCCTGTCATGTTTAATTTAAATGAACGGTACGCGAATATCTGTTCATGTCATTGCATTTTGCCTGTCACGTTTAAATACAATTAACGGTACGCGTATTAACTGCTCATGTCATTGCATGCTTGAATACTCATCGTGATTGCGTAGCTTTGCTACATACTTGTACTATCGTTCCGGCTAGGCCCCCACCTTGCGTGGGCACAATCCTATGCCACTTGCACTTTCTGGCTCGTGCCCCAGAAGACGAGATTAACACAGCCTGCGGGCCATAGGGCACTCGTTGAGTGACCCCTTGTACTTGATACTTGAACACAGCCTGCGGGCAATAGGGCACTCGTCGAGTGATCCCTTGTACTTTACTTGTTACTTGACATTACTTGTCACCCCTACCACTTGATACTTGCCACTTGTACTCTCCTTTACCTTACTTGTTACCACCGTACTTTACTTGCCATGCACCATGTTTTAATTGCTAGGTTGCTAGTTTACCATTATTCCTGTTTCCTTGCACAAGTCTTTCGACTTGCTGACATGTGCCCCTTTACTCTTTTGGGTGACACATGTTAGAGCCCGAGCCTGAGTTACTTGTTGAGGACAAGGTGTTTGTTGACGCCGAGCCCGTGCTTGTGTTTGACGGGGAGTACGTGGACACTGGGGACCAGTCCTAGTGTCTTCGTTGTGTTTTACTTTTGTTAGACAGTTGTTTTGTTATCGGTGCGTAGCACCTATACTTTGTCGTTGTTGTTGCTTTTGTTGGCCTTGTTCTAGGCCTTTAGACTCTTTTCTTTTAGCCTGGTGGCTTTTCTGGATGTTGGACTTATTTTCTTGTTGGACAATTTATGAGATGTGAGATTTTATTTCAGTCTCTCCTTGTGTTATTATTGTTATTCCGTTGCGGTTACAGGGACCTGCTTATGTATTTTTGACGCTTATCGGGTTTGGGGCTTCACAGCTCCACTCTCGTGCGGACCTTATCACGTCTCGCCTCCATTTTAGGGAAGCGGGTCGTGACAAAGCTTAAACCCTAAAACTGAAGTCAATCAAGCACAAAGCCCTAAAACAAGAACTTCGAAACCCTAGAACCCTAGAGGAGAAATCGGCCAAGATCGAACCCTAGAATAGAAAAACGACCTAGGAGGAGGAGGGAGATACCTAGGGGAGCGATCGGCGGCGGCAGATGAACGGAAAGCTGGTCGGAGATCGAGGGAAGATGAAGGGTCTCGAGCGGATTTAGGGGGTTTTCGAGCTGGAGAGACTTAGAATACCGACTAAAACAAAAAATAGTCGGATAGAAGTGATGTAAGTCGGTCGAGAATGCGAAAAGACGCCTTTGTCCTAACGCACTTAGTCGGTCACAATTCAAGCACTGACCGACTAGATTACGATCTAGTCGGTCGGTCAATGAGCTTGAACCGACTAAGTCGAAACAGAGGCAAACAGAAATTTCTAGGGCTAGAGTTAGTCGGTCACAGTATAATCACTGACCGACTAGTTTTCAATCTAGTCGGTCGGTAAGTGTACTGTGACCGACTAAAGAAAGTTAATGACAAAGAAAGATAAAAGCTTGAACTAGTCGGTCTGAGTTCACTAGCTGACCGACTAGATGAGCATCTAGTCGGTTAACTAATGAACTGAAACCGACTAGAAGAGTCCAAAAGTTGATAAATGAGTTCTCTTCAAAAACCACTTGGATGAAACATCTTAACTCTCTCATTAGTCATCTAAACTACCCCACAAAACGTCGAAATCTTAAATACGACATTCAAATAAGAATTCGAGCAAAAATTCAAACATATCACATAAAATCCCCAAAAATTCAATAAATCTAGCATGAACGAAATATCGCGAAATATAATAGCATGCACGATAATTGAATGAAATATTAATCCTATATCTCGGATTCACCCATAATCCCCAATTCTCGACGCAACCGCACAAAGGAGTCCTCCTTTAGGGGTTTCATGAAAATATCGGTGATTTGCTTTTGGGTTTCAACGTACACTAATATGATGTCCTTTTTAGCAACATGATCATCTAAAAAGTAGTGTCGGACATCTATGTGTTTAGATCGGGAATGGTGCACCGGATTCTTTGAAAGACAAATAGCACTTTGGTTATCCACCATGATAGGGCTAGTATCACAATGAATACCAAAATCCTTCAGTGTGTGTCTCATCCAAAGAACCTGGGCACAAGCGGCACCGGCGGCAATGTATTCCGCCTCGGTGGTTGAAAGTGATACCGAATTTTGCTTCTTGGAAAACCAAGAGACAAGGGAATTTCCTAGAAAATGGCAAGTGCCACTAGTACTCTTCCTGTCGGATTTGCATCCCGCATAATCAGCGTCACTATATGAGACTAACTCATATGTGCTAGATTTCGGATAAAGTAATCCAAAATCTAAAGTGTAACTTAGATAGCGAAAAATACGTTTAACCGCTACTAAGTGAGAATCCTTAGGTTGAGACTGATAACGAGCACAAATACAAACGGAAAACATAATATCGGGCCTACTTGCGGTAAGATAAAGTAAACTACCTATCATACCTCGATATAGACGAATGTCTACATCCTTTCCGCCCGTATCTTTATCAAGATGCGTTGTAGTGCTCATAGGAGTCTTTTTCCCGGAGGTATTCTCCATTCCAAATCGCTTTAGCAACTCCACCGTGTATTTCGTTTGGTGGATGAAGATTGCATCGTTCAATTGGCGAATTTGGAGACCTAAGAAATATTTGAGTTCGCCCATGTGGCTCATCTCAAATTGTTCCTTCATAACATTAGAAAACTCTTCGCAAAGAGTGAAGTTAGTAGCACCGAAAATGATATCATCAACATAAATTTGAACTAATAAAATATCATTATTCGCATGCTTAACAAAAAGTGTAGAATCGGCTTCGCCCATTTTAAAATTCAAATCCAAAAGAAAATTCTTTAAGCGATCATACCAAGCTCGAGGAGCTTGTCTCAAGCCATAAAGAGCTTTCTTTAGTTTAAAAACATGATTTGGAAATTTTTCACTTATGAAGCCCGGAGGTTGAGAAACGTAAACTTCCTCAACGACATCTCCGTTTAAAAATGCACTTTTAACATCCATTTGAAATAATTTAAAGTTTTTATGGCATGCAAAAGACAATAATAGTCTAATTGATTCTAATCTAGCTACCGGAGCGAAGGATTCTTCGAAATCGATACCTTCCTCTTGTCGATAGCCTTGAGCTACTAACCGAGCTTTGTTCCGAACGACGACTTGGTTTTCGTCGGTTTTGTTCTTGAAGATCCACTTTGTCCCTATGACGGTGTGGTTCTTCGATGGCAAAGGAACAAGCTCCCATACCTCATTCCTCTCGAATTGAATGAGTTCCTCCTCCATGGCAAGGATCCAAGCACTATCTTCGCACGCTTCAACTATATTCTTTGGCTCTATCGATGAGGCAAAGGCACAATTGGCGAAGTGGTGGACTTGTGATCTCGTCTTGACTCTATCATGAATATTGCCAATGACTTGCTCATGGGGATGGTCGCGAACGGTATGAAGCCGCTTGGGAATACCTTGATCACTAGGAACATTCTCAACAACTTCATTAGTCGGGTTAGTATCAATAGAATCAATAGACTTAGAATTTTCAAACGAATCACATATAACATTCATAGAGTCATCATCATTTGAAATTCTAGGAGTAGTAAAATTCTCATTAAAAGAGACATGTAGTGATTCCTCGATCGTAGAGGATCTTTTGTTGTATATCCGGTAGGCTTTGCTACATGAGGAATACCCAACAAATATCCCCTCATCTGATCTCGGATCAAACTTGTCCAAATTATCATATGTGTTTTTAATAAAACATTTTGCGCTGAAAACACGAAAATGTTTAACTTGAGGCAATCTACCAAACAACAATTCATAGCAAGTTTGTTTGGTGCCGGGCCTCAAAAGTATTCTATTAAACACATAGCAAGCGGTGTGTACCGCTTCCGCCCAAAATTGATAACCAAGTTGACTATCTTCGAGCATAGTACGAGCACACTCCACAAGCGTTCTATTCTTCCTCTCAACAACACCATTTTGAGGAGGTGCGCGAGGGAAAGAAAACGTGTGAGTAATTCCAAGATCATCACAAAAATTTGAGAAAGACTCATTCTCAAATTCACCCCCATGATCACTACGAATAGTGACAATGGTGGTTCCGATGAGATTTTGTACTTTCTTCACAAATATTGTGAAGTTTTCAAAAGCTTCATTTTTATTACATAAGAAAAATACCCATGTAAATCTAGAATAATCATCGACGATGACAAGACCATATCTTGCATTTCCTAAGGAAGCAACTCTAGTTGGCCCAAATAAATCTAGATGCAATAACTCTAGTGGCCGTTTAGTAGAAATGCTTTTCTTAGGTTTAAATGAAGATTTAGGAAGCTTGCCACGTTGACAAGAATCACAAAAACTTTTCTTTTCAAAAACAAGCTTCGAAAAACCTTTAATGGAATTTAATTTTGAAAGCTTATAAAGTGTGCCAAAGTTCACATGTCCAAAGCGTCGATGCCATAAGTGTTGTTCACTTGTGTTGGCAATGAGACATTGTTCATATGACTTAGGAAGATCCAAAATATAGATATCTTTATGGCGTGTGCCGGAAAATAATAATTTATTATTATCATTTGAAATATGACACAATCCTTTCGTAAAGCTAACTTTGTAACCTTTGTCACAAAGTTGGCTTATTGAAATAAGATTATGATTTAAACCATTAACTAGATAGACATCACTAATTAAGGGTTTAGATGGGTTACCCACTTTACCAACACCGACGATGGTTCCGCTCTCGTTGCCTCCAAATACGACGTGGTTTCCATTTGCAATGTGAACTACTCAGGAGAGCAATTGAGCGTTACCCGTCATGTGTTTTGAACACCCGCTATCGAGTATCCAATTCCCTTTGGAGCTAAATTTAAATTTGTTGCTCCTTTTCTTTTTCTTTTCCTTGAGTACCTAAAGATAGAGAATTTCATATCACGGTACCCAAGGTCATTGGGTCCTCAAAGGTTAGACCTTTGGAAGCCAAGTCCAATTGGACTTAGACTTCCCCACATAATTTCTAATATGCACAACATCCGAAAAATAAGCATTCATATACACTTGTTTTTCATCCATGCTTGTGTCCTTTGGGCTCCAAATAGTGAAAATCTTGGGAGCCCTCATCCTGTTGGGTGCATGCATGTGACGTTGATTTCTATGTGATGCATGTTGTGGATAGGCATACGGAACATGATGGAATGGTGCACGACGAGAATTATTCATATGATGAGGTGGGTGAACATATGCATGTGTGGGAACACGTGCGTGAGGGTGTCTCACATGGTGTGCACGTGCCCGAGAATGTGTTGCTTAAAAATCATCATATGTGTGAGACGGTGGAGTAGGACGTGTGTTCCTACGTGGCATGGTATTGGTGTACATATAAGCATGCCCCTTCTTTGGAGGTCCACCCAAAGTGGGTTTCTTTCCGAAAGAGGGTGTGGACGATGTGGAAGCACCATTGGTAGATGAACTACCAATAGAGTGTTTGCTACCACTCGTAGAGTCACCGGAAGTTGGCCTAACAAAAGTAGTGGCCGCTTTGGATAGACATCCCATCGTATACCCCAAACCAATGTGATGATTGGCCGGAAGTAAGTCACTTAGGATTTTATCCAAATGGTCCTTACCCTTATTGAATTTATTAATTCGGCCTAATGTGTTCTCATATTTCTCTTTGAGAGAACGCATAGAAGTATCCAAGTTTGATACTTGCGATGTGAGCACATAAACACGAGATTTAAGATTCTCATTCTCAATACTCAAAGTCGAGTTTTGAGAAGTCAAATCCGCTATCCTATGTTCTTCCGGATCTTCAATGCTAACATGTTCAAGTTTAGATTTGAGATTGACAATCTCATTTCTTAACTCTTCAACAACGGTGTCGTTGTTGGTGATGATAGTCTTAGGCGAGGTTTGAATGCTAGCTAGGTCATCTTTTACTTTAGTATATCTATTTACTAATTTAGTGTATTTAGACCATAATTGAGAGTTAGCATTCCTAAGATCATCCATGGTTACCTCATCGCCTTCGTTGTCGCTATCATCGGAGGAGGAAGATTCTTGATCATGCTCCTCTCTCGCCATGAAGCACATGTGCGCTTGCTCCACTTTCTCATCGTCCGACTCTCCGCTTGAGGAATCCTCGGAGTCGGTGAATGTTGCTCCGACAAGTTCCTTTTTGTACCCCTTTTTGTACTTCTTCGACTTGTCGAATTTCGGCGCCTTCCACTTCTCCTTTTGCTTGTTTTGAGGACAATCTGCTTTGATGTGTCCTGGCTTATTGCATTTAAAGCCCAAAGGTGGAGAGACGTTAGTAGAAGTAAATTTAGATTTTTGTTTGAAGTTACCCTTTCGGAAGAAGCGATTGAACTTCTTTGCCATGAGTGCAATGGATTCCATGTCCATTTCTTCTTCCGAGTCCTTATCATCGGTAGAGGTGGATGAAGCCGCCTTGAATGCAATCGCCTTTATCTTAGGCGCGTCTTGGTTCAAATAGGACTTCATATTTTATTGTAACTTCACCTTGCTATCTTTGCGTACCTCGTATGACATCAAAGTACCCATCAATTGAACTACGGTATACTTATTCATGTCATTACCTTCCTCGATGGCGAAGGTACGTTTCTCCCAAGAAGAAGGAAGTCCTTCGATAAGCTTCGAACACTTCTCCTTTTGGGTGTAGGTTTTGCCGAGAGCTTCCAACTCGTTCATTATGTCGACGAAGCGAGCATAATACTCCTTCATCTTTTCTCCCTGTTCCATATGAAACAATTCGTAATCTCTATTGACTACTACGAGTTTAGAATCTCTTACCCGACTCGTTCCTTCATGCAAAATGAGGAGCGAATTCCAAATTTGATATGCACTCTTACATGTGCATATCTTATTAAAATCTTCGGGTTCCAATGCGCATTGTAAAGCATTCATAGCTTTGGCATTTGCAATCTCCGCGGAGACCTCCGCGGTAGTCCACTTGTCGAAATCCTCTTCGGTAGGCACATTATACTCTGACATGGTAATTCTCCACAAGGAGGCGCTCCGAAGGAACGTTTCCATCCGGCATTTCCAATATCCATAATTGACACTGTTGAAGAATGGAGGCCTAGTCGAGGAATGTCCTTCCATGACCGAAGACGCTCCTTCACGGTTCCTGAAGGTGCCATAGTCGGAAGGTGGAGGCACGGTTTTGTTGTCGTTGGCAGACATAGCTAAGTATCTGGCTTTGATACCAAATGTAATGCCCTACAAGCTACTGCACAAGTACTAGAGGGGGGGTGAATAGTACTTTAAAAATAACAAGGAGTATAATTCCTAATTATAGTGCAAACAACTACCAAATCAATTTGCGGAAGCTTAAATTGAATGACAACAACAAATTTAACAAAGCTAACAAAAGATGTTACTGGGTTCGGATCCACCCAAGTCTCCCCGACTTGTTCCCGGTGATCCTACGTCCCAACCACCCGGATCCCCTCCGAATACTTAGGTTAGAAACCCTAACCCAAGATTTCCACTATGAATATCTTGTGAAAAACCTTCACAAGATCAAATCATTCATGCAATGGCAATAGTGAATCCCACAACCCGGGATCACAACCTTCTCTCACAACCGAGAGAATCAATAAGCAATATAAACAAGTTTATAATGAAATAAACAATCTTACCATAAAATCCTATACCTTGAGTTTTTCTTACCCAATAGGTGAAAGGAAGGATTTGAGGAAGATGAAGTCACCAAGACCTAGCACCAAGGAAATGACCAGCAATAGGTGCCTAGGAGTGATTTGGAGACTTGAATCAAGCAAGAGCTTGAAGAGCTCACCAAGAACAAGCTTCTCTCAATATGGATTCTAGATCTAGAAAGTGAGAGAATGGGTTTCTTGTGAGGAAGAGAGCTTTGGAAATGAGTGAGAATGGCTATCTCTTTTAATCTCAATGAATCTCTTAATGGCAGCTCTAACCTAGAGAGAAATGACCTAGGTTCGTATTTATAGGGTCCCATAAAAACAAGTTAGGTCAATTCCCAACGGATAGAAATCTGAGGCAACTAGTCGGTCAAAGAACAACCACTGACCGACTAGTTCATCAACTAGTCGGTCAGTCAAACAACATGGACCGACTAAGTGAGGAACTGAGAAGAGATAGAAAATTCAGACCTAGAAATCTAGTCGGTCCAAGAAGACATTCTGACCGACTAGTTTCACAACTAGTCGGTCAGTCAGTGAACGTAGACCGACTAAGAGGCAAAATGAAATAGTCTGAATACAAATTGACTTAGTCGGTCCAAGAACAAAAGTTGACCGACTAGATTGTCAACTAGTCGCTCACCAAACGTTCTTAGACCGACTAACGATAAACAATAGCTTAGGAGAAATTTAGCATGTACAGTAAATCACAACTAGTCGGTCAAAGAAGCATCACTGACCGACTAGTTCACAAACTAGTCGGTCGGTGAGTCAACGTAGACCGACTAACTGTAAACAGTACTGAACAAGAAAAGATTAACTCAAACTAGTCGGTCCAAGAAGCTCTTCTGACCGACTAGATCACCATCTAGTCGGTCGGTACTTCTTCTTGTACCTACTAATATGCACAATCAAGTCCGAATCGAAGCGCGACGCTTCGAGGAAGTTAGAATGAACTTGTACTAAGATCCTAGAGCTACGATATGAGCGTTATAAAGATAGAATCGTAAGATATACTCAAGGCTTAACATTCTATAGATCAAAGCTAAAAGACTATAAATAAAACCTTAAGGAACGGTCTTCGAAAGCTTCGATCAATTCTTCATGACTTCCAAAACGGTCCAAGAGCTTCAACGAAGCTTTAGGCAATGAATACGTGCTTTGAGAAGTCTTGAGATGTCGCTTTGATTGTTCTCGTGAATTTGGCGACGATCTCCAATACTGCGCTCACAATTTGTTAGTTCATGAATTATTTATGTTTGCTCATCATCCAAAACCAAATCTGGGGAGTCCAATATTCAACAAAAAGACCAACTTGCCTATCATCACTAAGAGTTATCATTGACAGATTGGTCAATCATAACCATATAATAACTCTTGTTAGGTCTTTCAGTAAACTCATTCTCCAATGAGCACCAGTGTCTCGTCTCCGACTTCGTCAAGTCGAACGACTATGAGATCATCGTCATCGCTACACGGTGAAGACAAAGACACAATGGTCTATCCGATGTTTCGATATCCTTTTCTCAAAACATCTACGACCACGAATGTTTCTAGACTTATGCTACCGATGGTCAAGCACTACTACATGATCAAAATCCTCATCTCGAGACATGTTTGACCTTGCATTAAGTCTCAGGACTTTACCTAAGTTTCTAATGATAAATACATTATAATTTAACTTAGATAAATTCTTACCATACAGCTTATTGTAATTTTGAAGAAGATGTTTGTACAATTACACAGAGATAAATTACCTCAAGGGCATACATCTCCCAACATCTCCCACTTGTACTCACGCCCATTTATCACGGTATCTTATACTGAATTTACACATAAGTCTTTCTAGACTTCACGTGGTAGAGCCTTTATGAGTGGATCTGCTAAAACGTCTACTGTACAGACTTAAAGGGTTTTCTTTATTTATCTTCGAGCATACATTTGAATCTCATCCAAACAATTCTCTTGGTCCCTCGGAATCCATAATATATAATTTTCCTGGATCTCATCCAGCTCATCGTACCTTACGACAATAATAAGTTACTGGTCATTTTATACGGTTCATATTCATTTCTGATAAAGTATCAACCTCTTTGACTACTTTGTCAAAATATATGTCCAGTCGCTTGATGCCTCGCATGTATTTTATTCACTCCCACTGACCTTGAAAACTCTCTGGCCAATTCATATAAGTTCGTTCTTCTAAATCATATTTAGAAAACAAACTATAAATGAATGCTCCAATTTCCACAGTCATCTTGAGCATTTACATCGAGTTCGGTCTGAGTAGATCTGTACAAATCTGTTGGCGAGATAGTTTCATCATAATCCATTTATAGGAGTTAGGATGAAAACCGTTCTCAGCCAATACAAGTTGTACTTCACTACTTTCTTTCTGCACCTATCTTCTAACTTGAAGATTTACTTGCAGATAATAAGGAACATTTTCTTTGGGCACATAAACTAAAGTCCATACTTTATTTACGTGTACGGACCACTTCTGATTGCATCAAGTTATTAGTCAGAGTCGCTACTCCGAATTGCATCCTGGAAGTTGACTAAGTCATCATCAATTATGATGTCTAACTCGACTTTTTGTCTCTTGAGTCTCGAGTAACCTTTAACTTCCTAACGATTGCTTTAATGAATATTTTATTAATAAGGTCCTTATAGAACCTTCATCAAAACCTAGGCATTACTATTTGGGACTTAACCCAGCAGGAGGATTGTAAACTCAGGGTCACTTGCCATGCATCGCACCATGTCTAACAAAGTGTGATTCATGCTCTCTAACACACCGATGTGTTAAGAGACTTGACCTGAGAGAAAATCACATTTTCCTTTTAATTTATGCAAGATTTATATATCTAAGTATATGACTCTTCGATCTGATCGATTCAGTTCAAACATTTCTGTCATTTTGTTCTCTATTTTATCAGACTTGTGTTTCATCAAGAACACGTGTCGTAATAAAATAAGTATAACTCATCTAGGCTAATTTAGACTTAGGTCTGAATACATTCGTATGTATAAGACCGTGAGTTCTCCGATCATTCTCCCATTGTCTCACAGAAGGTGTTGGGCCATCATACCTTTGAGACAAGATTCACAAGTGTCTTGTAGACTTCATAATACTAGAGGTCAGACCCCTCTTTATGTGACTTGTGAATCTTAGCCTCTTTGGTTCGGGCTAGTCTATTTTACCATATAAGTTTTGTTATTATCTTGCGCATTCATGTATTAACATTTAATACATTATTGTTATACAAATTGCGCACATAAAACATTGCTTCAGAAGCAAGGTGACGACATTCGTCAAAAAATGCATTTGACGTCCTACATGGGTCCAAGAAACAATAATTGTTCCTTTTTTCAACACGTAGACAATCTATATATTTTGTATAACGGTTATCCTGAAACCGTGACATCAAATATGTCACATTTTCATTTCCTCCTACTTATGCATTTACTAATGATAAATAAAACTATCTTTCTCAATTGACTTTCCTTAGTGCCTTCTTCCTTTTCTAAATCTCATTTAGATATCACGTGTCTCAACAAATTAATTAGATGTGCAAGCACCTAACGTATCCAAACACTTGAGCTTCACAACCTTGAGTTGGCTCAATAAGTTGCTTGACTTAAGATCTGATTTGGATACATGGTCTTGTACCGCTCATGCACTCATATTCAATTCATACAATTTGATCGAATTTTTGAACCTTGTAGATCGAAACCGTTTTCTATACAACCTTGAGTTGACTCAACAAATGGTATGGAGAAACATGATTTGGAACATCAGTATGTTCAAGCTGCCCCTTATAGAGGCGAGTGACAGGTAGCATGCATTTATTTGTTGGACCCAGAACTTAAGGAAATCTTGTCCTTAATCCTGTACTTTAAGAAGGTCATTTAATGTCAATGAGAATATAGTTTAGTCTCTCAATTAGAATTTGAGTTGATATTCCATTAACCAACTATTTTGACCAGTTAACTTATTCTCTTAGAATATTATGTTTTTGATTCCATTGGTAAATAGAGAACTACCCTATTTTAGCATATGTTCAATATTAAATATAGATAGAAAGGCTTTTATCTAACTATATCCTCACACTATTTTTGCGATCATTTTAAGCCTTAATAATGAATGATTTAATCAAATTAAATTAATGGTTAAGAGATCCAAACACCCTGAGTCTCACAACCTTGAGTGTGCTCAACAAATTGCTTGACTCTGCGATTGGTAGATGACTCTTCATCAACCATATCATATATGACTCTCTTATTGATTTTTACCCATAGCCACTTATGATCATGAGTGTGCTCATCCAAATCACAATGATTAGTCTAGTCGGACCCTTGTTTTCGTGTCTAGCTTTACTTATGCTGGCACTCGATGTATTCACGACACGACGGGTTGGGTCAAGTCTAGAATACATCTCATGTATTGATAAGTTGGTTTTCATAAAGTGTCTATGATATAGCTTGAGTGTGCTCAACAACTATATCAAAAGAATCTATAGTTGCCAACCTCTAAAACAAGGAGGGCCACGGCTAATCTAGAAAAAGATTATTAACGTAATTGACTTAGAAATAGTCCAGGGTGTCATGCAATCATGATTTGCATCATTGCAGTCCAGCGAAACACGGCCAGTGAATTGACTAAGCCAGGATCACCTATCCCCTAGTCTAGCTAGGGTGATCCAACAAACTAAGCCAAGCACATTGACCAGATCATGGTCCATTGAATGAAGCTTGTCATTTTTATATGTGTGCCATAGACTAAAGGCTTTTATTAGAACTAGTTAATCCTATCAACTAGTGAATCCTAAAATTCAAAATTGATTAGGATTTGTTAATAACTTTTTTTAAGTTCTTATCAACTATAAGGAATGATTTATAGATATGCTATCCTAATCGTCCATTAGGCTTTAAAACAATTTTAAATCATAGCAAACGCAATCTAAAAATTATCTTATAATTGTTAGACGGCTTTTAATGGCTAATCTACCAAGGTTTTCTTGAGTTATCAAATAAGCAAGAATAAACATAGCCATTTAAAATAACAACTTAATAACTTCACATGAATAAGTTCATAATTATCACATAATTAATGTTTCTAACAAACATAACATGCAAATTTATCACATATATTTAAATCATAATTTTAAAAAATTAAAATTTTATCCAATAAAATTAATTGTTTCATGTTCAAAAATTATCGCATAATTTTAATACATGAACTTTATGTTTTAAAATCATCACATAAAATTTTAAGCATAATTCAAACATACAAAATTTTATCTAATAATATTTTACAGCTTTCATATTCAAAAATTATCATATAATTTTATTACATGAACATATGTTAAGAATTATCAAATGAAAATTAACATGCAAAAATTTTTTATCACATAAAATTTAAAGCATACAAAAAACCTGTTTCATTTTTAACATTTATCACATAAAGTTAAAACAGATCTTTTATCTATTTAAAAAAGCATAATAGTGCATTTATAAATTGCAGTCTCAAGATCAGATGCAGACCTAGGCTCTGATAACACTGATGGATTTTGAGGGACCCTTAGGGCACATTTCTATGCCAGTCCAACGTCGGACGGATGATAGAGGCAAAAGAAAATCATGCAGCAAAAAATGTTAAACTATTTAACATGCAACCCTAAGGATATCAAGACCCTAGGCAGGATCTCTACTATCTTGAGGTGGGTCTGACCACCCCAAGATAGATCTTATCTACTGCAATATTATAAATACTATACTTAATTAAACTACATACCCGGAACCTAGCTTGCACTGGCAAGATGTACCGAACTGCATCACGAGTTTCTCCCCGTCCCGAGCTGAACCGCTTCCCGAACCGCTCCTAATCCCGAGCCGAACCGCTTCCAGAACCAAACCGCATCTCGAGGCGAGCAACCCCCTTGTCGGTGAGCCAACCACACGCCGAAGAAAGTTTCACTTGAGTGGATCCTCCGTCAAGACTTCGGATCCGATCCGTGCCCCTTCATGGCTTTGCTAGAGCCATTTAGGAGCAAGGCAGAAATATAGGGAGAGGAGAAAATATTTATTTTAAGCTTAGATCCGAGTGTGCTCCAAACTTTTGGGAGCCGCTCAGATCTAGAGCTTGGGACGAGTTTAGAGGAAGGGGACATACCCCTATTCATATAGGCGGCTGACCCCTCCCCTTTACTCCACTTCTGATGTGAGACAAATTATTTGGAGTTAAATAAATCAAGTTAGTTTGCCGTTCATAAAGGCCAAACTTCCATGAATTTTAACTCCCTTACCGTTGAGCTTCACATTTGATACAAGCTATCAAATCGAAGAGCGCTGAATGGTGAACGCGTAGGAAAAAATAGCACGTCAATCCGAGTCCGTTTGAGCACTCAATTGATCGTCCAAAGATCAGCCCAAAGCTATTTTCGTCCAAAAACAGCCGTAAAAAACTGCACACTGCCTAGGGTTCAGAACCCAGATGTGGGGCCCACCAAGTGGGCCCCACTATGCCAGCCAGGTTGGCGCAGTGCCTGGCAGCCAGCCTGGGTACTGCCCAGGCCTGGGCCAGGTTCCCAGGCGCCAGGCGCCTGGGCCTGGCATCCAGGGCGCATGGGCCTGGCACCCTGACCCAGGGCGCCTGGCGCCCAGGCCCAATGTGCCTGGCGCCCAGGGTGCCCTGGCCCAGGGCGCCTGGGCCAGGCACTCGGGTCTGGCCCAGCGCCCAGTCTGTTTGGGTTGTCTTGACAGTTTTGGGCATATTTGTAAGGACCCTGTCTATGGGGAAAACACTAGAAGGGGGGTTGAATAGTGTTTATGCAAATTTAAAAGGAATTTACGCCAAATAAAAAGAAATCCAAGAAATAGTGTGGAATAGAAAAACGACCCAAAGAGAAACACACGCAAACGCAGATATGTTTCAAGGGTTCGAATTACCCAAGTCAACTCCCGACTTGTTCCCGGTAATCCTACGTCCCTACCACCCGGATACCACCGGATACTCAAGTTAGAACCCTAACTTGAGGTTTCCTTATAGCCCACTTGTAGTAACCCTACAAGTGCAATCGAATACAATCGATGTCCTTGACTCCCACAACTAGGGAGCAAACAAAACCACTCTCACAACCGAGAGCACAATTCAAATAACGAAAGTTATGAAATATGAAAGCAACACTTACAAACACCTATGCCTTGAAGTAGAACTTGAAGGAGAAGTGTGATGTATGTTGAAGAACTCTCTTGGAAGAGAGGAGAAAGTCCTTTCTCTTGACTGCACCAATTTCCTAGAAGATCAATCTTTGGTTCTAGGTTGGAGAGCAAGAGAACAAGATTTGGAATTACTTAGGGCTTTGGATTTGAGAGCTTTGATCTTTGGAAATGAAAGCTTGAAGGATTTTGCAATGAATGAGTAACCTTCCAATGAAACAATAGAAGCTCTATTTATAGCTTTCTCAAATCCACAAAACAGTTTAGGCAAAAACCCAATCGAAATCCGTGAGAAAAATCTCAACGGATATAATCTAAACTCGCGACAGTCGACTGTTGAACAATCCACAGTCGACTGTTGCACAGTCAGCAAGGGTAGGTGAGAATTCATAACGGTAACTTACCACGTGGACAGTCGACTGATGAAGCAAAGACAGTCGTCTGTTAAACCAACAGGCGACTGTACATTCTTCGACAGGCGACTGGCCGAAAGAAGAGTAAGTTAGACAAATACTGGAAATCTCACAAGATACAGGACAGACGACTGATGCAAGGAACACAATCGACTGTTAATCAGAACAGGCGACTGTATATCCTTAAACAGACGACTGTCAAAGTCAGGAGAAATTTCCAGAGAAATGAGTCAAAGAATTGACTTGCAGACAGGCGAATGTTGCAGCATAGACAGTCGACTGATCTAATAGACAGTCAACTGTATATACAGCATAAGTCGACTGGCCGTAGAAATCAGATCAAAACAGAGTTTGGGCAAGGAGAGACAGGCGACTGATGTACAATTCACAGTCGACTGTCACTAGGACAGGCGCCTGTGAATCGTTCAACTGTAGCCTGTGCGAAATAGTCAGAGAAGGCCCAAAACTACATTGTAATAGTCTGTGCATAACAGGCGACTGTAGAACAAAACACAGTCGACTGTTGTTGATACAGGCGACTGTAAACGGTTAAGCAGTCGGCTGTTATAAAAAATCCTAGCACAAACAAAATAGAATTGAATTAGGATCAAAGGACAAAAGTCTAAAGATGTCCTATGACAGAATGTAGATGTGTGTGAGTGCTCCATCAAAGTTCTAATTCTAAGCTACATACTAGAAGAGATAATAAAAATTACATTGCCGAATAATCTCTTCTTTCCATCGTATGAGCTTGAAGTCTTTACGGAGCTTCAATCATCAATCTACGATCATCCAATTCATATCATTTGCCTTCAATGACGTTTGTGAGTCATCCATTGCTAGTTGATCTTCATAATAAGCTTAGGCAATGGATTAATTGTAAAATAGGGGATTAGTCACAAGTATTTATATTTGCTCATCATTAACACCAAGTAGGGAGAAGTCCAATACTCAACATTCTCCCCCTTTTTGATGATGACAAACAAACATAAACAAAAAGATAAATAATTGTGCGCAATGAAAACTTACTCCCCCTACATAGATGCCAATCAAGTTAGTCAACAAATATTAGAGCATCTACATAGCAATTGAAGCAAATGAGTGAGATATGAATGAATTCAAATCAAGAAATCTAGGAAATAAAATCCCTATTCATTATAATCTTACTCCCCCTGAACCTAAGGCAACGAAAATCTTAGATTCAAGCGTTAGAACATACTTAGCACATCCATTATGAATCTTGTATGTTTATTTCTGTCCCCCTATGGCATTATCCAAAAGGTGGAAGCAAATAACAACAACAATAATAGTGCTAAATACGAACTAACAACAATCAAGGATTATAAAGATATATCGAATCAAAACTCATAAAATCTCATCATATACACATGTGAGTAATGGAATGGAAATCCAATATCAACATTTTAGATATACGAAATGAAAATAATTTTCATAAATTCATCACAACAAAGATAGCATGAATTAACCAATATCAAAGTCATATATTGTCTCAAAAGCACATCTGAAGCATACATGGAGACAACATATCATACATCACACAGATAAGATAAACAATATAGCATAGTGTGACACAAGAGAGGTTGCAACATCATATATATATATACTAGTCATAACCCGTGCCCGTAGGGCATGGCGTAGGTCGTCTCCCGGGTGTGAAACTGAGGAGGAAAGTCGGTAAACCGGTGAAATGACGACAGGGTAGTTGTTTATCGGGTGCGAAAATGACCTGGAAGTCGTGTCCCGGGGTGGGGGCAATATGGACCGCAAAAGAAAACATGGGTCAGTTGATTTCCGGGTGCGAAATTGAGGAGGACAGTCAGTAAATGGGGGAAAAGAAGACATGGTAGTCGTCGCCTGGGGGCAACATTGATGTCAGAATTGAGATAATGGGTAAGTCGTAGCAGGGGCACAACAGTAGGGACAAAATATAAAAATACCTTGGTGCAGAGCAGAGAAAGAGCGATGTAGAATGTGTAAAAAGGGGGGGGAGGAGTGGTCTTTAAGTTGTCGGAACAAAAGATGAGGGGTTATTTTGGAAATCTGTGCCTCGCGATGGCATTTTTTGTATGGGTTTCACCAAAAAACAAAAGGTGAGAGGTCTTTTGCAAATAAGGGGAATGTGTTGGAATTTTTTGTATGGGTTTTACAAAAAAACACAAATCCACACCTATTCACTCGCCAACGCTTTATAGGGTTATCTACTCTTCCACACAATTTTACGATACCAAGAAATTTAATGCCTTTAAAAATTATTCCTCTAAAAATTAAGGACTCTCCAAATTTTGTTAAGTACTTAATTTAGTACCCTCAAAAGTAAGTGCTCGTAAAATTTCAAATTAGCGCAGTACTGCATGCAAATGGTACTTTGCATAATCCACAAATATGGGATATGGCTACATGAGTAGAAGATTTTAAATAGATTAAAAGGTATAATTTGAATTTTAAAAGTTTCCAATTACCCCCTTGTCAATATTTCCTCAAATATTAATTTTTCATGAAAGACGAACAGAATAAGTTGTAATCAACATGAGAATAACTCAAAAGCATCAACATTGCAGACAAAGGGTAATTGAGTCGACCAGTATATTTGTAAATAGTCGGATTCAAATGTATGATACTACTTTTATTTTACATGATAGCATAATACCATAATGTAACATTTTATGTGTAATTTGAAATCTTTGTTGGTGTTCAAATCAAATCCTAAAGGTTTAAAAAATAGCTCCTGCTATTAGTACAGAAATATGAAGTTAGTACACAACTTTAGTAAAGCAATAGAATTGCTTGTGCAACACAGGTATGCGTAAAACATTCCAAGATGTCGAACACTACTTTTGGGAAGATATGAACCTAGGATACACATGTCGAAAGATATGAAGTATCTCGCAGGTAGAGTACTCCCTCATGCTGCAGTAGAAAACTTCCTCATGAGAACATTGTGAAGGGAAAAAGTAGCAATCGTAAGCCATAATGGAGTGTTATGTGGATGCGCAATAACCTAGGAAATTTAAGAACAAAAATTTGTTAGAGAAATGAATATATAATATTTGGCAATATTAATAATATGAAATCTGAATACTTTATTTACCGTATTCAGATGTAGGGTTGATGATCGTGGTGTGTGTAACCAATCAAGCTCAGCAAGAACCATATTCCAATTCTGTAACAACAAAATTAATATGATTTGCAATAGAAATAATGTATTTGGCGGAGAATTATTATTTTATACATGTTACCTTAGAAAAAGATGTTAGTTTTGATTCCGTATTAGATGGCGCATTTGTTTCTACCGTTTTTTGCAACATTCTGATGATAAGAATAGTAAATAGTTAATCCGTTAAATAATCTAAATATGAAAATGGTCAATTCTGTAATGTCAACCATACCTTATCAAACCAAATTACCTTATCAAACCAAATCCTCTTATAATCACGTAGTGTGATATCTATATTATTGTTATGAAGCAAATCAACCTGTATGTAAAACATGAGTAATAAAAAAATGCAATCAAGAATATCAGGAAAAAGATTTATTAGTGTCTTACAGTTTTCAGCAAATAATGGTCCTTAGCAGCATTCATCTGTAGAAAAATACAAATCAACATATTAGAACAAAATATGAAAATCTTAAAATGACATGCTGTAGATTTAATAATTTATTACATTTATGTATATAGAAATGCTTGTCCACATTATGCAGCTCGATATCGTACACTACTGGTATACCTGCATGATGGACACAAATCGATTTCCAATTTATTCGTAAGAATTATGAAACGAATAAATGAATGAAATAAACCAAAAGATATAAAGAAAATTATAAAAACTTACATATGACAGACAGCAGAGATATTCATAGCAGGATTTCTGGATAAACAATGTTAACTGTGTTATTTGAACCAGACTGAAGAAGGACACTAACACGGTCAAATGACGTGCATCTAGATAGTGCTACATAAAGATGTCCATGACTGAAAACTGGGTTGCGCAAGTCTAAACCAACAAACTTCACAGATTGTCCTTGAGATTTATTAATTGTCATGGCATAAGTTACACGAACAGGAAACTGTCGTCTTGTCATATGAATAGGTAATTCTGTAGACGATGGTGACAAAGATATTCTTGGAATAAAAACCAAACTACCGGCTCTATCACCATTCAAAATTTGAGCTTCAATCACACGGGATGTGCATCTTACAACCATTAGCCAAGTGCCGTTACATAGACCATCTTTTGGTGCAATATTTCGAAGCAAAATAATTGCACAACCAACCTTAAGGTCAAGTTTAAATGGGGGCAACCCAGGAGGATCCAAAGAGTTTATGTATTCAGTTGGATACCGGTTTGTAATTGAAGGATCAGTATATTCAGATTCAGCAAGTTTGTCTGCAGCCAGATATGTTATAAGGTGACCAGGATAAATTTGCAATGCAGCAGAATTTATGTAGTTAACATCATCATTACGCGCGGAAAGAATTATTCGTTCAGTAAGAAATGCCGGCGTCACCGTTCCCTCAACATCTAGATGCGGATAAATTCTTAATAATAACTCATTTAAATCCTTGCACCTAAAAATGTTGGAGGGAAGCTCAACCACTTCTGAAGGGTTTGTCCCGACCTGATGCATAAGCAGAAATTAATTTAGTCAATGGTTAGTTAAGTGAAAAATGTATAGTAAAAGCGTAAAGTATTCAGACAAATACCTTCAAAATAAATTTTGCAAAATTATTATTTTCAACGGAGGAGTCAGACAAACGCATATTCTGATCCAAGATCAAAACTTGTATAGCGCACCATAATGCAGATCGTCTTAATGAGGCTCCAACAATTTCTTCTCTAACCCCCTTTGGTATAACTGGCAAGATTTGTCGGAAGTCCCCACCAAGAACAACAGTAATACCACCGAATGGTTTAGTGTTATCACAAATATCCTTTAACGATCGATCCACTGACTCAACACAATGTCGGTGTTGCATAGGAACTTCGTCCCATATTATTAATTTTGATTTTCTGAATAATTCTGCATGTATGGATTGTTTACTAAAATTACAAATTGAATTATCATGCACATCCAAAGGGATGCGAAAGGTTGAATGTGCAGTCCGACCTCCGATTAGTAATAATGAAGCAATACCAGATGATGCAACACTGATAACTATATTTCCTAAACTGCGCAACATTGTTGCGACAGCATTGTACAGAAAAGTCTTTCCAGTTCCAGCACCGTCGTTTAAGAAAAATGTAGTACCTTTATTTTCAAAAACGGACGAAGTAATTGCTGAGTAAGCATTACGTTGTGCATCATTAAGGCTATCAACATTTTTCGCTGCATCCAATTGTTTCGCTGTATTTATAAGTTCCTGATGTTCATGCAACAACCGATTGCCAATAATTGCATTCCAATTTCCAGTAGGAAGTGGCATGGGTGGAAAGTCAGATAGGCAATTACCATACTCCCCTAGCAATTCATTGATTAGAAATAAGCCGTAGTCTTCAAGTTGACATTGAGATGGTGTAGAAATTGAGAACATGATATTAATTTTATGTTGAAGATCGTCACAGATTTGCATTGAGAATTGATTCCATAATGCAAGTGGGTCGATCGGTGAACATTCAATAAGAATAATACTAAACAGTCGACGTAATTGATATCCTGTTTTCATATTTGAAGCTTCATGAAGACATTGTTTCCATTCCGAATCATCTTCGAGAAGACCTCTTGCAACGCATGTTGCTTTGAATGTAGAGTACTCTAAATTATTGACAGTGCGTAAATTTTTCCATGATGTTGGTCCTCTTACAACTGTTAGTAACAACCGTAAATAGAAGCGTTCACCAGAGTTTGGAGATGCAAAATACATTCTACCAATTGAATAACCAGATTTTCTTGGAGTCCAGACCTTGGTGGATTTATTCCAAACAAATTTTTGAGGAAATTCTTGGTAAGTGAGATCATGTGCTGACTCATGTAAATCACAACATGTAAAAAATTCAGTAAAAGTTGTCTTCTCATTTTCAGCTCTAGACCATATTGTAGCAAGGTCTTCATCTGGATCAAAAATAACACGGTGTTGCCCTGGCAAATGAAGCATCAATCGTTGTACTGATGGTATCTCTTGATGTAAAGGATGTTCAAATAATCGCCAAGCTGCCTCTGGGGGACCAATATATCTTGCATCAAGGTATTGCTGGATCTCATCTACTGCTCCCAACACCATTGTAGTTCGGTCATGACCTTTGTAAATGTACTTATGAATGTATTTGACACATCTTATTCCGACACAAACCTCGACATTAATATGACAGTTAAAGCGTCTAGAAAGATACATATTGTATGGAACAACATCTCGGTTATCAAACTGATGACCCCTTACAGTATAGATATGTCCATTATTTCGACGACGATATATAGGATAGCCATCACGATCCATTGTTGTTGAATCTACATAAGTTCTCGGGTACTTCTTAGTACATTTACCATTATCCATACATGAAGAACTTGGATTTCGAGCACCACATGGACCGTGCACCATACATTTTTTCACGGTATCGAATAATTCTGGTTCTTGAGAAGGATCTGGAAATTCAACACAGACAATCTTATCCACTTGAGCACATGTATGGATCTTATCTGGACCATGAAGGAAGAAAAGAGCGTGCATGTGTGGAAGACCACGTTTCTGAAATTCAATGGTTAAGACATGTGCTACTTTCCTTCCGAATACATTTTTTGCATCAACCTCTTTCATTAAAGCCCTTCTTTTTAACTCGAAAACACGGGCAACTAAATCGGGGCGATCGGTAGACTTTTGGTAAGGTAGGAGAGCATTTGATATTTCAGGCCAATTTGGATTTGCAGTCATGGTTAGAAATATATCCGGGTGCTGATTATATCGTGTAATAGCCATCGAGTCCTGAAAAATTTCGAACATGTGGCGTGCACTTCCAGTGAAAGATGAAGGAAGTATCATTCGCTGGCCGATTTGATCATAACTGACATATGCATCGATATCTGCAAGACCTTGATACAGTTCAAAACGTAGTTTTTGCTGATTAAGCTTGATGAAAGTCAAACGATTTTGCTCAGTTGCTACCCAAGCATCAACTATGAATTCTTGGAACAATTTGCCAGCGCGCAAAATTGACGAATACTCAGTATGTCTTTCAAAAAGACGGTAGCTATAAAACTCACACATGGTAAGGCGTCTATGTGTGCTATGATTGCGCAAGGGATCCCATTGCTTCAACTCTGGTTCCCAGCCAAGCTGACCATTAGGGAATAATAAAACATAATGCAAGGGCAAATATGCAGGATGAGCCTCATTGATATGCATGAGTTGATTATTTCCTCGTAGATGTAAAATAATATCTCGCATCCCGTTAGGTCGATAGCCATCTCCCGGTAAAATTACTGCAATCTCATCTATAGTTGGGAGGTTATAGCGGCGTCGATCTTTTGTCGAATTATAATGCAGATATACAGGGAGATCAAGACCAGATACATTTGCTTGAATTAAGACAGAATAAGCCTGATGATATAGATGGATGAATGGGTTAATGGCTGATAGACAATTTTGAATGATAAGTAAGACATCCGTTCTCAAATGAGGATTTCTATTACTGCGCAACTCTATAGCGGAAGCAGGATCATATATGTAAAGTTGACAATAACTTGCTGTTTGATTCAGTTGTGGTAGAAGTGAGCCTGTTCGATGACGTAATTCTCCATGTATAGTAAAAGATGCAGGACCTCTACCTGGAATCAATCTTTGATCCAATGTAGCACCAAGACTGGTAAATGCGTTAGCTGCATTATACTCCCGAGCATATTTTCGAAATGATTTTGATTGCTCATTGTTACCATCATATAATGCGCGAATTGCTGTTGGTGGTTCAGTAAGTGTATCTAATTTTACCTTTCCTTGCAAACAGCATGTTCCAAAAAGATGAGTTGTCAAAGTTGACCTTGACAATTGTTCATCCAACCAATGTAAAGCTGAGCAATGAGGGCATGGAATGTTCATTAAGCCAAGAGAATGCCGAACAGAATCAACAGTTGCTGGGGGACAAAGTATATTTGGAGTTGACCTACAGAATCTTGTTTACTGTCAAATTACAGGAGTATAGAGTAAGTTTTATGTATGATCAACAGGATAATAACCTGGCGTGTGGTTCAGCATCTTGGCCAAGAATAAAACCAGATATGTTTAGTTGGTCTTTTTCTCGTTCTCTCCTTCTGCGTTGAGCAAAGGACCTGTCCGTAGTATAGGGAAAATTTAGTACAATTAGAAAATGGTAGAGTAGAGTTGATTTTATGGTCATGGAAGCAGGGAATAAGGTAGATGACCTGGCAGAAGGTCCAACATCTTGTTCAAGAAGGCTGTCATTGCGGGAGGCTGACCCCTCATGCAACTCGTCAAATATGGAAGTTGATAATAAAGGTGTTAATTGAGGAATATCGAGTATGTTGTTAGGATGCGTAAATCTAGAAAGGCAAAATTGGTCTATATCTTGTTCTCCTCTTATGCGTTGAGCTAACGAACTACACAAAACAAACCCAAAAATATAGAAAATTACAGTACAGTAGTAGAAATATAATAGTTGATTTTATGTACAGGCAAGAGGAGAGTAACATAGAGTACCTGGCAGAAGGTTCAGCATCTTGTTCAGAAATAGTATAATTAGGCGAGTATGAGCCATCAGGAACATATTCACGTAGGAAAGTTGATGATGAAGGGGGTAATTGAGGTATATCGAGAATGTTGGTAGGAGTGATAAATCTAGGAATGTTCAATTGTTCTTTCTCTCGTTCTCTCCTTCTACGTTGCGCTAAGGACCTGACCAAAGTAAAACAAAAAAGGAAAAAAAACTAAATTAACTCTACTCTAAATTAACTAAATTAACTCAACATCTAAATAAAAATATAAATTAATATTTGAGGAAATATTGACAAGGGGGTAATTGGAAACTTTTAAAATTCAAATTATACCTTTTAATCTATTTAAAATCTTCTACTCATGTAGCCATATCCCATATTTGTGGATTATGCAAAGTACCATTTGCATGCAGTACTGCGCTAATTTGAAATTTTACGAGCACTTACTTTTGAGGGTACTAAATTTAGTACTTAACAAAATTTGGAGAGTCCTTAATTTTTAGAGGAATAATTTTTGAAGGCATTAAATTTCTTGGTATCGTAAAATTGTGTGGAAGAGTAGATAACCCTATAAAGCGTTGGCGAGTGAATAGGTGTGGATTTGCGTTTTTGTGTAAAACCCATACAAAAAATTCCAACACATTCCCCTTATTTGCAAAAGACCTCTCACCTTTTGTTTTTTGGTGAAACCCATACAAAAAATGCCATCGCGAGGCACAGATTTCCAAAATAACCCCTCATCTTTTGTTCCGACAACTTAAAGACCACTCCTCCCCCCCTTCTTACACATTCTACATCGCTCTTTCTCCGCTCTGCACCAAGGTATTTTTATATTTTGTCCCTACTGTTGTGCCTCTGCTACGACTTACCCATTATCTCAATTCTGACATCAATGTTGCCCCCAGGCGACGACTACCATGTCTTCTTTTCCCCCATTTACTGACTGTCCTCCTCAATTTCGCACCCGGAAATCAACTGACCCATGTTTTCTTTTGCGGTCCATATTGCCCCCCACCCCGGGACACGACTTCCAGGTCATTTTTGCACCCGATAAACAACTACCCTGTCGTCATTTCACCGGTTTACCGACTTTCCTCCTCAGTTTTGCACCCGGGAGACGACCTACGCCATGCCCTACGGGCACGGGTTATAACCCGTGCCCGTAGGGCATGGCGTAGGTCGTCTCCCGGGTGCGAAACTGAGGAGGAAAGTCGGTAAACCGGTGAACTTATGCCATAACCTTAGTCATAACCCTACAGGACTATTTTAAAAGTTTCAGTTTTTTGCTAAAACTGAAAATTAGCCATAATGACATTGGGACCAGCGCGAAGAGATTAGCAGGAGTCAGAAAACCGAAGAGAAGTGGATTCTAAATGAGAATGGATTCTAAATCCGTGTTCTAAAATAGGTTGAGCTAAAAAAAATTCTGGGTGCAAAATCAAGTTACCAGTTCAGAACTTGTATATATGAAGTAAGAAAATTAAAAATTACTTTAAGATTGATAGACGGTAAGGATTAATTTTATTGGGAAACATTTCATTTTAATTTTTATATGTTAACATTGATCACAAAATAGGCCAAACAATGTTTCCAGTAGCATGTATCCAGAGCAAACATTGAATACACTAAGGATTAGCTTTATTGGAAAACATGGCTAGAATAAATAACCAGAAACATTGATAACATTCAAGAGAAAACATTGATCACAGTAAGGAGTAACATTCCAATAGTGTTACATTTTTTTTGAAACATCCCATGTAAGCCTCTTATTGAATCACTGATTACACAAAGGATTAACATTCCAGAGAAAACATTTTTAGAAACAGTTACTACAGAAAGCCAAACAATGTTTGAAGGATCATGTTTCCAGAGCAATAATTGATTACAAAAAAGGTCAGACAATGTGGCGGGAGGGAAAATGAGTAGATTGATTCTAAAATCATTCTGTAAATGAAATTAATGCAAGGAGGAAAAAAATCACATAGAGTAACAATTGATTTGAAGACCATGGATTCAGAAGCCGTGTCCTAAAATCTGTGGAGGTTAACAAAAAAATTTAGGGGGCAAAAACAAATTCTCAGTTCAGAACTGATTAACATTCCAGAGAAAACAATGTTAGAAACATTTACTACAGAAAGAGAAGCAATGTGTGAAGGATCATGTTCCCAGATCAATAATTGATTACAAAAAAGGTCAGACAATGTGGCGGGAGGGAAAACGAATAGATTGATTCTAAAATCATTCAGTAAATGAAATTAATGCAAGGAGGGAAAAAATCACAGAGAGTAACAATTGATTTGATGACCATGGATTCAAAAGCCGTGTCGTAAAATCTGTGGAGGTTAACAAAAAACTTTAGGGGCAAAAACAAATTATCAGTTCAGAACTTGTATAACTGAAATAAGGTTGATATGCAGTAAGGATTAAATTGATTGGGAAACATTGAAAGAAGAAACATAACGAAATCATTCCAATATCATGTTCAAACATTGGTGAAAGTACCAGTTCAGTTTTATATGTTAACGTAGATAACAAAAAAGGCCAATCAATGTTTCCAGTATAATGATATAAAAAACTTGAGAACACTTTGGAGTAACATTCCAGAGCGAACAGTTTTATTTGGAAACATTGATAACAAAAAGGCCAGACAATGTTCCCAGGAGATTAATTGTAAACACAATGACTAAATGAAATTAATTCAAGGTGGAAAGAAACCACAGAGGGTCTTTTTGTCAACTTACAGAATTTGAGGGAAGAAGCAAAGAAAAAACAGAAGAAAAGAACAGTTGATTATCAAAAAAATCATAGGAAAAATAGTACACGGAAACAGATATAACAACATGATATGATGTAATTGAAGTAAAGAAAATTGTTAAAAATATATTCCAAATATAAGTTTTGGAATGCCCGCAGACTGAATATGGAAGCTTGATAGAATTTTGCATACTTAATATGGGATCCTGATAAGGAAGGTGACGTGTATACCTAAAATAGAACTAAACGGGCAGTGGTTGGAAAAGACTCTAGTATAGTCAAAAAATTCTATTTTGAATGGCCTTCAATGCCATTCTCAAATAAGCAGTTTATGAATGGCTTTCAATGCTCCACGGTTGAGGTGTCAAAGCTTTCACCTTCAAATTGCTTTCAATGTTACTGTAAGACTCACCAACTCAGCAGGCCTCTAGATTCATCCAATCATGTTGAAGATAAGCAGGCCTTCCAAGAGAACTGCTTCAAATTTGCTTTCTCCTCTCAATCTAATGAGGAAAATGATTTAGTGGTGGCTGGTGCATTATTTAATTTTTTTTTGTGGACTACTCTCTTGAGTGTACTTAGATCATAATAATCCCATTAAACACACAGTACTCTGAGAAAAGATGACCCTGTAAAATTGAATACGTTGGCTTTAAAATAAACTCACAAAACATAAAACTGAATACGTTGCTTTTGCTAGTTCCAAGAATTTTTGTACCTTCAAAATTTCAAAAATTATGTGATTGCAAATCAGAAGTTTGTTAGTGACTAAAAAATTACCAAAAATACCTTCCAAAAATTACCAAAAATTACAAAAATACCTTCCAAAAATTTCAAAAAATTCTTAAATGTTGTCACCGTTCAGAAATTCTTAAAAAATTCAAAAAACTCTTGCCTAATACCGTCCAAAAATAAGTCTTGGTTAATACCTTTCAGAAATTCTTACTTCTTAAGACCTATCAAAAAATAACCCTTACTGTAAACTGCCAGTAAAACAGAATTGCAAAGAATTTATATCAAGTAAGTTGGGATATTTTGATCTTTGGCATCAGTATTGTTGAGTTATATTTGTCCTTGGCTTCATGTATAATCTGGATATGAGTGTGAGTAGGCTGTGACAATTTTATGTGTATTACTGGGGGTATCAAATAAAATTTTCTTCTCCCTGCTCTTTGTTAGTTCACCAAATTATTTGCTTTTGCTAGTTCCAAAAATCTTAGTACCTTCAAAATTTCAAAAATTCTGCGATTTCGTATCAGAATTTTCTTTTTGCCTAAAAAATTTCAGAAATAACTCTTGCAAAAATACCTTCCAAAAATTAAAAAAAATTCTTAATGCCTACCAAAAAATAACTCTTGCCTACTACCTATCAAAAAATAACTCTTGATTAATAACTTCCAAAAATTCTTACTTTTTAATACCTTTCTAAAAATAACATTTGCAAGATGTGGAATAGAGGACTGCAATGAGCAAACAAATTGAGATCCTTTGAACTGATTAGGGCATGAGGTTCACATACTGGAAGTCCAGTTTTACAGTCAACAAAGCATAGTACACATGAAGTTGTTATCCTATGAACCATTTAAGTACCAATGTAATGTGAAAGGTAGGATTTCCAATTTCCTGTCAAATTAAAAAGTGGTGTACAGAGCAGGAAGCATGTACAACAAATTGAAAAGTTGTGTACAGAGCAGGCAAAATGGGTTAAATATGGAAATGACCCTGTAAACTCTGCCCTCTATTAAATGACCCTGTAAAATCTGCCCTCTAAGAAAATGAGACTTTAAATTAATGAAACTGGATATTACGAAATATATTATTGATCATTGTCAAATTCCTTTGGGTGATCCGTAAATTGTTAAACCTGAAAAAGAAGAGCTATGACTGCAGATGCAAAACAGAGAGTTAAATGATCAGAAAAACAAAATGCGAAGGAAAGTGAAATTCTTAGACAGAGAAGAAGAACTGCGCCGTGGCTGTGCCACTGCCTTGAAAACAATTACGGCCCGACCGTGGTGGTAATCGGATGATGCCGGTTGCTCCCCAAGGTTAACGCAGTCGCGTCTGGACGCGTCCACTCGCGGCCAGAAGCGTGGAGCTTGCACAGAGATCGATACCCAGGAGGAGGAATAGAAGAGAAAGGCTGTTTGTTGCTGAATGATTTTTCGCAGTGCCTTAGAAAAACGCAAGACAAAAGAGTTTATAAAGAAGAGAAATATGGCTGTTGAAATTCTGCCATGAATACGCAGCCATTAACAGCCATTAAATCAAAAATAGCTGTTGAAAAATCTGCCATGAATACGCAGCCATTAACAGCCATTAAAACAAAAATAGCTGTTGGAAAAATGGCTGTTGGGAAACTTAAAAACGTATTGGGCTTTTTGAATTCTAAAAGGTTGGGCTAAAAAAACACGAGTCAAAACTCGGGCACTCCGTGCGCGCACCCGTGAACCCCCCCTGCGCTGGCACGACGCCAGCGCACACACGCTAAGGGTTTCCGGATCCGACGCCCAGATTTTCCATTCGGCTCAACCCGGATTGGGCTCGGCCCCTTGCTTGGGCTAATGTGCACGCGAGCTACCCCCAATTTCTAGCCCATTAACAAGTCCAATAGCCCATATGAGAGAAGCCTATTATATACCCACACAAGGGTGTTTGCCTATCCAATGTGGGACTAAAAAAAGAGAGTGGGAGTGAACAAATGGCCAAAGGAGCCATTAATTCCAACAATCCCCCACTTAATGGCTCAAAAGAGAAGAAGAAAAAAAAAATCCTGGGTAAAGAGGGATGAATACTTAAGTATCAATGTCTTTCGATTGAATTGATACGTAGTGAAGTGAGGCAACAAATTACTTTCTAATGAGTGAATTGCTCTTGAACTCATTAGAGTTCGATTGAGAACCCCCCACAACACATATTGTTCCCTTGAGTTTGTGCAAACTCCGCGATACATAACAAGCGCTATAGGCCATGCGCACACCTTGGGTCTCGTGAGTGCTCTAGAAAGACTGCCCTTGTCTTTCATAGAGGGCGGCCAAACCCTCACACCCACATAGGTGGTTCATCAAGTGCTTCTCCATAGCACCACCAAAACTGGTTATGAAACCATTAAGAGCATGCAGCTCAACCTCTGCTTAAGTCCATCAAGTGCTTCTCAATAGCACCACCAAAACTGGTTATGGATTTGTCTCAAAGTAAATCCATCAAGTGCTTCTCAATAGCACCGCCAAACTTGGCTATGGATTCAAAGAACACTACCATACGCCATAGGGATGGAAATGTAGTGTTTGTTAAGGATCATATGGCTTCGTTAGACCACACTGGGTATCAACCATATAACCTTAACTCATGGGCTTTAGCCCCATCCCCCTCGACGAATCAAGAACCACTCTCCTTGGCAATCCTTTGGTTAGTGGATCTGCAAGATTTCTTTCAGACATCACATATTCCAAAGAAATTACTCCATTTTTCAGGAGTTGTTTAAGCACCCCATGTCTGATGCTTATGTGTCTTTTCTTCCTGTTATAGACACTGTTTTTAGCAACTCTAATGGCTGCTTGAGAATCACAATGAAGAAAAACTGTCGCAGTTTTCCCCCCCCACAATGGAACGTCTGCTAATAAGTTTCGTAGCCATTCAGCTTCTTGCCCTGAAACCCAGTTGCATCACAAAAATCCTTCTAAAATAGCAAGATATCTGCTAAAATGTAAACAGTAGAAGTATCATCGTTTGAAGATACATGAATTAGCACATGGCCCAGTTTGTGATTATTCTCAAACTCTGTTCATTTCGTTCTCAAACTTCGCTCAGATTTTGCTCCAATAAAAGGCTGTCTAACTCAGGTAGAAGTTAAATCAACTTCTCCACGAAAAAAAAAACTACTTTCAACTTTCTCACAACTGCCAGATAATCAACCGCTCTCCAGTTGAAAATGCCTATCTGATAAACTACATGCACAATTTAGATTATGCATAAAAGGAGCATTTTGACTACATCAAGTGTTTAATACCGATGCTTTAGACAACAATACATGCCACAATTAACACAATCAATGAACGCAAATGGATCTGCTTTCATTCAGCTCTTTTGAGGGTCATCGCCAATCAGTTCATTATAACATAGAACAATAACAGTTTCAAAGTAACCTGTTTAAACTACGAAAGAAATAACCCAATTATCAAGCAGAATGTATTGAACAAAGAAATATAGGTGACCGGTCCTTTTAGAAGTTCACAATGCAACCAACCCACAGACTTTGCTTAGATTTTCAAAAGGGTTCAGAGTTCCAATCTAGCTTGAATTAACCGATAATTAAAAAATCTTAAGACAAACCCATAAATTGAAATTAAAATGTCAAAATTACATAATAAGGAGAAATAAGGAGCATGCAGGATAGCTCTAGCCTTTTATAAATTATTTGGCAGAAAATGTACCCCAAAAATCAACAATACCCTTGCTGAATTCAGTGCTCAGGTTGGATTTTTCAACCATCTTGATTTCAATTTTTGTCAGAACTACACAAAAGCAAACCCAATTATCATGCAGAGAATTGCATCAACAAGTTGACAGAAATTGGCACCAAGCATGATGTTCAAGACACAGATCAAAGAAACCCACAAATTACAACAAAAAGAATCAAAAAAGAATCAATCACATGATATGGGTACTTGGATCCGATCATGGAGAGAAATAAAAGGCTAACCTTATCAAAGCTCAACAAGGATCAACTTATGAACTCCAATACCAAGAACTATTTTAACTTATTAGTCTACTAACGTAATGACAAAAAACATCATAATTAATAGCATAGGATAGTACCCATAACATCTCAAAATGCCATAGCTTGTTTATCCTTACAGAGCAAATTCAAAACAAACACCCATCCCATTAGATTTATATCATTAAATTTGTAAGATACATAACTTAAACAATACATAAATGCTGCCCAGATCTAAATCCCAATCGCCTTCTCCCTCAGATAACGAAAGTCCAGATTCTTAGAATTATTCTCATATGTTTAACACTCAGAAACTACCAACCAGAAAAAAAAATTCTAGTAACACTAATGGTTGATACACAAGGGACAACCATGATCTGAACCAACACAAAGATCCCGCAAAATAGAAAATTGCAGTTCATATGGAAAATTAAAATCAAACGGACTCAAAATTGATTTGCAGTCAACAAAGAAAAAGCTCCAAAAGCAGATTATGGTGGTACTATTCAACATGGTCCTATCATTAAGATAATGTCAGGTAATTTATATGACAAGATTGCTCATATTCTACGGTGGGACTTGATAGGGAAAGGATAATGTCAGGTAAATTTTTAGCAGTAGCTCCATAACTTGTTTTAAATATTTCCAACAAATTCTTGGAGCCACCAAAAATTAAAAAAAGGGCATCATAAATAAATAGGTCATTTTTGATGTATAGAGTGTGATAGGATAAAGCATGTTGATGGATCAGCTGTACAGTTAAATACTTTCAGCGCTTCATCATGAACACATGATTCTAAAAGTATTGAAAAAAAAAAATTCTGGTCAACCGAGTGAAAGGAAAACCCATAATCATATTATTCTTTGGCTAATATGACCTTACGTTTTAATTGTGCTGTTGCTACACATGGAAGGTCAAAAGAAATTCCATGGATCATAAATCACAGTTTCCCCCACATTCATTTTTCCTGTTATTATATCTATATGAATTTGACATCTAAGCTTTCCAATGATCAATCTAAACTACTGTACAGAAATTCACAATATCAAGAACAAAAACCTGATTAAAGGACCAATGTTTGTAATTGGAAAGTTTTGAACTAGGTAGAGGTGCATATCGCAAGAGTGCCGTCCCTTCATCTGCGTATATGATAGCCAAAGCAAACTACAAGAGTGATTGTTTTCAAATTGTTAAACCTGAAAAAGAAGAGCTATGACTGCAGATGCAAAACAGAGAGTTAAATGATCAGAAAAACAAAATGCGAAGGAAAGTGAAATTCTTAGACAGAGAAGAAGAACTGCGCCGTGGCTGTGCCACTGCCTTGAAAACAATTACGGCCCGACCGTGGTGGTAATCGGATGATGCCGGTTGCTCCCCAAGGTTAACGCAGTCGCGTCTGGACGCGTCCACTCGCGGCCAGAAGCGTGGAGCTTGCACAGAGATCGATACCCAGGAGGAGGAATAGAAGAGAAAGGCTGTTTGTTGCTGAATGATTTTTCGCAGTGCCTTAGAAAAACGCAAGACAAAAGAGTTTATAAAGAAGAGAAATATGGCTGTTGAAATTCTGCCATGAATACGCAGCCATTAACAGCCATTAAATCAAAAATAGCTGTTGAAAAATCTGCCATGAATACGCAGCCATTAACAGCCATTAAAACAAAAATAGCTGTTGGAAAAATGGCTGTTGGGAAACTTAAAAACGTATTGGGCTTTTTGAATTCTAAAAGGTTGGGCTAAAAAAACACGAGTCAAAACTCGGGCACTCCGTGCGCGCACCCGTGAACCCCCCCTGCGCTGGCACGACGCCAGCGCACACACGCTAAGGGTTTCCGGATCCGACGCCCAGATTTTCCATTCGGCTCAACCCGGATTGGGCTCGGCCCCTTGCTTGGGCTAATGTGCACGCGAGCTACCCCCAATTTCTAGCCCATTAACAAGTCCAATAGCCCATATGAGAGAAGCCTATTATATACCCACACAAGGGTGTTTGCCTATCCAATGTGGGACTAAAAAAAGAGAGTGGGAGTGAACAAATGGCCAAAGGAGCCATTAATTCCAACATAAATAACAAACACGTAGATCAAAGTACTCTTCACACACATAAAAATGACATAACCGCTACCCAAAAAAATGAAGAGTAATTCACACACACTTAAAACAATTGTATTGAAAGCAAAGAACTGGAAAAACACCGTAAAAACAATTTTCGCTAACCTGGTGAACAGAGTAAAGAGATAATACCTGAAAGACAAATAGAAAGAAGAAAAAATTAGCAGTAGACAAACAACATTGATTACCCGAGGTTTAAGGAAATAAATTCCAAAAATTAGCAGTAGACACAAAAAATTGATTTCCAAAAAATGCCAAACAAACCCCAGAGATTAAGGAAAGGAACCCGAGAGATTGTGTCTTAGAAAACGTTGACTAAATGAAATTAATTGCACAATCCCAGAACAAATGTTGAGGCCAGAATTAAGGAAAGGAACCCCAGAACCAATTGAGGCCGGAAGCAATTAAGGAAAGGAACCCAAGAACAAATGATTTGAAATGGCCAGAGTTAATTTATGTAATTAAGGAAATGAACCCCAGAACAAATTGAGGCCGGAAGCAATTAAGGAAAGGAACCCGTATACTTACAAAAATTAATCTCCGAGAGTTGAGAACGTCGCAAGAGAGCAGAAGCAGTTTATTCCGAGAGAGGAGAAGAAATGTTAATGTTGATGTGAGAAAGTGGAGAGTTGAAAACGTCGTTTTAGAAAATTGTTTTGAAGTAGTTATGGAAAATTGTCAGTTTCTGTAACCGGCTCAATTCAAAACGCAAGACAAATTGGCACCTGGCGTATTTTCTAATGACACGTAGGACAAACATTGACACGTAGGACAAAAACCGCCATGTAGGACAAAGATTTGAAAAAATTCCTGAAATGTATAATAGATAGATATATATATATATATATATATATATATATATATATATATGTTAATGGGCCAATGCTGACAGCGCTGGAAATTTTTCCAGCGCTGTCCGCATTTTGAGGGAGATAAAAAAAAATTTTTTGAAATTTTTTTTTGCAGTAGTTAGATATACGTGTTATGAAGCTCCCCACAAAATTTCAGGTCAATCCGACACCGTTTGAGCCTCCGTTCATCGATTTCAAAAACGTTACACAAATCTGTCCACAGTTTTGCGTAACGTTTTTGAAATCGATGAACGGAGGCTCAAACGGTGTCGGATCGAGCTGAAATTTTGTGGGGAGCTTCCTAACACGTATATCTAACTACTGCAAAAAAATACTTTTAGGTTGCCCAAAATGCGGACAGCGCTGGAAAAATTTCCAGCGCTGTCAGCTCTTCTCCATTTTTCACACACACACACACACACACACACACACACATATATATAGAGTCAGAGTACATCAACGGATGGTCATCTACATGGCCATCCAAACAAGATACATCATGATCATAAAAAAATACATCATCATGACGACATCAAAATGTATCACCAAACATATATAAAAGAGTCACAGACAACATCATCCATCATACATAAAAAATATATCATCACTCAAAAGAACATCACTCTAACAACTATCTAAGAGTGAGCGTCGCCAGGAGATGTAGGAGAGGAAGCAGGCTCTGGAGCAGCAGGAGTATCCTTTGGAAGAGGGTCAGAAGGAGCAACAGAAGCAGCAGCAGCAACATCCTGAGAAGAAACAACAGTAGGAGGCTCAACGACACCAGTAGGCTGGGGAGGCACATGAAGCTGAGGAAGATACTGTCTCAAATCCTCAAGGAAGGGAATTCCCTGATGGAGGAGAGAGAGACAGCAGTCTGTAAATACTAGAGACCATCGCCAAAAGAGTATACTGAGACGGTGGAGTAGATGAAGAAGGCAAATCAGCTGGAGGCACAGTGGATGAGGATGGAGCTGAAGTAGACTTCCTCTTCTTCGAGGCAGTCTGCAGAGCCGAAGAGGATTTCGACTTTGCAGAAGCATCGAGGAGAGGGCCAAAGGGCATGGGCTCATAACGAGTCAAGTCAACACCAAAATGACGGAAGACACGAGTCAGAAGGCCACTGTAAGGAATGTGAGACGAGGAGGATGTGAACTCAACCTTGTCCATCCTATCAAGGAGGACACCGGCCCAGTTCACGGGCATGCCAGAGAAAATAGCATACATACACTTCAGGATATCCTGAGACGGCTGGTCAGATGATCCATATCGCGGCAAGAAGTTGGACTTCACCACTAGGTGAACAGCCCAACCTCGTGCAGAGAACATAGATGATCTGACACCCGAATCAAGAGCTAAAGGAACCTCTCGAAACATATCCCGGACGACAGACTGGTCAAGATCGTCAATCTCGAAAAAGTAGATATCAGTGGGAAGGGAACCAACAGAGGGAATCCTAAGAATAGTCCCTAAGAGAGAGGGAGTGATCTGAATGTGGGTTCCCTGAACGACAGTATCAAGGATGCCGGTGGACGAATACTCACCGCGAACGTGCTTCGTATAGAAAAGCTTCACCAGAAATGGATAGGCTCTGGGGGACTCGCTCTGAGAGAAGCGAAGAAGATCGGCCGGGTGAGTAGCGGAAAGAATGTCAGAGAGTCTCTCAGCAGTGAAGGCGGGGAAAGCAATGTACCGCTCCCTAAGCAGGTTGATCCCTAGGAGAGAGTGAAACTTTGCCAGACAAAGATCGTCTCGGCAAATGGGAACTAGGGGATCAGAGGGGGGTACGGCAGGAGTCTCTTCAGACGAACTGGACACATAAGGAGACACATGAGGGTTCTCAGCAACAGGCTCACTGATGCGAACACCAGTAGGCTTGCGCTGACGATGAATCAAAGGCTGAGCATCGCTAGAAGAAGCAGAAGGTGAGTAACCCGGCGAAGACGAACGCACGGGTGACCGGTCATGCTTGGTTCGGGCTTTATAGGGTTTCTTTCGCTTGGCAATGAGTTTCTTGGCTGCCCTAGATAGTTTAGGAGCAGCGATCTTCTCTTTTCCCTTTGGTTTAGGAGCCATGGAAACAAGAGAAGGAGAAACTAAGGCAAAGAAAAGAATCGACGAAGAACAAGTGAGAGAAGAAAACCAAGTGGACGCAATGACGATTGCGGAGAAGGAGATCGATGGCAACGTCAGAACACGAGCGACGATGACAAATAGGAGTAGTTCGACAGTTATGGAAACGAGATCGACCATTTTCGGAGAGGAAAACGAGCGGGAAGTTGAACAGTCGAAGCGGAGGAGAGAGAGTCGACGAGGGGAAATGATTGCGTAGACTTGGATAAAAAATTGGGGAAATGAATCTGAGCCGTTGGATCAAGGAATCGACGGCTCGGATCAAATCACATGAACCGACACAACATAAGACAGTCGACTGATGCACAAATGTCAGTCGACTGGATGAAGTGATAAAAATAAAGCTCAGTGAGATGGGCAGTCGACTGGCAAGTAACATGCAGTCGCCTGTTCACTGGACAGTCGACTGACAAATACTCAACAGTCGACTGGCCGAGAATTAATACAGTTCACAAAAAAAGAGAACACTGTAAAAATTCGACAGAGAGTACAGTCGCCTGATGACTAAAATGCAGTCACCTGTTAAATTAACAGTCGACTGTAAAACAGTCATCAGTCGGCTGTGTGAAAGATACCAATTTTTATACAGAGGAGATAGAGTAGGGCAGTCGACTGTCGAAAGAAAGACAGTCGTCTGTCCTGGTCCAAAAGTGCACAGTGAGATAGAATTCCAGAGAATAAGAACACTCACCCTAGGACCTATACTCTAATCACAAATACATCGTAAATACATTATGAAAACAATAAATCCATTGAAACACAAATTACTCCAATCACACTCAAAAACTCATGAAATCAAATAAGTCATAATTGCATTTCTTAAGCTCATAAAATAATAAAGCACATGAAGAAAGACAATCAAAAAGATATGAGCTCAATAAGGAGTTATAACATGAAAGATTGAGCTTCTAGATTTCAGATTCACCCATAATTCCCAATTTTCCACGCAACCTCACAAATGAATCTTCTTTAAGAGGTTTAGTGAAGATATCAGCAATTTGTTTTTGGGTTTCAATGTACTCTAAGATGATGTCCTTCTTAGCTACATGATCATTTATAAAATGGTGTCTCACGTCTATGTGTTTGGTACGGGAGTGGTGTACCGGATTCTTGGAAAGACAAATAGCACTTTGATTATCAACCATGATAGGGCAAGTATCACAATTGACACCATAGTCACTAAGAGTGTGTCTCATCCAAAGAACTTGTGCACATGCAAGACCCACGGCAATATATTCCGCTTCAGTTGGGGATAATGACACCGAATTATGTTTCTTAGAAAACCAAGAAACTAAGGAATTTCCTAAGAAATGGCATGTGCCACTAGTACTTTTCCTGTCGGACTTGCATCCGGTAAAGTCGGCATCACTATATGAGATTAACTCATATGTGCTAGACTTAGGGTAGAGTAACCCATAATCTAGGGATTGATTGAGATAACGAAATATTCGTTTAACCGCAATCAAGTGTGACTCCTTAGGTCTTGCTTGATATCTAGCACAAAGACATATGGAAAACATGATATCGGGCCTACTAGCGGTTAAGTAAAGTAAGCTACCGATCATACCTCGATATAGACGAACGTCTACATCTTTTCCGCTTTCATCCTTGTGTAGATGAGTAGTAGTACTCATGGGAGTCTTTTTGCACGAAGACGATTCCATCCCGAATCGCTTAATAAGCTCCCTTGTGTACTTTGTCTGATATATGAATGTGACATTCTCCTTTTGTCGAATTTGCAATCCAAGGAAGTAGGTGAGCTCTCCCATGTGGCTCATCTCAAAATCATCCTTCATAGACTTGGAAAATTCTTGACAAAGATTGAAGTTAGTAGAGCCGAAAATAATATCGTCTACATACACTTGAATCAAAAGAATGTCATTTTCATAATCTTTAATGAAGAGCGTAGAATCAACTTCTCCCATTTTAAAACCTAAATTCAAAAGAAAGGTCTTAAGACGATCATACCAAGTTCTAAGAGCTTGTCTCAGTCCATACAATGCTTTCTTAAGTTTGAAAACATGGTTTGGAAATTTTTCATGAATAAAACCGGGAGGTTGAGAAACATAGACTTCTTCATTGACAAACCCATTTAAAAATGCACTTTTAACATCCATTTGAAATAATTTAAAATTCTTATGGGATGCAAAAGATAAAAGCAACCTAATAGCTTCTAATCTAGCTACGGGGGCAAAAGATTCTTCGAAATCAATACCTTCCTCTTGCCGGTAGTCTTGAGCTACTTACCTTGCTTTTTTCCGTATGATTACCTCATTTTCATCTGTCTTGTTCTTGAAGATCCATTTGGTCCCAATAACTTGGTGACCACTTGGAAGAGGTGTAAGTTCCCAAACTTCGTTTCTCTCAAATTGCATTAGTTCTTCTTCCATTGCCACTATCCAAGAGCTATCCTCACAAGCTTCTTGGATGTTCTTTGGCTCAATGGTAGAGACAAATTCGCAATGAGAGAATTCTTCAATTCTTGATCTCGTTCGAACACCCACACCAATATCTCCAATAATTTGGTTATGGGGATGGTTACGAACGGTCGGGTACGCTTTAGGTATACCTGGATCACTAGGAACAACTTCAACAACTTTGTTAGAAGTGTTAGTCTCAATAATATTATCATTAATCTTGACATTATTAAGAGAGTCACAAAGAATCTCTACATTATCATCATCAACATGAGGAAAATCAAAATCTTCATAAAACGATACGTGAAATAATTCCTCAATCGTTGAAGAAGTTTTGTTGTATATCCTGTAGGCTTTGCTACGTGTGGAATATCCAACAAAAATTCCTTCATCGGATCTTGGCTCGAATTTGTCTAAATTACCAAAGGTGTTCTTTATAAAACATTTCGAACCAAAAACACGAAAATATTTCACTTGAGGCTTTTTATCATAAAACAACTCAAAATAAGTTTTGATTGTTCGGGGTCTCACTAGGATCCAATTGAGTACATAACATGTCGTGTGCACCGCTTCTGCCCAAAATTGTAGTCCTAAATGACTATCATGGAGCATAGTGCAAGCACACTCAATAAGAGTCCTATTCTTTCTTTCTACAAGTGTGGTGGAGCACGAGGAAAGGAAAAGTTATGAGTTATCCCGGAGTCATCACAAAACTTAGTAAATGACTTATTCTCAAATTCTCCTCCATGATCACTACGAATAGTGATAATGGTGGATCCTAAAAGATTATGAATCTTCTTTGCAAATTTGGTAAACTCTTCATGAGCTTGATTCTTATTAGTTAAGAATAAAACCCAAGTAAATCTTGAAAAGTCAACTACAACTAGTCCATAATGAGCATTACCTAAAGAAGCGGTTCTAGTTGGCCCAAATAAATCAGATGTAGAAGTTCTAGGGGCCTTTTAGAAGTAAACCCTTCTTTAAGCTTAAATGAAGATTTACTTAGTTTACCTCTTTGACATGAATCACAAAAGTTTTTCTTATTAAAAACAATCTTAGGAAAAACTTTGACTAGATCATGCTTAGCTAACTTATATAAGTGCTTGAAGTGAACATGACCAAAACGGCGATGCCATAATAGTTGTTCACTTGTGATACGTCTATTTTGCGGAGGCCCAACAGCATGGGCCCAAAGGCGCAGCCCACTACGCGAAATCATGGGGGGTCCAAGCCCACCAAACGAAGCCCAGAAACCCGACTACTGATCAGAAGCCCATCTTCGAGATCAGGCCCGCCCGACAAGGCCCCCTAGAGGATCCCCTAACGTCGATCCGAACCGACCCCGAAAACGCATAAGTCACTCGCCCACTCCAGCGATAACCGTTCCCCCAGGCCCGCTACCACTTAATGGCCGTTATGGGGAGGTACTGGGATGGCGCAGGGAGCGGCGGTGGGGAGGCGGATTGAGGGGGCATGATTGGGGGCGAACGAGGGACGTGAGTCATGGGTGGACGTGACGAGAGGCCTATAAAAGGGCTAAGAGGACGACTGGACAAAGGACGGCATCTCAGGTAACAAAACCTAAGGTACTCCATCAACGACCTAGTTCCCCCACTCCATCTCCTTCCCCCCCGCTTGCGCCGGAGGACGTCGTTCCGATCTCCTCTTGAGTCGAACCGTCCCCGCCGAGTCTCCTCTTCCAGATCGTTATCTGACTTAGGCATCGGAGGGGATTTGGCCGGAACCAAGGTCCGGCCCCCCTGACGAGTGTTCTCGTCTGTTCAGGAAGACGTAAGATCCAAGTGCCGAGGCTTCCCCTCGGCTCCACGCCGGCCGCGCATCAATCGAGACGACCGAGGCTACCCCTCGCCGTCCGACGACCGAGGCCGAGCACCACACACCGAGCCGAGGCTTCCCCTCCGCTCAGCGTCGGACGCACGCCAAGCCAAGGCGACCGAGGCTACCCCTCGTCACCCGACCGTCCGAGGCCGAGCACCTAACACGGGGCCGAGGCTTCCCCTCTGCCCCCTCTGAGGCCGAGGATCCAGACCCGGCCCAGCTGACGTGCTCTCCGTCGACTGCATCTCCGGTTTGCGTCGTGTCTACACGTGCTCGACGCACCCAAGGGACCCAAATTGGCCCCTTGACCACGTTGACCGGGCAGTCCACGGTCAACGCTTCTGTAGTGAGAAAACACTCTGAAACATCTGGCGCCGTCTGTGGGAAAGAACTATCCCACGAAAAAACAAACCGCATTTGCAATGGCACGCGCCTGCAATGGGAAGAGACGCATGCCCCCCATCCCGGAGGAGGGAAATGGCGCACCCAACAGCAACCTTGAGGGCGCACCCAACGGCAATCACCCCACCCCCTCAGCCAAAGAGACTGGCGAGTCCGAGCTGGCCACGCAGGAGCAGCTCCGCGCCCTGGCCCAAGAGACCAACGCGAACATCCAGACGCTGGTCGCAACGGTACAACAGCTCATCGGTGCCGCGCCAGCCAACGGAGACGTGTTGGGCGACGGCCATCGTTGGGAGGGGGCCCCCCGCTCCTACGGTCCGCTGTGGTCGATGACCGCAGAAACCGAAGACCGAACACAGAGCGTCGGTTCACACTACCCGGCTTCCACCAGGCGAGATCGCGCGCCTCCTCCCCTTATCGTGAAAGGAGCCGGAGGGGAACCGAATGAACGGGGGATGAATCGGTGACCGCGTCGTCTCGTCGGCCACGCTTACCCCACCGCAGAAGAAGTGATCAGCACCACTCGAGGGACCGATCACGACGAAGCAGAAGCTCCCACCGGAGGAGCTGGGAACGTCGGATCAGCCCCACCCCCAGTGTGGCGAGGGCTGTGGAGCCAGTCCAGCCAGCGCCTGTGCCACCACCACAACCGAACGAGCCTGAGGTAGGCGGGTGTCAGACCCCCGGAGGCATCCACAGAGACCGGTGCCCCCTGTCACGGAGAATAACCGACGCGCGGGTCCCCTCTCGATTCAAGATCCCAACGCTGGGGAAGTACGACGGGATAGGAGATCCAGGGAACCATGTGATGGACTACGAGGGGGACATGTCCTTCCAGGGAGCCGATGATACCCTGCTCTGTAGGGGCTTTTATTCGACCCTCAGGGGAGCAGCGAGAACTTGGTACCGCAGCCTACCCAGCCGCTCCATTGACAGCTTCGAGGAACTCACCCAGCTGTTCTGCAAACAGTTCATGGCAGGGCGACAGGTAATGCCTGATGCTGAACATTTGTTTAACATAGTGCAGGGCCCGACCGAGCCGCTCCGACAATTTATGCGTCGCTTCAACGCTGAGCGGCTGAACGTAAACATCCCTCCCGACCTCGTTGTCCAAACGGCCCTAAAGAAAGGGCTGCGTCATAGAGGCTTGAAGAAATCTCTGCATAATGATCCCCCGAAAGACCTCCCTGGGATCATGGCAAGGGCCGAGCGCTTCATGTTGGCCGAGGAGACCTTGGCCATCGAGGCAGGAAAAGCCAAACGAGGGACCAAGCACGGCGATAGCGAGCGCCGCAGCCCCGAAGGGTACCAGACAGAGAAGAGGGCGAGAAACAAGCAGCGGAGGGAGGATACGAGGGACGCCACCCCAGACGTCGTCCTCACTCAAGTGCAGAAGGAAGAGCACGCTGATCGCCCCCGCCAAAGACAAAAGGAGGGGGGGAAATGGGGAAAAGTATTACAAATACCACAAGGACAACGGCCACGACACTGAAGACTGCTGGCACCTAAAGAAGGACATTGAGAAGTTGATGAGCCGAGGGCACGCAAGAAACTTAGCCGATGACCCGGCCCACGGAGAAGGAACATCCATGCAGCCGGACAAAGGGAAGAAGGTCAACACCGTCCAAGGACCCCTCCGCATCATAGAGTGAGCAGGCGAGGCCCCCCCCAGTCGCCGCCTAGTCGGGAGGAGATTATCTAGGTTCACCTCCCTCCGTCTAGCTTAATTTCTTTTTTCCTCCAAATGTACTAGTCCAATAGGACCTTTAAGAGTACAAATGCACTCCTTTTTCCTTTTCCTCATCTTCGACGGAATCAACATTTTGCTAAGGCTGCATAAGAGTGAAGACCGCCACCTCACCGGACGGGGGGTCAATCAAAACTGGTTCTAAGCCGAGGAGCTTCTCCTTCGCTGACCTACTCCATCGCCCGTAAGTCCGGGGGCAATTTCCCCAGCCAGCGCAGACGCCGACAGGTCCTAAGCTGAGGAGCTTCACCCTCGCTGACCGACTCCATCGCTCGTAAGTCTGGGGGCAATCCCCCCAGCCAGCGCAGACGCCGACCGGTCCTAAGCCGAGGAGCTTCACCCTCGTTGACCAGCTCCATCGCTCGTAAGTCTGGGGACAATCCCCCCAGCCAGCGCAGACCAGTCCTAAGCCGAGGAGCTTCACCCTCGCTGACCGACTCCATCGCTCGTTAGCCTGGGGGGCAATTCCCACAGCCAGCGCAGACGTCGACCGGTCCTAAGCCGAGGAGCTTCACCCTCGCTGACCGACTCCATCGCTCATAAGTCTGGGGGCAATCCCCCCAGCCAGCGCAGACGCCGACCGGTCCTAAGCCGAGGAGCTTCACCCTCGCTGACCGGCTCCATCGCTCGTAAGTCTGGGGGCAATCCCCCCAGCCAGCACAGACCGGTCCTAAGCCGAGGAGCTTCGCCCTCGCTGACCGACTCCATCGCTCGTTAGCCTGGGGGGCAATTCCCCCAGCCAGTGCAGACGCCGACCGGTCCTAAGCCGAGGAACTTCACCCCCGCTGACCGGCTCCATCGCTCGTAAATTTGGGGGCAATTCCCCCAGCCAGCGCAGACGCCGACCGGTCCTAAGCCGAGGAGCTTCACCCTCGCTGATCGACTCCATTGCTCATAGGACTGGGGCAGCCCCCAGCCAATAAGGACGTCAACCGACTTGTCCACTCGAGGGGCAATGGGCGACCTCCTGGAGGAAGGAGGCGAGCGACCACCATCAGCAGAGGAGACGAGGTCGCAGCAACAAAGCAAAATGCGCGGAAAATTCAAGTAGGTCAATTTCATTTCCAACAGTTAACCGAGGTACAAAAGTGTGTCTTTTTTCCAGGAAATCGAAGTGGAGAAACCTCCTTACAAATAATCCACTCTCGGCGAACAACAAAATTCGTCACCCACGAAAACTAGGGTAACGCCGGCAGAGCAAAACTTGTCGACCAAGAACACAAAATGAACATCCTTGCAATCAACAATTGTTTGCCCCGAAGCAGAGAGCCGGTAAAGATGCCAATGGAGATTGCGAGGTCAGGGATCCATTTCAAGTAGGCCGGGCCAAAGCGAAGCGGATGCTAAAAAATTTGAGGATAAAAACAAGGATGACAGGCCGGGAAGGACGACCTAGGGGACCCGCGCTCGAGAGGACGCATCCTCGGGCGCCTCGCCCTGCTCAGAGCGAGGGGGATCGACAGGTGGAGGGGCTTGCCGGACGCGCTCCGCACAATCCCAGAAGGAGGACTGGACGACTTCGACGATCCGGGGGCCGATAAGGTCTTCATACTTACCGAAGGCCTCCCTGAGGACCTCGAAGATCCTCTCCCCCAGAGTCCCGACGACGCCCCTCTCCACCTCATCCGCAAACTGCGCCACCTGACGCTGATCCGACAGTTCCCTCTGAAACTCCTCCCTCTCCAGGTGGAACGACTCCGCCGCTTCCCCGGCCGACCGCCTAGCGTCCTCTAACTCTCCCTGGAGATCGGCCACTCGTCCCTCTAGCTCGGCCACCCAGAGCTTGAGTTGCCGAGACTCCATCTGGGCCGCCACCGCAGCTACCTCCGCCGCCCCAGCCCGCTCGTGGTCCTTCGCAGAGGACTCCTCCAGCTCCCTCAAGCGGACAGCTCGACGCTGCGACTCGACGGCGAGTGTTGAACCCTGAACGACAAGACGTGAGCCAAGAAGAGAGCGAAGGAAAGAAAGGGACAGCGGGATAGCCAGACCTGCTGAAGGATCCAGACCAAGGTGTCTGACACCTTGTCGGTGGGGGCCCTATCAAGGAGACTACGGTCCCGGGGGAGGACGGAGCCCTCGGCCAACCGCTGAGCCAAGGCTCGGTCGACAAACACCGAATCCCCGGGGGTGACCTCGAGGGAGGCCGAGCTACTCGCCAACAGGGCACCGATTCCCGATAATGGAGGCGGAGACGCGGCGACGGGGGTGGTCATCAGGGCCACTGGCAGATCCTCGGCGGCCACCGCCGGGGCACAGAGCACACCGGACTGGAGGGATCCACGCCTTCCTTCCTCCTCTTCCCTCCGTGAGGCTCGGCAGGCGCCGAAGGGGAGCGCTTCCGCCTCGTGCCACCTCCACCCAAGGGGACAAGAGGGGGCACGCCAAGCGCAAGAGGAGCTGCACCGGACCCGTCGTTACCCCCCGCCACTTGGGCCGGTGGGACGGATCCGGCCCTTGCGACCCCCCCCCCCCCGGGGAGGAGACTACCAGAAGAAGAGGCGGGATGCACGGCCACCAACTTGCCCACGGTGGGCTCGGCTCGGTGCACCTCCTCCTCAACGGTCCACCGAGGTGCCCTTCCCGAGGTGCTACCTCAGCTCCGAGCGGCTCCACGCCGAATCAGCTCATCAACGTTGCGGGTGAACTCGCGACCAGCCATTCCTGTAAGCAAAACCAAAATCAGGGTGAGCCACGGGGCAATCCAGGACTGAAAAAGCGACCTACCCGGAGACCACAAGACGGCCTTCAGGAGTAGGTCATCCAGCACAGGTCAGATAGACTTCACCTCCAAAGGGAGGGCCGACAGCAGCGCGACGGCTGCCTGATCAGCCTCGGAGAAGGTTAGCGTTGGGCAAGGCCGACCTGACCCACCCCAACCTGTCAAAATCTGAGCATCCTCAAGGAAGACCACGAAGACATAATCTGAGCTCCAATCCCCCACCCAGTGGGGTAGCCCGATCAGCCATTCCCTCCCCGCGCGGGCTCGGAGGTGCAGCCATGACCCTGGACCGACCGCCTGGATCTGATAAAAATAAAAGAGGAGGGGGAGAGATGGCTCCAGACTGCGAGTGCAGCAGAGCATCACAAAGCCTGTCAGAACCGCAACCGAACAGGGGGTAAACTGGCAAAGGGGCACCATGAGGTACTCCATGACTTGGATAAAGAAGGGATTGAGTGGGAAACGAAGACCCAGACGGAACATCTCGACGTAAACGCCGACTTCGTTGCTCCTCGAAAGACAGATCCGCTCGTCGATGAAAGGGACTCGAACATCATACGGGTGACAGAGGTACCTTCCCCGAATCTCCGCAGCCGCCAGAAATAAAGTCCTCGACGGCGTTCTGAGGACAATCGGAGGTACATTAAGCCGCACGGTAGCCGACGCCACATCACCGCCAGCATAGTCTGGGAAGAGCTTCCCCTTCCCTTTATCTCGGAGGGAATGGCTCCCCGAGGAGGAACCGGATCCCACGGATCGGGGCCCGCCACGCCTGGACTCAGGAGGATCCCTCGCCCCTTGGCCAGAGCCACCTATCCTAAGAGCAGCCATAATATGAAGATGGGAAAGGAGTTACCTTTTTGTTTATTTGGAGAAGGCAAGGAAACGAAGGCGGCGGAAGACTCTGAGTTTGTGGAAAGCCTGGAACAGAGAGAAGAGCGAGGGAGAAGTTGGGATCAAAGCAGCCGGGGCGCTTATATACAAGACCCAGGGGCGAATTCAAAACGCCTTACAGCAACACGTGGCAAGCCTCAAAGAGCTGGCGGCGTTTCAAAATCGGCGCCAAGGGAAGCCCTATCGATCCGCCTCATCATAACCTTCATTTATGACCGCGCCTCGACTGACGCGCCAATCGGAACCCCAGGAGTCACATCGGTCGAACCGAGCCGGCCAAGGCCAATCGGCCCCATCGATGGGGGCAATTGATACGTCTATTTTGCGGAGGCCCAACAGCATGGGCCCAAAGGCGCAGCCCACTACGTGAAATCATGGGGGGTCCAAGCCCACCAAACGAAGCCCAGAAACCCGACTACCGATCAGAAGCCCTTCTTCGAGATCAGGCCCGCCCGACAAGGCCCCCTAGAGGATCCCCTAATGTCGATCCGACCCGACCCCGAAAACACGCAAGTCACTCGCCCACTCCAGCGATAACCGTTCCCCCAGGCCCACTACCACTTAATGGCCGTTATGGGGAGGTACTGGGATGGCGCAGGGAGCGGCGGTGGGGAGGCGGATTGAGGGGGCACGATTGGGGGCGGACAAGGGACGTGAGTCATGGGTGGACGCGACGAGAGGCCTATAAAAGGGCTAGGAGGACGACTGGACAAAGGACGGCATCTCAGGTAACAAAACCTAAGGTACTCCATCAACGACCTAGTTCCCCCACTCCATCTCCTTCCCCCCGCTCGCGCCGGAGGACGTCATTCTGATCTCCTCTCGAGTCAAACCGTCCCCGCCGAGTCTCCTCTTCCAGATCGTTATCTGACTTAGGCATCGGAGGGGATTTGGCCGGAACCAAGGTCCGCCCCCCCTGACGAGTGTTCTCGTCTGTTCAGGAAGACGTAAGATCCAAGTGCCGAGGCTTCCCCTCTGCTCCACGCCGGTCGCGCATCAATCGAGGCGACCGAGGCTACCCCTCGCCATCCGACGACCGAGGCCGAGCACCACACACCGAGCCGAGGCTTCCCCTCCGCTCAGCGTCGGACGCACGCCAAGCCAAGGCGACCGAGGCTACCCCTCGTCGCCCGACCGTCCGAGGCCGAGCACCTAACACGGGGCCGAGGCTTCCCCTCAGCCCCCTCTGAGGCCGAGGATCCAGACCCGGCCCAGCTGACGTGCTCTCCGTCGACTGCATCTCCGATTCGTGTTGTGTCTACACGTGCTCGACGCACCCAAGGGACCCAAATCGGCACCTTGACCACGTTGACCGGGCAGTCCACGGTCAACGCTTCTGTAGTGAGAAAACACTCTGAAACAACTTGTGTTAGCAACTAAGCAATGTTCTACAGTTTTAGGCAAGCTCAAATAATAAATATTTTTACGCCTAATACCGGAAAATAAAACATTTGAATCACAATCAACAATAGTACACAATCCTTCTCCAAAGTTAACCTTGTAACCTTTGTCACAAAGTTGACTAATGGAAATGAGATTGTGACACAAACCACTAACAAGATAAACATTAGTAATAAGAGGTTTGGAAGGATTACCAACGATACCTACTCCAATGATGGTTCCCTTTTGATTACCTCCAAAAGTGACAGTTGCACCATCTTTGATGCTAATCACTTCGGAGAGCAATGAGGGATCTCCCGTCATGTGTTTGGAGCAACCGCTATCAAGTATCCATCCTTTCCCTTTAGAGCTAATAAGGTATTTATTGCTCTTCTTCTTTCTCTTGGGTACCTATATAATATACCATAAGCTTATGGTACCCAATGTTTGTTGGGTCCAAGGGGATTAGCCCTTTGGAAGCCAAGTCCAAGTGGACTTCCGCTTCCCAACATAGTTACTATTTCTAATTACGTCATGAAAGTAGGAATCAACATAAGCATTCCTAACATTTAGACTAGTGTTCTTAGGACCCCAAATAGTGTACATCTTGGGAGTCCTATTCCTAGTTGCATGCATATGAGTTGGATTTCTATGTGGTGCATGCTTCTTAGGAACATGATTTCTAGCATAGATATGTGGTGGAGGATATGCATTGTACAATCTAGAAGGATATGTATGCTTGGGAACATTCATATTATATGAAGCATAAGGATCATGCATGACATGTGGAGGATAAGCATACAAGAAGGAATGCTGCGTATGAGCATACGGGTGTGTAGGAGCACGTACATGAGTATTTCTCATGTGTGGTTGTGTACGTGTCTGTGGGTGCAGAGCATAAAATGTGTCATGATTATCCACTTGTGAAGTAGGATGTTTCCTACGTGGATGAGTGTTAGTGTACATAAAAGCATGGCCTTGCTTTTGGTTTCCACCCTTAGTGGGTTTCTTGCCAAAAGGAAGAGAAGTTGATGTGGTGACATTCTTCGTAGGATTGCTACTGATAGTGTCTTTGACACCACTTGTGGATACACCGGAGGAAGGCCTCACAAAATCTATAGTGACCCCACTATAGGAGGTGCGAGCATTAGATGCATTTGCTTTTACAAATCCAAGGCCAACACGATGTGTGGCCGGAAATTGATTTGCAAGCAAATCATCCAATTGTCCTTTTCGCTTATTGAATCTCACAATACGGGAGGACATGAGCTCATATTTCTCCTTTAAAGAAGAAATATTGGTATCCAAGGTGGACACCCGTGCTTTGAGCTCGTGCACTTGGGTTTTAAGAGAGTCATTCTCTAAACCCAATTGTGTGTGATGTGTAACTAGATCATTATTATCCTTGGGATGTGTTTGATCTAGTTGAGATTTGAGGGAATTCACCTCATCTCTCAATGTGACATTTTGAGAAGCTAAGTTTGCTTTCTCAAGAGTTAAAGTATCAACAATGGTGTCATTGTTGATAATGCATGGAATGGATGACTTGCTAACATTTGATTTCTTTAAGCTAGTGTATCTAAGCATTAAAGATTGGTATTTAGCAAATAGTTCTTCATTAGCTATACGAAGTTCATCCATTGTTACCTCGGTGTCATCCGTGTCGGAGTCACTCTCATCTGAGAGTGTGTCTTCAAGTGCCATGAAACACATGTGGGTGCTCTCACCCTTCTCATCATCGGAATCGCTTGATGAGTCATCACTTGAGTCATCAAAGGTACCTACGAGTCCTTTCTTCTTGTCTCTCTTGTTCTTGCCGGACTTGTGGTACTTTGGTGCCTTCCATTTTTCTCTGTTGTTTAGCATTGGGCAATCCCTCTTGATGTGCCCTGGCTTATTACACTTATAACAAAGAGAGGAAGTAGCATTAGCAGACTCAAAACGTTTGTTTGAGGAAAATTTACCTTTGCGGAAGAAGCGTTGGAGCTTCTTCGACATTTGGGCCATATCACCCAAATCCATCTCGTTCTCAGATTCATCACTTTCGGAGGATGATGAATTGGCGTTGAATGCCAAAGCTTTCTTCTTGGCCTCCGAGGGATTCATCATGGCTCGAATCTTCAATCGGTTATCCCGTCTTACTTCGTAAGACTTAAGAGTCCCGATGAGATTCACCACGGTGTATTTCTTCAAGTCATTGACCTCATCAATGGCGATTGCTCTTCTTTCCCATTTGGAGGTCATCCCCATGATGATCTTCTTTACCTTTTCAGGTTCGGTGTAGATTTGGCCAAGGGCTTCCAATTCATTTGTGATGTCGGTAAAGCGTCCGTACATCGACGCAATGCTCTCATTTTCCTGCATGTGAAACAAGTCGAAGTTTTGCACGGCAACATATAACTTTGAAAGCTTTACCTTATTCATTCTCTCGTGGGTAACGATGAGATGGTTTCAAATTTGATATGCACTCTTACATGTGCATATCTTGTTAAACTCATTCGGGTCCAACGCACAATGAAGAGCGTTCATTGCTTTAGCGTTGTTGACTTTGGCGGACTTCTCGGAAGTCATCCATTTCTCTAAGTCATCTTCGGCGGGCTCGACGTACTCCTTGTGGAGAGTTCTCTAAAGAGAAGCACTCCTAAGGAATGTCTCCATCCTACACTTCCAATAGCCAAAATTAGTACCATTGAAACGTGGAGGACGTACCGTAAATTGACCATCGAAAAGAGTAGACGCTCCATCACGGTCGTGATTGTTGTATGAAGGCGGAGGAGGAACGTTGTTGTTGTTGGATGCCATAGATGAAACCTTGTGCACTGATACCAATTGTAAGGACCCTGTCTATGGGGAAAACACTAGAAGGGGGGTTGAATAGTGTTTATGCAAATTTAAAAGGAATTTACGCCAAATAAAAAGCAATCCAAGAAATATTACGGAATAGAAAAACGACCCAAAGAGAAACACACGCAAACGCAGATATGTTTTAAGGGTTCGGATTACCCAAGTCAACTCCCGACTTGTTCCCGGTAATCCTACGTCCCTACCACCCGGATACCACCGGATACTCAAGTTAGAACCCTAACTTGAGGTTTCCTTATAGCCCACTTGTAGCAACCCTACAAGTGCAATCGAATACAATCGATGTCCTTGACTCCCACAACCAGGGAGCAAGCAAAACCACTCTCACAACCGAGAGCACAATTCAAATAACGAAAGTTATGAAATATGAAAGTAACACTTACAAACACCTATGCCTTGAAGTAGAACTTGAAGGAGAAGTGTGATGTGTATTGAAGAACTCTCTTAGAAGAGAGGAGAAAGCCCTTTCTCTTGACTGCACCAATTGCCTAGAAGATCAATCTTTGGTTCTAGGTTGGAGAGCAAGAGAACAAGATTTGGAATTACTTAGGGCTTTGGATTTGAGAGCTTTGATCTTTGGAAATGAAAGCTTGAAGGATTTTGCAATGAATGAGTAACCTTCCAATGAAACAGTAGAAGCTCTATTTATAGCTTTCTCAAATCCACAAAACAGTTTAGGCAAAAACCCAATCGAAATCCGTGAGAAAAATCTCAATGGATATAATCTGAACTCGTGACAGTCGACTGTTGAACAATCCACAGTCGACTGTTGCACAGTCAGCAAGGGTAGGTGAGAATTCATAACGGTAACTTACCACGTGGACAGTCGACTGATGAAGCAAAGACAGTCTTCTGTTAAACCAACAGGCGACTGTACATTCTTCGACAGGCGACTGGCCGAAAGAAGAGTAAGTTAGACAAATACTGGAAATCTCATAAGATACAGGACAGACGACTGATGCAAGGAACACAGTCGACTGTTAATCAGAACAGGCGACTGTATATCCTTAAACAGACGACTGTCAAAGTCAGGAGAAATTTCCAGAGAACTGAGTCAAAGAATTGACTTACAGACAGGCGACTGTTGCAGCATAGACAGTCGACTGATCTAATAGACAGTCAACTGTATATACAGCATAAGTCGACTGGCCGTAGAAATCAGATCAAAACAGAGTTTGGGCAAGGAGAGACAGTCGACTGATGTACAATTCACAGTCGACTGTCACTAGGACAGGCGCCTGTGAATCGTTCAACAGTAGCCTGTGCGAAATAATCAGAGAAGGCCCAAAACTACATTGTAATAGTCTGTGCATAACAGGCGACTGTAGAACAAAACAGAGTCGACTGTTGTTGAGACAGGCGACTGTAAACTGTTAAGCAGTCGGCTGTTATAAAAAATCCTAGCACAAACAAAATAGAATTGAATTGGGATCAAAGGACAAAAGTCTAAAGATGTCCTATGACAGAATGTAGATGTGTGTGAGTGCTCCATCAAAGCTCTACTTCTAAGCTACATACTAGAAGAGATAAAATAAATATTACATTGACGAATAATCTCTTCTTTCCATTGTATGAGCTTGAAGTCTTTACAGAGCTTCAATCATCAATCTACGATCATTCAATTCATATCATTTACCTTCAATGACGTTTGTGAGTCATCCATTGCTAGTTGATCTTCATAATAAGCTTAGGCAATGGATTTACTGCAAAATAGGGGATTAGTCACAAGTATTTATGTTTGCTCATCATTAACACCAAGTAGGGAGAAGTCCAATACTCAACAATCTTTCGTGCATTTGGCGTCCGTTTTGGATGCCGTTCGAACCTGCGTTTATACCGGGACATTCCCGTCTTACAGGTAAACTTTTCCTCGGGTTTATCTCATTAAATATGGTCGTAAACAATTTACGACACATTTAACTCTGTTTGCATCATAGGCAAAATAGTCCCTATCTAAGCTTAAAATCTTCCTCTTCACACAGGATCATTTGTACCGAATGCAGAGCTTAACTGCAAACTCTTTGTAGTTTTCTATACCTTGCCTCGAATGCTTATTCTCCCTAATTTCTACCTATTACTAGACGAAGGTCGCACTCTGTGTGAGCACCTACAACCTGACCCTACTACAGGTGGGGCTCGAAGCCCCAGACGACAGTGACCACGAGCAACGAGGCTGTCCCTATTTCAGTATCATACTTATGTGGTTAACTTATTGACATGAGTGTTTTCGGGACCACCCTGACTTTGTCCGTGATGAATACCGCAGTTGTAGTCTCTTCGTCTAAACTATGTCGTTTAACCTCAAGCCTAGGTTACGGTCAAACTGTCAACCCCAGTAGCTCGAAGACGATTAGTCTCCATCGATCTTTAGTTAAATAATGTCGGACATCTTCCAACATACTCTAGCCAGAGTTTTCATTAAAGACCGAACTAACACTAAGACACTAACTCCCATTGACCAGGGAGAGACAAATCGTATCTTGGTCATTACTCTTCTCACACATTTCAAATGTCACCCAACCAAAGACCTTTTGACAGGCCTTGCCTCGAAGCTAGGTTAGAGATCTAAGTGACACCGTTAACGTATAGGTTCATACAATGACTGCAAGTTAAAAGACCAACTCGCTAATAATCACTAAGAGTTATCATTGACAGATTGGTCAATCATAACCATATGATAACTCTTGTTGGGTCGTTCAACGAACTCATTCTCCAATGAGCATATATGTCTCGTCTCCGACTTCGCCAAGTCGAATGACCATGAGATCATCGTCTCCGCTACACGGTGAAGACAAAGACACAATGGTCTATTCAATGTTTCGATATCATTTTATCGAAACATCTACAACTACGAATGTTTCTAGACTTATGCTGTAGACGATCAAGCACTACTACATGATCGAGATCCTCATTTCGATACATGTTTGACCTTGCATTAAGTCTCAGGACTTTACCTAAGTTTCTAATCATAACTACATTAAGATTTAACTTAGATAAATACTTACCATACAGCTTACTGTAATTTTGAATAAGATGTTTGCACAATTACACATAGATAAATTACCTCGATGGCATACATCTCCCAACAGATTTGCATCGGCTGTTGCTCATATGTCAGGTCCGGTCGAACCGTAATCTCCGAGTAATCGACAACATGAGAAGGGTCGCTGATGTAACGACGCAGCTAAGATACATGAAAAACATCATGTACTCCCTCTAATGAAGGCGGCAATGCTAGACGATAAGCCACCTCTCCAACTTGCTCTAGCACGTCGAAAGGTCCAATGAATCTCAGACTAAGCTTGCCTCGCCTTCCAAAACGAATCACGCCTCTGTTCGGGGATATCTTCAGGAACACATGATCTCCTGCCTTGAACTCCAAAGGACGACGTTTAGCATCAGCCTAATGCTTGTACCGATCTTGTGTGATACGAAGCTTGTCCCTGATATTACGTATTACATCAACAGCCTTGACTATCATCTCTGGTCCCAATAACTCTCTATCACCAATGTCATCCCAACTCAGCGGGGATCGACATTTCCTTCCATAAATTGCAGCAAATGGTGCCATGCCAATGCTGGCTTGGTAGCAGTTGTTGTAGGCGAACTCCACTAAATGTAAGTGATCCTCCCACTAACCTTTAAGATCTAACATGCAAGCTCGTAACATGTCCTCCAATATCTGGATAGTACGCTCCGACTGTCCATCAGTCTATGGGTGATACGCAGTGCTAAAACTCAGATTGGTATCCAGATTCGTCTGCAGACTCTTCCAGAATTGAGACATGAATCTCATGTCTCGGTCGGAGACGATACTCACGGAAACTCCATGCAATCGCACAATCTCCTGCACGATTACCGATCACATCACAGCGTATACTAGAAAGAAGTTATAAAGGTATTAGAAAGATAATCACCTCTATATACTTCTTTGCAAGTATCTCCGTAGATTGTCCTACTCGGAAGGGTATGAAATGCACAGACTTGGTTAATCGGTCAACGATAACCCAAATTGCGTCATTTTGCTTATTGCTCTGAGATAGTCCAGTCACGAAGTCCGTGGTGATCTGCTGCCACTTCCACTTTGGGATCGGCAGAGATTGAAGTAATCCAGTAATGCGATGATGTTCAGCCTTGACTTGCTGACACACAAGGCACTTGGCGACACTTCGAGCTACGCTCCTTTTCATACCAAGCCACCAAAAATTCAGACGAAGGTCCTGGTACATCTTGGTACCGCCAGGATGAATGGAATATGGAGTGCTATGAGCTTCATTCATCAGCTCCTCTCTGATATCACCTGAAGGTACGCAGATCCTACTGTCGTATCTCAGGGAACCATCCTCATGAATGAGAAAATCCGTCCGAAGTACAGCTTCAACTTACTTTTTGATCTTCTGCAGTTTTGCATCTCCTGACTGCACAGCGTTGATCCGATCCACAATCGTCGATTGAATCTGCATATTCATCAATTATGATGTGACTCCAGGTTAAAACAACTTCTCTACCCATCTCCTGCAGATCTTGCTGTAGTCTCTACTGAACTGTAAGAGTCATAACTACTGGAAGTCTACTCAGAGCATCGGGTATGACATTAACCTTCCCTGGATGATAATGGAGGTCGATGTCGTAATCAGCCATCAGCTTTAACCATCTGCGATGCCTCATATTCAGCTCCTTCTAGTTGAAAATGTATTTCAAAATTTTATGATCAGTAAAGATTTTCACTTTATCACTCAGTAAGAAATGTCTCCAAATCTTCAGTGCAATGATGACAACGACGATCTCCAAGTCGTTAGTCGAATAATTCTTCTCGTGAATCTTCAACTGTTGAGAAGCATATGCGACCACATGACCATGCTGGTGCAGGACACATCCAAGGCCTTTTCCTGATGCATCATAAAAGATCTCAAATCCTCCAGTCCTATTTGGTATAGCCAGAACTGGTGCAGACATCAGCCTTGCCATTAATATTGCTCACAATAGTCTGACCATATAAACTTGACATCCTTCCTCGTCAATCGAGTCATCGGCTCGGCTATCCTCTAGAAATCATGGATGAATCGATGTTAGTAACCCGCCAATCCTAGCAAACTCCTGATGTTTGATTCTGATCGAGGGGTAGGCCAATTGCTGACTGATGCAACCTTCTCGGGGTCGATAGAGATACCGTCGCCCGATACAACATGTCCAAGAAATGCAATTCGGTCCAGCCAAAATTTGCACTTGATGTACTTGGCATATAACTGATGACAACGAAGCATCTCCAAAACAATCTGCAGATGCTCGGTATGCTCCTCCTTGCTCTTCGAATAGACCAATATATCGTCAATGAATATCACCTTGAATTTATCCAGAAACTTGTAGAATAGGAGATTCATGAGATTCATGAATACTGCAGGGGCGTTGGTCACACTAAATGGCATGACAATGAACTCGTAGTGTCCATACTTGGTCCGAAAAGCCGTCTTGTTGATGTCTTCATTCTTGACCTTCATCTGATGGTATCCACTCATGAGATACAATTTCGAGAAAACTCGTGATCCACCAACTTAATCGAAGATGTCATCAATGCAAGGTAACATGTACTTATTCTTCACGGTGACTTTGTTCAGCTTCCGATAGTCTACGCACATCCTTCTCGATCTGTCCTTCTTCTTGACCAACAGAACAGGTGCACCCTAGGGAGATATGCTGGGATGGATAAATCCTTTCTGCAGCAGGTCATCTAATTGCTTCCGTAGCTCCTCAAGTTCTGTAGGAGCCATTCGATAAGGCGCCTTCGAGATCGGTTGAGTATTCGGCATAAGATCGATGCTGAATTCTAGAGCTCGGTCAGGCGGTAATCCAGAAATATCCACTGGAAATACATCTTCGAAATCTCGAACCACTGCAGGCTTCTTGGCTTCGACTTGCATAGATGCGACGATCACTCCGTTCGGCTAAGCTCGAAATCTGATAGGTCCAAGCGAACGACTTCCACTGACGAATTCGAACACCGAATGGTCTGGAATCTCAAATACTGCTTTCTTCTTGTGACAGTCGATAATATCATAGAATGTTCCTAACCAATCCATGCCGAGAATAGCATCAAAGTTGGACGTGTCCAGGACCAAGAAATCTGCATAGAGCTTATGTCCGCAAATCACCAGAGGACATGATTTGCATCCCAAGGAAACACTCACCATATCACTCCAAGTAATGATATTCTAACTTTTGGGAAGTGGGTAGGTGGGAATCGAGTGTTTGACCAAGAATCTCCCGGATAAGATACACATTGAGGCTCTGGAATCAAATAAGGTCAGAGCAGGGTGGGAAACCACTAAGATGACACTGATCACTCCGTATTTTACACCTTTTTTCCCGCATGTTTGCATGCCATTTAGATCGCTCAAAACATGTTTTTCACGATTTATCGACAATATTGCGATACTTTTCACGATTTGTTGTTTTTGTCGTATTTCAGGAGATTTGGAGCGATTTGGAGTGATTCCGAGATACACCCACTCCAGAGTGTCACCGACGACTTCCCCGAGGAGTATTTTGCTATTAGAGAGGAGCAGAAGAAGAAAGAACGTCGTAGGAGCGACGAGGAGGCAAGAACATTCAGATTGGGCATTTTTAGCATCTCACTTGGCCGAGTGAAGGAGTCACTCGGCCGAGCATCGAGACACCGCTCGGCCGGCCAGATCGGACACGCTCCAAGCAATGTATCAGCGTGCACTCGGCCGAGCATCAGACGCCGACTCGACCGAGTGACGTACCCCGTCCGCCCGAGTGGCACCCAGACGACGACATCAAAAACATCGAAGTTACTGTCTTTCGTCAGTCTGAGATCAGAAGCCCCACTCGGCCGAGTGGCAATTGCCGTCCGCCCGAGTGAACAAAGCCCATCGGCCGAGTGACGACAACTCACTCGGCCGAGTGACCCCCGAAGTGAAGACCCCCAAGACCCCGGACTTACTGTAAATTCTCAGGGTCTCTCACTCAGCCGAGTGACCTTTGTCACTCGACCGAGTGAGCCGCGCGCCTGTAGCGGAAAACACGATTTTGAAGAGGCGCAGGGGAATTTTGGTCACGGATTTTTGGGCAATTTGGGGGGTATTTAACCCCAGATTCTAACCTAGTTTTGGAGAGCTTTTTCTATTGCTTTTGGCAGCCTTTTTAGATTAGATTTTTAGAGTTTAATTCTTGTGATTGGAGAGGAGAGAAAAGTGTTATTTTGTTGGATTCTTGGAAAGCTACATTGGGTTGTCTCCCTCTCTATTAAAAATCCTATTTTTATTGCTATTTTGAATATTGCTATGAATTCCATTGTTGTTTCTATTGATTGTTCTTCCATTTGCAATATGATTTGTGAGTAGTTTTAACGTCTTAGGGCGTGGGGATGAACCCTACGAGCCCAATTTCCCATTTGTGACGATTTGGTAGAACTATTGCTAGAATTGATTAGGGTTAGTTTGGGATCGATATAATACGGATAGCTAGGTGTTCATATCGATTGGGATTTGCAAGAGATTGGATCCCAATTCGATAGGAAACCCTAGAAATCCGAATTGGATTAAAATTGAGTTTCCGTAGTATCGGTTTACAAGAGATTGGACCGATACTAGGATTCTCGGTTGCAATTCTATACCGATACCCGTTTGCAAGAGATTGGACGGGTAGGAACTATCCCAACCTAGGTCGTAGCCCGAGTTTGCACGAGAGTGGGCTCGGGATGCGATTGAACGATGACGTTGATCCTAATACTAGCTTGCCTAGGTTAGGGTTTGCAAGAGATTGGACCCGAGCCTAGGTTTGCTATAGACCGGCAACAGCGCGAGAGTGTGAGCTAGGTTTTACATTCAGTTGCAACTAGTTCACCTGACATTCTACCCTAGCAATTGTGAAACAGATGAATCACAATGACGAGATACGGTGAGTAGCGGGGATTCCCTATTCCCTAGGCGTCTTTATTTGATTTTATATCTCTTTACATTGTTTGACTCTTGTGACAACATCGCCGAAAGGCAATTTCCTACTTTTCTGTCCCTATAGCCAGGTTTTTCGGAGAAAGCACTATCATACGTCCTCCCTGTGTTCGATACCCGCTTGCCTCTACACCGTGCGCTTACGGTAAGACTACACGGTCGCTCTTTAGGGTGTACACCCGGGCGCGATCAAGTTTTTGACGCCGTTGCCGGGGAGGCGATTGTGTTTGATCCTACCACCCTAGCTATTTCTTTCTTTTTGTTTTATTTCTTCATTTTTTTATCTAACCCTTCCATTGTGCTAATCACTTCTTTGAAACTTTGTTTTCCCGTGCATGTACACGAGATCCACAGCGGACCCCGTAGATATATTGTTTGATCCCGAGATCGAGCGTACATTACGGAGAATTAGAGCGGAGAGGAGACCCGATACGGAAGGGAGGTTTATGAACGTTCGGGAGACGCCTGAAGAGTTAGCGGCAAGAATGGCGAGGATTATTTCCATTCGAGATAGGCTCCGGCCTAAGACTTCCTCCACTACCTCGTCCATAGCTATGCCGCAGTTGGCGGCTGATAAAAACTTCGAGTTGAAGACCGGATTAGTGGTCCTTATGCAGCAGGATCCTTTTCATGGGAATCCCCATGAAAATCCCCACTACCACATCCAGCTCTTCCTATCAAAGTGTGCCACCTTCCAGATGCCGGGCGTCACCCTAGATGCCATCAGACTGTGCCTCTTCCCCTTCACACTAAAGGATAAAGCTCTTTATTGGTTGAGGATGCAAGCTGAAGGAGTCTTCACCATATGGGATGAGTTGGCGAGCGCGTTTATCGACAAGTTCTATCCGCCCTCCAAGACGGTGAAGATTAGGAGTGCTCTCATGTCCTTCAAGCAAGGACCTCAAGAGACACTCTACGAGGCATGTGAGCGCTTCAAAGACCTGCAGCATCAGTGCCCCCACCATAGCATTGAAGATTGGGAGCTCGTCCATAGCTTCTACAATGGTCTCCAACCGGGGACCAAGCAGATTATTGATGCCACGGCAAATGGGGCCATCTTATCGAAGACTCCCGACGAAGCTACGGCCTTACTTGAGGAGATGGCCTCGAACAATCAACAGTGGGGCGACGAGCAAGGACACTCTTCGTCCTCCTTGAAGCCATCTAGCATCTATGAGGCCAAGGCCGTGGCGGAGCTTGCCAACAAGTTTGATTCTCTCCACAAGGTAGTGGAGAGACTGGAGAAATATATTACGGAGCCCCAAGGAACCCCTTCCACATCCACACCAACAAATCAAATGTGTGATTGGCAAGACCAATCCCAAGCTATGTATTTGCGGGGAGAACAAGGAGAGGGATCTTTGGAGCAAGTTCAATACGTCGCGGGGAACCAAGGATATTGGGCCAATCTGGCCACTAGAAACCATCCCGGTTTCTCCTATGCCAACAATGATGGAGCATTGAACCCCCCACAACAACTACCTCATCAAGCTCGACAACAACAACAACAACAACATTATCCACCAAGGGGGCCACCGCAACAAAATCTCCCACCAAGGCAACAAGTTGGACCCTATAGGCCGCCCGGATACAATCAAGGGTGGAGAAATCCAAACCCTCCACAAGCTCAACAACGATCTGAATTCGAAGCTAAGGTGGAGGAGTTTATGTTCGAGCAGAAGAAGATCAATGCTTCCTTGAAGGCGGGCCAAGACTCTCTTACAACTGTCGTTGGACAAATTGCGGAGCAACTTGCGTTGCTCAATAGAAACAATCAACAGTTGCCGGCTCAACCCGAGCAAAATCCACGGGGCAACACCGGCCATATCAACGTCGTGGTTGCAGTTACTACGAGAGGCGGGAAGAATACTACTCCTGTCATGATTCCTACCGAGGAACCCGTGGTGGAGATTGTAGAGCCAAGTGAGCCGGTCATTGAAGTTGAGAGAGAGAAAGAGCCGCAAGGGAAAGAAAAGTCCAGAGCAGAGTAGTAGATTGAGGACCGCCGTTTTATGCCACCGATCCCATTCCCTCAGAGGCTAGCTAGAGCAAATATGGAGAAACGGCTAGCCAAGTTTCTCGAGTATTTGAGAGGGGTAAGCCTCAATATCCCCTTCCTCGACGCTATCGTGGAGATCCCGACATACGCCAAGTTCTTAAAGGATTTGATTACGGGAAGAAAGAGGAAGGAGATAATCATGCTCGCTGAGGAGGGGACTTGGTTCATAAGGAAAGAGAAGGAGCCCACCAAATTCAAAGATCCGGGGAGTTTCCGAATTCCTTGCACCTTAGGCGGCGTCCCTCTACAAAAGGCGTTAGTAGACTTAGGGGCTAGTGTTAGCCTTATGCCTCTCTCTATGTTCCGAAGACTGAACACCGACACAGATTTGAAGCCTACCGACATGCGGATACAACTAGCAGATGGTCGGATCACAAGGCTGGTAGGGATCATAGAGGACATCCCGTTACAAGTCTCAGGATGCATATGTTTGCCATGCGACTTTGTGGTCATGGATGTCAAGGAGGAGGGCGATACGTCGCTAATACTTGGACGCACATTCCTCTCCACCGCCGGTGTCATTGTCGATGTACATGAAGGGACTCTAACATTGAACGTCAGCAACTTCGAAGTGGAGCTTCATATACCCAAGGCAATGAAACACATGCCTTATCATGAGGAGCTCGACTATATGGACCTCCTTGACGAGGTCATTGAAGAGGCGATCCCCCATTCCATTGACACAATATTCGAGGATGACTTCGAAGAAGGCCCAGATTTGGGCCAAGAAGAAAAGACAAAGCACTCCCCCGATCTCTCGATGGAAGTTGACGAAGGCGACGCTGATGTCGCAAGAATACGAGAGCTCTGCAAGCTCTCAAAGATGAGGACTCTGAAGAAAGCTCTACCGATACGGAAATTGGTGTCTCCGGTGAAGCCAAGGCCTGGAGCAAGCACTAGCTTGGGGGAGCCACCCCCCAACACTACCCGTGACGAAGGAGCACTGAGGAAGAACACGCCACCACAACATCCAAATCCGAGCGTTCTTCCCGATAAATTCGACGGGTGCATCTCATATGCACCCAATATCCCGCATTAAATTGAAAACCCAAGGGGGTCGAGCTCAAGACCTTAAACGAGCGCTTGTCGGGAGGCAACCCGACGGTTATCGCTTTATTTTTACTTTGTTCTTTATTTTTGTTTTAGAAATTATTAGTGTTTTGAGTCATTTGCCTGAAAAATTCGTGATAACTGGTCCTATTTTTCTTTGACAGGAGAGGAGAAAGGGATATCTATCATTAGGAGGATGAACAAGGCGACAAAGAGTGCTCCAGGAATGTGCTCGATGCTAGGGAGGAGGAAGAAATCAACTGGAGGAAGAAAAACAGAGATTAGAGCCCAAACGGAGCCAAACAGCAGAAAACAGGGGTCACTCGGCCGAGTAGAATATCCACTTGACCGAGTACATAAGTTCGTCCGCCCGAGCGGCGCACAAACGAGGGAAGTCTGCTGTACCCAACTCTCTGTTTCTTTTCTTGATTTCAGTATAATTGCCACTCGGCCGAGTATATATCTTCACTCGGCCGAGTGAAACTGATACGCTCCTAGGGCGAGAACTGCCGAGTAGCTTGTGCCACTCGGCCGAATGGACTTTTGCCACTCGGCCGAGGGTGGCAAAGCCACTCGGCCGAGTCGTAAGCGCGGAGGAATTTTCAAAATATTTCCGTTATGTTCACTCGGCCGAGCGACTTAGTCACTCGGCCGAGTCGTAACTTTTCCTATAAAAGGCGCTACGGGCTCGGCACGGATTACGAAGCGACAATTTTTAATCGCCCGAGCCGCGCCCCCTTTCTCTCCCGAGCGCTGCGACCGCCGAACCCCACTCGCCCGAATCGCCTTGCCCGCCGCCGTGCTCAGCCGACCACCGCCGGCCGACGCCGCCGCCCCTCCGCCAGAGTCGCCACCGACGATCTCACCACCGGCCGAGCTCCGGCTATATTGGGGAGCTTAGGGGAGCTTAGGGGAGCTTCCGGGGAGCGTTTTTGGCTTCGTGGAGGCGGCGTCTTCGCACGCATCCACTATTTTGCTCTCGCGGCGTGTTACGGTATACTCGTTCCACTTATTTTCGCACGCCGCGTTTTTTCTATTCTTGGTAAGCACCCGGGGCCCACATGCCGCCCCGGACATGGCCACGCACCAGGAGAGCTTCCGCCAAGCGGAAGCGGCCGGATGAGCCCGGCCCCTCCCACGAGATGGAGGACTCTCCTCCGCCTACACCACCTCACCCCGCACAGCCACAGCCTGCAGACCCCGTTCACCCCGCACAGCCACAGCCTGCAGTCCCCGTTCACCCCACACAGCCACTCCCTGCCGACCCACTGCCACCACCGGCTCCACTTGTCGGGCCGCTGGGGATTACGTTTCGAGACGACGCACACCGCGTCGTTTTTGAGCGCATTTCCCAGCGCTCGATTGTACCCTCCAGGTTCGCACACCTTGCAGACCTAGGACGCCTGGGGGTACTTGAGGGGATGCTCACGTTGTATGACAACGTGGGTTGGCGAGATTTTTTCCAAGTGTCGGCGGACACCTTCGTCCGTCCGACACTTGAGGTGCTGAGTTCTATAGCCCGGACTGACGAGGGATGCTCGTTTAGATTTATGGACCGAGAGTGCCAGGTCACTCTCGGTATGATGAGAGCATTCTTCTCGTGGCCCGATATCCCCGGGGCCGACCGTGGTTACGCCCCCACTCACATTCCCCCAGCTTCCTTCGATTCCCACGCTTTCTGGGCCCGGATCACAGGGTTACCAGCTGCCTTTGACCCTATTAGGGCCAAGGCCTCGGCCATTGTCCACCCCTGCCTCCGCATAGCTCAGCGCCTTATGGCGACTACTTTTTTGGCAAGGTATAAGCCTGGGACGATGTCCACGACGGCGCTTTATATGCTCTATGCGATGACGCGCCCCAGAGTTCTAGCTAGGGGGAGTGACGAGTTGGTCCCCGCCGTCGTGATTGATATCGCGAGCTGGTTTTTGGACCGCATCATCGTATCGGTGGGCGCTCGCTCACCGATATGTTGCGGCGGTCTGATCACCCTGCTCGCCCTGATGACCGGCGAGGACCTACCGGCTGATTTGCGTCGTTCTCCGGGCCCCACTTCACTGTCTATAGACGTCATGGCCCGGATGAAGATGCTTCGTCCGCACGACCATCGACACTGGGTATGGTTGCACGGTCCGTACTGTACTGACTACATGATCCTTCCGAGCCCCGCTCGGACACACTTAGGACCAGCACACGACGACTGGCTTCCGGCGATGGATCTCCTGATCCCCGCCGCCTACGTGCTTGAGGCCGAGGGAGCTGAGCCTGCACCACATGCACACCCTGCACCGCCAGCTGACCCCGTGGCCCCTCAGCCTGTCCCTGAGATTTCTGCTGCTCCCGACACCACTGTCCACACTTCTGACGGTGTCGGGAGTACACTTGCTGAGACCACCTCCACTACCACCACGCCCACCACCACTCCCACCACAGCTGGCCCTCTGTCCGTTGAGCCCTTTTTCTCCGCACTACCCGAGCGCCCACCCACTTTTGTTGAGAGCGGAGAGCCTTCTTCCTTCGCCGCAATCGTAGGGTCACTATCCACTTTGCTCACCGCTGGCGTTCCGCTTTTTGGACCCCGCACTTCCTCCCCAGCGGTAGACCTTCCTGACCCCACTGCGCCCGTACTATCTGAGAGTGTCGTGACGTCTGTTCCCACGTCTGTGTCACTGACCTCTCTTGCCGCCTCGTCGCCACTTTTATATTCCACTTCCGCTGTTGCTTCCACCTCACACTAGCCTGCGTCCCAGCCTCGTACTGAGGCTGGGCCCCCACTTGTGAGCACAGCACCCTTCCTCCACATGCCTGTTGAGCCCATCCACTACACCACCCAAGTCCGCCAGCCCCGTCCTGCACATCACAGACACGTGTGTCCCTCTGCACCACCTCCCCCCGACACTATACTTCAGAGCATTCGTGCTCTTGAGGGGGCGGTGAGTGGCCTCAGAGGTGACCTCAGGACCCTGTCTACCACTGTCAACGCTATGGCCAGCCGCTTCGACTTACTTCCGGGCATTCACTATTGCCTCACTCAGATTCTCGAGCGGCTTCCTCGCGTACCGACCCTACCCACACCCACCCAGCAGGTACCCACCCCCACTCCTACACACACCCAGCCTGCTTCCACACCCATACCGACACCAACCCCGCAGGCTAGTTCACCCACACCCACACCCACCCAGCAGACTGTTCCCCAGCCACCTCCTCCTCCTCCTCCACCTCCGCCTCAGGACGGAGACGGCGCAGCACCACCCTATTAGGCACCCTTGATGCCATTGATCTTTTTTGCCGTCATGCTGCCCGTCTCTGCTTGGTCCTGATGATTTTTGCCCACCTCACCCTCCACTCACTGTTTTTGGGTCCACATTTTGATCATATCTATCTTTATCATTTTTGGGAGAGAGGGAGAGACTTTTTGGTGTGACACTCTTATATCTGATTCACTCCTATATCTGCATGCATCATGTCCGCATCATATTTTCATTTTGTTATTTTTATTTCCTTTTCATCATGCATGCATCCTCACCTACCCCTCACATTACACGTCTTTCGGTGTGCCACACTTCGCACATTGAGGACACTGTGCACTTTAGCTTGGGGGAGTGAGTTCTCACGCTTTTCGATTTACCACCTTTATTTTTAGTTTTTTCACGCCATTTTCCGCATTTGCACGCATTTTTCATCACTTTTCTTTTTTTTCTTTTACCATGCATCACGTTTTTCTCGTTTTCTTCGTGTGCCGCATTGTAAATAGTTTTATTTTTCCTTTTTATCTTTATTTCTTTCATCTCATGCTAGAGATGATTTTTTTTCTGTGATGATGATGACATGGAGTTAGCTTTCTCTATATGCATGCTATATTTGTCATGTCTTAGCTTTTATTTCTGATATCATATGCTGTGATCTGCCTTGCATTTAGAGATGGTAACCCACACTTTTTCCGTATGAAAATGGATGAAATTCTATTATTAGCTGAGTCTGAATATTCATATGTATGCTATCGTAGAAAACACACCAAGATTCACGCATTGAATACTAATATCTGGAGTACCATTTTCTTTTCCTATATCACTTCTATTTGCATGATTTGTACACTTCACTTCAGGATGATTGAATGATGTTAGCTATGATAAATCTGGATTAGTTTGCTTTTTTGTGATCGAAACCGAGTAGATTAAATTACCCTGCTGAAGTTGTCGTGCACGTCCTATAGAGTGAACTGAGAGATACATTTATTTCTTTCTCCACATATCTTGAACATTAATTCTCTATTTTAAAATCATTGGTGAATCTCCCCTTAGCAATTCTAATATTTGGCATTTCCCCCGTTATTAAATTCCTAGCTCCAAATTTCCCAAAACCAAAAAGAAAAAGAAAAATTCTTGTATATCCTTCTCTCTCTTTTGATTTGGGATCATTTGTGTATATATGCTATGAAAAAAAAAGAGAGAGAAAAGAAAGAAAAGAAAAGAAAAAGATTTGAGAAAAAGAAAAGAAAAGAGAAAAGAATCTCAATAAACGATCCCATCTCATATACTCTCTCTTTCTTCCCTCTTTTTGTTTTTATTTTTATTTTCTTTTGCATTTGGAGCCTCAAAAGAAATGGGGAATGTAAATACAGTTTTGTATATGCCACCACGCTTATAGATAAGCTTGGGGGAGAGAATCCAATGATGTGTGAGAGAGTGACTACTTGACGGTGCATGACAACCTAGGCTAAGTAATATTCTATACTCAGTGAGATTGTTTTAGCTTCACGAAATCCAGAAATCTACGCCTAGCATTCATTTCATGAAATCCACGCTTTTCTATTCTTTCCATTCTATTGCGTGATATTCTTATACTCCTCATAGAAAGCATTCAATTGAAAAGTGTGTGATCTGCGATATTGTATACCGCTTTAGATGATTCAGACGATGTTAATCTTAGAATTATTCCATTTTTCATGCTATATCGATATTCTTGGGTTTTCTATCTCTATTTTCATCACTATACTATGATATCGAAATAAAAAATCTTTGACATGTGTTTTACATTCGATGCATGCTATATGAGTAAGCAAAACCCACGTCCTGAGAAAAATGATCTAGCAGCTTCCCTCTTCGCTTTCTTCTTTCTTTTTCGTTTTTCATTTTCCATTTTTCCATCGTTTTCGTTTTCTTTATCCACCGGTTTCGCCTTTTACTTTTCTTCCTCGAGGACGAGTAAGAGGTAAGCTTGGGGGATTTTGATCACTCCGTATTTTACACCTTTTTTTCCGCATGTTTGCATGCCATTTAGATCGCTCAAATCATGTTTTTCATGATTTATCGACAATATTACGATACTTTTCACGATTTGTTGTTTTTGTCGTATTTCAGGAGATTTGGAGCGATTTGGAGTGATTCCGAGATACACCCACTCCGGAGTGTCACCGACGACTTCCCCGAGGAATATTTTGCTATTGGAGAGGAGCGGAAGAAGAAAGAACGTCGTAGGAGCGACGAGGAGGCAAGAACATTCAGATTGGGCATTTTTAGCATCTCACTCGGCCGAGTGAAGGAGTCACTCGGCCGAGCATCGAGACACCGCTCGGCCGGCCAGATCAGACACGCTCCAAGCAATGTATCAGCGTGCACTCGGCCGAGCATCAGACGCCGACTCGGCCGAGTGACGTACCCCGTCCGCCTGAGTGGCACCCAGACGACGACATCAAAAACATCGAAGTTACTGTCTTTCGTCAGTCTGAGATCAGAAGCCCCACTCGGCCGAGTGGCAATTGCCATCCGCCCGAGTGAACAAAGCCCATTGGCCGAGTGACGACAACTCACTCGGCCGAGTGACCCCCGAAGTGAAGACCCCCAAGACCCCGGACTTACTGTAAATTCTCAGGGTCTCTCACTCGGCCGAGTGACCTTTGTCACTCAGCCGAGTGAGCCGCGCGCCTGTAGCGGAAAACACGATTTTGAAGAGGCGCATGGGCATTTTGGTCACGGATTTTTGGGCAGTTTTGGGGGGTATTTAACCCCAGATTCTAACCTAGTTTTGGAGAGCTTTTTCTATTGCTTTTGGCAGCCTTTTTAGATTATATTTTTAGAGTTTAATTCTTATGATTGGGGAGGAGAGAAAAGTGTTATTTTGTTGGATTTTTGGAAAGCTACATTGGTTTGTCTCCCTCTCTATTAAAAATCCTATTTTTATTGCTATTTTGAATATTGCTATGAATTCCATTGTTGTTTCTATTGATTGTTCTTCCATTTGCAATATGATTTGTGAGTAGTTTTAACGTCTTAGGGCGTGGGGATGAACCCTACGAGCCCAATTTTCGATTTGTGACGATTTGGTAGAACTATTGCTAGAATTGATTAGGGTTAGTTTGGGATCGATATAATACGGATAGCTAGGTGTTCATATCTATTGGGATTTGCAAGAGATTGGATCCCAATTCGATAGGAAACCCTAGAAATCCGAATTGGATTAAAATTGAGTTTCCTTAGTATCGGTTTGCAAGAGATTGGACCGATACTAGGATTCTCGGTTGCAATTCTATACCGATACCTGTTTGCAAGAGATTGGACGGGTAGGAACTATCCCAACCTAGGTCGTAGCCCGAGTTTGCACGAGAGTGGGCTCGGGATGCGATTGAATGATGACGTTGATCCTAATGCTAGCTTGCCTAGGTTAGGGTTTGCAAGAGATTAGACCCGAGCCTAGGTTTGCTATAGACCGGCAACAGCGCGAGAGCGTGAGCTAGGTTTTACATTCAGTTGCAACTAGTTCACCTGACATTCTACCCTAGCAATTGTGAAACCGATGAATCACAATGACGAGATACGGTGAGTAGCGGGGATTCCCTATTCCCTAGGCGTCTTTATTTGATTTTATATCTCTTTACATTGTTTGACGCTTGTGACAACATCGCCGAAAGGCAATTTCCTACTTTTTTGTCCCCATAGCAAGGTTGTTTGGAGAAAGCACTATCATACGTCCTCCCTGTGTTCGATACCCGCTCGCTGCTACACGGTGCGCTTGCGGTAAGACTACACGGTCGCTCTTTAGGGTGTACGCCCGGGCGCGATCAGACACCTAAGATGAAAATAACTAAATCTTAGATAATTAACAAGCATGAGTATAAAAGCAATATGAAATACTAGATCAAGATGTTACCTGTAATCACTTCATCCTTAGCCTTAGCTTCTGCAGCTTTTATAATGAATGCCTGGTGCTCGGCTGATTCGCCTACTGATAGGCTCGGTTCTACAGAATCAGAGGCAGTCCACGCTGAGTAGGTCCAGGGGAACCTCACTGAAGAGGTCCAGGTACTCCTCACTGAACAGTTCTAGGTACTCTAGCAGGTGCTTGACGATCCTTGCCATAGGGACAGTCTCTCACAGCATGATGAGGTGCTCTGCAGATCAAACATTGGTTCAGCATCATCCTACAATCCTTCTTCTGATGTCCGGTCCTGCCATAAAAGAAACAGGTCAGCTGAGCTCGGTTGACATGTGCTGCTGGCCTCTTGAACTGTGTGGTCTGGGGAGGCCGAAAATTTCATCTTGGCACCATCCTAGGTGGCTCCATGGGACGCTTGTTTCCTCCATCTTGAAATCCCACTGGAAGCCTTGCCACAACTTCATGGCTCCGTGCAGCATCCAAAACGTCCTGGAGGGTCGTTAGTTTCACCGAGGTCATAGAGGCTTGAATTTTGGGATTCAGGCCTTAGCGAAAACGAAATGCACAGTCTTCTGGGTCCTTGACCATATGGGGTGCGAAGCGGCTGAGCATTGCAGAATCGGCCCCATACTCATTAACAGTCTTATCTCCTTGGACTAGATTGGCAAAGCGTTGCTGAAGTTCTCTTTTGGCTGTTTTGGAGAAATACTTGGCATCGAACATCTCCCGAAACATGCCCCAAGAGGTGGGTCTGACCAAATGCCTTTCTTCCAGTTACCACCAGCTCCTAGCATTGTCAGTCAGTTGGAGCTTCGCGACATCGACCCATCCTGTCTGAGGGATACGATCAGCATTCAGCTTGTCCTCGGTCCCTTGGGTCCATTCTTCAGCATCCAGAGGCACTTATTTTCCAGAGAAGCTCTTGGGTTTCAGCTCATGGAACTGCCTAACTCCTGGTTTTGCTCGAGGGGGTGGTGGTGCAATCTGACCAGGTTGCTGTCCCTGCTGAATCAGCTACTGTTGGATCTCCAACATCCCCCCATGACTCCGAGGAGTTCATTCATGTCGACACCTCCGTTAGCTACAGTTCCATTCCCATTCCCATTCCCATTTCTGGTGGTGTGTCCTCCTGCCATGCTGAGACAAGAAACTCGGTTAAGATTTTGTGTACGAGATAAATCTAGACGTTTTTGGCTAATGAGAGTATTTCTATTATCCTGAAGTTTTGCATAATGCACGACCTACATGGGTCACCACATAAACCTGTCACGCCCCGCTTCCCATTATACGAGGGAGCGAGGATGCGAGCCGGTTCGCATGGGCTGAAGTGGTGAAGCTCAAACCCAATAAGCGTCTGGGAATAAACCATACACAGGAACTTGCATGCATTTCAGAAACAATAGAAATAACTATGAATTCAAAGCCAACATCCAGACAAGAGTACACAATGTAATAAGGCCCTAAGCATGTCCAATAACAATAGAGTTCTATAAAGAGGGTACACACCCTACAAAAGTGCAATAAACGAAATTCTGAGCAGCAACAGATAGTGCTCAGCAACTAGTTCTCAGTAAGGAGAACTTCTGGATCAGCATACTCCTGGTCCAGTGGGTCAATTCCCTCAATCAGCTCGTCCTCAATGTAACCTGTCTCGTGTCCTGATATACATTCCAAACAATTTAGAAATGTATGCCAGCAAGGTCCTTGGAAAGACATAATATGATTAGGACTCTTGGTAAGGTTTTCAAAAGCAGTTTTCATGGCAAAGAAAGAATTATTAATAAACGAACAATTTTAATTTCTAAGCAGTATGACAGAAATTATACTCGTATGGCAGTTCTACTATAAGTGAAAACATGGCAGTAAAAATATGGCCGTTCTATTTTAAGTGGAAGCAGAAGCAATTCTATATGTCTTACATTTTCGGTATAGCATTTTCAAGATGTTCAAGAGTGTATTTAATTTAGTGACAAAGGTTCATGTCGTTAGGTGGCTAGTAAGTGAATCTACCTTCTCGTGCCCTCGAAGGTGACCCGTTTACTACCGACTAGTGCCCGCGAACCCAACTTCACCCACGTGTACTTCTGGACCACGAGCCAGAATCAGCCAAACCGGTTCGCATGTTTATAATACTGGAACATGAGCCAGACTAGCCAAACCAGCCCACTGGAATAGCAAAATCTTGTCTTGCAATATCTATGATTAGCCATACTGGCCCGCATGTCTATGGTTGTCAAGCAGTTCAAGAAATTCTTGTACGTTCAGCAATGTTTCGTATTTCATGTCGTTCAAGGCATTGTCAATTGGCTTAATAAATGTCCACACACATACACACACGGTGTTATTATCTTGCAATACATAACAACTAAACATATGAAGTTGGTGTCGCATTAAATGAAACGGTATTTAAAACATGGAGAAAATGCACACTTGCGTTGTGTTCGTCTCGTCAAATGTGATATTACGGTGAAGTCGGTTTCCTATTTTGTTCAATATGATAAATGATTAATAAGGAATTATACAACCACTAACTAATATAACTAATTTATTTATCGTTCATATAATTAAGCATATAACTTAAAGTATAAACATTTAACTTAAAAATATCATTAACATTTTAAAATCATAAATAACTTAATTAACTTAATCAATATTTTTAATAACTTTAAAAACTTAATAACTTAACAACTCAATATAACTTACTAACTTAAAATAACTTAATAACTTAATAATTCAAAAACTTATAACTTAATAATTCTAAATAACTCAAATCATTCAATTAACTTAAAAATAACCTAATAACCCACTTACTAACCCAATAAACCCAATAACCCAATAATCCCCCTAACTTTAATAACCCATACCTAATAAGTTAATAACTCATAGCCCATAACCCAATAACCAATAGTTTACTAACCCAATAACCCACTTAAAGCCCCCTCTTCTTACCTGGCTTCTCTTCTTCCTCTTCTATTCTCTTCTTTCCTTCTTCTATCTTCTTTCTTTCTTTTTTAAGGGAAGGAGAGCATGACAGGTGGGGGAGCAGCGGTAGCGCGGTAAGGGGGTAGCAGTGGTGGCGCGCGGCAAAGCACAGGCACGCGCGGGCGGAGGCAGGGCACAGGGGGGTAGCACGGCAGCTGGATGGGCAGCGCGGCTTGCTGACAGCAGTGGGCAGCTCAGCTAGGCAATGCGCGCAGCAGTTGGGCGGGCGGAGCAGTGCGCGGCAGCGGTAGCGGGCAGAAGGGCAGGCGCAGGGGCTGCGGGAAGAGGAGTGGAGGAGATGAAGAACTGAAGAGGAGGATGGGAGTTGGTGTTGCTTCAGTTCTGGAATTCAGATCTGATTTTTAATCCCTCCTATTTCAATTTGATTTCAGATACTCCCCCTCTCAATTTCAGATTTGGTTGTTGATTTTGAGTTTGTTGATTGAGAACGAAAGAGGAAGGGGATGAACAGAGAGAGGGGAGGAGGGTTGATGCTGCTGCTGTTGTTGTTTGTCGTTTGATTTTAAGAACAATGAAATGAGGGTTACAATTTGATGAGGGTGAGTTGGCTGTAGGGGTGTTCATGTTGGATCTCACCGAATAATTTCGGTGGGATTAATGGGTAGGGTTATGTGTTTGATTAGGGTAGGTGTGTACGGTTAGGGTTAAAGTAATTAATAACTAATTACGATGTGGAAACATTCTAAAAGCAGAGGCATGCTCGCGTTGACGCGTAGAGAAACATACGGACGAAAACTCGCTCGGACGACTGAAGTAAAATACAGGCACCTGGAAAACAAATACGACTAAAATACAGGCCGTTACAGACATCCCTAAAACCGGTTTGTATGCGGTACGGTCGCCCACAATGCCTTGGAAAGACGCATGCTCCAATCCTTCCTTGATGGATTCACCATCTTTTGGAGTATGTTTTTGATCTCCCGATTCGCTAACTCCGCTTGTCCATTGGTTGGGGGTGGTATGGCATAGAAACCTTGTGTTTCACCCCCAAACTTTTTCATTAAGCTTGCGAAGAGGTAGTTGTAGAAATGTGACCCTCTGTCGCTTATCATAGCCTTTTGCATCCCAAATCGTGCGAAAATGTTTTCTTTCATGAATTTAAGCACGATAGCCGCATCATTGGTCCTACACGGAATAGCTTCCACCCATTTAGATACATAATCTATAGCAAGCAAAATATATGTGTACCCATAGGATGTGAGAAATGGCCCCATAAAATCAATGCTCCAATAATCAAAAATTTCTAATTCAAGAATAGGGTTTAACGACATCATATTTCTTTTAGTGATCCCCCAATGTTTGGCAAGCTAAGCATGACTTACAATATGTATAAGTGTCCTTAAACATGCTAGGCCAATAAAAGCCACATTGTAGAATTTTTGCTACGGTCTTTTGGGTGGAAAAATGACCACCACACACCCCTCATGGCAAAAATACAAAACATTATCAAACTCATGGTCGGGTATGCATCTCCTAACTATTTGGTCGTTACAATACTTGTAAAGGTAAGGATCATCGAAAAAGAAAGATTTTACCTCAAAGATGAGCCTTTTGTAATCTTGGCGAGACCAAGTGTAGGGAGTCTTACCGGTGACCAAGTTATTTACAATGTCGGCATACCATGGTAGTGTGTGGGAGATCGCAAAAAGTGTTCGTCGGGGAATGAATCCTTCAATTTATTGTTTTCTCGTTCCATGCTCACTGTTAACCATGAACGATGATCGGCAACATGATTTTCCACTCCCTTCTTATCCTTAACGGTGATGTTGAATTCCTGCAAGAGCAGAGTTCAACGGATTAGTCTTGGCTTGGCGTCTTTCTTGGAAAGGAGATATTTAAGAGCGGCATGGTCGGTAAAGATTGTAATTGGAAATCCCAATATGTAGCTCCTAAATTCTCCAACGTGAAGACAACGGCTAGAAGCTCCTTCTCCGTGGTGGTGTAGTTTCGTTGAGCTTCATCCAAGCTCTTGCTTGCATAATAAATCACCACGGGGACGTTATCCATGCATTGTCTAAGCACTGCACCAACCGCATAGTCACTAGCATTGCACATAATCTCGAAAGGTGACGTCCAATCCGGCACCTGAAGAATATGTGAACATGTAAGAAAAATTTTCAACTTTCAAAAAGCAAGTTAACAATCATTATTCCAAGCAAAATCCACATCATTTTTCAAAAGCATGCAAAGAGGTTGAGATATTGAACTAAAATCTGTTATGAACCTCTTATAAAAATCAACATGCCCAAGAAATGATCAAATATCTCTTACACAACGAGGAGTGGGTAGCTTTTCTATTACCTCGATCTTGGCTTTGTCAACATACATACCTTCTTTGGATACAATATAACCGAGGACTAAGCTTTTGGTGGTAATGAAATGGCATTTCTCCCAATTCAAGAGAAGGGTTTTCTCGATGCACCGATCTAACACCAAGGCCAAGTTAGATAAACAGTTATTAAATGAGCTACCATATACAGAGAACTCATCCATGAATACCTCCACAATCTTTTCAACCATGTCATGTTAAGCATACAACGTTGAAAAGTTGCGAGGGCATTACATAAGCCAAATGGCATCCTTCGGAATGCAAAAGTGCTGAAGGGACAAGAGAAGGTGGTTTTCTCTTGTCCTTCGGGTGCTATTTCTATTTGATAATAGCCGGAGTAGCCATCAAGGAAGCAATAGTACTCGTGTCCGGCCACTCTCTCTAGGATTTGATCTAGAAATGGGAGAGGGAAGTGGTCTTTATGTGTCTTAGAATTAAGCTTCCTATAGTCAACGCACATGCGCCATCCCGTGGTGGCTCGCATGGGGACTAATTCATTGTTCTCATTTTTTACTACAGTTAGCCCCGATTTCTTAGGTACAACTTGAATGGGGCTAACCCATCTACTATCGGCAATGGGGTATATAATATCCGCATCAAGAAGCTTTAGGATTTCACCCTTCACCACTTCCTTTAGGTTAGGGTTTAACATACGTTGCATCTCTCTAGGGGATTTAGTGTCATCCTCTAAGTAGATATGGTGCTTACAAATTAGGGGGTCAATACCTTTAATGTCGGTAATTGTCCAACTAATTTCCCCCTTGTGAGTTTTAAACACGTCTAACAATTACATTTCTTGATCATTTGAGAGTTTAGATGATATTACCACGGGGAATGTGCCGGATTCCCCAAGAAATACATACTTCAAATATGGCGGCAACGGCTTCAAGTCCAAGTATGGGTGCTCCAACTCCGATGGCCTTTGGTATGGCATGTCCAACGGTAGCATCTCACAAGATGGCACCCACTTAGTCACCACACTAACTTCCTGCGAAAAATTGAGGTGTCAATATTTTTCACAAAAATTCTCAACAAAATTAAGCGCATCAACAAACTCCGCACCAAAATGCTCTTCAACGAGAGTTTTAATCATACAAGCATCCTCAAACTCACCATCCCCCAATGGCAACTTACATGCATTAAAAATGTTTAAGTCAAGGGTCATGTTACCAAAAGAGATCTTAAGTTGACCATCCCTACAATTGATTATAGCATTGCTTGTGGCCAGGGACGGTCTACCTAAGATTATGGGGGTTGGTGTCTCGGTTTGAGGTCCAAGAATGTCCAATACGACAAAGTCCACCGGGTAGTAAAATTTGTCCACTTGGACAAGCACGTCCACTATGCTACCCTTGGGGACCTTAACGGATTTATCGGTCGATTGGAGAATAATGGGTGTAGATTTCAATTCTCCGAGTCCTAATTGCACATACAAGCTATATGTCAAAATGTTAACACTCGAGCCTAAATCAAGGAGGGCTTGCCCTATCTTTTTGGTTCCTATGACACATTGGATTATAGGTGAGCCGGGATCCTTATATTTAGTAGGAGTGTTGTGTTGCACAATAGCACTAACTTATTGAGTTAGGAAGGCCTTTTTCTTAACACTAACATTCCTCTTAACGATGCATAAATCTTTTAAAAATTAAGCATATGCAGGAATTTGATTTTTTGCATCAAGAAAAGGAATATTAATTTGACATTTATGAAATATTTTACGGATTTTGGATTGAAACTTATCTTTCCGTGGAGGTTGAAGCATTTGAGGGAATGTCGCAGGAGGAGTGTACGGCACAGGCTCTTCAATGACGATATCTTCGGAATGGTTGCCTTTGTCCGATCTTTCCTCTTGCGCCTCTTCATTTGGGGTAGCTTCATTCTCCACAACTATCTTTGCATCGACTCTTGGTGGCTCCGGCTTCTTAATTTCTCGACCACTCCTCAAAGTTGTCACCACTTGTAAGGCTTGATGTTGGATCCTTCCGATGACGAATTCATGTTGGGGTTGGGGAGTGGTTGTGCCGGGAGCTTGCCATTCTCTAGAGTTGCTGCAAGCTTTGCTATGTTCTCGTTGAGTTGCTGAAATTGTTGTTGGTGTTGTGCCTGGATTTGTTGTAGTTGTTGCCATTGTTGAAAGTTGGCTTGATTTTGCGACGTTTGCACTTGGATGAATTGTTGCAACGTGTCGCTCAATGATTGCACTTGGGGCTCATTTGTTTCATCCCTCCTCCTTTGGCCGCCTTGTTGATTGTTGTTGTTATTGAAGGGTGGTGGACGATATGACGGTTGAGCTTGTTGTTGTCTTTGGGGGCCCTAATTCAAATTCGAACTACTCCAACTCGGGCCTTGATTGTTGGAATTTTTGTATCCTTGCCCTTGGATGGAATTTGCCACATAATTTACTTGTGTGGGGTCTTGAAGTACTTCCTTTGCTAGCGGTAGGTTGGGACATTGGTTAATGTCATGGTTTGCGCTACTGCAAAGGTTGCATAGCCCTTCATTACCAACAGTCACAGCCTTCACTTCTTTCAACTGCAACCCTTCAAGTCTCTTGCAAATGAGGGCCTCCATTCTCGCTTCTAGAGCTTCCTCTTGGGTTAATGTAAGGATACCTCCACTGGCCGAAGGTTGAGGTAGATCCCTTCTTTCAGATTCAGGAGTCGCTTTCCAACTACGTGCATTCTCCGCTATGGATTCCAAGTAATTCCATGCCTCCTCTGGTGTCTCATCCAATAATTTCCCGTTGCACATCATTTCCACGAACTGTTTCATGGATGGGACGAGTCCGTCGTAAAAGAAACCGATGAGACTGTACTCATCAAATCCATGGTGTGGACATGCTAGTAGCAGCTCCTTGAATATTTCCCAAGTGATATCAAAGCTTTCATTCGGCTTCTGAGAAAAGTTCGCCATTTGCCGCTTTAATACTTGAGTCCGGTGCAAGGGAAAAAATTTTTTTCAGAAATTCAGGTTGCATTGCCAACCAAGAGTTAATAGAATGAGCAGGTATAGCAGGTATATCATTAAACAAATTTTTGTCTTTATCCTTTAAAGAAAAAGGAAACAGTTTATGATAAATGGTTTCATTGCTAGCCTTCCCATCAGAACATGTGAGGTAGGCATCTTCAAAATCGTTTATATGTAAATAAGAGTTCTCCTTCTCCACACCATCAAAGGTGGGGTGAATTTGAAATATCCATGGTCTTGGGCTAAAGGAATTCGCATCGACTGGGAGCATAATGCATGAGCCGGTGGCAAACCTACTCGGTCTCAACACATATATCTCAAACTTCGATCACCCTTCATGTTGAGAGTGATCGTCCTCATTATGATTGGTGTTGTCATTACTATTGGTGTTGGTATTGTTATCGGCCATGTCTAGGTTTCTTACTAGTCGATGTGTTCGAGGAGTCCTTAACCACATAAACTAGACAATTGAGCTCAAGCCAAAACTTTCCAAGATTAACCTAATTTTTATGGTTTTGATGATTATATAAATTGAAAAACAAATACGGATATCCACAATGAATATAAACAATAAAATGGAAAGATCTCACCAAATTTTCACGACAAGAACTAAAGTGTGAAATGAAGATACGCCGTCCCCGACAACAGCGCCAATTTGCTTGACTAAACCTGAAAGGTGATGCTCGCAAGTGTACGAGGGCGGAAAATAATATACCAGGAAAATAATATACCAGGTGAGTACGAGATCGTATCCACAGAGACGGAACTAATCTGCAAATTCACACAAATAGTCAGCATGTAAAGAATGGATGAGGGTTCTAACCACTCTTTGAGGGTGAATGATTGTTTGAATAGATGATTTATCTAAGTACCATAGAGTTATGGTAATGTCCTAAGATTTGGATGCAAGGGAAAGAAAGAGTGCATGTGTTGAGGATATCAATAGGATTACTCGATTACTCTGCTAAATGTTAATTCCATGATAACTCGATCACTCTCCCATGTCAAGGTATGAGGATCAGGAAATAAATCAATTAAGCACACATGGGGTGCAACAAAGGTAATTGCTAAGTGGGTTCTTCTCCTAATTAAAGCTCATGAATCAACTCTCATACCCATTTCAGGGTAAGTGGGAGTAATGCATGTAGGTTGCGTTGCGCATCACACAATCACCGTTTTGCGGCTCCTTTCGGGTAATGCACGATTTGATAAACGGGTTATAACCCAATTAACAATTTGGGTTATTGGGTGAATTAAACTTATAAACTATGAAATATGGATTGAAGGGTCTTGCATTCTTTTCAAGATATGCAATACCCATTGGTATATGCAACAATTACGAAGCACCACCGTTCTTCAGGTCCACCATGGATAGTGCCATATCCAACTAAACATAAGCTTATTTCATCCAACAACATGGATTAACAAGAGACACTGAAAATTAACATTAGCAAGGCAATCAAAACATCATACATCAATCCACAACACCTACACAATAAATTTAGCCTAATATATTAAGAATAGAATAAGCATTCATAGAAATAGACATTGTTCAATACAAGAAATGAAAGCAAACGTATAATAGTAAGAGAGTTGGAGATTTGTCACCAAATACTGGCTTCCTCAATCACCAATCAGTCTTAGCAACAGCAAAAACGAGATCAGGAAACTTAAAACTCTCCAAAACCCTATTCTCCTTCTTGAGGAAGAAGATGACCTTAAAATAGTAAAAGATTAAGCTCTATTGAATTTCATCTGAATAGTAGTGTTTTATACCCCCAAGGGATTGCATCTCATCCGACCAAAATCTCATCCAAAGGCCCACAGTAAATGGGGAGAAATCGGGTTAAGAAAAACTCATTTCTCGCAACCCAGAATCTGGGCGAAAAAATCCCGATCAGTCGACTGCTGAACAATCTTCAGTCGCACAAATAGTCTACAAATTCACACAAATAGTCAGAGCATGTAAAGAATGGATGTGGGTTTTAACCACCCTTTGAGGGTGAATGATTGTTTGAATAGATGATTTATCTAAGTACTCTAGAGTTAGGGTAATGTCCTAAGATTTGGGTGCAAGGGAAAGGAAGAGTGCGTGTGTTGAGGATATCAATAGGATTACTCGATTACTCTGCTAAATATTAATTCCATGATAACTCGATCACTCACCCATGTCAAGGTATGAGAATCGGGAAATAAATCAATTAAGCACAAATGGGGTGCAACAAAGGTAATTGCTAAGTGGGTTCTTCTCCTAATTAAAGCTCATGAATCAACTCTCACACGCATTTCAGGGTATGTGGGAGTAGTGCATGTAGGTTGTGTTGTGCATCACACAACCACCGTTCTGCGGCCCCTTTCGGGTAATGCACGATATGATAAACAGGTTACAACCCAATTAATAATTTGGGTTATTGGGTGAATTAAACTTCTAAACTATGAAATGTGGATTGAAAGGTCTTGCATTCATTTCAAGATATGCAATACACATTGGATACATAGGTGCAACAATTACGAAGCACCAATGTTCTTCGGCTCCTCCATGGTAGTATCAAATCCAACTAAACATAAGATTATTTCACCCAACAACATGGATTAACAAGGGGTGCTGGAAATTAACATTAGCAAGGCAATCAAAAGATTATACATCAGTCCACAACACCCACACAATAAATTTTGCCTAATATATTAAGAATAGAATAAGCATCATAGAAATAGACATTGTTTAATACAAGAAATGAAAGCAAATGTATAATAATAAGAGAGTTGGAGATTTGTCACCAAATACTAGCTTCCTCAACACCAATCAATCTCAGCAACAGCAAAAACGAGATCAAGAAACTTAAAACTCTCTAAAACCATAATCTCCTTCTTGAGGAAGAAGATGACCTTAAAATAGTAAAAGATTAAGCTCTATTGAATTACATCTGAATAGTAGTTTTTTATACCCCCTAGTGTTGCATCTCATCCAAAGGCCCACAGTAAATGGGGACAAAACGGGTTAAGAAAAACCCATTTCTCGCAACCCAGAATCTGGGCGAAAAAACCCCGATCAGTCGACTACTGAACAATCTTCAGTCGCCTGACGACAGGCAACTGTCAATGGTCAAACATTCGCCTGATTGGTAGGCTGCATAGCTTCCAAATGCTGAATGATCTCCAGGTAGACGACTGTATGGAAGATTACATGCGCCTGTGTGATCCACAGGCGCCTGTCTTTTGTGCTTCAGGCGCCTGCTGCAGAAGTGTTAAATTAAACAGTAAGTTGGCTCTTCTAGCTCTCCCAGGCATCCGAAAAATCAGGCGACTGCTGCGAAAATGGCAGGTGACTGTACAATATCCAGTCGCCTGCCAATCCTCTTACATGCACCTATCATTGCGCTTCACTTTTTCCAGCTCCAGCTCTTTTAAGGCAGGCGAATGCTATTATCTGGGCAGTCGCCTGTCTGGATGCCCCGCGCCTGTTTGGATGCCCAGGCACCTGCCTGTCCTTCTGCAGGCGCCTGCTATGCAATCCCTTCTGCTCCATGCTGGGTTTCCAACTAGACAGGCAACTGTCGTTGAAAGGACAGTCGCCTGTCCTGGCTCAGCTTCCCCTCATTGTTGAGTTGATTTAGTCCCCTTCGGGGCCCCTGAAAAATTCAGAAAAATTCCTAAAAATATAGTAGACATTTATAATACTTTGAAAAGTGAAATTGTGCCAAAATAAAATCATATGCTTACAAATGATGAATTAACGTAAATGTAGTTAAAAGAGCATGATTTCATGGATTATATGCACAAGAGGAGATGATTATGATGTTAGGATATGCAATATTCAGTCATAATCACCAGCGAATATAAACCATTGCATTTCCGCACATTTTTGTTAATAGAGACAATTTCCAACGCACAACTGTATGGAAAATTAAATCCAAGTTAATACTGTTGAAATTGCAAAAGGGAATTTAGAAATCATTTTAATGTTCATTTAGTTCCAAAATTTCACCCACGTATAATGTTTTTCCCTCCAAATCTTTCCACAAAATCTTATCTCAACTATTCATTCCTCAAAATTAAATCTTAACCGTTCTTCTATCAACCCTTTTGTCCTAATCAGCTTGTCCTAGTCAGCCTTAGAATTCATAAAGAGTCATCAAATGTAATATCTATTATATAAAACACAACTTTTTTTGAATTCTAGGGTTGATTAGGACAAGCTGACTAGGACAAACTGGTTGATAGAAAGACGGTTCAGATTCAATCTTGATGAGTGAATGATTGGGATGATATTATGTTAAAAATTTTGGGAGGAACTTTTGGAGGGAGAACTAAATTTTCAGTGCAACATTATTGATATTCATTTAAATTTAATGCATAAAAGTTGTGCTCTGCCTTTGAAACTTGGGCCATCCACTTTCAAAATTTTATATGGTGAGAATTTAATTCACAAAGATTTCTACAGTGATTACAATATCACCAAAATTTTCCTCATAACAGTAGGTGGCATCAATCATTGCAGTCAAAAACAAATTTAATCCTCAAATCACTGCCCAATTTGTCCACTTCAGACAAAATTTCTGTTACAAACATGTGCATATAAAAAAGTCTCCGCACTCTCGCTTTCATTAGCTGTAAAATTCTGAAATATTTTTACGTTAGTTGTTCCACGTCGAAGGCGCTCGCTAAATTTTTACGCTAATTTGTTGTTTTGCGTCGAATGTGCCGACGCCTAATTTGTTGTTCCGCGGCGAAGGTGCCCACGCCAAAGGCACCCGTGCCGCTAAATATTTTTACACAAATTTTTTTGGCTATGAAAATAATTTTTTTGGAGAACAAAGATTTTGAGTAGATATCTTAAATTAACCGCGCCCGTGGCGAAGCTAAATTTTTGTTCGTTTAAATTTTAGAGGGGAAAATAATTCTGGTGGAGAACAAAGATTTTGGGGGGGATCTTAAATGAATCGGTGTTGAGGGCGTCCGCTAATTTTTTTACGCTAATTTTTTTACTACGTCAAAGGCGCCCATGTTGAATTTGTTGTTCCGCGTCGAATGCGTCTGCGTCGAAAACACCCATGCCGCTAAATGTTTTTACGCTAATTTGTTGTTCTTTTACATTTTGGTTATGGAAATATTTTTTGGAGAACACAGATTTTGAGGGAATATCTTAAATGAACCGCGCCCACGCCGAATCTAAATTTTTGTTCGTTTAAATTTTAGAGAGGGAAATAATTCTTGGGAAGAACACAGATGTTGAGGGGATATCTTGAATGAACCCGCGCCGCCTGTGCCGAAGGCACCCGCTAAATTTTTTACGCTAATTTGTTGTTCCGCGTCGAAGGCGCCCACGTCGAAAGAACCCGTGCCGCTAAATATTTTTACGCTAAGTTGTTGTTCCTTTAAATTACAAAGATGTTGAGTGGATATCTTAAATAAATCGCGTCCGTGCCGAAGCTAAATTTTTATTCGTTTAGATTTTTAGAGGTGGAAATAATTCGTGGGGCGAACAAAGATTTTGAGGGGATATTTTAAATGAACCAACGCCAAAGGCACGCGCTAAATTTGTTTACGCTAATTTGTTGTTCTGTGTCGAAGGCGCATGCACCGAATTTGTTGCTCCGCACCGAAGGCGTCCACACCGAAGTTGCACATGCCGCTAAATATTTTTACGTTAATTTCGTATTAAATTTCGTATGTGAAAATTATTTTTTGGGGAACAAAGATTTCGCCGGAGAAAATATTAAATGTACCGTGCTGCGGGCACGTGTTATGTATAGTAGATTATACGATAGAGGGGGTTGTCCTAGGTGGCATGTTTGTCTCTTGTGGCAATGTCATATCGCCACATGGGATGCCTCCTAGGACAAAGAACCGCATCCACTCACTTATTTTCATAGTTGACATTCACTCCTCATTTCAAAAACATCATTCCCAAACTCACTTATTTACAGTTTTGCCCTAAAAGATTTTTCCATTATAACTCAACGGTTTTTGCATTTATCCTTTTATCCTGAAGATACCGACACATACACCCACACTTCTCACTCTTGCGGACGTGCATATCATCCTATTCGTGTGGATGGTTGGGTGTTGGGAGGTGTTTGGGCTCCATGCAGTATGTTCATTTCTAGTATGTATAAACAAAAAAGTTGAATAAGGAGGCACGGGCCTTCCGGAAGCCCAACAGGCCGAAGAAGGGAGGGGCCGACAGAGTCCACCTCACACATCCGCAGCCCACCAAAGGCCCATAACATCACAAACATATTTACACAATCCACACCGGAAGTAGCAAGAAGTTGCAGTTTGTACGTAGCGGATAATTACAGCAGTGGAACTAGAAAGGAGCAGTGATAGTGTCCCTCAGTCCTGCAAGCAGACGATCCATGGCGATCCGGCGATCGAATTCATCGTCGTCGCCTCCGTCCGGATCGAGCAGATCCATCGTCACGCTCACGTCGCCGTTCTTCACTCCGAGCACCGGCTGCAACCCCTGAAAATACATGAACACCGCCATGCATGATGTGGTTTGCTTTAGCAAGAAGTAGGACGAAATCAAGCCATGCATGATGAAAGGTGAGTACAATAAAATAAAATAAAAAATTAATTCTAAAGAAGAGCTAACAACAATCTACGAAAGTGTTTGATGATATCGAAATTAATTTACCTCTGTGAAGATCCGTACAGCTTCTTCTATGCTGTGGGTACTCATCACATACAATGCGGCCTCCTGCGGAAATCAAAACAGACTGATTGATTAACCAAAAAAATTAAGAACCCAACGAGAGAGAGAGAGAGATTACCCTTGCATATTTCATCTCATCAAGAGACAAAGTCTGCGGCTCTTTCTCTATAGAAGATTTCCCATCAATCCTGAAAGCAGAACCCATGATTCAACAAACAACACGATGAATATGTGAGATGTTTGGTCGTGTATAATTTCTTTACACTTAATGTTATTATTCACTGCTTGCTATCGGCTAGCGGCCTTTAAATAGAGAGGAGGTACAGAGGAAGAGGGGAATGAATTCAGAGGTGATTGTCGTGTGCTGAAAACTATGGCCCCATACGTGTCCGTTGATCTGTCAGGATCGGGGACACGTGGCCGCTGCTATGAAGCGAGGGAGATTTGGTCTGGACGTCAAGTACAAAGGTGGTCCAAACAAAATAGGCCACGTCTGTTGGGGGGTCAAAGCAAAATTCTACGAGGGCGACGCCTTCTTTGATCGCGGGAGACCCGGAAGAAATTGGATTCAATGAATATGAGAGTGGGCGAAATTTTAAGGAGAGCTCATGAGACTTCCGGGGATGGTGTCTAGATATTTTGGAGACCACGTCAGGGTTTGGTCCGTGACATTTAAAACCAGCTTACGGTTTAGGGTCCTACTTTTATGTCACATGTATTTTTGGGTTCTTGATCCCATCGTTACTAGATGTAGTGCGCGACGACGTAGTGTGCAGATGAATCCGGATGTGTTAGATTTGTTTTTCCTCTAACTTGTCGTGCAATCTACACACTATAATAGTCGAATAATGTAGTGTTGAAACCACGGCCTCGACTCATTTGAGCTGGCTCAAATGAGAACCTATAATGTAATATATATAATCTCAATTATAAACGGGGGGAGAGAGTTAAAATAAAAATGAAATTACATCATCCCTTGAGGTGATCATGTATGCATCGAGGAGGCTATCAGCTCATTGCCGTCACGCCGGGGGCCCATGGGACAGTGTCGTCTTCTCCTCCTTGACCTGTTTACATGGTGGCCTCACCCTCTGGCCTAGTGCCTGCTTCGGTTGGGTCATCGGAGCTGCCTTCACATGAAGATCTAGACACCATTGACACGGCCAAAATTGCTAGCCCTTGCAGTAAGGGAGGGAAAGATAGTCGGATAGGGACCACACACCTCGAAGCAAAAGAGCTCATGACCAAGACGTATGCGGCAGACCTTGGGCAGCTTAAGGGGAGGTATGAAACACCCCCTTCGGTGCATCTGAAGCTCCCTCACAAACTGGCGGGGGTTCCTGACCTACTCCTCAGGGGGCTAACACGCTAAGCTCCATGCATTTGGAGGTAGGGCTTCGCCTCTCATTCAACCATCTTATTCGATGCTTCTTCTACCTCTCCAATCGTACGTGCTAGCTAGACCCCAACAACTTCATGAGCATAGTCACCTTGGCTACAATATTCACTGTAAGTTGGTTATGGCCTGATATGGCCAAATCTGCTTGTAACCGACCCGATACTCGGTTGAGGATTTTCCTCAACCGAGTATTGGGTCGGTTACAAGCAGATTTGGACATATCAGGCCATAACCAACTTACATCTCCCACTTGACTTGAAATGGCCAAGTGCATTCCGGTCATACCCTCACTATCCGTGAGATATAACACATGATGTAATTTCACATACTCCCACTATCCGTGAGATATGCACATTTTATTTACCGAGTACAATCATTGTATATGCTTGTCTCCTTTCATTATTCATGAAAGTTTTCTTGACTTAAATATTTCTAAGTCCCATCAAACCAACATGTTTGATGAATGTACCTGCTGGAATACCCTTCGTCAAGGGATCAGCTATCATATCACTTGTTGGAATATAAGTCACATTGACTTCTTTCTTTTCCACCATATCATGTATGTAATGATATTGTATTTCAATATGTCTTCCTTTGTAACTGTTTGCACCACTGTGATCAAGCTGATGGCAGCTTGATTATCACAGTACATCTCAATTGGTCCATCCACCAAATTGAGATCCAAGTCCAATAGGAACCGTCTGATCCAGACCGCATGAGTAGCTGCCATACTACAGGCTATACACTCAGCTTCTTGTGTGTATCTCGCTACACAACCCTGTTTCTTGCTACCCCAAGAAACAGCTGCACCACAAAAGATGAACACATGTCCTACAATTGACTTCCTGTCATCTTTGTCCCCTCTGAAATCTGCATCGGAGTAACCAAGAACCTCAAGTGAATCTGCTTGATAAACTAACTTGTGGTGCACCGTACCCTTTATATATTTCATAATCCTCTTAACAGCTTCCCAATGAGCTGGACCAGGATTACTTTGATATCTACTAACCAGACTAACTGGGTATGCCAAGTCTGTTCTAGTACATAGCATTGCATACATCAAACTTCCAATAGCCTGAGCATATGGAACATTCAGCCGACTTTGTCCCTCTCCAGGACATTGTTCTTTACTTAACGACTTTCCCATAACCAATGGTGTAGGGGCCGGATTGGAATTGTACATTCCAAATCTTCTCAGTATTGTATGCAAATACTTTTCTTGGTTTAAACTTAACATTCTAGACTTCCGATCTCTAAGGATCTGTATTCCAAGAACATAGGATGCATCACCCATGTCCTTCATCTCAAATTCACTACAAAGTGCTGATTTGATTCCTTTCAACACTTCAATGTCATTTCCATCGAGCAAAATATCATCCACATACAGGGATAATATCGTAAAACTGCTCCTACTTTTCAAGACATACACACAGTTATCCAATTTGTTTTCTACGAAACCAAGTTGGATAATAGTGTTGTGAAATTTGAAATACCACTATCTATATGATTGTTTTAAACCATACAAAGATTTCTTCAATTTATAAACTTTGTCTTCCTGTCCCTCAACCTGAAATCCCTCAGGTTGAGCCATATATATAACTTCCTTCAACTCCCCGTTGAGGAATGCAGTCTTGACATCCATTTGGTAGAGTTCCAAGTCAAGATGCGCAACAATCGCTAAGATTATCCGTATGGATGCAAACTTAGCCACCGGAGAATAAGTCTCCTGATAATCAATCCCTGCTTCTGAGTAAACCCCTTTGCAACTTACCGGGCCTTGAATATATCAGTAGACCCATCAACCCGATATTTCTTCTTTAACACCCACTTGCATCCTATGGACTTCCTCTCTTATGGTAAGTCACATAGCTCCCATACATTGTTTCTCTCAATTGAGTCAAGCTCCCTTTTCATGGCCTCAAGCCATTGATCTGACTCAGATGATTTCATTGCATCTGTATAATTCAAGGGATCAGCTTGCTCGTTTATATCAATATCCACAGAAAAACAAGATGGTTCACATGAATATAGATAATAATCATCCATCCATGCTGGTGTTGTTCTGGGTCTTTTGTTGCCACTAAGGGTTGTAGGCTGGACAGGTTCAGCTGGTTGATTTGCCATAGGTATATTCTCATTTACAGGTTCATCTTCCATAGCTGGATGATGTACATCATCCAATATATCCAAGTCATCATTCGGAACATCATCTAAGTCCAGCAAGGGTGGCACATTTTCTTGGACTTGTTCCTTTTCTTCTAGATTCTCTAGAAAATTAGCATCTCTACTTTCAATGACTCCCTTATTTTCATGGAAGAATCTATATCCTTTAGACTTTTCAGAATATCCTATGAATACACATCTTACGGTTTTGAGATCCAGCTTATCTCTAACCTGATATGGAATGAGAACATGTGCCACGCAACCCCATTTTCTCAAATGACTTAAATTGGGTTTGCGTCCATTCCATATCTTATACGGTGTTGTCTCGACTGATTTTGTGGGAATTCTGTTCAGAACATAATTTGCAGTCAATATGTCTTCTCCCCAAAAATCCTTGGAGAGACTAGAATGCGATAGCATACATCTCACTGCATTCATTAATGTCCTATTCTTCCTTTCAGCCAGACCATTCTGTTGTGGCGTATAAGGCATAGTAGTATGCTTCTTTATACCGTACTGAATACAGTATTCCTCAAATTCCTTTGAGTTGAATTTCCCACCTCTATCAGTTCTTAACACCTTTATGTTCCTTCCAAGTTTTCTTTCAACTTCTGCCTTGTATCTTTTAAAGCTTTCAAAAGCTTCCGACTTTCTACTTAAAAGATACACAAAAGTATACTTGGAATAATCATCTATAAAGGTTATGAAATATTCCTTATTCCCACTCGTCTTTATGCTCAAGGGCCCACAAATGTCAGAATGAACTAATTCCAATAATTTATTCGCCCTTTGACCTTCCGAGAATGATTTCCTGGTCATCTTCCCAGTTAAACAATGTTCACAGGGTAATGTCCTTACACCTGTCAGTTCTGGTAATAAATCCATTTTGATTAACTGGTCCATCTTATGGTTACCAGGATGACCTAATCTCATATGCCAAAGATCATAATCAGACAAAAGACACGAGGAATAATTCAAATCACCATCTTTATTACCAATATCAGATTTTACAATGGAAAGACAGAATAAATCATGACCGGGCACAAACTTGCCCATTGCAAACACTTTCTTGTCTTTTCCAATAGAGACCCTATTGTTGTAAAATCTCACTTCAAGACCCTTCTTCAGCAAAGCCGGAACAGAGACTAGATTACGTCTTATGCCAGGTGCATGAAGCACATCTTTAAGGACCATGATGCTGTCCCCAAGATCCAATCTGTATGAACCGATACCTTCTACATCCAGATAGGTATTGTTCCCCATGTATATCCTTTGGTCTCCCTTCTTCAGTTCCTGGAAGTCAACTATTCCTTCCTTCGTCTTTGCTATGTGTCGGGTAGCACCCGAGTCGATCCACCAGCCTTCAACGTCTGTCGTAGCAGCGTTACATTCAGTGACGCCAATGAACTCCCGCTTTCCGGATCCTCCTTGTTCTGGGCGTTTTGAGTTGCCCTTATTCCTTGCCTGAGGACAGTTGGCCCTAAAGTGACCATACTTCCTGCAAATGTAGCAAGATCCAGGAGGTCCTTTCTTCCCGCGAGCTGATTGCTGGCCGGATCCCTTGAAGGAGGGATTCACAGGTCTAAGACACTGGTTCCCTTGTGCCTTCCGGTATTGAGCAGCATTCGCCTCTTCCTCCTGCACAAGGTTGACGTCCGAGCCCTTCCTCCTAGCCAGAAGGTCTTGTTCCATTGCTAGCTGAGCTGGCAAGTCAGTTACACGCTTAACGGTTCCATTCAGCCTAAGCGTAGTGGCAGCCATATCAAGCGACGGTGGCAGACTATTCAGAATAGTTGCCACCTGAAGCTTCTCAGGAATCTCAGTTCCTGCTGTAGCTAGGTCCTTAGCCATGACAATCATTTTATTCACGTGTTCGGTGACATTGTCACCTTCCTGCATACTGCATGAATTATACCTATGCAGCAGGAGTTGTATGTTCACGTCAGATGTGATATCATACTTCTCCTTAATAGACTGCCACATGTCCTTGGCAGTACTACAGTTTTCGAACACTTTTATTAGGCTATCGTCCATGAACTTAAGCATGAGACTCTTAGCCTTCTTGTCATTAATTTTCCACTGTTCTAGCTCTCTCTTCTGGGCATCTGTTGGATTCTCAGGAAGAGCAAGAGCAGTGGTCTCAATGACACTATCTAAATTGTCGTGTATAAGTCCATATCTAATTTTCCGGTGCCACATGTCATAGTTGGAACCGTTTAGTCGTTCTATCTTGGCCAGCTCAGACGCAATCAATTTGCTTGCCATTGTTCGTTACTGTTTGAATAAGGTTTGGTTCAGGTATAAGATGCCAATAATATGTCTTGCCAACCGAGTCTTGCCATGCATCCTTGTCTTTGTTCAAACTTGCCAATTGTCTCAAAGGGAGCTCGAGGACCATATCGATAACCATCTAATGTCATTCCATTGACATCGAACTCTGCATGTGATGCAAGCATAAGGCATTTAATGCGACGATCTCCAGTCCTCATCATTGCTCCCCCAATCGAAGCAGACCTCTCGATCTCCTAACTCAGGGACCGGATCGGCCAGGGAGCTGCCAAACAAGAGCCAGAGCTGGAGCTGGAGCTGGAGCTGGGATCCAGACAATAGCTGGAGCCGGATCAGGAGCTGATATCGGCCGTAAGGCTGGGGTCACTCCCACAGCAGGCCGACCAAACCCGGATCGGTTGTAAGGCTGGGGACAACTCCCCTAGTAGGCCGACCATTCGATCAACCGTAAGACTCAGGGAAACTCCCCTAGCATGCCGACGATTCGATCGACCGTAAGCCTGGGGTAGCTCCCCCAGCAGGCCGATCGACCTGTCGACTGTAAGGCTGGGGGCAACTTCCCCAGCAGGCCGACCTGTCGACTGTAAGCCTGGGGCAACTCCCTCAGTAGGCCGACCATTCGATCGATCGTAAGACTGAGGAGCTCCCAAGCAGGCCGATCGACCTGTCGACCGTAAGGATGGGGGCAACTCCCCCAGCATGCTGACTTGTCGACTGTAAGGCTGAGGTAGCTCCCCAATCAGGCCAACCATTCGATCGACCGTAAGGCTGGGGGCAGCTCCCCGATCAGGCCAACCATTCGATCGACCGTAAGACTGGTGGGTAGCCGCCCCCAGCAAGCTAATCAACCTATCGACCGTAAGGCTTGGGGTAACTCCCTCAGCAGGCCGACCTATCGACTGTAAGGCTGGGGCAACTCCCCCAGCAGGCTGACCGATCGACCGTAAGGCTAGGGATAGCTCCCCCAGTAGGCTGATCGACCTGTCAACTGTAAGGCTGGGGTAACTCCCCCAGCAGGCTGACCTGTCGACCGTAAGGCTGTGGCAACTCACCCAGCGGGCCGACCATTCAAATGATCGTAAGACTGGGGGTAGCCCCCCCTGCAGGCCTATCGACCTGTCGACCGTAAGTCTGGGGGTAACTCCCCCAGCAGGTTGACCTGTTGACCGTAAGGCTGGGGCAGCTCCCCCAGCAGGCCGACCATTTGATCGACCGTAAGATTGGGGGTAGCCGTCCCTAGCAGGCCAATCGACCTATCGACCGTAAGGCTGAGGGCAACTCCTGCAACAGGTCGACCTATCGGCCGTAAGGCTGGGGGTTACTGTAGGGATATATGCCCTCAGATCATTTGTATTTGATGCAAATGATAATTTAAGCTTAGATAGGGACTATTTTGCATTTGATGCAAAAGCGATTAAATGTGTATTAAATTGTTTAATACAATATTTAATAAAATAAACGCAAGGAAAAGTTCACAGGTAAGACGGGAATGTCCCGGTCTAGACCCAGGTTCGAACGACGTCCAAATCGGACACCAAATGCTCAAGTTAGAGCCAAAACAGCCCAAAGGATCAGACCAGGCCAGGCCCAGTAAATGCAAGGCAGAACTGGCTGCCTGGGCTAGCCCAGACGCTGCCTGGGCTAAGCCCAGGCTCGGTCTGGGCTAGCCAGGCACAAGCCTGGGCTTAGCCCAGGCTCGGCCTGGGCAAGCCCAGGCGCGGGCCTGGGCTAAGCCCAGGCGCGGGCCTGGGCGCGCCCAGGCCGCCTGGGCTCTGCCCAGGCGCGGGCCTGGGCGCGCCCAGACCGCCTGGGCGAGCCCAGGCGCGGCCTGGGCTCTGCCCAGGCAGAGTTTTGCGCGCGCTTGATGCGTGGGGCCCACCCGTGGGCCCCACCACTAGGGTTTCGAACCCTAAGTGTGCAGATTTAATTGACGGCTCAGTTTTTGTGAAAAACTAGCCTTGGGCTGATCTTTGGACACTCAATTGGAGGGTCAAACGAACTCCGATTGACGAACGGTTTTTTCCTATGCGTTCACCGTTGAACGCTTGTCGTATTGATAGGTTGTATCAATCTTGAAGCTCAACGATGAGTGAGTTAAAATTAACGGAAGTTTGCACTTTGAGAAGTGCAAACTAACTTGATTTTAATTAACTCATTATTTAGTCCCACATCGGATTTTGAGAAAATGGGAGAGTCCGCCGCCTATATAAATAGGGGTCTCCCCCTTCCTCAAAACTCGCCCCAAGCTCTAGATCTGAGCGGCTCTCGTAAATGTTGGAGCACGCTCGGATCTAAGCTAATTAATATTTCTCCTATCCCTATAAATTTCTGCCTTGCTCCTAAGGGCTCTAGCAAAGCCGCAAAGGAGTTCGGATTCAGATTCGAAATCTAGGCGGAGGTTTCACTCGCGTGAAACTTTCTTCGGCGCTTGGTTGGCTCGGCGACATGGGATTGATCGCCTCGGGATGCGGAGCGGTTCGAGGAGCAGTTCGGGGAGCGGTTTAAGGAGCGGCTCGGCGTGGGACGGTAGCAGCTCGGAAGACGGTGCGGAACATCTCGCCTGCCCCAGGGCTGAGATTCCGGGTATGTGTTTAAGTTTTTTCATTTAATTATTCGCAGTAGTTAGATTCCTCTTGGGGTGGTCAGATCCACCCCAAGTTGGCAGAGATCCTGGCTAATAGGGTCTGGTTCCTTAGGGTTGCATGTTAATTAGATTAACATAAAATTTTTCCGTTGCATTTCTGTCTATGTTCCGTCCGACTTAGGACGGGACTAGAGGTTTTGTGCCCTAAGGGTCCTAGAAATCCCTGCATTGGTATCAAAGCCATCTCTGTATGCTGATCTAGGACTGCGAATTTATTATTTGAATGCTTTTACAGAAAAATGTTTTCTTTAAATTTATGCGATAAATTTAAATTTTTTTGTTTAAAACCTGCATTGGAAAGTTTTAAAATGGAATTTTTAAATTTATGTGATAAATTTTAAAATTGTTTTAAAGCTTTAAAACTTTATGCGATAAGTTTAAAATGTTGTTTAAAATTTTATGTGATAAATTTTAAACATGGAATTTTTTTAAATGATGTTTTAAATTTATAAGATATTTTAAAAACTGATTTTAAAAGTTTAAAATTTTTATGCGATAAATATTTTAAAGTAGCATGCAAATGTTATGATTTTTTAAACAAGCTTTTACTTTATGAGATAAAATAAAATGTTTTAGAAATCGTATTTTTAAATTTAAATGTTGAATTTAAGTATGCATGCTAAAATTGTTTATGCGATAAACTTTAGTTTATTTAATTGTTAAATAGTTGTACACTTTTTATGCGATAAAATTAGTGTAAATTTTTAATGGCTATGTCTTCTTGTCCCTTATTTGATAACATAAGACAACCCTTTAGGTTAGCAATTAAATAATGATTAAAATTTATTAGTTGAATTTTAATGACATGCTGTGTTTTAATAAAACATTAACAACACTTCAAGAACTAATTCCTGATTAGGGTAGTCCCTTTAATGAATTTGTAATTCTAATTGTTATAATTAATTTTCATTAAAGGACTTCGCTTTTAGCGTTGTTAATAAAATTTATTAAAATCCTAATAATGATTAGGATAACACGTGAACCTTATAGTTGATAAGGACTTAATAAAAGTTATTAAACAAATCCTAAAATTTTGAATTTAAGGATGCAACTAGTTGATAGGATTAATTAGTTGTTAATAAAAGCTGTTTAGTCTATGGCACACATACAAAAATGACAAGCTTCATTCAATGGACCATGATCCAGTCAATGTGCTTGGCTAAGAGTTCTGGGTCAACCCTTGCTAGTACAAGGGGCAGTGATCCTGGCTTAGTCAATTCCCTGGCTGTGTTCTGCTGGACCGCAATGTCGCGAATCATGATTGTATGACACCCTGGACTATATCTAGTCAATGCGTTATAAATCTTATTAAAGATTAATTCGTATCCCTCCTTGATTTTGGAGCTTGGTAACTCAAAGAAGACAATTATAGTTGTTGAGTCTCCTCAAGCTGTGACTTGTTTTTCTTTAAGGAACAAACTCCAACATACATGTGATGTAGTCTAGACTTGACCCAAATCGATGCGTCGGGTCTCCTCGAGTATCGATCTAAGTCAAATCTGGACGCGAAATCAAGGGTCTGACTAGACCAGTCATTATGATTTGTTGAGTCTCCTCAAGATCATAAGTGACTGTAGGTAAAAATCGACAGGGAATCACATGTGATGTGATTGACCAAGAGTTAGTCTACCAGTCATGGAACCAATCAACTTGTTGAGTCTCCTCAAGGTTGTGAGGTTCGGGATGATTGGATCCCTCTTTCACTAATTTTTAAATTCGATTAAATCGTTCGTTATTAAGTTTTAAAACGATCGTAAAAATAGTGGTTGGATATAGATAGATGAAAGCCAATCTACCTATATTTAATATTGAACATATGCAAAAACTAGGGCAAGACTATGTTTACCGAAGGAATCAAAATATAATATTGGAATAAGTTAACTGGTCAAATAGTTGATTAATTGAATATCAAGTTAAATTCTAATTGATGGAATTAAACTATATTCTCGTTGACATTAAATGACCTTCTAAAGAACAAACTTAAGAAATATGATTTCATTAAGTTCTGGGTCCAACAAATAAATTAAAGCTACATGTCACTCTTCTCTATATGAGGCAGCTTGAACATATAGGATATTCGAAGTATGTTTCTCCCTACAACTTGTCGAGCTACCCTCTAGGTTGTATGGACAAACAATTCCGATCCGCAAAGTTCGAGAATTCGATCAAACCGTTTGAGTCGAATACGAGTGCATGAGCGGTGCAAGACTATGTATCCCAACCGGATCTTGAGACAAGCAACTTCTTGAGCTAAACTCGAGATTGCAAAGCTCAAGCGTTTGAATACATAAGATGCTTGCATAGCTATTTATGTTGGGTTAATTAATATCTAAATGTGATTTAGAAAAGGAAGAAGGCACTCCGGAAAGTCAATTGAGAAAGTTAGTTTAATTTATCATTAGTAAAGGCATAAGTAGGAGGAAATGAAAATGTGATATATTTTGATGTCACGATTTCAGAATAAATAGTTATACAAAAACGTCTAACACATTTTTTGACGAATGTCGTCACCTTGCTTCGGAAGCAATGTTTTGTGTTAAGTAATTTGTAATAACTATATATATATATTAAATGTTAATATATAAATACACAAGATAGTAGCAAACTTATATGGTAAAATAGATTAGGCCGTGTCGAGAGACTAAGCTTCACAAGTCACATAAAGAGGGGTCTGACCTCTCGTATTATGAAGTCTACGGACACTTGTGAATCTTATCCTCTCAGTTATAATGGCTGAAAACCATTTGTAAGACAGTGGAAGAATGAGTTGTCGAACTCAGTCTCGTACATACTGATGTACCCGAGTCTATTTTAATCAAAATAAGTTATTCGTATATTTTATTAAGACACGTGTTCTTGATGAAACACAAGTCTGATAAAATAAAGAACGAAAAGTAGAAAGTATTTAAACTGATTTGATTAGATCGAATGGTCAAATACTTAGCTACATAAAATCTTGTGTAATTAAAAGAAAATGTGATTTTCTCTCAGGTCAAGTCTGTTAACACATCCGTGTGTTAAAATGTATGAATCACACTTAGTGAGACTTGGTGCGATACATAGTAAGTGACTCTGAGTTAAGTCCTCTCTCTGGGTTAAGTCCCAGATCGTAATGCCTAGGTTTTGATAATGTCTTGTGAGGAAATTATCAATAAGATATTCATTAAATCAATCATTATGAAGTTGTATAATTACTCGAATTTTGTGAGACGAAGAGTCGAGTTAAACATCATAACTGATGATGACTTAGTCAACTTCCGGGATGAAATTCGGAGTAGTAACTCCGATTTATAACTTGATGCAATCAGAATAGGTCCATGTGCGTAAATAAATTTTGGAATTTAGTTTACGTACCCAAGGAAAATGTTTCCTCACTTTCTGCAAGTAAATCTTTACGTTGAAAGATTGGTGCAGAAAAGAAAGTAGTGAAGTGCAATCATGTTGGTCGAGAACAGTTTTCATCCTAATTCCTATAAAATGGATTATGTTGAAACCGTCTCGCCAGTAGATGTGCACAGATCTACTCGGACCAAACTCGATGTAAAACGCTTAAGTTGACCATGAAAATTGGAGCATTCACTTATAAGTTCATTTTTCTAAATATGATTTAGACGGACCAACTTATATGAATTAGCCAGATAGTTTTCAAGGTCAGTGGGAGCGTATAAATTACATGCGAGGCATCAAAGGGATGGAACATATATTTTGACAAAGTGATCAAAAGAGTTTGATACTTTATTAGAAATAAATATGAGCCATTTGAAATGACCAGTAACAAATTTAAATGATTATCGTAAGGTACGATGAATTGGATAAGATCCAAGTAAATTAAAATATTATGGATTCCGAAAGACCAAATGAATTATTTGAATGAGATTCAAATGGTTGGTCTAAACATAGAAACCCTTAAGTCTATAGTGTAGACGGTTTTAGCAGATCCACTCATGAAGGCTCTACCACATGAAGTCGGGAAAACTTGTGTGTAAAAACGGTAGGAGATACCGAGATAAATGGGCCTGAGTGCAAGTGGGAGATGTTGAGAGATGATATCCTTGAGGCTATCTATCTTCATGTGTGAATTGCACAAACATCTTGTTCGAAATAACAGTAAGCTGTTTGGTAATAATTTATCTAAGTTATTTTATAATGTTGTTAACATTAGACATTAACTTAGGTAAAGTCCTAAGACTTTATGCAAGGTCAAACAGGTATTGAGATGAGTATCTCGATCATGGAGAAATGTTTGACCGTCTGTAGCATAAGTCTAAAAGGGTTCGTGGTCGTAGATGTTTCGAGACAAGGATATCGAAACATCGGATAGACTATTGTGTCTTAGTCTTCACCGTATAGCGGTGGCGATGATCTCATGATCGCTTGACTTGGCGAAGTCATTGACAAGACACAGGTGCTCATTAGAGAATGAGTTCACTGAACGATCCACAAGAGTTATCATATGGTTATATTGACCAATCTGTCAATGATGACTCTGAGTGATGATATGCTAGTTGGTCTTTTGACTTGAGGTCATTTTGACAAACCTGTGCGTGAACGGTGCCACTTAAATCAAATGACCTAGCTTTGAGGCAAGCCCAGTCGAAAGGTCTTTGATTGGGTGACACTTGAAGCGTATGAGGAGAGTAATGACCAAGAGAGGATTCGTCTCTCCCGGTCAATGGGAGTTAGTGTCGTAGGGTTAGTTCGGTCTTTAGTAAAAACTCTGGCCAGAGTATGTTGGAAGAAGTCCAACATTTTTTTGACTAAAGATCGATAGAAACTAACCGGAGTCAAGTTATTGGGGTTGACAGTTTGACCGTACCCTAGACTTGATCTACATGACATAGTTTAGACGAAGAGACTATAACTGCGGAATTCATCACGGAAACAGTCAGGGTGGTCCCGACAATACTCATGTCAATGAGTTAACCACATAATGATGATTCCTGAAGCAGGGACGGCAGCCACTGCTCGTGGTCACTGCCGTATAGGGCTTCGAGCCCAACCTGTTGTAAGGGTCAGGCTGTAGGGTCTCACACAGAGTGCGATTCTTCGTCTAGTAATGGGTAGAAATTAGTTAGGGAGAATAATTTGCATTTGATGCAAGGGATAAAGTATTGCAAAGGATGTTTGCAAAAATCTCCAGCATTCGGGATAAATGATCCTGAGTGCAAGTGGGAGATGTAGGGATATATGCCCTCAGATCATTTGTATTTGATGCAAATGATAATTTAAGCTTAGATAGGGACTATTTTGCATTTGATGCAAAAGCGATTAAATTTGTATTAAATTGTTTAATACAATATTTAATAAAATAAACGCAAGGAAAAGTTCACGGTAAGACGGGAATGTCCCGGTCTAGACCCAGGTTCGAACGGCGTCCAAATCGGACACCAAATGCTCAAGTTAGAGCCAAAACAGCCCAAAGGATCAGACCAGGCCAGGCCCAGTAAATGCAAGGCAGAACTGGTTGCCTGGGCTAGCCCAGACGCTGCCTGGGCTAAGCCCAGGCTCGGTCTGGGCTAGCCAGGCGGAAGCCTGGGCTAAGCCCAGGCTCGGCCTGGGCAAGCCCAGGCGGAATCCTGGGCAAAGCCCAGGCCGCCTGGGCTCTGCCCAGGCGCGGGCCTGGGCGCACCCAGGCGCGGCCTGGGCTCTGCCCAGGCAGATTTTTGCACGCGCTTGATGCGTGGGGCCCACCCGTGGGCCCCACCACTAGGGTTTCGAACCCTAAGTGTGCAGATTTAATTGACGGCTCAGTTTTTGTGAAAAACTAGCCTTGGGCTGATCTTTGGACACTCAATTGGAGGGTCAAACGAACTCCGATTGACGAACGGTTTTTTCCTATGCGTTCACCGTTGAACGCTTGTCGTATTGATAGGTTGTATCAATCTTGAAGCTCAACGGTGAGTGAGTTAAAATTCACGGAAGTTTGCACTTTGAGAAGTGCAAACTAACTTGATTTTAATTAACTCATTATTTAGTCCCACATCGGATTTTGAGAAAATGGGATAGTCCGCCGCCTATATAAATAGGGGTCTCCCCCCTTCCTCAAAACTCGTCCCAAGCTCTAGATCTGAGCGGCTCTCGTAAATGTTGGAGCACGCTCGGATCTAAGCTAATTAATATTTCTCCTCTCCCTATAAATTTCTGCCTTGCTCCTAAGGGCTCTAGCAAAGCCGCAAAGGAGTTCGGATTCAGATCCGAAATCTAGACGGAGGTTTCACTCGTGTGAAACTTTCTACGACGCGTGGTTGGCTCGGTGACATGGGATTGATCGTCTCAGGATGCGGAGCAGTTCGAGGAGCAGTTCGGGGAGCGGTTTAAGAAGCGGCTCGGCGTGGGACGGGAGCAGCTCGGAAGACGGTGCGGAACATCTCGCCTGCCCCAGGGCTGAGATTCCGGGTATGTGTTTAAGTTTTTTCATTTAATTATTCGCAGTAGTTAGATCCCTCTTGGGGTGGTCAGATCCACCCCAAGTTGGCAGAGATCCTGGCTAATAGGGTCTGGTTCCTTAGGGTTGCATGTTAATTAGATTAACATAAAATTTTTCCGTTGCATTTCTGTCTATGTTCCGTCCGACTTAGGACGTGACTAGAGGTTTTGTGCCCTAAGGGTCCTAGAAATCCCAGAAGTTACTCCACCAGCAGGCCGACCTGTCGACCGTCAGGCTGGGGGCAACTCCCTCAGCAGGCCAACCCACCCGGTTTGCTGTAAGTCTGGGGGCTACTCTCCCAGCAGGCCTACATTTAAGACTTCAGGTTAAGCTTCTGCTGGCTGGAAAGCATAAAATTATTCTTTGAATAAATATGTATTCCCATGGCGCAGGGCTTAACAACGCCTTTGTCTTTGACGGATCAGAGCCTTTTGTTTATAGGAACCTGTACTGTCAACTTCTTCGATCTTTAGTTATATTTCAAGGGGAGTACTGGCTTCCTTTCTGCTTATGTCTGGGTATTGATTACTGGGCTGTAGACTCAAGACATGTATCAGCGAAACGAGCTATGAACATTTCGGCCATTTGCTTCAATGTCCACACAGATTCTGAGAGAATGGTACCACTTAGCCGCTTTGCCTTCGAGTGTCATGGGAAATTGGACCAGTAACCATGGATTCCTAAACCTCCCATGCAAACAAAGCGTCGCAATTTTCCTTTGGCATCACATGTACTAAATTATATGTAAAGGTAGGAGACAGTCCCTTGCCATCGAACGAACAGATCGGTGGTAAGGCTGGGGCCATTCCCCCAGCTGGCCGACCCACTCCTTCGTCGGCCGTAGGATGAAGGGTCACTTCCCTTGCCACCGAACGAATCTCGGACCGACCAACTATTGTCCCTAGCCGACTTTGCAAGACGAACCAATTTTACAAAGGGAGCTACTTCTCCCTCTTATACTACATCTCTCGACCTTAACCACTAAAGCGGTAGAGCTCGGAAGATGGGGGCAATTGATACAACCCTTTTGACCGGGCCCAGAAGAACCAAGTTAACTATGACTAGTCAACCAACCCACTACGGCCTTGGGCTCTAGACAAAGAACCTCACGGATGGGTCGCGCCTCTCCACCCGAGACGAAGGCCCAAAAGACCGCCCGCTTTCTGTAGATGAGGAAATCGCTCCCCAAACCGTGGGATCAGTCGCCAATTATGGAAGTCACCCAAAGTCACTCCAGAAATCATAGCCCGAATTCATGGCATTCATCCCTTCATCAAATGGGCGCAATTATTGAGGTCAATATTTCCTAATCAGCGCGTCCCCATCAATGACGGCAATAAGGTCTCATCATTGCCCATTACTGCGGGGGGCGCACGTATATGAAGGGGATGAGGCATCATCACTAGGGGGATCTCCGAGATCTATAATGGAGGTACACCACTACCATTTCCCAACACCTTCTTACACCTTACACATTTTTCTCCTCCATAGCTCGGACCGAGAACTCGTGCTTGGTCTCTCCGTGACCAAGCTCGATTCCACCGAGCATCTCTTTGTCACCATCTGACTTAAGCATCGGAGGGGACTTGGTCGAAACCAAGGATCGACTTCCCTGACGAGCTCCCTAGTCTGTGCAGATCAAAGTAGACGTCAACCCGCCGAAGCTTCCCTTCGGCATCCCATCATTCGGATCCGGACGCACTCGTGCCCAAGCCCGCTCGGCCGAACGATTCGAGAACGTGTCAACCCACCGAAGCTACCCTTCGGCACACCGACGCTCGGATCTGCACCTTCCTGCTCAAGGGAACGTGCGACCGACCGACTCCGAAGGCCGTCCATGTCTCACGTGACAACGACGACGCCCGGACCTCCGTACTATCAACAAGTGGTGAGAAAACACCCTGAAACATAGACTATTATTGTTTCTCCTGGGTTACAACTACGAATACATGGTTCGATAAGATAAAAATACGCCCGCTGTAAAAAAATTCTCCTTTTAAGAGAATGAGATACAAATATTCGATACGATACGAAAATAGGATATATTTGGCATATGGATAATATGGCTGGAGACTACAATGTTATGACTCGCTCAAGTGAAAAACAAATGAAGATCTGCTACCAAAGTTGTAGAACCCTTCAAGCTTAATAATATGATGTTATCTAGCTTATATCAGCTTATAATACAAGCATAATAATAAGATATTACAACTTTTTTTAAAAATATGGAAACTTATCAACTGTAATCTCAATCATTTTACATTACTACGACATTAATATACAATTAGGCTCAAATGTACTTCTCTATGGCAGCACTCAGCGTGCTCTTGGCCATCGCCCCGACGAAGGTCTCCTTCTTCTCCCCGTTCTTGAAGAAGAGAAAGGTAGGAATGCACCGGATGCTATACTTGCTTGCAATATCCGGGCATTCATCCGTGTTAACCTTGTAGCAACTGACCTTTCCTGCGTACTCATTGGCTAGCTTGTCAATCATCGATGCGATCATACGGCACGGCCCACACCACGGAGCCCAGAATTCGACGACGACGGGAGTCTCGCTGTCGATGACCTTGCCCTCCCAGCATGCACCGTCTATTGCCGTGACTGAACTGCAGCCCCACGGTACGCAGTCAATATGATCAGTTTGGCATGCGTCATATTTGAAAGACACCGAGAAGAAACGTTACCTCCATCCACTGCATTCTTCGTGCCGCAGACGATGCGGTCGCCACGGTCGCTGCGTTCGACAAGTATGATCGATGAAGACGCTGAGGCTGGGAGCGATGAAACCGATCTCTTGGGTGACCTAAAGTTGAGCTTCTCCTTGTGATGTGGATGATGAAACTAAAGATTTAGATGTGTGTACAAACCAAATAACACAGATCTAGATAAACATGCAGAACCTTAAATATTTACCTTCTCTGATTGGAATCATACCTGAATCCATGAAGCCGACGATCTAGATGACGTAGCAGAAAGATCTTCTAGATCCACACGAATCAACCGTTGGAGAATCCCTTTAGCCTTCTCGCAGTTTCTCTCCTAGCGACGGGGCGTAGAAAAGAAGGCTCCTTCGTTCGTGTGTTCCGGGGATCATGACCACATATATATAGGCTAGCCTCCTTAGCCTTAGGGTTTTCAACTCGGCCCATCAACGAGTTGAAGCCCAATACCCTCTACACATAAAGGCCCATAATCTATTTAACTCATTTAGCCCACTTAATTAATTAAATGAGATCACTAATACATTGGGTTTTAATATGAAAGTGTAGCACTATATAATTTTACATCGCATATTAGCCCAACGTTGGATTATGATCCAACTGTGTTGGATAAGTTCCAATAACCTCCTACTTGGGCTATATGCTAAACTTTATGATTATATTTCATTGTGCACACAACCGATGTCACGCCCCACTCTCCATGATACCCGGAAAGTACGAATCCATCCCAAGTATTCTACAGAGGCGAATGGTGGTAAAGAAAGAGAAGAAAAGAGAGAGAAAGAAACAGAGGCAGGCCACTGTGCACATGCTGGGACAGTACAGATAATGCTCCACAAAACAACCACAGAGAAAGAGAACACCAAATACAAGTCCAACAATCATCTCTACAAGGTACAACATAATATACACACATAACACCGAACTCCAAGCATACATCAAGCCCAAGCCCAAGAGTGCAACTCCAATGCCCAACTCACAAGTACAACTTATACATATACATTGAGACAACACTACATGAGACAAAGCAGTACGTAACTCAAACCAACAACTCCCTCTCTCTACCCTGGCCACCTCCAAAACTCAACCTCCCTGAGGCTGCAACTATCTGGTGCCTGAAAAATGGGGAGGAGCACGTCAATGCGTGCCCTAGTAGGAAATCAACTTGGATTTGGAACACCATTTTAAGGTCATCAACCACTAAACAAGGCATGTGTATAAGGCATGTAAACTAAATAATATGGTAAAAGTAATTAGTCAAGTAAGGGAACATACATGCAGTTTGGTGTCGAGCTACTGCAAGGAAATGGGTTAGCACGTATAACAATACAAGTGTTCAAGCAAACATAATCTGGAAAGGTAATTACAAGTGCCATATGTATAACACAGTGTCACAAGCAATGTAGGTGAAGAGCAGAGGGAAGTACTGCAAGCAGAACAAGTAACATGTAAAACTCTTATTTATTAATTTAATTAGTTGGAAACCTGGGTAAACCATGTGATACAAGGACCTGTACTTCACCCCAAGGATTTGGGGTGGAAAACTGCACTCGACGTAGTGGACATGGGCACTGTACACCGAGCCTCTCACTCCGCCCCGTCAGGGGACTTACCTCACGGGCTCCACCCTAAGATTAGGGTCAGTATGTCATACGGTGCAGTAGACACGGGCACCGTACACCGGTCCTCTCCGCCACCTCCCTGGATGGTAGCGAGAGTGAGGATCTCCACATGCACATCTCCACATCCAAACCACATCATTACAAGGGCCAAGTAACCATCACTCCCTGTAAAGACACGTGAGAATAATCATCTCAAATCACATCTCCTCCCTCACACCTTCATAGTCTAGGTCTCATATCCACAATTTACTCAAATTTCCCACAAAACCAGTTTTAGTAGCTCACCCCCTTTAGAGCGGATTAAGACATTCCAAATACCACATTTAACATTATATTTAATATTGAAGGGGACACGTTGCATAGTTTCCCAAATTCATCATAGTACTCATTTTTTGAAACATATCTTCTTTTCATAACAATTTGGGACATGCACCTAAGTGACATGTCCTTCATCATAGCCATAACAACTCGTCATCACATCACATATGGAACCATGCATGACATGCCCCCCAACATCATAGGTTTATAACATATCTCATATCATAACCATAGAAATGGGTATATCTCACATTTCTCGCATTTGCCTTCACTTGGGCATTTTCACAAACACATGGTGAGTGTAAGGAATATGAATATAAATTCATTGACAAATAACTCAAATAATAAAGATAAACATGCAGCAATGACAAATAACAATGACAAGTGTGATGGCTACAACCATGCCAAGAGTAATACTATTACATGCAAAATAAGGACATCATGGCATAACTCATCAATAATAGCTAATGAAATTACAATTCTAATAAGAATATGTAAAAATTTCCTAAATGACAGTTGTAGATACGGGAGTTCTGGGTTTACATATAAAATTTCAGGCAAATATATGAACTAGGTGATTTATGGTGAATTTTTTGGTGAGACCTATCGAAACTGTTTTTCAGACAGATTCTGAGGGCTGTAACAATTGCTATTTTAAGTCATGTTGCAGTTAGAATCTCGAAAACATGCCCTTGGGGAAAGTTATAGAACATGTTGTTAACTTTAGAATGAGACCAAAAACACAAATTTCTAAGGAGTGTGCAGGGACTGCGCTCAATATTTTTTCCAAACTGTGCCCAGACTGAATGAAATTCAGACATATTGTAAAGATGAAATTTTTACTCCTAATTACTGAACTAAACTACATCAAATTTTATATGATTCTGCGGTAGAATTTCAAGATCTACAATTATATAATTTTTTCGAGAATTTATTCCACCCACAGTGACCAGAATCCCAGTAAACACATACCACAGAATTTCAGACTTTCAAGGGGGATGGTTTTGCTAAGAATTTCAAGTGGTGATTTGTGAAATTGAATCATGGCACATAAATTTGACTACCCCTACTACATATGGAGTAAAACATGATATAAAAACATGATAGCAAGAACCCCTAAATAGAATTCCAAATCCAAGTTAGAATCCTACCTCAAAACTTGATTTCATTCTCTCATTCTCTTTCTTTCTTCTCTAACTTCTTCCCACTTGCAACCAACTTGGTATTTCTTGATTTTAGGGAGGTTGAATTAGGGTTTTCAATTGAAGGAGGAGGAGAAAGGAGGAGGGAGGGGGCCGGCCTAAGCAAGGGAGGAAGAGAGAAAAGGAGAGGGAGTGGATAAGAGAAGATTCAAGAAAGAAAAGAAAAGATCTCCTAAAGAAAAATATACACAAACTACTAACTTATCACATAAGCCATGCACAAGTTAAAATGACTAAAATACCCTCCCAAAAATACCCCTTGTTGCGGGGTAAAATCCGCTAACACTGAATTTGTATTGAAATGAGAATCACAGATACAATGATTACAAGTTTTGGGGGAAAGACGAGGCTAATGTCGATTGGAAGACGCTTTGCAGATAGAAAGCTTAAGGTCGCCCTTCAATCGGAGTAGGTCACCCGTCTAATAGATTTGATCGCCCAAGGATGCCTCAACGGCCAGCAGCAGAAGCGAGCTACCTGCAAGGAGAACAACTCGTCAAAAAGACGGGCTGGGTGCCAGCCCGTATCCTCTCCAATGCTTAAGTCAGCGGGTGACTGCTTGGAGAATGTCGAACACACGAGGCGATCCTAGTGGCGGATCGACACTTGTGTGGCGAATTAATGTGGAAGGCACGAATATGTGGAAGATATTCGACCTTGAGTATAAGTGAATGTGTTAGGAATTCTTACAGATTATACAGCCCCTTTTTCATTGGAGGAGAAGGGGTATTTATTGGTTGCTGGAGTTGGTTGCTTTAACTGAGCTGGCAGTGTCAGGGGTCCGCCTGAGGATGTCAGAGCCGAACGTGTCATGCGCTCTTTTGTCAGGCCATCAGAGCCGTTAATGTCAGGTGTACTTTTATCAGGCTGTCTGGCGGTGAAACGGCAAGGCACGCTTTCAGCAGGCGGTCAGGTGGTCAGGCAATGAAGCGGCCCGGTGCACTTTTGTCAGAGTTGTCTGTAGTGAAACTGCTAGTGGCATGTCATCTTCCTCCGTGGGCAGACTTTTCCTGGATGGAGAGGTAGTGGAGCTGCATTTGGGGCGAGCTGGGGTAGGTCGCTCGATACGTCGGAGGGTTCCTCTTCGGTTTGATTGACGAGTCTGCAGCTCCGCTAGCATAGGCTATCCTGAGCCTCGGCGAGCTTCTCTAAGCCTTAGTGAACTGGGTCTTGTTGCGGAGATCTGACGAGCTAATACTTGGGCTTTGGAGATGCGGGCCCAGATCAGCTTGGCCGATCTTGAGGTCGTAACAACTGCCCCCGTCATTCGAGTTCAAAACGGGAAGTCCGGATCAGCTCGGATGATGCACTTCACTCTATTGGATGGCAACTGTAGCATTAAATGTGAGATGACCGCTGGATCTCGAGGGTCATCAAGACGATTCGATGAAGGGGAGAGATCGAGGCGCCCTGCCTCTTGGAGCATGACACGTGCCACGTACGGCTTTGGGGAGAAGCTGAGGTGACGGCTTCATCACAGATCTCGCCACGTGGCCCACCCTCAGCGGTCGAGATTGGCCCTCGCCCTCTATAAAACATGAAAGGGGGGAACGGTTGAAGGCTCTTGCTTTCAAATTTCAAATTTCCTTTCGGTCTTCGTCTTCGAGCATTCACAGCCAATCTCGTTTTGTCGGAGCTCCTATGATCTCTATCTTAGGTATTTCCTTCTTCTTCTTATCATATGACTTCTCCTGGGTCTTCTACTTCTAACAAACATGCCGAGAAGAACTTCGACGAGTTCATTGATGTTAGCTCCGAGGGGACAGAGGAACAGGTGGTGTCGGTGGAGTCTTGGCCGGAGGAGTGGGAAGCAGCCGCCGCTGTCCCCTCGACGTCAATGGCCCCTAAGAAAGCCAAAAAGAAGGGCCCAAGGCCGATCATCGACGGGGCTACAACAATGGTTCTGGTGGAGATCCTGGCCATAGCTCCTGATATGAGGCGTGACGGCCGCGTCGAGATTCGTTTCAAGTATATCCGGCCACCCTATGATGTTCCCTCCCCACCCTCGATGAACGGGTCTGTTCATCCAGGGACAACGAAGTCGGGGTCTATGTTCTGACCTTCGAGCTCGGGCTTCGATTTCCGCTCCACCCCTTCCTCCTGCTCATGCTGAACTTCCTCGAGCTTTCAATCTTCCAATTGATGCTGAACTCGATCAGAGCCATTGTTGGGTTCCTTGTTATCTGCTTCAATAGTGGCATAGATCCGACCCTGCCATTGTGCCGGTATTTCTTCGAAGCGAAGTGGTGAGGAGCATACTACTATGTCAGTTCGAGGAGGGACCAGCATCTTGTAATCGACATGCCGGGTAAAGTCAGGGAGTGGAAAGAGAAGTTCATCTTCATCTCGACGTCGATGGACTTGTCTCTGCAGACGAACTGGGAAAGGTTGAATTCTGCCAAGGAGGTGACTATAGGGGGGCGGGATCTAAAGAACTCCAAAATCCTGATGGAGATCCCCCGCAAACTCCGGGTACATGCGAAGCTGGTCAAGGAGCACCAGATTGCCCTCCATATCTGTCCTGAAGGTACTGCGGTCTAAGCGATCTTCTTCATCTTTTCTCACCATGGTCTCTTTTCTTTTTATAGGTGCAGACATGAGTTTGTCAAGGGACGAACTGATGATGATGGCCATGGAGGGGCCATTAGCTGAGGGGTTGGCACCCAAGGAGCAGGCGGCCACGGTTAAAGGCAAGGCGGTGATGTCGAAGAGCATGCCGAAGAAGGTCGGGCAGAAGCGGGGCCTGGAAGAGGCGTTCGCTGTGCAGACAGAGGAGGAGGAGCGGTGCAAGAGGCCGAAGAAGAAGGCACCCGCCGTAGCTGTTCCCTCCCCCCGTGCGAGCGAGGTGGCGTCGAGCAGCTTAGCCGAGCCTGTAGCAGTCGAGGAGCCGATGGTTGATCTGACAATTGCCACGCCCCAGGGCCCACCAGCCCAAGCCAAAGTTATAGGGGTCGAGCGTTGGCCCTTTGGATGCCCCTCTGGGAAGCAGGGGAAGCAGGACTCGAGGAGTCGGGGCATCCAAGTTGCAAGGCAGCGCTCGCCTGCTTCAAAGAGAAGAAGGCCGAGATCCTGGCGATCCCAAAGATCGAGCTATATGGGCCAGGCTACCCAGTCGGTGCCAAGGAGTCGTTGTTCGAGGATGCCGGAGTCGTGGCCCGTCTAGAGGAGAATAGTTTCCTGCCCAGGGACATGGAGGCCCTGTACAACGTTGGTCCCGAGCGTCTCTGTGGCACGAAAATTTGGCACATCATGCTGGTTAGATGCTTTCCTCGGTCCATGTTGTCGATCTGCATTATTTTGCGCATGCTCTTGTATTCTTTTCCTCTTACAGGCGGTGGCGACGATGACCTCCTTGCAGCACCATACAAACGTGAGTGCACTCCAGGCGACCCTTAATCGAAAGAAGGCAGAGCTTCAGGCAGCCACCAGCAAGCTGCAGAAGAAGGATGCTGAGATCAAGGAGGTCACAGAATGGCTGAGAAGGAGGTCGACGAAAGTGGAAGAACTCCGCAAGTTGCATGCGGCCTAGAAGGAGGAGATGGAGAAGCAATATAAGATCTCGGATGGTCTGGCCCGGCAACTGGAGGAGGCAGCGGCCCAAAGGGCCATTCTGGAGAATGTCCATGCCACGGAGTGGAGGCGAAGGGGCGTGAGATTACTGAGCTAGCGTGTCAGGTGGCAGAGCTGAAGGAGGTCGATCTTGAGGCTGTGAAGATGGAAGCCATTCTCAAGTACCAGAAGGACGAGCTCATTTCCCTCATGAAGGAGATTCCGGTCAAGAGTATGGCAGAGGCCCGAGAGGCGAGCTTGTAGGAGGGCCTTCATGTGGGCCTCGAGAAGGCAGGTAAGATGCTGAAGAGGCTGTATTCCGGGCTGGAGATCGACTTCTCCGCGTTGATGGCAGCCTTGGATGGCGAGGAGGAAGGAGAAGCTGGGGAGGCAGGTCCATCTGATGGCGATCAAGCTAGCGGCGATCAGGCTGGCGACGATGTCGACGACCAGGGGGAGGTCGCAGCGACGGAGCCAGCGGAGACCGAGACTAGGCCCGTGTGGAGGCACCATAATGCGGTTGGGGGAGGGTAGCATAAGTAGGGCTGGTCTTCGGGCCAGACGTAGGAACTAGTGTAGGAATCTTAATGTAAATGTAAATTTTAACTTTTAATGAAATATACCTTTGGCTGTTTGCCTTGTTTGTGCCTGTGTTGTTGTCTGCCACTATTTTTTGCCTGTATGTGTATGCCCCCAACTTTTCATCTTGGAAGTGGCTAATGACCAGGATAAGCTGAATGTTGTGGAGTTGAGTTGGCGAAGCTCTTTGTGGAGATAGATCACCTCTAGGGTCTTTTGAGGGCGTTGTTCATGGCCGACCCTTTATTTACAACCTTGGTTTGTATGTCGAACTACCCCAGAGGTCTTCAAGATCGCGGGTATCGAGTGACCCCGCATTTATGGCTTCGATTTGGGTGGCGGACTGCCCCAGAGGTCTTCAAGATCGCGGGTATCGAGTGACCCCACATTTATAGCTCTGGTTTGGGTGGCGGACTACCCCGGAGCTCATCAAGATCATAGGTATCGAGTGACCCCGCATTTGTATATCACACCCCGCTTTCCAAGTATCGAAGGCGAGATGCGAAGAGGTTCGCTCAGACTTGAAGCTGTGTAGCTACAGTCTGATAAGCGTCTGTGTGTTCATCCATTCGCAGATTCTTGCATTGCAAACGAAACAACAATAGTAATAAATAGAACGCATGCAAATAATAACCAACATTCAACATAACATCCAACATTATTCAAAACATCCAGAGATAGTCATTAAAGAAAATTACAAAGTCTGAAAAGAAGGCCCCAAGCATGGCCGAAACAAAAACAACATAAGGTGCTATGCACCGAAGAGTCTAACTGCAACAACTAGAAAAGTAAGCAGCAACTACGAAAGCCTCCTGCTGAGACTAAGACTGGTCTCCGGTGTCCTCGAACTGGACGTCAGCAAAGGCCTCGGGCTCGACATCAGCGAACTGGTCGTCCTCAACAACGACCTCAGACTCAAAACCTGATATGTGACACCCAAAGAGAAAAGGGCACATGTCAGCAAAACTCTCCAAAAAAGGAAGGGAGACTTTTGTGCAAGGAATCATAAAAGCAAAAGAGTGTAACTAGCAGTTCTAAAATAATGATGATGACATGACATGATATTTTAATGAATGCAGCAGTTATAATGAACATGATATTTACAATGCATGACACGTCATAGCAAGAGCAACTAAACAATATTCACGATTTCACAATTTCACGAGAACATGCATTCACGATGTGCACAGGGTTTACACCTTACAGCTGAAGTTGCTGATCGGGCACACTTCTACGCTGCGTGACTGCTTAACCCTACCACTCCACGTGTGTATAGACTGGCACCCATCTTCTGGATCACGAGCCTGGAAGTGTTCTTTATTTTGGCATATGAGTGCACCTAGCCTCATTCATGATGTAGGAGTCAAAATCCTACTCGCCGAAGCTTATATTTCAATAGTAGTGTGTGCTACATAATCACAACAAAACATTCAATGCATGATATGACATGATATGCAACATGATAGCAGCTATTGAATTGCGGACAGTTATATCAAAATAAACGTGACATGTGGTATGCATGAATCATAGCATGGAAAGGGTGTCAGATCTAGCTTCGTTGTCAAGCTAGACCTAGCATGGTGTCAGATCTAGCTTCGTTGTCAAGCTAGTTCAAATATGGTGTCGGATCTAGCTTCGTTGTCAAGCGAGATCAAATATGGGCATCTAGGCGACTATCATTTCACCGCCTAGTCTCTTTTGCATAAATTCGTAGAATGGCCTAAACATGGCCTTAACAATAATCTGAGCAAGTTTCACTTGCCTGTAACAACGTCCGTAATCAGTTCAACGGCGGTCCGAAATATCCCTATGTGCTCAATCACCAATCACCAATCCTACAGTCCCATATTATTATTCTCAATTAGTGATTTAACCAACACAATAAAATTAACGATTTTTATCTTGATTAAACATGTGGTGTTTGGGTTTCCTACGGTTCGGGATTACCTCAACACGACGCGAGATCTACACTAACATCGGGTAGCGACATCAGGGGTTGGATCCGGTAACGAGCGAGGTACGGTGACGTCTACGGCTTGCGGCGAAGACGACAACAAGAGGGCAGTGAACACGGAGGAGAAGACCGCGAAAGGGGGGATCTCGGCCTAGGGTGGCCACGAGGGGGAGATGCGGCTAATGGAATGGCAACCGGCTGCGTGTGCGCGGCAAGGGGAGAAGGGGGCAGTTTGCATGGAGGGGGGCTGATGTGCTCGGCAGTTTTGAGGCTTGAAGGGCTGTGGATCAGCAATTTTCTCTTAGGGGGAGATGGTAGTTTATGTAGAGGATGACGTTGCATGGTGGTTGCCGTGTAGGAACAATGGAGGAAGCTGGCCGCGGGTGATGGGTAGGCCGTGCGTGAGTTTTCGAGGGGAGGATGGTGAAGAAATCGGCAGTTTTTGGGGTTGAGTATGGGTTTTTGTGGCAGTTTGGAGGGTTTTTTTGTGGAGAGTTGGCCGACGTTGGATGGCCTTGGAGGAGTCCGACGATGGGTGGCCTGAGTGGTGACCGGCGGAAGGAGAGAGAGTGTGTGAGGGGGAGATGGTGCAACTAGTGTGACCTATAGCTAGGGAAATCACATGAGATACGTATGAAATCCTAGTGATATGATTAGGTTTAATTAAAATTTGAATTTTGAATTAATTAGGGATAAGTATATGTTGAAAGTGATTAGGGTGAAAGGTCGGTCTAACAGTGTCCGATAATTATAAGAAAAATATCGGGAAGACCGTGTCGACGAGAGGGTCAAAACTAAGATGATCGGTCACGTGCTAGGTTCACGAAAAATGGAACTAAAAATAAAAAGATCAAACGTCGAAGTCTAAAGTTACGACACCCCTTCAAACAAAGCTATTTTGTGGGAGAACGACCCGTGAAATGACGTTCACAAAAAATTCCACAAATAAGTACTCTCTCAGAGGGTCATAACGATATATTACTTTACACGTTTAGGATACAAGAGGAGGACACAAAAATTCGCGTACGAACAAGAGGTACGCGCATGAAAAACACACGATCGAAAATCGACCGTGACATCCTACCTACCTTAGAGCAAAGTCCGTCCACGGACTTTCTAACTAAAAAAATATACCTAGCCATTCTAGTAACTACCCCAATCATATCACACTTTAATTCAAATCATGTATAGTTACTACAAGTGCTTATATATGCACTAGGTAGTCAAACATTAATACTACAAACATGTATATATATGCATCTTCTATACTTATACCTATCACAGACAGTCAAATTCATACACGTACTTCAATCTTTCATATAGCCACATACATCTCTTATAGTTTCACGTTAGCAAATACAATGGTAATACTTTACATATAGATAACTACCTATGTACCAAACAAACATGGATATACTACTCCCTTATATCTCCTAATGTACATTCAACACCAAAGATATCAACACATGTAATCACACCGTACAATATTAAATCATGTTTGCTATATCTAATATACATTCACCCCTACTATAAATACACAAATATATAGTTATTCAAATACACGCAGATACTTCATCATATATACACATCACATACAATCCTATAACTATATTTAAGACTCAACACACATACCATAGTCACAAACACCTATAGCTAAGAACATACTTACCCGTGCATGGTACACGCCCACACACGCTAATATACTATTCATACATGCCACTCATACCACTATATACTTAGCACATCTTTCACACCTAGTTTAGCTAGCATATATACATTCAAACATGTAAAACCTTAGTAAATAACTATACTACAAGACCAACAACTATACCTATATAATGGTATAGTCACCCACAACCATGTGCGTAACGTAACCAGGCACAACCAAACCTATCACTATACACACATCATCCACTACTATGTTCATAGCACAATACACCAACCGCAGACAAATATAACAATATACTTAAAGTATACTCACTCAAGCATGAGTGAGACTCAAGGACCCATACCAGAACCAGAATACTATATATAACACGATATTTATACCTATACCAACACACCACTCTTATATATACACACACACTTATGTAATCATATTACTCGTCACATTATACAGGTAAAAACACATGCTATCATATACACACAATAATATCAATCGCACCTTATATTTAGTCAAGTAACACCCTACAATGCAATCACTTTACATATTATAATAATATTGCAAATATCAGTACATGTATACAATCATAATACACCATCCTATACATGCATACATCGTATAGTCACATATATATAATATATACACACCATAGCAATTTACATATAATTAGTATACTACTATATATACTTATCCATACATAGTTACATCATACCATAATCGTGCATACCTCATGGTATATGTGTACACACACAATATCACGTAAGGGCAAGCGGTACTATACAAAATTATAACCCTATTACTATACTATATCACACATATCCATATAGTATGTATATATCTACATATGACTAAGCACATACATATCTACGTACGAGCACACGCTCATACATGCTAACATATAGATCATATAATAGCCCTGCACACTTAACTATAAATACTCCTATTATCATTACACCTAACATGCACAAGACTTTACTGGTATACTATTTCAAGCACTTACAAGTATCTTTAAACTGCATACACCACTAGTAGATATTCTAACCTTAATTCTAGTATACACAGACATCCCTAAAGTGGTATATCAATCCACACATATATTTATAAATATTATCATTCATACAACTTCATATATATCACGAATAACACAGAGTATGCATATATAACACAAGGGACAATCATTGATATACTAAGGGTAGCATACTCATACATGAGTGGTACGCGGGGGTCCACACACACGGGTCCACACACTCTACCTATATACATGCACCACGACGACATCACAATAATACTAATGGGCCCACCATACTAAACTAAGGTTGACATAGGCAACAACAAGCACTAGTAGGATGACTAAGCAAAAGCAAGGGAACCGAAATCAAATAGCGTAATGGAACAAGATCGGAATAAACGGGTTCAGATTAGACGAGGAGAAGGAGATAGCTCGGTTAGGTGAACCAGAGATATACTAATAAATATTTAAGTAAGGGAAGGAAAGATGTAAGTTAGAAAATATTATAAGGTAGTAATGTAAAGATTTCGGCAAAAGAGTTTCGAAATTCAAAGAATGAATTTAAATCAATTGAAGGGTAGGAAGTCTAAACTCATGCTAAATGTTTTCAAAGGATTTAGACTGGGAGAGGAATTCAAAATAAATAATATTGAAAATACTTTTCGAAGGATCAGGATGGTACATGGGGAAGATACAACGATTGATGATGAACGACATGAAGGAATCACGTGAATCGAAAGCAAGGAAGTGAATCAAATATTCAAAACGTACATACGACTAGGAAATATCTTAGTGAATCTGCTATGATGGGATTCTATGGTCATTAGCTCAACAGTGTAATGATTAGGAGAAATGATAGAAATCAGGGGTTTTGATCACCGGCCGACTAAAGATCAGGAGAAACTTAGCACTAAGACTTCCTAATGAACTAGACTGTAATAGAGATATCAGGGAATTAGTCCTTAGAGGATCAAGATTACGTTCTGTTGGGCCCGAAATTTGATGGACCCAAGCGAATGACTAAAGAAAACATCTAGAAATCTAATATGGTCAGGCTGGGTGAGATGCTACTAAGGTATCCTAAGATGAGTACGACTAAATCTTAACGAAGGTGTCTGACCATACAACTGGACGTCTATCTAAGTATTCCAATCAAAACATATTCTAGCAAACAAGATCTAATCTAACATGCAAGATCAACTAATGAAAAGTAGAGACTAGTCTGAGGATTACCTGCAATAACTCCGGCCTCAGCCTCCGCCTCTACTGCAGTCATCGTGAAAGCTTGTTTCCTATGCTGAGTTGCCAGCTGGAAAGCCTGCTTCTGAGATATAAGAGGCGCTCCACGACCGATAGCTACTGGTGCTCTCTGCTGCTGACTAGCACGTGGGCAATCCTTCAAGGTATGCGAAGCGTCGCCACAGATTAAGCACTGGCACAGCAACCTCCTGCACTGGTCCTGCACGTGACCATCCTTGCCACAATGATAGCACACCTTCCGACTAGGCCCACATGGCCTCTTAAACTGTGCAGACTGATTAGGCTTCAACACAGGCCTAACCACAGCTCGGGTAATACGTCTCCCAGACATCTAAGAAAAGGAAAACGTTCAGATTAGACTCAAGTTTTTATGACTCGAATGTTTCGAACGTTTCGAACGTTTCAATGGATGTTTAATTATTATTGTTGTTTCAATATTTTGCAGGTAAAACGACCTGCATGGGCCATCACAAAAACCTGCCATGTTCCGCTTCCCAAGTATGGAAGGCGAGACGCGAAGAGGTCCGCTCAGACTTGGAGTTGTGAAGCTACAGTCTGATAAGCGTCTGTGTGTTCATCCATTCGCAGATTCTTGCACTGCAAAAGAAACAACAACAATAATAAATAGAACGCATGCAAATAATAACCAACATTCAACATAACATCCAACATTAGTCAAAACATCCAGAGATAGTCATAAAAGAAAAGTACAGAGTCTGAAAAGAAGGCCCCAAGCATGGCAGAAACAAAAACAACATAAGGTGCTACACACCGAAGAGTCTAACGGCAACAACTAGAAAAGTAAATAGCAACGACGAAAGCCTCCTGCTGAGACTAAGACTGGTCTTCGGTGTCCTCGAACTGGACGTTGACGTGCGTTTATATTTTATATATTCACGCACGCCTTCTCCATGATTTCTCGTCTTTTTCCGTTGTTTCTTATATATTCTTTTGTGATTTTTAGTTTCTTTTCACTTTCTTTGCGTTTGTGTGCTTTTGCAGGAGATTGCCAGTGTAGGGGACATATAAAGCACACATCATGAGTCTCCGGAGCAACGGGAGGTGCCACACGAGATCCTGAGGGCCAAACATCAAAGTATATCATGTATCAGCCCTCAACCGGTCGGGTGTACAGACCCACCCGATCAGTTCGTGCACGCATATCAGACACGATCAGGAGCAAGCAATGAAGAAGACTCCAACCGATCGGTTCTGTGATTGGTTGGACGTCACAGTGTTCTCTGTTTTTGGAGCTGAATTCTAACCGATCGGTTGACTTGTCAACCGATCGGTTCACCTGTAGCATTTCTCCACGAGCTCAAGGATCCAACAACATCACCCGATCGGTTCAGTGATCGGGTGAAATATCTCAAAGGATGAAGACCGGTTCAACGCTCGTCTCAACCGATCGGTTGATGCTTTAACCGATCGGTTGGACGTTTATTATATATATAGCTCTAGGTTTTCCCAGAAAACGATCCCCTTTTTCTTAAGCGTTTTTAGGGATTTTGGCGGCTGCGAATTAAACTTGTTTTGTAAGTTCTCCGATCGCTTTGATACTTTGATATTGCATTAATACTATTGTTTGCTTCTCTAATCTATTGCTTGATTATAATTTTGATGTCTGAATTTTGTGTTATTGAATTTCTTGCGATGAATTGTGAGTAGTTTCCTAATCTGGGGCATTGGTGGAAACTCATTCGTGGGTTCTCCCTAGAACGACCATATGATTAGGGTTTCGATAGGATGTAGGGATTTAGATAATTACGCGGGGCATTTTATTGTCATTGGTGGGAGAAAGACCGCCTCTGACCATCGGGCCAAGGGGAAATAAAGCGGGCGTTAGATCCCGTAGCCACAGCTCACACTCCTAGCATAGACATTGATTCCTAGAGCGTGGGAACGACAAGATGAAATGTCGTAAGTAATCGTTGCAAGCTTAGTGCTCCCGGTGTCAGTCGGTGTTAATGGACATGGGAATGCCCACCGTCCAAACCCGGGTAGACCTAGCGTATCATCCTGGGCATCGACCAGAATAGCGGGCCCATGGGACGCTAGGTATCACTTTTAGAGGCAGCGCCTCACCACTAAACCCTAGAATCCGATCGTGTTCCTATCCGCCGTTTGTAATAGAGAGAACACATGATAGGGTGGAAACCAAAGTCCTAGGTTACCTTTTATATCTAATACATGTCCGTAGTTTCATTTCGTGACAACCACCTAGCAATAGGGCTAGCTTACCCACCGGGTGATCCGGTTCCTGTTTGATAACAAGCACATCACACGCCTCCCTGTGTTCGATCCCCAAGCCACACTACAACACCATGCACTTACGGTTACAAATATTTAAATCTGGTATCCCTGTTCCGACTTTACACATTGCCAAAACTAGGGGACGTCAAGCTTTATGGCGCCGTTGCCGGGGAGGCAACAAGCTTGTTTCATTTAGGACCCAATAAACCCCTGAGACTAGTTCACATCCCTACCTTGTGATAATTTTCACATTCTACATTTTTACTTTTATCCTTTATTCTTTATTTTTTGTTTTTATTTGGCATTATACCATACGCGCTTCACGATATCTCTTGCTTTTTCATGCACATGAACCCAAGAAGTCTTGACAACTTGGTTCCTCTGTTGGATATGGGCGACATGAATACACCTATGAGGGGATGTATGAGGGTATACGGACCTCAGATGTCGCGTCCACAAAAGCGTGCACGAAGGGAACCTTTTCTCGTGTGAAAAAGACCACTCGATAAGTGGAAAAAGCCACTTTATAAGTGCATAAAGGCACTTGATAAGTGAATGAAGAAGAGGATAAGTAAATGTGCTAATATAGGCTAATAAGCTTATATTTAGTTATTTCCTACAATAACTACCCCTAAAGCCTATAAATAGGACCCAAGGGTAAGGCATTTACACCAATCTAACCATGCCATAATTTTGCATAAGGCAACTTGTGTTCTTCTTCTCCCTTCCATTAAAATCCTCTTCTAAATAGAGATTTAGGCGGTGAAACACTGCTTCGATCCTCCGTGACGAAGTACTACTGACCGTTGTGGCGAATCCGAGGGCGAAGTTCAGAGATTACGGTGCCGCGTACGCAAGCGTAAGTCTCTACTTTATTATTCGATCCTAACGTCCTTGTTTTGACAGGATCCTACATTGGTATCAGAGCCATACGGGTTCACCCCGGTCTAACCGTCGCCCCAGTCTCACCGATGAACGAGGCGTTGTCTTTTTCACGAATGAGTTTCCTACCATTATGGATATGTTTGGAGCGCATCGTGACGGAGAAAATCGCAGCAGTTGTTCTTTTCACGTTAGGGTCTTCTGTCATTACGGATATGGCAGGAACTCTTCGTGACGGGAAGAACTGACCATTCATATCGCCAAACTCGCACTCTTCATGAATGCTGAGTCTCCATTCAATAGGGAATGTGAACTCTCTTCATGTGGAGCGTGTAGTTTACGAACTTGAAAGTATGTTATTTTTCGGCATACTGCCATTGAAGTATAACTACTTTCTCGACGAACGAGTGCTTCATCGGAGAAGACGATGGTGGTTATTCTCAACGAAGAAGATGACATTTTTGGTGCATGATCGCCATGGCCATATGGGATATGGAGGCAATGCATCCCCCCTCCCCATGCGAAGGGGGTTGGCTACGGCCAATAACAACCACGACCACCCCTCCGGTGGGGGTGTGCGGCCAACCCCATGCAAGGGGGTGGCCGGCCATGGCCAAAGGGCCATGGCCAGGCCATGGCCATGCCGGCCCTGGCCAGGCTGGCTCTGGCCAGCCAGGGCCAGGGGGCCCTGGCCGCGGCCAGGCCAGGGCCTGGCCGGCCCTGGCCGGGAGCCAGTGCTGGCCTTGGCCGGGGACCAGGGCCCTGCCGGCCCTGGCAAAGGCCAAGGCCGGCGCCCTGGCCTCAGGCCAGGGCTTGGCCGGCCCTCGCCAGGGGCCAGGGCCAGGCCAGGGGCCTGGCCGGCCTTGGCTGGGGGCCAGGGCCAGGCCAGGGGCACGGCCGGCCCTGGCAGAGGCCAGGGCCGGCGCCCTGGCCGGCCCTTGGCCTCTGCCAGGGACACGGCTGGCCCTGTCAGTGGCCAGGGGCAGGCCGAGGCCTGTCGGCCCTGGCCGAGGCCTGTCGGCCCTGGCCGAGGCCAGTGCCCGGCCAATGCCGGCCCCAGCCTGGGCCAGTGCCGAGCCCCGGTTGGCCCTATTTTTCATGGGAAAAGGAGGGCTTGCATGACCGGGAGGGGGTGACTTGTATGGTCAGTCTCTACGAAGCCGACAGCAGTTGTCTGCGGCAAACTTCTCCTGTAGGGGGAGCGCATGGATCCATATGGGAGCCGGCGACGATGGCTTCCAGAAAAATCCCCAAGGGGGGATCCGGCCTTGGCATGGCTACGGCTCATCCTGGCAATGGCCAGAGATTACCGAATATTTCCCTAGTATCATAAGGGTACTAGGTTGAAATATAATTTTTTGAAAAATACGTTTTCAAATACGCTTTTCCGCTGCGAAGTACTATAAGAGTACTATCGTTTGATAAGTGAGGGGGAAATATTGAAAGTTGTTCTAGATGGTGATTGGAATCGTAGAGAACTTTCCGATTCTAGAGCAACATCTTCAATATTTTTCGAAAGTAACTTATCAAATATAATAATATCATTCCAAGTGGGATATTCCAAGTGGGAGTAATATCTATGTATAAGAATTTTATGCAATGATTTTTGATCGAACCTTCGGTTTTTTGTCTTTTGCAGCATTTTAAAGTTAAAATGTCTTCCGCTTCAAAGAACATCGTCGCTGAGTTAAACAGAGGTGAAAAACTCAACGGCAATAATTACAAACTATGGTCCATCAAGATACAATACGTTCTAGAGGAGCAAGAAGTGCTCGAAAATCTAAAGAACATAATGATTGAACCCGAGTTGGGCACTACGGCCTAACACAGACGAGACAAGGAAGCTTTTGATGCTTGGTCTCGGAAGAACAAGATAGCTCGCATTACGTTATTGTCCAGTATGGCCGATGACATAATGCGCATCTTCCGAGAGCATGACCTAGCCATGGACATATGGTCCAAGCTTGAGGAGAAGTTTGGTGGCACCTCGGTGTCCAAACTTCGTTCTTTAACTATAAGATTTGATTCATACAAGAAACGTCCAGATCATTCCATGGGGAAACATCTGCGACATATGGCGAATCTCATCTCAGAGTTAAAGGATGCAGGTCATGTGCTCACTGATGAGCAACAAATCCAAGCAGTCATACGTTCCCTACCAAATGGGTGGGACCAAATGAAGATGCATCTCACTCATAATGAGAGCATCAAAAACTTTAGCGATGTTTCAAAGCACCTCGAGTTAGAGGAAGAGCGGCTTGCGGCTGCCAAGCCTAGTGCAGAAGTGCACATGGTTGCTAGTTCCTCACACGGGGGAAAGAAACGGAAAGATCGTTCAAAGTTTACTAATGAACGCAATAAGCAACCTGAGTCTATCAAGAAACCCAAACATAAGGGTGGGCACAAGAAATGGCACAAGAAGAAAGACTTGAAGAGGATCAAGTGCTTCAAGTGCAACAAGTTAGGTCACTATGCCCGTTCTTGTACGGATGAAGGTGACAAGGTAACTTGTAATGATAGTTACATATGTGTTTCTAGTTCAATATTTCTTGTGGAATCTAATCCATTTTGGATAATTGATTCAGGTGCCACCGACCACATAGCAAGGGACAGACGGTCCTTCGTGGAGTATCACCGGATACCCCAAGGAACAAAGTGGATTTATGTAGGAAACAACACACGTGTTGAAGTGAAAGGCGTTGGGACTTGCAAGCTAGTCTTGGACAACGGCCGCACTATCTTACTACATGATGTCCTCTTCGCTCCAGATATTCAAAGGAATATTATATCTGTGGTCGTGTTAATGGGTCTTGGTTATAGCTGGTTATTTCAAAATTGTAAAGTGGACTTGTTTTGTAATAATACTCTTATTGGTTCTGGGTATGTATTTAAAGGATTTATTGTATTAAATACAATGTATGACTCTTCATTTTGTAATGAAAATGTCCTTGTTGCAAATTCTTCGACTTATGAGTCAGATATAATTTGTTGGCATGCAAGGCTTGGTCACATTGGACCAACGCGTATGGATAGACTTGCCAAACGTGGCCTTCTATCCAATGTTTCAAAGGTCGAAATGTCGACTTGTGAACATTGCCTTGTAGGGAAATCTTGTCGCAAGCCGTTTAGAACCGGCACAAGGGCCGATGTTCCATTACAGCTCATCCATTCGGACATATGTGGTCCGATGAATGTCAAGACAAGACGCGGGAAGTCCTATTTCATCACTTTTATTGATGACTTCACCCGATTCGGTCATATCTATTTGATATCCCACAAAAGTGAAGCATTAACCTGCTTTAAAAACTATATGAGTTTGGTGGAAAATCAATTAGATCGCAAGATTAAGGTCTTGCGAACCGATAGAGGCGGTGAATATCAATCGGCAAGTTTTAAGGAACTTTGTGATGAAAAAGGCATAGTTCATCAGGTAACTATGCCTTATACTCCGCAACAAAATGGTGTTGCAGAAAGGAGAAATAGGACTTTAATGGAAATGGTCCGTGCAATGATGGCGCAAGCTAACTTGCCAATCACCTTTTAGGGTGATGCATTATTGACGGCCACTTTCATTTTAAACAGCGTACCCTCGAAATCAGTTAGCTCCACTCCTTATGAGTTGTGGAACCAAAGGTCTCCTGATCGGAGCCCGGATACACGTCCCGGGCAAGCGACTCGCTAGTCTTAACGCAAGCGCACGGTGTAATGGCGAGCGGGTATCGAACACAGGGAGGCCTAATGACGGTGTCTTCTTCAATCCACCTGGCTATAATAATGGTAGAGAAACGTTCGCAGTAAAGCGGTCACAGTCGTTCAATTATACGGAAGAAAATATCAAATTAATAAAGACGTCTAGGGATAGGGAATCCCCGCTACTTGCCGTATCTCATCATTGTGATTCGTAGGTTTCACAATTGCTAGACTTGAAATTCGGGTGAACTAGTTGCAACTAAATATAGAACCAAGCTCACGCTCTCGTGCTATTGTCGGTCTATAGCAAACCTAGGGTAGGGTCCAATCTCTTGCAAACCCTAACCTAGGCAAACTAGCGTGAAGAACAACATCATCGTTCAATTGCATCTCGAGTCCACTCTCATGCTAACTCGACATACGACCTAGGTTGGGATAGTTCCTACCCGTCCAATCTCTTGCAAACGGGTATTGGTATAGAATTACAATCGAAAACCCTAGTTTAGGTCCAATCTCTTACAAACCGATTCTGGAGAAATTCAATTGCAACCCAATTCGAATTTCTAGGGCTTTCTATCGAGTTGGGATCCAATCTCTTGCAAATCCCAATCAGTATGAATCCCTAGCTATTCATATTAAATCAATCCCAAACTAACCCTAATCAATTCTAGTAATAATTTCACCAATGCATCACAAATTTGAATTTGGGCTCGTAGGGTTCATCCCTACGCCCTAAGACGATGAAACTACTCACAATTCATAATGGAATGCAATAGAAATTCACAATCAAAATCGATAGAATTCATAGCAATATTCAAAATATCAATAAAAATGGAGTTTTTGAGGGAGAGAGAGACAAACCAATGAAGAACAAAAGAGCATCCAACAAATCAACACTTTTATCTCCTCCCTAAAAGCTAAATCTAATTCCTAAAAAGTAATCTAAAAAAAGGCTGCAAAAAGTTCTGAAAAAGCTCTCTAAACTAGGTTAAAAACTGGGGTTAAATACCCCCCCAAAATCGCCCAAAAAATCCTGACGAAAATGCCCCTGCGCAGCCTCAAAATCGCAGCTTACGCTACAGGCAGCGCGGTTCACTCGGTCGAGTGACAAATGTCACTCGGCCGAGTGAGAGACCCTGATGGATTCCAGAGAGTTGGGGGTCTTGGGGGTCGTCTCCTCGGGAGTCACTCGGCTGAGTGACTTTTCTTCACTCGGCCGATGGGCGTTCTTCACTCGGGCAGACGGCGTTTCTCCACTCGGCCGAGTCGGTCTTTGGGGCTGATTGACAGATTCTAGAGAGTTGTTTATTTTTGGTTGCCGTTGTCTTGGCTACACTCGGGCGAGGGATGACTCGGTGCTCGGCTGAGTGGTCTGGCGATGCTCGGCCGAGTGCACGCTGATATTAGCTCTGTTGCGTGTCCGTTCTGGCCGGCCGAGCGGGCTGTCCATGCTCGGCCGAGCGACTCCTTCACTCGGCCGAGTGGCATGCTGAAAATGCCCATTCTTCGTATTTTTGCCTCCTCGTCGCTCCTACGACGTTCTTTCTTCTTCCACTCCTCTCCAATCACAGAATACCCCTCAAGAGAGTCGTCGGTGACACTCCAGAGGGGGTGCATCTCAGAATCACTCCAAATTGCTCCAAATCTCCTGAAATACGACAAAAACAACAAATCGTGAAAAGCATCGCAATATTGTCGTATAAACGTGAAAAACACGATTTGAGCGATCTAAATGGCATGCAAACATGCAGAAAAAAGGTGTAAAATACGGAGTGATCAAAATCCCCCAAGCTTACCTCTTACTCGTCCTCGAGGAAGATGAGTAAAAAGCGAACCCGGTGGATAAAGATAAAGAAAACGATGGAGAAATGGAAAATGAAAAATGAAAAACAAAGTAGAAAATGAAGAGGGAAGTTGCTAGATCATTTTTCTCAAGACGTATTTTTTGCTTACTCATATAGCATGCATCGAATATAAAACACATGTCAAAGACTTTTATTTTGATATCATAGTATAATGGTGCATTTGAAATAGAAAACCCAAGAATATCAATATAGCATGAAAAATGGAATAATTCTAAGATTAACATCGTCTGAAGAATCTAAAGCGGTATACAATATTGTAGATCACACACTTTTCAATTGAATGCTTTCTATAAGGAGTATAAGAGATATCACACGATAGAGTAGTAAGAATAGAAAAAGTGTGGTTTTCATGAAATGAATGCTAAGCGTAGATTTCTGGATTTCGTGAAACTTTAGCAATCTCACCGAGTATAAAATATTACTTAGCCTAGGTTGTCATGCACCGTCAGGTAGTCACTCTCTCACACATCATTGGATTCTCTCCCCCAAGCTTATCTATAAGCGTGGTGGCATATTGTTACGCCCCGCTTCCCAAAAATGTGGAGGCGAGACGTGGAAGGTCCGCTCAGACTTGAAGCTGTGAAACTCCAAGTCTGATAAGCGTATAAATTATCATATGGCAGGTCCTTGCAACGCAAACGAAACAACAATAATAATAAAGGAAAGAGACAAAGGAGAAATCTCTGAACATCCATTGAATAAATTACAATATCACAGAAAAGCCACCAGGCTAAAAGGAAAGACTAATGCCCAACATGGCCAACAAGGTATAACATACATACAAAGGTGCCACGCACCAACAACTAACAGGAATCCTAAAACATAAAGGAAACTCAACAAAGTCACCGGTGTCCACAAGAATCCTCCACAGCAAACACAACGTCCTCTGCAACAAGCTCTGGCTCTGAGTCTAACATGTGACACCCGAAAGAGAGAGGGGCACATGTCAGCATGTCTAAAAAGACTTGTGCAAGGAAACTGAAAGAAAGGTAAACTAACAACCTAGCAGTTATAGTATGATGCATGGCATGGCAAGTATAGTATGGAAGTGACAAGTAAAGTACAAGTAGCAAGTAACAAGTATGTCAAGGATAACAAGTTTTACAAGTAAAACACGGACAAGTACAAGTGGTAAGTGTGACGAGTATAGTCAAGTAACAAGTACAAGTACAAGGGATCACCCACACATGGATGCCCTATTGCCCGCAGGCTGTATTCAAGTACAAGGGATCACTTAACGAGTGCCCTATTGCCCGCAGGCTGTGTTCACGCATCAAGTACAAGGGATCACTCAACGAGTGCCCTATTGCCCGCAGGCTATGTTGAGCTCGTCTTCTGGAACACGAGCCAGAAAGTGTATTTGGCATAGGATTGTGCCCACGCAAGGTGGGTGCCTAGCCGGAACAAATAATACAAGTATGTAGCGAAGCTACGCAATCACGATGAGTGTTCAAGCATGCAATGACATGAGCAGATATTCGCGTACCGTTAATTGAAATTAAACGTGACAGGCAAAATGCAATGACATGAACATATTCGCGTACCGTTAATTGTAATTAAACATGACAGGCAAAATGCAATAGTAGTTAAGGATGCATGGATGACATGAACAGTTAATACGCGTACCGTTAAGGGAAAGTAAACGTGACATACAAGCATGATGAGGGTGACGGACCAAGCTTCGTTGTCAAGCTAGGTCAATGGCGTCTAGACGGCTATCCTTTCACCGTCTAGTCTCTTTTACGCTAAAGCAAGGGAAATAGCCTAAGACATGGCCCAAATCAAGAGATGCAAGTTTCACTTGCCTGGCACCGAGGAGAATGATCAACGAAGGCACATCACACAAATTTGTTATCTACGAGAATGGATCACTGTCATGGAAAAACAACATTAGAATGGTAACTAATCCGTATTCACAATCGAACCCTACGATTTCTAATGATCCATTTTATTAGGGTTTCACAAATATCAAGTGTGGGTTACGAGATTATTAAAGGAAGAATACTACCCGTGAAGAAGCGGAGGAACGACGCCGAGAACTACAGCGACGGAAGAACGATCCAGCTCAGATATGGAAATGGGGAAAATCTGGAGAAATGGGTTTGGATGAGGCTTTTGGGGATTTGATGAGGGTTTGAGGTTGAGGAGAGGTAGGATATGTGAAATGAGGGTTTGGATGATGATGGATGAGCTTGGGATGAAGGATCAATGGTTTGGGGAAGAAGGGGGCTCAATGGGGCAGAAATTAGGGTTTGGGGTTATGAGGAAGAAGAAGAAAACGTTTGGGGCGTATTTATAGAAAAGTGTGGCGGCTAGGGCAAAACTAGGGTTTCCTGGGCTGATTAGTCGGTCAAAGAAGGATGGCTGACCGACTAGTTTGGGAACTAGTCGGTCGGTTGATCAACGCAGACCGACTAAGAGTAAACAGTAGCTCGCTCAGGAAAACTGGACTATGAGTTAGTCGGTCTGTGAAGGCTTGTCAACCGACTAGTTTGAGAACTAGTCGGTCGGTGAGTGTTCATTGACCGACTAAAGGCTGAATTCTGAGAGAGATCATGGAAATGAGAGTTAGTCGGTCTGAGAAGGATTCCTGACCTACTAGTTTAGCATCTAGTCGGTCGATGGTTGTTCTTAGACCGAATAAGAGTAAACAGTAACTCTTGAATAATTGATTGAATGAACTAGTCGGTTCCAGTTGATTTCCTGACAGACTAGATTGGAATCTAGTCGGTCGGTTGATCTTCTTGAACCAACTAACGTGCACGAAAAGTCTTGAAATGGAGCGCGAAGGTCTGGGATGAATTCTAAGGTTTCTAGGATCAACCTATCGCTAAGGTATGATCGATATGAAGCTCGTCACGAGTGACTTACTCCGAGTTCAATGATTCTAAGGAAGAAGCTAGAAGATCACATCAAAAGGAATGAAAACGAAAGCTAGGAAATCTCAACGAGATGAATGAAAGCGAGAACTATGGAAATGGAAACCACACAAAGAGAGAACCCACCATCACAAGCAAAAGACACTGATAATCCAATCATACAAAAACCAGTCGTTACATCCTACCCACCTTAGAATTAAGTCCGTCCTCGGACTTTCTAACATATATATAGTCCCACTGGCTGTTCTACGTTCTTTCACAACCGCGTGCAGGAGATTTATTTGTGGTAATACTCGCTTCTGGGCTTGGAAAGATTTTTGTACTCCTAAGGAGGAGGGTGGAGTAGGACTGAGACTCCTTTCTGACATAAACATGGCGGCGGGGGTTCGACTGACCTGGAGAATGTTGTCAGCTGGAAGCCTATGGGGTAATCATATGAAAGCAAAATTTGGTGATACAGACAACTTCTACGGGGCGAAGGGGAAAGTTTCCCAGTCAGGTACGTGGAAATTTATGCTAGCTTGCAGGGGCATCTCGCAAAAACTCATTAAAAAGAAGGTCAGGAATGGCAGAACCACCCTCTTCTGGCACGACAACTGGTTGCCATGCGGACCCCTGAAAAATATACAGGATATACCAGAGGGAGCTGATATGAAACTTGTCTCTGACTATTGGGACGGTTTAGATTGGATACAGGAGCCTTGTCTTCAAAGTATCAGAGGTCTACTGCCGGCAAATGGGGTCACACACGGAACAGACGTCTGGGAATGGGCTACTGGGCCATTTTGTTTTAGAGATGCTTGGCAAGGAGCTCGGCTACAGGGGCCGGTTTTCCCCTACTGCAATCTGGTATGGTTCAGCAACAATGTGCCGAAATTCTCCCTAACACTGCTGCGGGCTTTCAAATCCAAGCTCCTCACAAAGGACAACATTACCAGCTGGGGGCTTAACACTAATATATCATGCGAACTGTGTGCGGGTGAAGGTGACGAAAGCAACTTGCATTTATTTTTTGACTGTCCTTTCTCACGTTACATCTTGCAGCGGATGCTCCTGAAGCTCGGCTTCTTAAATCAGCCTACCACAGAGCTCACTGCGGTGGGTGACCTGTTCTTGCAAAGGTACAAGGAGAAAAATACAATTGGGCGGCTTGCAAAAATTGCTCTAAGCTCTGCGGTTGGGCATATATGGAAAGAAAGGAACCGGAGAATTTTTGAGAGCTCAGCTAAGAGTAAACTTCAAGTCTTCGAGGATATTGCAGCAGACGTCCGAATTGCAATGAATATTAAGGACGCTGAAGATGCAAACGAGATGAGTGCAGCTGATGCACAAGTGCTATCTAATTGGGGAATTGGGGACATAGCGTAGGGCCAAGCTATGAGATAGGAGTTTGCCCATAGTGGTTTTGGACTATATTCTAATACCGGCTGATGTAATACTCAGAGTTCTTTGGCTTGGGGGTTGCCTTAGGCTATTTTATACGTGCTAAGAGGGGGTAAGGAACTAGAGTAGAGAGTGACGACGCTTGTGTCCTATCCTCTCTCTCTAATTCCGAACCCCTTCTTTCACTGTATTGTATTTTGTACAGATTATCAATAAAGTTTTCATTCACCTTTCAAAAAAAAAAACTACCCTCAACCAATATCACATCATAAATTCAACCAAGTACTTTCATTTCTAGTGCTTATATATATATGCACTAGAAATCAAATATCACTACCACTACACACATATTTTCACGCACATAGTACACTCATACTTATTATAGTCAATCAATTTCATACACGTATTTCAATCACATATATATAGTCAGTATATTTATACAACAATAAACACTTATTACTTACTATAAAAAAATAACCAAGCCTCTCTTATTTGAAAATAATTTCACATTTATTTAGTCATTCTAATACATGCAAATATTTCACCATATTTTCACCTCACATATAGTCCTATAACTATATATTGGTATAGCCACCCACAATCGTGTGCGTAACACAACCAAGCACAAACAACTCAAAACACCATACATACATCATCCATCACTATTCACCATCACATACAATTATACCAAAGCACATAGAGTATACCCACTCAAGCTTGAGTGAGACTCAAATCATAGCAGGACATTTATATGCGTAACACAGTATCCAAACATATAGCAATACCACTCCAAGGCATACACATCCACGTATCACATATTTTCACACCATATCCATCCATTTATAATTACCATATCAACACATCAACTACATACAAGTTTAAGAGATGCAATAGTCGGGTATACCTCCTGATATACACGCATACGAAATCTCATAAAACAAGTAGTACCAAATCAAAATTATCATTCTGTTATCATACGTATATCACATCATACTCAAGCAGAAAATTACCTACACACAACATACAAATGCCAACACCCATACCACTATATACACACCACGAAATCAACACTACGACGACATAACCACTTAACTAATGGGCCCACCAAACTATAGCAAGGTTGACACAGTCAACGACAAGCTCTATGGGCTAGACAAAAGGAAAGAAATTGAAATCAAAAGCGTAACTAATAGAAGGATCGAAAAGCATGAAAACGGTCGTGTAATGATGTATTTATGATCCATAAGTACACATGGAAAATAGTGTAAATAACATATTCTAAAATACGAAAAGTTTGAAAACCGTTATACTTCAAAAGTTGGAGTCCCTTTTCGTATAAAAATATTTAGAGGTCGATAAAACAAATTGTTTGAAATAAGTTTGAGTCGAATATACATAATAGGAGAAAACGGTTTATTGGCTTACACAAAGTCATTAAAAAGGAAGTAAATCATTTACACGAATTTTGAGGTCGTAGTTTAGAAAATATTACACGGTAGTAACTTAATAACGTTTGCAAAGTTTGAAATGAAATTAAATTAATTGAAAAATTTAAACTCAGGTTGAATGCTTTCAAAATCCTTAAGCCAGGGAAAGTTTATAGTAATCAATATTGAAACTACTTTTAGAGGAATCAGGATTTGCCAAAAAAAGAGACTGTTTTACACAAAGCTCTTAACATACGAGCACCACGAGCCTGGTGCTGATATATAAAAATAATTGAAATTCCATTTAGGTTAGAAATTATTCTAAAGGCATGTATGGTGAACGAAAAGATAACAATAGCTTATTAGTAGTATTATCAAACCTTGTAGTGAAACTTTAAAATCAAATTTATGGAGGGTCTAGATCAGAAAAGGTTATGAAATAACGATTTTTACAAAAATCTGAAATAGGGGAAACGAGGAGCATAATGGTCGTAGTACTGATACATAAAAATTAATTGAAGTTCTACTTTAGAAATCATTTTTAGAAATATGTATGACGAATGTAAAGATAATAACATCTTAGTGGTATGGAAGTAAGTGGGAGGGTATATACATATATAGAATTATTAAATTGGTAATAAGCTTTAAAACCGAATGTTGGAGGTCTAAATCAAGAAATGGTTTCGAAAAGTAATTTTACGAAAATCTGAACTAGGGAAAACGTTGAGCATAAAATCGACTCGCTGAAAGCTGAAGTCCCATGGGACTTGAAAGGTATATAAGAAGCAAACACGGTGCAGTACTCGAATAAGTTTTAATGGCATAAGTAAGAAAAGAAAAATTATAATTCAGGTTAGGAAAAACAGAAGTACGGTTCAGAATAAAATTGGTATATGAAAAGAGGCAAGTCATTTATATCGATATGAAAATATAGGCTGAAGAATATTATAAACTAATAATCAAAAATCTCGACAAAAGTTTCAATGTTTAGAAAAGAATAAATAAATTTAAGTCGCGAAAGAGTATGAAATCTAATATATATATATTAAAAGTTCGCGAACAAATTCAAACTTAGCGAAGAGGAACATCGAAAATACTTTTAGGGGAAACAAGGATTGCCACGAGAATGGGTTGGTAAAAAGACTTGAAGTACGGGTACGACAAACCTATAATTGATATATACAAAAATTAGTTGAAGTCCATTCAGTTTGGAAAAATACCCCTAAAGGTATGTAAGATAAGTGGTTAAAATAAATTTTTGTAGTTAGGAAAAAGGACGGTATATCGAACCATCAGGATAGTAATAAAGTTTAAAAATCGAAATGCGAAAGATACATTGTTAGAAAAATAGTACAAGATAGTAATTTAAAAATTACGACTAAAAGTCTTCAAAATTCAAGAACGACTTTTAACTCCATCGAAATTTAGGGAGACATATTTAAAGAAGTTTAGAACAAAATTTAAATTGAGTGAAACTTCAAATAAGGACATCATTCGAAAATAACTTTAGAAGAATCAAGATTTGCAACGGAAAACATTTGAAAGATCAAGGATAATTGTAATGAGGTGGTCATGTGAATTGAGGACAAGGGAGGTGGTTACGGAAACGTAATTTTCCAAAAATCTGTAGTCGGGAAAATGTTTGAACATAACTTTGATTTGTTGAAAGCTGAAATCATCTGTGACTTGAAAAGTATATTAAGGGAGCGCGACGAGTCATTTGAATAGCATAAATAAGAAAGGAAAATTCATAAATCGAATTTGGAAAATAGAATTGCGGCTCAGAATTAAATCGATTTATGAAAAGGGACAAGATATTCAAATAGGTATGAAAGGTATAGGCTGTAAAACATTATAAAACAGTAATCAAAATCTCGTCAAAACTTTCGAATTTCAAAAATTAATTTAAGTCAACGAAAGAGTACGAGATATAAGTATACATATAACAATTGAAATTCCATTTAGCTTGGAAAAGATTTTAAAGTATGTATGCTATGCGATTAAAATGGATCTCATAGTTAGAAAATGGTATATCGAATTTTCCAAAATAGTATTGGAGTCTTTAAACCGAAATGCGAAAATATAGACAAGAAAATGGTTACGAGATAGCAATTATAATTACAACCATTAGACTCCGAAATCTACAAGGAATTTTGACTCAATCGAAAAGTGAGAAATTCAAGTATATACGTAGCGGGTTTAAAACAAAATTTAACTTAGCGAAAACTTTAATAAGGGAAATAGAAAAATAACTTTAAAAGAAATTAAGCTTTGCGAATGGGGACATTCGAAGGATCAACGATTATAGAAACGTGGTGGTCATGGGAATCGAGGCAAGGGATTTGGTCGGATGATCAAAGCATAAATACGCCTAGGATGTGACTTAGGAAAATCTACGGGAATCTCCTACGGTCAACCAGCTAAAGATTATGGAACTAAGCGCTAAGACTCCCTAAGGGCTAGACAGCGATGAAATGAGTTCAGCTTGGTCCGAAATCGATGAACCCAAGCGAGAGACCAAGGAATTCTAGAAGTCTATCCTAGTCAAAGCTAGACAGGAACCACTAAGGTAACTCTTAAGACAATCAAACAAATCACTAACATGGAGTCTAGCTAACAATCAAGGATTCCTAACTAGCAAGCACAGACGTCAATCTAAGTCTAGCTAGGGTCCTGATCTAATGGGTTCCTACTAAGCTGAGACAGATGCCCTAACACGTCTACCAGCTACCTAAGGCATAGGAACGCTAAAAAAAACCAAGACTCCGGGCTTATAATTTGGATGTTCTAATTCATTTAATGGACATTCTTTAATTATTATCGTTGTTTCGATAGTTCGCATTTGCAAATAGACCTGCATGGGCCACCAATAAAACCTGTCACGCCCCGCTTCCCAAAAATGTGGAGGCGAGACGTGAGAAGGTCCGCTCAGACTTGAAGCTGTGAAACTCCAAGTCTGATAAGCGTATAAATTATCATATGGCAGATCCTTGCAAAGCAAACGAAACAACAATAATAATAAAGGAAAGAGACAAAGGAGAAATCTCTGAACATCCATTGAATAAATTACAATATCACAGAAAAGCCACCAGGCTAAAAGGAAAGACTAAGGCCCAACATGGCCAACAAGGTATAACATACATACAAAGGTGCCACGCACCAACAACTAACAGGAATCCTAAAACATAAAGGAAACTCAACAAAGTCACCGGTGTCCACAAGACTCCTCCACAGCAAACACAACGTCCTCTGCAACAAGCTCTGGCTCTGAGTCTAACATGTGACACCCGAAAGAGAGAGGGGCACATGTCAGCAAGTCTAAAAAGACTTGTGCAAGGAAACTGAAAGAAAGGTAAACTAACAACCTAGCAGTTATAGTATGATGCATGGCATGGCAAGTATAGTATGGAAGTGACAAGTAAAGTACAAGTAGCAAGTAACAAGTATGTCATGGATAACAAGTTTTACAAGTAAAACACGGACAAGTACAAGTGGTAAGTGTGACAAGTATAGTCAAGTAACAAGTACAAGTACAAGGGATCACCCACACATGGATGCCCTATTGCCCGCAGGCTGTATTCAAGTACAAGGGATCACTCAACGAGTGCCCTATTGCCCGCAGGCTGTGTTCACGCATCAAGTACAAGGGATCACTCAACGAGTGCCCTATTGCCCGCAGGCTGTGTTGAGCTCGTCTTCTGGAACACGAGCCAGAAAGTTTATTTGGCATAGGATTGTGCCCACGCAAGGTGGGTGCCTAGCCGGAACAAATAATACAAGTATGTAGCGAAGCTACGCAATCACGATGAGTGTTCAAGCATGCAATGACATGAGCAGATATTCGCGTACCGTTAATTGAAATTAAACGTGACAGGCAAAATGCAATGACATGAACATATTCGCGTACCGTTAATTGTAATTAAACATGACAGGCAAAATGCAATAGTAGTTAAGGATGCATGGATGACATGAACAGTTAATACGCGTACCGTTAAGGGAAAGTAAACGTGACATACAAGCATGATGAGGGTGACGGACCAAGCTTCGTTGTCAAGCTAGGTCAATGGCGTCTAGACGGCTATCCTTTCACCGTCTAGTCTCTTTTACGCTAAAGCAAGGGAAATAGCCTAAGACATGGCCCAAATCAAGAGATGCAAGTTTCACTTGCCTGGCACCGAGGAGAATGATCAACGAAGGCACATCACACAAATTTGTTATCTACGGGAATGGATCACTGTCATGGAAAAACAACATTAGAATGGTAACTAATCCGTATTCACAATCGAACCCTACGATTTCTAATGATCCATTTTATTAGGGTTTCACAAATATCAAGTGTGGGTTACGAGATTATTAAAGGAAGAATACTACCCGTGAAGAAGCGGAGGAACGACGCCGAGAACTACGGCGACGGAAGAACGATCCAGCTCAGATATGGAAATGGGGAAAATCTGGAGAAATGGGTTTGGATGAGGCTTTTGGGGATTTGATGAGGGTTTGAGGTTGAGGAGAGGTAGGATATGTGAAATGAGGGTTTGGATGATGATGGATGAGCTTGGGATGAAGGATCAATGGTTTGGGGAAGAAGGGGGCTCAATGGGGCAGAAATTAGGGTTTGGGGTTATGAGGAAGAAGAAGAAAACGTTTGGGGCGTATTTATAGAAAAGTGTGGCGGCTAGGGCAAAACTAGGGTTTCCTGGGCTGATTAGTCGGTCAAAGAAGGACGGCTGACCGACTAGTTTGGGAACTAGTCGGTTGGTTGATCAACGCAGACCGACTAAGAGTAAACAGTAGCTCGCTCAGGAAAACTGGACTATGAGTTAGTCGGTCTGTGAAGGCTTGTCAACCGACTAGTTTGAGAACTAGTCGGTCGGTGAGTGTTCATTGACCGACTAAAGGCTGAATTCTGAGAGAGATCATGGAAATGAGAGTTAGTCAGTCTGAGAAGGATTCCTGACCGACTAGTTTAGCATCTAGTCGATCGATGGTTGTTCTTAGACCGATTAAGAGTAAACAGTAAGTCCTGAATAATTGATTGAATGAACTAGTCGGTTCCAGTTGATTTCCTGACTGACTAGATTGGAATCTAGTCGGTCGGTTGATCTTCTTGAACCAACTAACGTGCACGAAAAGTCTCGAAATGGAGCGCGAAGGTCCGGGATGAATTCTAAGGTTTCTAGGATCAACCTATCGCTAAGGTATGATCGATATGAAGCTCGTCACGAGTGACTTACTCCGAGTTCAATGATTCTAAGGAAGAAGCTAGAAGATCACATCAAAAGGAATGAAAACGAAAGCTAGGAAATCTCAACGAGATGAATGAAAGCGAGAACTACGGAAATGGAAACCACACAAGGAGAGAACCCACCATCACAAGCAAAACACACTGATAATCCAATCATACAAAAACCAGTCGTTACACATATACAAAACAATATTACATCACCGTTTCTTATGAAGCTCCAAAAGTCAAAGAAAACAAAAATAAAAGCTAAAGAGGGAAGAAAGAGAGAAAGGATATGAGATGGGATCGTTTTCGAACTTCTTTTCTCTTTTCTTTTCTTATTCTCAAATCTTTTTCTTTTTCTTTTTCTCTTTTTCTCTCTTTTTTTTTGAATAACATATATACACAAATGATCCCAAATCAAAGAGAAGGATATACAAATATTTTTTCTTTGGGTTTTGGGGAATTTGGAGCATGTGATATAATAACGGGGGATGCCAATAATAGAATTGCTAATGGGAGATTCACCAATGAATATAAAATAGAGAAATTATGTTCAAGATATGTGGAGAAAGAAATAAATGTATCTCTCAGTTCACTCTATAGGACGTGCATGACAACTTCAGCAGGGTAATATAATCTACTCAGTTTAATCTCAAAAAGTAAACTAGTCCAGATTTATCATTACTAGCAATAATTCAATCAACCAGAAATGAAGCGTACCAAGCATGCAATAAGAAGTGATATGAGAAAAGAAAGCAGTACTACAGATATAAGCAATCAATGCGTGAATCTTGGTGTGTTTTCTACGATAGCATACATATGAATCATCAGACATCAGCTAATAATAGAATTTCATCCATTTTCATACAGCAAAAGAGAGTGGGTTACTATTTCTAAATGCAAAGCAGAGCATAGCATATGATATCAGAAATAAAAAGCTATGACACGACAAATATAGCATGCATATAGAGAAAAGCTAACACCACTTCGTCATCATCACAGAAAAGTCATCTCTAGCAAAAGATGAAAGAAATAAAGACAAAAGAAAATAAAAACTATTTATAATGCAGCACACAAAGAAAATAAGAAAAACGTGATGCATGGTAAAAAAAATGAAAAAGTGATGGAAAATGGGTGCAAAAGCGGAAAAAACGTGGAAAAACTAAAAATAAAGGTGATAAAAGAAAAATGTGTGAGAACTCACTCCCCCAAGCTAAAGTGCACAGTGTCCTCAATGTGCGAAGTGTGGCACACCGAGAGACGTGTAATGGGTGGGGGGGTGGGTGCATGCATGATAAAAAGAAATAAAAATAACAAAATGAAAATATGATGCGGATGTGATGCATGCAAGGATAAGAGTGATGCAGATATGTGTGTGTCACCAAAAATACTCTCCCTCACTCCCAAAAAAGGATATAGAATGATATGATCAAAATGTGGACAAAAATAGTGAGGGGAGGAGGAGTGGGCAAAAATCATCAGGACCAAGCAGAGAATGGGCAGCATGACGACAAAAAAAATATCAATGGCATCAAGGGCGTGCCTAAGCTGGTGGCGCTGCGCCATCTCCGTCCTGAGGCGGAGGTGGAGATGGTGGTGGTGGTGGCTGGGTAACAGTCTGCTGGGTGGGTGGTGGTGGTGGTGGCTGGGTAACAGTCTGCTGGGTGGGTGGTGGTGGTCGTGGCAGTCGCTCGAGAATCTGGGTCAGGCAAAAGTGAATGCCAGGAAGTAGCTCGAGGCGGTGCTGCATGGCGGTGACTGTGGAAGACAGAGCCCTAAAATCGTCCCTGAGTCCACTCATCGCCCCCTCAAGAGCACGAATGCTCTGAACTAAGGCGTCAGGGGGTGGTGGAGCGGAGGGACGGACAGGTCTAGGCTGAGCAGGTCAGGGCTGTCGGACACGGGCGGTGTAAACAATCGGGCCAGCAGGCATGTGTGGAAAGGGGGCTGTGCTCACTAGTGGATGCCCAGCCTCAGTGCGAGGCTGGGACGCAGGCTGGTGTGAGGTGGAAGCAACAGAAGTGGAAGTGGAAGAAAAAATCGGTGACGAGGCAGTAAGAGAGGTCAGTGACACATACGTGGGAACAGACGTCACGACACTCTCTGATAGGACAGCTACGGTGGAGACAGCAGGGTCGACCGCTGGGGGGGAAGTGTGGGGAACAAAAGGCGAGATCCCAGCGGAGATCAAAGTGGATAGGGTCTCCATGACGGAAGCAAAGGAAGACTCACCACTCTCAACAATAGAAGGTGGACGCTCGGGTAGCAAAGAGGTGAGGGGCTCAACCGACAGGGGCACAGCAGTGGTGGGGGTGGTGGTAGACGTGGTGGCAGTGGAGGACGACTCAGCAAGTGTACTCCCGACACCGGCAGAAGTGTGGACAGAGGTGTCGGGAGCGGCAGAAAGTGCAGGCTCAGGCTGAGGGATCACAGGGTCTATAGGTGCAGGGGGTGCCTGCTCAGCCTCCTCGGCCTCAAGCACGTAGGCGGCGGGGATCAGGAGATCCATCGCCGGAAGCTAGTCCTCGTGTGTCGGTCCTATGTGTGTCCGAGCGGGGCTTGGGAGGATCATGTAGTCAGCACCGAAGGGACCGTGCAACCATACCCAGTGCCGCTAGCCGTGGGGACGAAGCATCTTCATCCGGGCCATGACGTCTATCGAAAGTGAAGTGGGGCCCGAAGTCCGACGCAGGTCGGCCGGAAGGTCCTCGCCGGTCATCAGGGCTAGCAGGGTGATCAGGCCGCCGCAACATATCGGGGAGCGAGCGCCCACCGATACTATGATGCAGTCCAAAAACCAGCTAGCAACGTCAATCTCAACGGCGGGGACCATCGTGACACCATCCCTATCCAGAACTCTGGGGCGAGTCATCACGTAGAGCATATAGAGCTCAGGTGTAGACATCGTACCTCGCTAGAAAGGTGGTCTCCATAAGGCGCTGTGCTATGCGAAGGCAGGGGTGGACTATGTCTGAGGCCTTGGCCCTACTAGGGTTAAAGGCGTGTGGTAAACCTGTGATCCTGGCCCAAAAGGCGTGGGAATCGAAGGATGGCGGAGGGATGTGTGTGGGGGCGTAGGCTCGGTCGGGCGCGGAGACTGCGGGCCACTGAAAGAATGCTCTAAGCATATCGAGAGTGATCTGACACTCTCGATCCATGAGTCTAAAGGAGCATCTCTCAGCGGTTCGGGCGATCGAGCTAAGTACCTCGAGTGTCGGACGGGCGTAGGTGTCCGCCGACACAGACAAAAAATCTCGCCAACCCACGTTGGCGTACAATGTGAGTATCCCCTCAAGTATCCCCAGGCGGTCTAGGTCTGCTAAATGAGCGAACTGGGAGGGTACTATCGGGCGCTGGGCGATACGCTCAAATCGGATGCGTTGTGCGTCGTCTCTGAACGTGATGCCCAGCAGCCCGACAACTGGAGCCGGTGGTGGGATAGGATCGGCGGGGATGGGCTGTGTGTGTATGGGATCGGCGGGAAGTGGCTGCGGATGGATGGGGTCGGCTGGAAGTGGCTGTGTGGGATGAGGTGGTGAAGGTGGAGGGGAGTCCTCCCTATCGTGGGAGGGGCCGGGCTCATCCTGCCGCTTCCGCTTGGCGGGAGCTCCCCGAGTGCGTGGCCGTGTACGGGGCGGCATGTGTGCCCCGAGTGCTGACCCAACTAATGAAAAATGCGGCGTGCTAATAAAATGAAACGAAGGTACCTGAACACGCCGCGAGAGCAAAATAGCAGGTAAATGCGAAGACGACGCCTCCACGAAGCCAATAGCGCGTCCGAAAGCTCCCCTAAGCTCCCCCAAGATAGCCTGCGCATCAAACAATGATATCATCGTATAAAATTCAAAATACATAGGGGAGATGGGGTATAACAGATAAGTAAAGAAATCGATTTGAGTTAGGGGCTCAATGGGTACTCGGATCGTCAAAAATGGGGAGAAAAAGAGATTTTACGCGAAATAGGGGGGTCACCGGAGCTTGGCCGGCGGCGAGGAGGGTCGCCGGCGGCGGGGGGTCGGTGGTCGGCGCTCGGTCGATGGTGGTCGGGCGAGCGGGGCCGGCGGCGAAGCGATTCGGGCAAGGGAACTGTGTCGTGGGCGAGGGGAGTCGAAGGGGCACGCGGGCTCGGGCGAGATTTGGGAATAAGTCGCTTGGAAATTCGCGCCGAGCCCGTTCGCAATATATAATTGAAGTTACGACTCGGCCGAGTGACTATGTCACTCGGCCGAGTGATCGTAACGAAATTTTTTTTGAATTTTCTCCCTCCGCTTACGACTCAGCCGAGTGGCTTTGCCACCCTCGGCCGCGTAGAAAAAGTCCATTCGGCCGAGTGGCACAAGCTACTCGGAAATTTTCGCCCTAGGAGGGTATCCGTTTCAATCGGCCGAGTGAAGAAATACACTCGGCCGAGTGGCAGTTTATACTGAAATCACAAAAAAGACAGAGAGTTGGGTACAACAAACTTCCCTCGTTGGTGCGCCACTCGGGCGGACGGCTTTCTTTGCTCGGCCGAGTGACTAAGGTACTCGGCCGAGTGAGGCTCTGTTTCCTGCTTCGGGGCTCCGTTTTGGCGCTACTCTCTGTTTTTCTTCCTCCAGGTGGTTTCTTCCTCCTCCAAAGCCTCGAGCGCATTCCTGGAGCGCTCTTCTTAGCCTCGGTCATCCTCCATATGATAGATATCCCTTCCTCCTCCTCCTGTCAAAGAAAATAGGACCCGTTGTCATAATTTTTCGGGCGAACGACTCAAAAAGACTAATAAAGTCTAAAACAAAAATAAAAACTAAAATAGAAATAATGCGATAACCGTCGGGTTGCCTCCCGACAAGCGCTCGTTTAAGGTCTTGAGCTCGACCCCTTTAAATTTTCAATTTAGCGCAGGATGTTGGGGAGGCAAATACGCTGATTTTCAATTTAGCGCAGGATCATGGTGAAAATTTTCCGGGAAGACCGCTCGGATTTGGATCATGGTGGTGTATGGTCTTCCTCAGCGTCCCTTCGTCACGGGCAATGTTGGGGGGTGACTCCCCCAAGCTAGAGCTTGTTCCGGTCTTCGACTTTGCCGGTGACACCGATCGTCGTATCGGTGGAGCTTTCTTCGGAGTCCTCAACTTTGAGAGCTTGCAGAGCTCCCGTATTCTTGCGAAATCAGCGTCGCCATCATCAATCGCCATGGAGATATCGGGGGAGTGCTCCATCTTCTCTTCCTCGGCCAAATCTAGGCCTTCTTTGAAGCCGTCATCATGGAGTGCACCGATGAAGTAGGGGATATCCTCCTCAATGACCTCATCAAGGAGGTATGAAAGGTCATCTAGCCATCCCTTGAGTAGATATATTCTATTTACCTCGCCCATAGGGACTCCTTCGGAATAATGCTTTAGCCGTTGCCCATTCACCTTAAAAGTGGCTCAGTCTTTCCCTTCCAATTCAAATGCTCCTCCCGGTTGTATGTGCTTGATGGTGAAAGGTCCGGACCACTGTGACCTCAACTTTCCGGGGAATAGTCGGAGTCGAGAATTATATAGTAAGACTTTGTCTCCGACCTTGAAGTCCGTGATAGTTATGCGTGCGTCGTGGAGAATCTTGGTCCTTTCTTTGTAAATTCTCGAGCTCTCGTAGGCATCTCTTCTAATTTCGTCAAGCTCGTTGATGTCCAAGAGTCGCCTCACCGCCACACTCTTATAGTTATAATTGAGGGTCTTGATAGCCCAATACGCGCGGTGCTCCAACTCTACAGGTAGGTGACAAGCTTTCCCATAAACAAGACGGAACGGTGTGGTGCCAATCGGAGTGCGAAAGGCCGTGCGATATGCCCATAGAGCATCATTTAACTTCATGGACCAATCTTTTCTAGATCGATCTACTGTCTTTTCAAGGATTTGCTTGATTTCTCTATTTGAAACCTCCACTTGTCCGCTCGTTTGAGGGTGGTAGGCCATGCCAATTCTATGGTTTACCCCGTACTTTTTCAACATGTCTTCAAATTTGTTTTCTATAAAGTGACTTCCCTCGTCGCTTATCAAAGTACGGGGTACCCCAAAGCATGGAAAAATATTTTGCTTGAAAAACTTGGAGACAACCCTCGCATCATTGGTAGGGGTGGCGATGGCTTCTACCCATTTGGAGACATAGTCCACGGCCAATAAGATATACTTGTTACCCTTGCTTGATGGAAATGGTCCCATGAAGTCCACTCCCCAACAATCAAAGAGTTCAATCTCTAGAATGGGCTTCATTGGCATCTCATTTCGTTTGGAAATATTCCCGGTCCGTTGGCATCTATCGCACGCCTTGACGAAGTCGTGCGTGTCTCTGAACATGGTTGGCCAAAAGAATCCACTCTGCAATATCTTAGCGGTAGTCTTAGAAGCGGCGTGATGTCCCCCGCATGGCATACCATGGCAATGCAAGATGATGGAGGTGGCCTCCTCCTTAGAAATACATCTCCGGATAACCCCATCCTTGCATATCTTAAAGAGATACGGATCTTCCCAGAAATAGCTACAGACCTCATGCATAAATCTCCTCTTTTGCTGTGTGGGCATCCCGCATGGTTTAATCCCACAAGCCAAGTAATTGACATAGTCTGCATACCAAGGAACTTCCCCGGGCCTTATGGCGTATAGTCTCTCATCAACAAAGGAGTCATCGATGGGCAAGCTTTCGTCCTCCTTGTCGCGAATAAGCCTAGATAAATGATCCGCCACAATGTTGTCCGTACCCTTCTTATCTCTGATTTCCAAGTCAAACTCTTGCAATAGAAGTATCCACCTTATCAACCTAGGTTTGGCCTCTTTCTTGTTTAGGAGATACTTCAATGCCGCATGGTCGGTGTGGACAATTACCTTGGATCCAAGGAGATATGAGCGGAACTTTTCAATGGAATACATGACCGCTAGAAGCTCTTTCTCCATAGTTATGTAATTTTTCTGTGCGTCATCCAACGTTTTGCTTGCATAGAATATTGCATGAAGCTTTCTATCTTTCCTTTGCCCCAATACCGCCCCAATGGCTTGGTCACTTGCGTCATACATGAGCTCAAAGGGAAGGTTCCAATCCGGTGGTTGTATGATGGACACAGAAATTAGTGCTTCCTTCAATGTGTTGAACGCCCGTAAGCATTCTCCTGAAAAAACAAATGGAGCATCTTTAGCAAGCAAGGAGGTAAGGGGCCGGGCAATCAAGGCGAAATCCTTGATGAAGCGGCGGTAAAACCCCGCATGACCAAGAAAGCCCCTAATGCCCTTAACATTAATAGGAGGAGGGAGTTTCTCGATTACCTCAATCTTCGCCTTATCAACCTCAATCCCCATTGAGGAGACAAGGTGCCCAAGCACTATCCCTTCCGTGACCATAAAGTGACACTTCTCCCAATTAAGAGTAAGATTATTTTGTTGACATCTTTTTAGAACTTTGGTAAGATTAGCCAAACAAGAATCAAACTCACTTCCATAAACCGAGAAATCATCCATGAAAACTTCCATAATATTTTCAATATAGTCGGAAAAGATGGAGGTCATGCACCAATGAAAGGTGGCGGGTGCATTACAAAGACCAAAGGGCATCCTACGGTAGGCGTAAGTGCCATAAGGACAAGTAAATGTGGTCTTTTCTTGGTCGTCTTCATGCAAAGGGATTTGGAAAACCCCCGAATACCCATCCAAGTAACAAAAGTATTTATGTTTAGCTAGCCGTTCAAGCATTTGATCTATGAAGGGTAGTGGGTAATGGTCTTTTCGGGTGGATTTATTTAGTTTTCGATAATCAATGCACATCCGCCATCCCATGACAGTGCGTGTGGAAATGGGCTCTCCTTTTTCATTTTTTATAACGGTCATCCCTCCTTTCTTGGGGACGACGTGAACGGGGCTAACCCATCTACTGTCAGAGATAGGGTAGATAATTCCGGCCTCAAGCAATTTTAGGATTTCCTTTTTGACTACCTCTTTCATATTCGGGTTCAACCACCTTTGAGGCTCAATAGAAATGGCTTCAGTGTTTTCCAAGTGGATCCTATGCGTGCATAGCATAGGGCTTATTCCCTTAAGATCAGAGATAGTGTAGCCAATGACATCCTTGTGATCCCTAAGGACTTCTAATAGTTTTTCAAGTTGAACTTGGCCAAGGTGGGCATTAACAATCACCGGGAAGGTCAATTTACTACCCAAGAAAGCATACCTCAGATTCGGCGGTAATTGTTTAAGCTCTACCTCAAAGGGTGCCGTACCCTCTGCTTCGTCATCTTGTGTGAGTTTGGCTTCTCCTTCAACATCTGAGTTTAGCTCACTCTCGAGTGGAGGCTCAGATTCGTTTCCTAGTGAGGACGGTGCATCGGAATAGACGCTCTCCGATTCTGTGCTAGCATCGATAGGACCACCACCTTGCTCTGGTTCATTCATGAGATCGAGAAATGCGTCAACAGATTCATAATTGCAAGAGTGGGGGTTATAAAGTGTAATTCCCTGAATGTCGGTTTGCTCGAAGTATTCCCCGGGTGTGTAGTACTCTTTGACGCATGTTCTATCGCCTTCAAAATATAGCTTGTCGTCCTTCACATCAACTCTGATATCGCCCCCAATAGTCCCATCCGGGGAGATTTGATCCATCACAAAGCTAGCAAACAATTGTTTGACGGGGTCCTCGATATTAATAGCAAAAGCTCCGGTAGCGTGGACCTCATCAATTAGTTCCTTAAGGAGATCCGCAAAGGATTCAACATCTCCCTGGCCAGACTCAGTCATTGGAATTGCATCCCCCATTTTACCTATTAAGATCTTGTGGAAAATTTCGGGAGAGCTTGCAAAATAGGGCAGTAAACAGAGTTAGAAAAGAATGAAGAAATAAATAAATGAATTGAAAAAAATAACCGGGTGATCCAAATCAAACTCCGTCAAAATGCCTTCCCCGGCAACGACGCCAAAAACTTGATCGGAGCCCGGATACACGTCCCGGGCACGCGACTCGCTAGTCTTACCGCAAGCGCACGGTGTAGTGGCGAGCGGGTATCGAACACAGGGAGGCCTAAGGACGGTGTCTTCTTCAATCCACCTGGCTATAATAATGGTAGAGAAACGTTCGCAGTAAAGCGGTCACAGTCGTTCAATTATACGGAAGAAAATATCAAATTAATAAAGACGTCTAGGGATAGGGAATCCCCGCTACTTGCCGTATCTCATCATTGTGATTCGTAGGTTTCACAATTGCTAGACTTGAAATTCGGGTGAACTAGTTGCAACTAAATGTAGAACCAAGCTCACGCTCTCGCGCTATTGCCGGTCTATAGCAAACCTAGGGTAGGGTCCAATCTCTTGCAAACCCTAACCTAGGCAAACTAGCGTGAAGAACAACATCATCGTTCAATCGCATCTCGAGTCCACTCTCGTGCAAACTCGACATACGACCTAGGTTGGGATAGTTCCTACCCGTCCAATCTCTTGCAAACGGGTATTGGTATAGAATTACAATCGAAAACCCTAGTTTAGGTCCAATCTCTTGCAAACCGATTCCGGAGAAATTCAATTGCAACCGAATTCGAATTTCTAGGGCTTCCTATCGAGTTGGGATCCAATCTCTTGCAAATCCCAATCTGTATGAATCCCTAGCTATCGTATTAAATCAATCCCAAACTAACCCTAATCAATTCTAGCAATAATTTCACCAATGCATCACAAATTTGAAATTGGGCTCGTAGGGTTCATCCCTACGCCCTAAGATGATGAGACTACTTACAATTCATAATGGACTGCAATAGAAATTCACAATCAAAATCGATAGAATTCATAGCAATATTCAAAATATCAATAAAAATGGAGTTTTTGAGGGAGAGAGAGACAAACCAATGAAGAACAAAAGAGCATCCAACAAATCAACACTTTTCTCTCCTCCCTAAAAGCTAAATCTAATTCCTAAAAAGTAATCTAAAAAAGGCTGCAAAAAGTTCTGAAAAAGCTCTTTAAACTAGGTTAAAACTGGGGTTAAATATCCCCCAAAATCGCCCAAAAAATCCTGACGAAAATGCCCCTGCGCAGCCTCAAAATCACAGTTTACGCTGCAAGCAGCGCGGTTCACTCGGCCGAGTGACAAATGTCACTCGGCCGAGTGAGAGACCCTGACGGATTCCAGAGAGTTGGGGGTCTTGGGTGTCGTCTCCTCGGGAGTCACTCGGTCGAGTGACTTTTCTTCACTCGGCCGATGGGCGTTCTTCACTCGGGCGGACGGCGTTTCTCCACTCGGCCGAGTCGATCTTTGGGGCTGACTGACGGATTCCAGAGAGTTGGTCATTTTTGGTTACCGTCATCTTGGCTCCACTCGGGCGAGGGATGACTCGGTGCTCGGCTGAGTGGTCTGGCGATGCTCGGCCGAGTGCACGCTGATATTAGCTCTGTTGCGTGTCTGTTCTGGCCGGCCGAGCGGGCTGTCCATGCTCAGCCGAGTGACTCCTTCACTCGGCCGAGTGGCATGCTGAAAATGCCCATTCTTCGTATTTTTGCCTCCTCGTCGCTCCTACGACGTTCTTTCTTCTTCCACTCCTCTCCAATCGTAGAATACCTCTCAAGAGAGTCGTCGGTGACACTCCGGAGGGGGTGCATCTCAGAATCACTCCAAATTGCTCCAAATCTCCTGAAATACGACAAAAACAACAAATCGTGAAAAGCATCGCAATATTGTCGTATAAACGTGAAAAACACGATTTGAGCGATCTAAATGGCATGCAAACATGCAGAAAAAAGGTGTAAAATACGGAGTGATCATCTCCTGACTTAAACATTTTAAAACCTTGGGGATGTGCATCCTACGCACATATTTTCTCCCATAAGTATGGCAAACTTGGGCCACGGGGAAGGAAATGTATCTTTATACTATACGCAGAAAAATCCAAAGGTTATGTTTTCATTGTTCAGGAAGACAATGGAGGTCTAATTTAATTTGAGTCGAGGGATGTCACTTTCTTGGAAAACGCGTTTCCAAGACAGGGCGAGATAAGTCAGGACTTATCTCTATTTGAGATTAATGATCAAGAAGGATTACCTCATTCGAGTGGGAGAATTCTTGGTGAAGACGAAAATACGTTTCAAACTTCACCAATGGATGATACGAATGACGCTAATCCTATTCCATATGGGAATAATGATCCAAGTGGGAGCATTTCTAACGACATTCCAAGTGGGAGTGATGTTAGAATTGATCTAAATTCGAGTCAACAAGGACTTGAAGAATCTCAAATACGACGTAGTAATCGTACAAGGTTGGCTCCTCTAAGATTTGAGGATGAATTTCCACAAATCTTTATGACTTTACTACAAGATGATGACGAGCCTGCTACTTTCAAACATGCCGTATCATGCCCTGCAAAAGACAAATGGATGGAAGCGATGAAGGAGGAGTTGGAATCCATGAAAGTTAACCAAGTCTGGGACTTAGTTGACTTACCCAGAGGACGTAGAGCTATTGGGAACAAATGGGTTCTCAAGATCAAGCATAAGGCTGATGGCTCTATAGACAGATATAAAGCTCTCCTTGTCGCGAAAGGTTTTACGCAACAAGAAGGGATAGACTACGAAGAGACCTTCTCACCTGTTGTTCGTTTTACCTCGATTCGCCTGATTCTGGCTATGGTAGCTTGCTTAGACCTCGAATTATATCAGATGGATGTAAAGACTGCCTTTCTCAATGGAGAATTGGACGAGGAGATCTATATGGAACAACCAACAGGGTTCGTAAAAGAAGGAAACGAACATAAGGTTTGTAAACTTTGTAAGTCCATATATGGTCTTAAACAATCCTCGAGGCAATGGTATATACGATTTCAAGAATTTGTCTTATCAAATGGTTTTTCCATGCTTGATGAAGATAACTGTGTATATATCAAGAGGATTAAGAACAAGTACGTTATTATGTCTCTATATGTAGATGACATTTTAATAGCCGGAAATGACAAGGGCTTTGTGATGGATATCAAGGCTTGGCTTTCATCAGTTTTTGAGATGAAAGACATGGGAGAAGCCGCATATATCCTTGGAGTTAAGATTTCAAGGAATCGTTCGAAGAAACTTCTTTCTCTTTCACAAGAGACTTATATAAAGAAGGTTCTAGAACATTTTAATATGCAGGACTGCAAGTCCATTGATACTCCTATAAGCAAATGCGATAATTTTTGTCTGAAATCATGTCCAAAGAACCAAAAGGAAAAGGAAATTACGGAAAAAGTTCCATATTCCAGTGCAGTTGGTAGTCTTATGTACGCTATGATGTGTACAAGACCGGACATCTGTTTTGCCGTTGGAATTGTGAGTCGTTACCAATCCAATCCAGGGCAAGTACACTGGAAAGCGGTTAAGAGGATAATGCGGTATCTTAAAGGAACTGCGGACTATGCTTTATGCTATCAAGGAGATGCCTTGAGGCTCGAAGGCTACACTGATGCTGATTGGGCGGGTGATCTCGATGAGCGACGATCGACCTCAGGATATGTTTTTCTACTCAGATCTGGTGCAATATCCTGGAGTAGCAAGAAAAAATCCTGCATTGCACTTTCAACTATGGAAGCCGAGTTTGTAGCATTTAGCATGGCAGTCCAAGAGGCTGTTTGGCTTAGGAAATTCTTAGACAGGCTAATTAATGCAAGTGACTCAGGTGCTGTACCAATACACAGTGACAGTCAAGCATCTATAGCCTATGTCAAAGATCCAAAATTCCATTGTAAGACCAAACACATTGATATCCGCTACAAATTTGCAAAAGACTATGATAAGACCAAGAAGGTAGACATAAGGTACATATCTACGCATGAGATGATAGCGGATCCGCTTACGAAGGCGATCCCCAGAGATGTGTTTTACAAACACTTATCATCTCAAGGATTGCGTAAGAGCTGAGTTGTACAAATGTAAATTCCCATGTCTGTAAAAGATCAAATTTAATAAAAGAATAAGCTCTTTTTCAACATTGCATATGAGTTTCTAGAAAATGTTTGTGTACATTTTAAAATCTCAGCTATATTCTCTAGTATGTCGGACAGATTAAGGTTGGCTCTCTCACATGAGCAACCGCCTTTATTATATCAGATGGATAAAATAAAGATGAGACCTGTTTAAAGTCAAAATCGTCAGACGGATGATTTAGAGTCATGACTTAAATAAAATGGTCGTATGAAAGATCTGCATCATACGGATGCTTACAAAAGATCTAAGAGGATTCTTAAATCCTATCTGTCTTATGTAGGATGTGGGTCCAGAAGATTATTTGAGTAGTAAAAGGGACTCAAAATCCGACATTGTGGTGTCTGATCATCATCCTTACAACATCTTTAAGACATACGCTCCCTGGGAAAGGAGTGATGTTGTAATACGTATTAATACTACGTATGCATTTGACCATTGGGTTAGAATAGTAATTGTGTTTACTATTATGTGAGACCCAAAGACCACATGTGTCTTAACTCATTACCCTTATGGACTCTAATTGGTTCCTTTAGATTTGACTGGGTGATTGCTGTCTTAGCATGTTGCTTATGGACTATGGTCAATTCGGTCCGGCGGGGCATGTTAGAAAAGCAAGTCAAGTCAAGATCGAAAGGATCGCAAGAAGAGGAAGATTAATTTCATATTCACATTTGGACTTTAGAGATTCAAAGCTGGCCAGCCAATTGTAATCCAGATGGGATTCAATTGTTGAATATAAAGTATACGAAATGTGAAGAAATAATCTAGGGTAAAGCATGCGTTGATCTACTCAACTTTGCACCTCGAGGAGTGTTGTGTATCTCTAACAAGTGCACAAACAGCGGACTCTATGCGCATGACGGTCACACGGCCTATTTCTCGGTATGATAAACAGAAGAGTTAAAGGAAAAGATGTTTCCTTACAATCCCCTCAAGTGTGAGTGGGAGATGTTGGATATGGGCGACATGAATACACCCATGAGGGGATGTATGAGGGTATACGGACCTCAGATGTCGCGTGCACGAAAGCGTGCACGAAGGGAACCTTTTCTCGTGTGAAAAGGACCACTCAATAAGTGGAAAAAGCCACTTTATAAGTGCATAAAGGCACTTGATAAGTGAATGAAGAAGAGGATAAGTAAATGTGCTAATTTAGGCTAATAAGCTTATATTTAGTTATTTCCTACAATAACTACCCCTAAAGCCTATAAATAGGACCCAAGGGTAAGGCATTTACACCAATCTAACCATGCCATAAGTTTGCATAAGGCAACTTGTGTTCTTCTTCTCCCTTCCATTAAAATCCTCTTCTAAATAGAGATTTAGGCGGTGAAACGCTGCTTCGATCCTCCGTGACGAAGTATTGACCGTTGTGGTGAATCCGAGGGCGAAGTTCAGAGATTACGGTGCCGCGTACATAAGCGTAAGTCTCTATTTTATTATTCGATCCTAACGTCCTTGTTTTGACAGGATCCTACATCCTCTAGATCCTGAGATCAACGCCACCGTGAGGCATCTGAACGTCGAGAGAAGAAGAAGAGAAGAGATTTCCACAATGGGAGAGAACGTCACTCCTCAAAATTCCTTGCTTGAGTACTCAATGCCGTCCATTGGTTCCACATCCAGCATCTAACCTCCGGCCATTACGACCGAAAACTTTAAGCTAAAGCCATCGTTGGTGGCTTGGATCCAACAGGACCGGTTTTCAGGAGCTCCTATGGAGAGCCCGATCGAGCACTTGGATTCCTTTTTGGAGAAGTGCGAAACTTTTAGAATCAATGGCGTGCCAACTGAAGCTATTCGGTTGAGATTGTTCCCATTCTCTCTGCGGGACAAGGCAAAACAATGGCTGAGGGGGAAGGACCCCAATACATTTACAACCTGAGAGAAGCTTTCAAATGCATTCCTGAACAAGTTCTTTCCTCTGGGGAAGACAATGAAGCTAAGGAGAGATATCTCCTCCTTCTCCCAGGCCAGCCATGAATCATTGCATGAAGCATGGATGAGGTTCAAGGAGATGCAAAGAAAATGCCCTCACCATGAGCTCCCCCACTGGCAGATTATCAACTTGTTCTACAATGGGCTGAGGGACGACTTAAAGTCCTCAATGGATGCCGCGGCGGGAGGATCCTTCATGTCAAGGAATGAAGTAGATGCCGGAAACATTCTAGAAAATATGGCATCAACAATGAAAGGTGGAGCGACGAACGCGCCACACCTAAATCTGTAGGAATGCACCGGGTAGAGGAAGTTAACAAACTATCTAGCAAATTTGATTTGATTTCCATGCAGATCTCATCATTCATGGTAGGGGCCGGTGGCGCCAATGATCACTCCATATTTTACACCTTTTTCCCGCATGTTTGCATGCCATTTAGATCGCTCAAATCATGTTTTTCACGATTTATCGACAATATTGCGATACTTTTCACGATTTGTTGTTTTTGTCGTATTTCAGGAGATTTGGAGCGATTTGGAGTGATTCCGAGATACACCCACTCTGGAGTGTCACCGACGACTTTCCTGAGGGGTATTTTGCTATTGGAGAGGAGCGGAAGAAGAAAGAACGTCGTAGGAGCGACGAGGAGGCAAGAACATTCAGATTGGGCATTTTTAGCATCTCACTCGACCGAGTGAAGGAGTCACTCGGCCGAGCATCGAGACCCCGCTCGGCCGGCCAGATCGGACACGCAACCAAGCTAATATCAGCGTGCACTCGGCCGAGCATCAGAATATGCCTCGGCCGAGTGACGTATCCCGTCCGCCCGAGTGGCACTCAAACGACGCCCATCAAAAACTCCTGACTTACTGTTTTTCATCAGTCTGAGCGTCAGAAGCCCCACTCGGCCGAGTGGTAATTGCCGTCCGCCCGAGTGAACAAAGCCCATCGGCCGAGTGACGACAACTCACTCGGCCGAGTGACCCCCGATGTGAAGACCCCCAAGACCCCAGAGTTACTGGAATCCGTCAGGGTTTCTCACTCGGCCGAGCGACTTTTGTCACTCGGCCGAGTGAGCAGCGCTGCCTGTAGCGGAAATCACGATTTTGGAGCTACACAGGGGCAGTTTGGTCACGAATTTTTCGGCAGTTTTGGGGGGTATTTAACCCGAGATTCTAACCTAGTTTAGGGAGCTTTTCTATTGCTTTTGGTAGCCTTTTTAGATTAGACTTTTTAGAGTTAAATTCTTGTGATTGGAGAGGAGAGAAAAGTGTTATTTTGTTGGATTCTTGGAAAGCTACATTGGTTTGTCTCCCTCTCTATTAAAAATCCTATTTTTATTGCTATTTTGAATATTGCCATGAATTCTATTGCTCTTTCAATTGATTGTTCTTCCATTTGCGATATGATTTGTGAGTAGTCTTAACGTCTTAGGGCATGTGGATGAAACCTACGAGCCCAATTTCCGATTTGTGACGATTTGGTAGAACCATTGCTAGAATTGATTAGGGTTAGTTTGGGATTAATATAATACGGATAGCTAGGTGTTCATATCGATTGGGATTTGCAAGAGATTGGATCCCAATTCGATAGGAAACCCTAGAAATCCGAATTGGGTTGAAATCGAGTTTCCGAAGTATCGGTTTGCAAGAGATTGGACCGATACTAGGATTCTCGATTGGAATTCTATACCGATACCCGTTTGCAAGAGATTGGACGGGTAGGAACTATCCCAAACTAGGTCGTAGCCCGAGTTTGCACGAGAGTGGGCTCGGGATGCGATTGAACAATGACGTTGATCCTAATGCTAGCTTGCCTAGGCTTGGGTTTGCAAGATATTGGACCCGAGCCTAGGTTTGCTATAGACTGGCAACAGTGCGAGAGCGTGAGCTAGGTTTTACATTCAGTTGCAACTAGTTCACCCGACATTCTACCCTAGCAATAATGAAACCGATGGATCACAATGACGAGATACGGTGAGTAGCGGGGATTCCCTATTCCCTAGGCGTATTTATTTGAATTTATATCTCCTTACATTGTTTGACGATTGTGATAACATCGCCGAAAGACAATTTCCTACTTTTCTGTCCCCATAGCCAGGTTGTTCGGAGAAGACACTGTCATACGTCCTCCCTGTGTTCGATACCCGCTCGCCGCTACACCGTGCGCTTGCGGTAAAACTACACGGTCGCTCTTTAGGGTTACATTTTGAAGCGATCAAGTTTTTGGCACCGTTGCCGGGGAGGCGATTGTGTTTGATCCTACCACCCTAGCTATTTCTTTCGTTTTGTTTTATTTCTTCATTTTTTTATTTTATCTAACCCTTCCATTGTGCTAATCACTTCTTTGAAACTTTGTTTTCCCGTGCATGTCCACGAGATCCACAGCGGACCCCGTAGATATATTGTTTGATCCTGAGATCGAGCATACATTACGGAGAATCAGAGCGGAGAGGAGACCCGATACGGAAGGGAGGGTTATGAACGTTCGGGAGACGCCTGAAGAGTTAGCGGCAAGAATGGCGAGTATTATTTCCATTCGAGATATGCTCCAGCCTAAGACTTCCTCCACTACCTCGTCCATAGCTATGCCGCAGTTGGCGGCCGATAAAAACTTCGAGTTGAAGTCCGGATTAGTGGTCCTTATGCAGCAGGATCCTTTTCATGGGAATCCTCATGAAAATCCCCACTACCACATCCAGCTCTTCCTATCAAAGTGTGCCACCTTTCAGATGACGGGGGTCTCCATCGATGCCATCAAACTGCACCTCTTCCCCTTCACACTAAAGGATAAAGCTCTTTATTGGTTGAGGACGTAAGCTGAAGGAGTCTTTACCACATGGGACGAGTTGGCGAGCGCGTTTATTGACAAGTTCTATCCGCCCTCCAAGACGGTAAAGATTAGGAGTGCTCTCATGTCCTTCAAGCAAGGACCTCACGAGACACTCTACGAGGCATGGGAGTGCTTCAAAGACCTGCAGCATCAGTGCCCCCACCATAGCATTGAAGATTGGGAGCTCGTCCATAGCTTCTACAATGGTCTCCAACCGGGGACCAAGCAGATTATTGATGCCGCGGCAAATGGGGCCATCTTATCGAAGACTCCCGACGAAGCTACGGCCTTAATTGAGGAGATGGCCTCGAACAATCAACAATGGGGCGACGAGCGAGGACACTCTTCGTCCTCCTTGAAGCCATCTAGCGTCTATGAGGCCAAGGCCGTGGCAGAGCTGACCAACAAGTTCGAATCTCTTCATAAGGTGATGGAGAGACTGGAGAAATATATCACGGAGCCCCAAGGAGCCCCTTCCACATCCACACCAACGAGTCAAATGTGCGATTGGCAAGACCAATCCCAAGCTATGTATTTGGGAGGAGAACAAGGAGAGGGGTCTTTGGAGCAAGTCCAATACGTCGCGGGGAACCAAGGATATTGGGCCAATCCGGCCACTAGAAACCATCCCGGTTTCTCCTATGCCAACAATGATGGAGCATTGAACCCCCCGCAACAACTACCACATCAAGCTCGACAACCACCACCACAACAATAACATTATCCACCAAGGGGGCCACTGCAACAAAATCACCCACCAAGGCAACAAGTGGGACCCTATAGGCCGCCCGGATACAATCAAGGGTGGAGAAATCCAAACCCTCCACAAGCTCAACAATGCTCCGATTTTGAAGCTAGAGTGGAGGAGTTTATGGTCGAGCAGAAGAAGACTAATGCTTCCTTGAAGGCGAGCCAAGATTCCTTTGCAACCGTTGTAGGCCAAATCTCGGAGCAACTTGCGTTGCTCAATCGAAATAGTCAACAGTTACCGGCTCAACCCGAGCAAAATCCACGGGGCAACACCGGCCATATCAACGCCGTGGTTGCAGTTACTACGAGAGGCGGGAAGAATACCACTCCCATCATGGTTCCTACCGAGGAGCCAGTGGTGGAGAGAGTAGAGCCAAGTGAGCCGGTCATTGAAGTTGATAGAGAGAAAGAGCCGCAAGGGGAAGAAAAGTCAAGAGCGGAGCAGCTGATTGAAGAGAGGCGTTTCATGCCACCGATCCCATTCCCTCAGAGGCTTGCTAGAGCAAAGATGGAGAAGCGACTAGCCAAGTTTCTCGAGTATTTGAGGGGGGTAAGCCTCAATATCCCCTTCCTCGACGCTATCGTGGAAATCCCGACATACGCCAAGTTCCTAAAAGATTTGATTACGGGAAGAAAGAGGAAGAAGAAAATCATGCTCGCTGAGGAGGGGACTTGGTTCACCAAGAGAGAGAAGGAGCCCGCCAAATTCAAAGACCCGGGAAGTTTCCGAATTCCTTGCACCTTAGGCGGCGTCCCTCTGCAAAAGGCGTTAGTAGACTTAGGGGCTAGTGTTAGCCTCATGCCTCTCTCTATGTTCCGAAGGCTAAACACCGGCACAGAATTGAAGCCTACCGACATGCGGATACAACTAGCAGATGGTCGGATCACAAGGCCGGTAGGGATCGCAGAGGATATCCCGTTACAAGTCCCTGGAGGCATATGTTTGCCATGCGACTTTGTGATCATGGATGTCAAGGAGGAGGGCGATACATCGCTAATACTTGGACGCCCGTTCCTCGCCATCGCCGGTGTCATTGTCGACGTACGTGAAGGGACTCTAACATTGAACGTCGGCAACATCGAGGTGGAGCTTCATATACCCAAGGCAATGAAACACATGCCTTATCATGAGGAGCTCGACTATATGGACCTCCTTGACGAGGTCATTGAGGAGGCGATCCCCCATTCCATCGGCGCACTATTCAAGGATGATTTTGAGGAAGGGCTGGACTTAGGCCAAGAAGAAAAGATGAATGACTCCCCCGATCTCTCCATGGAAATTGATGAAGGCGACGCTGAAGTCGAAAGAATTCGAGAGCTCTGTAAGCTCTCAAAAGTGAAGTCTCCAAGGAAAGCTCCACCGATACGGAAATCGGTGTCACCGGTGAAGCCAAGGCCCGGAGCAAGCACTAGCTTGTGGGAGCCACCCCCCAACACTACCCGAGACGAAGGAGCAATAAGGAAGAACACGCCGCCACAACATCCAAATCCGAGCGTTCTTCCCGATAAATTCGACGGGTGCATCTCATATGCACCCAATATCCTGCATTAAATTGAATATCCAAGGGGGTCGAGCTCAAGACCTTAAACGAGCGCTTGTCGGGAGGCAACCCGACGGTTATCGCTTTATTTTTACTTTGTTCTTTATTTTTTTAGAACTTATTAGTGTTTTGAGTCGTTTTCCTGAAAAATTCGTGATAACGGATCCTATTTTTCTTTGACAGGAGAGGAGAAAGGGATATCTATCATTAGGAGGGTGAACAAGGCGACAAAGAGCGCTTCAGGAATGCGCTCGATGCTTAGGAGGAGGAAGAAATCAACTGGAGGAAGAAAAACAGAGATTAGAGCCCAAACGGAGCCAAACAGCAGAAAACAAGAATCACTCGGCCGAGTACACTAGCCACTCGGCCGAGCACGTAAGTTCGTCCGCCCGAGCAGCGTACCAACGAGGGAAGTCTGTTGTACCCAATTCTCTGTTTCTTTTCTTGATTTCAGTATAATTGCCACTCGGCCGAGTATATATCTTCACTCGGCCGAGTGAAACTGATACGCTCCTAGGGCGAGAATTGCCGAGTAGCTTGTGCCACTCGGCCGAATGGACTTTATCCACTCGGCCGAGGGTGGCAAAGCCACTCGGCCGAGTCGTAAGCAAGGAGGAATTTTCAAAAATATTTCCGTTACGTTCACTCGGCCGAGCGACATTGTCACTCGGCCGAGTCGTAACTTTTCCTAAATAAGGCGCTACGGGCTCGGCGCAGAATTCGAAGCGTTATTTTTCGATTTCTCGCCCGAGCCCGCGCCCGATCAGCTCCCTACACCCGCTGCGACCGCTCCACTCGCCCGATCGCCTTGCCCGCCGCCGCGCTCGGCCGACCACCGCCGGCCGACGACGACGCCGCACCGCCTGAGTCGCCGGCGACTCCCTTGCCGCCGGCCGAGCTCCGGTATGCCCTATTTCACCCATTTCTCCACTTTTCTTGTATTTTTTGACGATCCGTGCACTAATCAAGCCCCTAATTCAAATTAACTTCATTATCTATCTATTATACCCCTAACCCCCCATACATTTTGAATATTACTCGCTGATATCTTCGTTTGATGTGCAGGCTATATTGGGGAGCTTAGGGGAGCTTAGGGGAGCTTCCGGGGAGCATTTTTGGCTTCGTGGAGGCGGCGTCTTCGAACGCATCCACTATATTGCTCTCGCGGCGTGTTACGGTATACTCGTTCCACTTATTTTCGCACGCCGCATTTTATCTATTTTTGGTGAGCACCCAGGGCACCACATGCCGCCCCAGACACGGCCACGGTCTGGGAGAGCTTCCGCCAAGCGAAAGCGGCCGGATGAGCCCGGTCCCTCCCACGAGATGGAGGACTCTCCTCCGCCTACACCACCTCACCCCGCACAGCCACAGCCTGCAGACCCCGTTCACCCCGCACAGCCACAGCCTGCAGTCCCCGTTCACCCCGCACAGCCACTCCCTACCGACCCACTGCCACCACCGGCTCCACTTGTCGGGCCGCTGGGGATTATGTTCCGAGACGACGCACACCGCGTCGTTTTTGAGCGCATTTCCCAGCGCTCGATTGTACCCTCCAGGTTCGCACACCTTGCAGACCTAGGACGCCTGGGGGTACTTGAGGGGATGCTCACGTTGTATGACAACGTGGGCTGGCAAGATTTTTTCCAAGTGTCGGCGGACACCTTCGTCCGTCCGACACTTGAGGTGCTTAGTTCTATAGCCCGGACCGACGAGGGATGCTCGTTTAGGTTTATGGACCGGGAGTGCCAGGTCACTCTCGGTATGATGAGAGCATTCTTTTCGTGGCCCGATATCCCCGGGGCCGACCGTGGTTACGCCCCCACTCACATCCCCCCACCTTCCTTCGATTCCCACGCTTTCTGGGCCCGGATCACGGGTTTACCAGCTGCCTTTGACCCTAGTAGGGCCAAGGTCTCGGCCATCGTCCACCCCTGCCTCCGCATAGCTCAGCGCCTTATGGCGACTACCTTTTTGGCAAGGTATGAGCCTGGGACAATGTCCACGCCAGAGCTTTATATGCTCTATGCGATGACGCGCCCCAGAGTTCTAGCTAGGGAGAGTGACTAGTTGGTCCCTGCCGTCGTGATTGATATCGCGAGCTGGTTTTTGGACCGCATCATCGTATCGGTGGGCGCTCGCTCACCGATATGTTGCGGCGGTCTGATCACCCTACTCACCCTGATGACCGGCGAGGACCTACCGGCTGATTTGTGCCGTTCTCCAGGCCCCACTGCATTATCGATAGACGTCATGGCCCGGATGAAGATGCTTCGTCCGCACAGCCAGTGACACTGGGTTTGGTTGCACGGTCCCTACGGTGCTGACTACATGATCCTTCCGAGCCCAGCTCAGACACAGATAGCACCAGCACAGGTAGACTGGCTTCCGGCGATGGATCTCCTGATCCCCGCCGCCTACGTGCTTGAGGCCGAGGAGGCTGAGCAGGCTGAGCAGGCCCACGCTGCACACGCTACACCCGTTGACCCCGTGGCCCCTCAGCCTGTCCCTGATATTTCTGCTGCTCCCGACACCACTGTCCACACTTCTGACGGTGTCGGGAGTACACTTGCTGAGACCACCTCCACCACCACCACTCCCACCACAGCTGGCCCTCTGTCCGTTGAGCCCCTTTGCTCCGCACTACCCGAGCGCCCACCTACTTTTGTTGAGAGCGGAGAGCCTTCTTTCGCTGCTGTCGTGGAGACCATGGCTAGTATGATATCCGCTAGGATTTCACCGTTTGGACCCCACACTGCCTCCCCAGCGGCTGTCACTTCTGTCTCCACCGCAGCCGTACTTTCTGAGAGTGTCGTGACGTCTGTTCACATGTCTGTGTCACTGACCTCTCTTACCGCCTCGTCGCCACTCTTATATTCCACTTCTGCTGCTGCTGCTTCCACCTCACACCAGCCTGCGCCCCAGCCTCGCACTGAGGCTAGGCCCCCACTTGTGAGCATAGCACCCTTCCTCCACATGCCTGCTGAGCCCATCCACTACACCACCCGAGTCCGCCAGCCCCATCCTGCACAGCACAGACACGTGCGTCCCTCTGCACCACCTCCCCCTGACACTGTACTTCAGAGCATTCGTGCTCTCGAGGGGGCGGTGAGTGGCCTCAGAGGTGACCTCAGGACCCTGTCTGCCACCGTCACCGCTATGGCCAGCCGCTTCGACCTACTTCTGGGCATTCACTATTGCCTCACTCAGATTCTCGATCGGCTTCCTTGCGTACCGACCCTACCCACACCCACCCAGAAGGTACCCACCCCCACTCCTACACACACCCAGCCTGCTTGCACACCCATACCCACACCCACCCAGCAGACTGTTCCCCAGCCACCACCACCTCCACCACCACCTCCACCTCACGACGGTGACGGCACAGCACCACCAGCTTAGGCACCCTTGATGCCATTGATCTTTTTGTCGTCATGCTGCCCGTCTCTGCTTGGTCCTGATGATTTTTGACCACCCCACCCTCCCCTCACTGTTTTTGGGTCCACATTTTGATCATATCTATCTTTATCATTTTTGGGAGAGAGGGAGAGACTTTTTGGTGTGACACTCTTATATCTGATTCACTCCTATATCTGCATGCATCATGTCCGCATCATATCTTCATTTTGTTATTTTTATTTCTTTTTCATCATGCATGCAACCTCACCTACCCCTCACATTACACGTCTCTCGGTGTGCCACACTTCGCACATTGAGGACAATGTGCACTTTCGCTTGGGGGAGTGAGTTCTCACGCTTTTCGATCTACCACCTTTATTTTTAGTTTTTTCACGCCATTTTTCGCATTTGCACTCATTTTCATCACTTTTCCTTTTTTTTCTTTTTTTTACCATGCATCACGTTTTTCCTATTTTCTTCGTGTGCCGCATTGTAAATAGTTTTGTTTTCCTTTTTTTATCTTTATTTCTTTCATCTCATGCTAGAGATGACTTTTCTGTGATGATGATGACGTGGAGTTAGCTTTCTCTATATGCATGCTATATTTGTCATGTCTTAGCTTTTATTTCTGATATCATATGCTGTGATCTGCCTTGCATTCAGAGATAGTAACCCACACTTTTTCCGTATGAAAATGGATGAAATTCTATTATTAGCTGAGTCTGAATATTCATATGTATGCTATCGTAGAAAACACACCAAGATTCACGCATTGGATGCTTATATCTGGAGTACCGTTTTCTTTTCCTATATCACTTCTACTTGCATGACTTGTACACTTCACTTCAGGATGATTGAATGATGTTAGCTATGATAAATCTGGATTAGTTTTGCTTTTTTGTGATCGAAACTGAGTAGATTAGATTACCCTGCTGAAGTTGTCATGCACGTCCCATAGAGTGAACTGAGAGATACATTTATTTCTTTCTCCACATATCTTGAACATTAATTCTCTATTTTAAAATCATTGGTGAATCTCCCCTTAGCGATTCTAATATTTGGCATTTCCCTCGTTATTAAATTCCTAGCTCCAAATTTCCCAAAACCAAAAAGAAAAAGAAAAATTCTTGTATATCCTCTTCTCTCTTTTGATTTGGGATCATTTGTGTATATATGCTATAAAAAAATGTAAAAAAGGAGGAGTATGAGAAAGATTTGAGAAAAAGAAAAGAAAAGAGAAAAGAATCTCAATAAACGATCCCATCTCATATACTCTCTCTTTCTTCCCACTATTTGTTATTTATTTTTATTTTCCTTTGCATTTGGAGCTTCAAAAGAAATGGGGAATGTAAATACAGTTTTGTATATGCCACCACGCTTATAGATAAGCTTGGGGGAGAGAATCCAATGATGTGTGAGAGAGTGACTACCTGACGGTGCATGACAACCTAGGCCAAGTAATATTCTATACTCGGTGAGATTGTTTTAGCTTCACGAAATCCAGAAATCTACGCCTAGCACTCATTTCATGAAATCCACGCTTTTCTATTCTTTCTATTCTATTGCGTGATATTCTTATACTCCTCATAGAAAGCATTCAATTGAAAAGTGTGTGATCTGCGATATTGTATACCGCTTTAGATGATTCAGACAATGTTAATCTTAGAATTATTCCATTTTTCATGCTATATCAATATTCTTGGGTTTTCTATCTCTATTTGCATTATTATACTATGATATCGAAATAAAAATCTTTGACATGTGTTTTACATTCGATGCATGCTATATGAGTAAGCAAAACCCACGTCCTGAGAAAAATGATCTAGCAGCTTCCCTCTTCGCTTTCTTCTTTCTTCTTCGTGTTTCATTTTCCGTTTTTTTCCATCGTTTTCATTTTCTGAATCCACTGGGTTCGCCTTTTACTTATATTCCTCGAGGACGAGTAAGAGGTAAGCTTGGGGGATTTTGATCACTCCATATTTTACACCTTTTTCCCGCATGTTTGCATGCCATTTAGATCGCTCAAATCATGTTTTTCACGATTTATCGACAATATTGCGATACTTTTCACGATTTGTTGTTTTTTTCGTATTTCAGGAGATTTGGAGCGATTTGGAGTGATTCCGAGATACACCCACTCCGGAGTATCACCGACTACTTCCCCGAGGGGTATTTTGCTATTGGAGCGACGAGGAGGCAAGAACATTCAGATTGGGCATTTTTAGCATCTCACTCGGCCGAGTGAAGGAGTCACTCGGCCGAGCATCGAGACCCCGCTCGGTCGGCCAGATCGGACACGCAACCAAGCTAATATCAGCGTGCACTCGGCCGAGCAACAGAATATGCCTCGGCTGAGTGACGTATCCCGTCCGCCCGAGTGGCACTCAGACGACGCCCATCAAAAACTCCTGACTTACTATTTTTCGTCAGTCTGAGCGTCAGAAGCCCCACTCGGCCGAGTGGTAATTGCCGTCCACCCGAGTGAACAAAGCCCATCGGCCGAGTGACGACAACTCACTCAGCCGAGTGACCCCCGAAGTGAAGACCCCCAAGACCCCAGAGTTACTGGAATCCGTCAGGGTTTCTCACTCGGCCGAGCGACTTTTGTCACTCGGCCGAGTGAGCAGCGCTGCCTGTAGCGGAAATCACGATTTTGGAGCTACACAGGGGCAGTTTGGTCACGAATTTTTGGGCAGTTTTGGGGGGTATTTAACCCCAGATTCTAACCTAGTTTAGGGAGCTTTTCTATTGCTTTTGGCAGCCTTTTTAGATTAGACCTTTTAGAGTTAAATTCTTGTGATTGGAGAGGAGAGAAAAGTGTTATTTTGTTGGATTCTTGGAAAGCTACATTGGTTTGTCTCCCTCTCTATTAAAAATCCTATTTTTATTGCTATTTTGAATATTGCCATGAATTCTATTGCTCTTTCAATTGATTGTTCTTCCATTTGCGATATGATTTGTGAGTAGTCTTAACGTCTTAGGGCATGGGGATGAACCCTACGAGCCCAATTTCCGATTTGTGATGATTTGGTAGAACCATTGCTAGAATTGATTAGGGTTAGTTTGGGATTAATATAATACGGATAGCTAGGTGTTCATATCGATTGGGATTTGCAAGAGATTGGATCCCAATTCGATAGGAAACCCTAGAAATCCGAATTGGGTTGAAATCGAGTTTCCGAAGTATCGGTTTGCAAGAGATTGGACCGATACTAGGATTCTCGATTGCAATTCTATACCGATACCCGTTTGCAAGAGATTGGATGGGTAGGAACTATCCCAAACTAAGTCATAGCCCGAGTTTGCACGAGAGTGGGCTCGGGATGCGATTGAACAATGACGTTGATCCTAATGCTAGCTTGCCTAGGCTTGGGTTTGCAAGAGATTGGACCCGAGCCTAGGTTTGCTATAGACCGGCAACAGCGCGAGAGCGTAAGCTAGGTTTTACATTCAGTTGCAACTAGTTCACCCGACATTCTACCCTAGCAATAGTGAAACCGATGGATCACAATGACGAGATACGGTGAGTAGCGGGGATTCCCTATTCCCTAGGCGTATTTATTTGATTTTATATCTCCTTACATTGTTTGACGATTGTGATAACATCACCGAAAGGCAATTTCCTACTAATCTGTCCCCATAGCCAGGTTGTTCGGAGAAGACACTGTCATACGTCCTCCCTGTGTTCGATACCCGCTCGCCGCTACACCGTGCGCTTGCGGTAAAACTACACGGTCGCTCTTTAGGGTTACATTTTGAAGCGATCAGCCAACACTCACCATGTGGCAGCGGTAGAAGCTGAAGTCTTGGGAGACTTTGATGGTGGAGATATCTCAGCACCAGTGGATCAAGCGAGTGCCCTTTTCTATAACCCAACGGGTAACACACCCTATCCACCTAGGACAAGTTCGAATCCGGCATATTCTCCTAACAACCGGAACCACCCAAACTTTAGCTATAGGGAACCCTACCAGCAGCCCCAACAACCTCAGCAGCAGCAGCAGTTATATCAGCCACCTCCACCTCAGCAGCAGATATATCAGCAGTATCCTCCTAGAAATCAGCAGCCACCACCCCAGCAGCAACAATACCATCAGCACCGGTCGAGAATCTCTTGATTCAGTATATATCAAATCAGGAGAAGATCAACCTCCAGCTGCAGATTGGGCAGAAGTCTTGGGCTGATCAAGTGACCCAGTTGGGGTTACAAGTGGCCAATCTTCAGAAAGCACAAGGGCAACTGTCGGGTCAGCCGGAGGTTAACCCAAGGGGACCCAATCAAACTCTAGCCTTGACGCATGGTCAAGAAAATGTGTCCGTAATAGTCTTGAGGAGTGGTACGCAGATTTCAACGCGGGATGCTGTGAAAGAACCTGAAGCTCCATTGGTCAATGAGAGACCAAATCTGGAAGTAAGACAATGGAGGTTTTACGTCAAACCCCGTGACTCTGGATGGAGTTCCTGAAGAGAAGAAGAAAAATGAGGGAGGCAACTCAAGGGTCTTCAAGCCTACAGTGTCATTCCCACAAAGGCTTGCCAAAGCAAAAATCAAAGAGAAGTACGGCAAGTTTTTCGAGATGGTGAAGGACTTGAGTCTGCAGATCTCCTTTCTAGAGGCAATAGAGACAATCCCCTCGTATGCAAAATTTCTGAAGGACTTAGTTAAAAAGGGGACGAGAAAAGAGAAGGTTGTCCTCACGGCAGAGTGCAGCTCCCTTATCCAACGGGCAAATCCCCCAAAACTGAAGGACCCCGGGAGTTTTTCTATCCCGTGCTCAATGGGGAAGGTGTCAATCAATCGAGTGCTTGTCGACTTGGGTGCGAGCGTGAGTCTGATGCCCCTATCATTATACAAGAGGATAAATATAGGTGACATAGAACCCACCGGGATGACTTTGCAGCTGGCGGACAGATCGGTAAAGTACCCGGTGGGGGTAGTCGATGACTTGCCCGTCAATGTCAGCGGTGTGTAGGTGCCAGTCGATTTCGTAGTTATTGACATGCCTGAGGATAATCACGCCCCGATTATCCTCGGGAGACCCTTTATGGCCACCGCAGGCGTACTCATTGATGTCAAGAAGGTGAATCTGTCCCTAAATGTCAGAGATCAGAAAGTAGATTTTGACTTGGCATTATCGATGAAGTCACCACAGGAGGAACACAGATGCAATCTGCTGGAGGTATAGGAAGAGGGAGTTGTTGAAACAGGATCATGGGAGGTTCTCTCAAGGAACCCCCCTGATAGCTTGGATAGCCTAGAGAAACACAATGGGCTGGAAAAAGAAGAAGTTGCTGAAGAAGTATGTGTCTCCCGGACGACTCCCCCCAGATTTAGGAAGGTTGCTCTAAAAAGAGCAAAGGAAAAGAGCCTATGGAGCTCACAGCTGATGAAATCCGAGTTCTGAGAAGAGTGGCGATTGATGCCAACATGAGGGAAAAGCCCCCGGACATCAACAGCGGTAGAGTCGTTGAGACCATTCACCTGTCGTCACCGTAGTCAACAATAAGAGCCCCTGCACCAACAGCTGATAGGATGCCGATAGTTGGGCATCACCCGTACCAACCCCCCTGAAGATCATATATCGGGAGTCGAGCAAACGACTATAAACAACATCGCTTCATGGGAGGCAACCCAGGTTCTGAACTTTTGTCGGTTTTTATATGATTAGTTTTCTAATTTTTTGAGGAATAAATACTACTAAGGGGATATTCGTTGGGATACTTAGATAATTTTTTGTATTTTTGCAGGAATTGCCCCCACCCGATCGGTTCATGCATCAACTAATCGGGTGGCCAGTATCAGTAAATGGCCAGTATCAACATGTTAGTGAACCGATTGGTTGGCAGATGCGACGATCGGGTCGTAGATCGGGTGGAGATGACAAAGGCCTCAGGAATTTTTGGTGAAAGTTCAACCGATTGGTTGATAGAAGCAACGATCGGTTCGCTGACCGGGTGGAGATGACAGATTCCTCGGGAATTTTGGGGAACGATCAACCGATCGGGTGAAATCTCACCCGATCGGTTCACCTGTAGCTGCTATCCAACCGTTGTTTTTCGAAAATCAACCCCAACCGATCGGTTTGCCTAACCCTATAAATATCCCCCCAACCGACTTCATTCACCCGACTTCGACTTCTCAGTTTCGAGCAGTTCTTTTTCACCTCCTTCTCAATCGAACTCCTCCTCACTCCCACTACTCCCAATCGTTTTTCTCCACTTCCTCCACTACTTCCCCACTCTCAATCCCCTCCCATCCACCACATTCGATCCACAAATCACCCCAAAACCCTAGCCCTATCCCAGGTTTTCGAAAATTTTGTTAATGTTGGATTAGTGTGTGGCGGTTCCCCAAATCCCTCCATCATACAGCGTGGGATCTTTTCGGAGCAAGGACTCGCCTCGATACTGGGTACTCGCTCCATAGATTAATTTTTACATTGCCCAAGTATTATTATTTTGCTCCTTTGTCATTGGTTGTGTGCACACTCATATAATCTTGCATATACACTAAATCTCCACATAATCATGTCAAAAGATAATGACAAGGGTAAGGGCATCGTGGAGGAAGAGGAGCCGTCTCGCAAGAGACACAAATCCACACGTTCCATATGCGGACGTGCTCCTCAGCCACCGCCTACCCAACAACCACCCCAACCCATCATACCTGTGGTGGACCCACTGATGGGACCACGAGGAGTTTGTTTCTTGAGTCAGGACCATAAAGACTTCTATCTTCGACTCAGCCAAAGATCTAACTTAGCCACCAAATTTGCACACAATCAAACCCTACTCGATCTCGGGGTTTTCTCCGGAGTCGAGTCCCTTTTTGCAAACTTAGGTTGGCTAGGTTTCTTACACTCCCGTGCACGATCCTACACTTCTCTCACCCTAGAATTTCTATCTGCCATCAAAACCGAGAGGGAGTTTAATATTGATTTTCGCCTCCAAAACCGAAACTTCCGTGTCTCTGTGACCACAATAAATGATATTTTCAGTTTCCCTAATCTAGAAGGTAGCCTCCCCCCCTATGAATTGCATACCGACTTCGATGTCGACCATTTTTGGGGACGCCTCACTCTTCACGATCATTTTCCTAGAGGCAAAGCCAAGGCCTCTTCCATCATCCACCCAATCTTCCGTCTAGCCCACTGTATAATCTCTAGCGCTTTCTTTCTGCGGGATGAGTCTGGTACCGTGACTATCCCCAATCTTTTCATCCTTTGGGCGATGACTTTCCCGTTCATTCCCGGTGTTGACGGGATTACTTTCGAGGCCCTGCGCGTACGCATTAACGCCGGTGCGTGGCTAATTCAAAAGCTCATTGATATTAGCCGTGTAAGTAAGGGTAAATATTGCTGCGTCGGCCTCATTACTCTCATTGCCTTACACCCTCCTTTCAACATCGTCATCCCTCCCGATTTGCCGCATTCCAAGGGTTCTACATATCTCGATCTCGATGTCCTATGGCACACGCATATGATCCGGTCGCGAGGCATCGGTCGGTTTGATTTTTTACTATGGCCACCCCCTGCACCATATAATATTCTGCCCAATCCTGGCCGCATGTCTATTCACCGTGAGGCAGATTGGTCGTTTTCTCCTGATCCCGAGTTTGTAGGGGGGTTACATCTACAGTTTCCTCTCCCTGACGCACCTCGACCACCTTTCCCTGCCATCCACTTGTGCGAGCAGGACATCCCTGCGTTCAGAGGAGACCCCGAGGCTGGACCTAGTGTCACCACCCCGGGTGATATCCCTGTTTCTTCTGAGGCACTTACTACGGCCCTCTTTTCCATGGCCTCCGGTGCCAGCACGACCACTACCGCTGGCACCACTTCTGCTGTCTGACGGGCCACCTCCGCTCGCCTCGCTCTTGAGGCTGAGATGGCTACCATGCATGCTGGTGCATCCTCCTCCACCTCCTCGGACCCATCCACTTCCTTCCTCTCACACCTATGTTTCCTCGCACTCGAGTGAAACGTGGCCGCCATTTTCCACCTTCTTACACACATTCACGGTCCTCCTCCACCAACTCCACCCCCATCACCCCCTCCATCACCCACTCGACGATCATCCCCTCCCACCACCATCGTTTCCATTCCCGCCACTTCATCTCCACCCACCACCACAGACCCACCACTTCCGCCACCCATCACTTCTATCACCGCCTCCTACTCGCGTCACAGGATGCCGATCGCTATGCATGTGAGATCACTATCCACACCATCCTCATCGATCGTCGCTTCCTTTCCACCTCCCTCCACCACTGACACACCACCCATCATTCACACCACCACATCGCCCATCCATCCTACATCTCCTCCTCCTTCCACACTTCTCCGCACACCTGTCACCTCTCTCGCCCACACCCCTCACGTCTCTTCCGAGGAGGATGAGGAGACTGCCTCTCCTGCACTTTGATTGTCCTTTTTTCTGATTTTTTCCCCTAGCCACTTGTTCTGCATCATCTTGATCATATCTTTTTTCTAGCATTGTCATGATCAGCTTGGGGGAAATCAAATTTTTTGTGTGATTGTTGTCATGTCATGTCGTTATTGTATGCTTGTTTAGGTGTGTTCGCGTGTATGTGTTTTGTTCATTTCGTTTCGTTAATTATTTTCCTTATTTTTCTGTATTTCTTCTTGTTTGTTTTCCATGTTTTTCACGTTTATTTTTCAGTGCATACTTCCCTCCCATATTTCGTTGCCCTCCCGCACTTATTGCTATTGCATTGAGGGCAATGCAAGATTCAGCTTGGGAGAGTCGCACTTTGTGCATCAGTTGTGTCTTTTTCACCGTTTTGAGTTGTTTTTATCATGTTTTTCTTTTTCTTTCCTTCCTTTTATTCTCCCTCTCCTAGAGATGACCCCACATGATGAACTGCCACGGAACCACACACAAACACACACATAGTTTAGCTATGATAATCACTTTCACTAATCTTAGGAAGCCGAGTCCTACAGCATTTCATGCTTCATGGGTTCACTTTGCTTTTGTGTGAGTTGTCTGTTATGACTAGCTAGTTAGTGTGCTTCTACATTGTGATTTTGATTTATATACATGTCCTTGGATGACCCCTAGACTATCATGCTTCAATTTCGAATATGTGGTATTTTGCTTCCGCTCACTGCTTCCTTATGCATGAATAATCATATATTACGTTTCAAATCGCATGTGTCGGGACTCTACCAATAGGACTAGGATAACCCATTTTGCTTATGATCTGATTCGCGAAATTTTTTCTTTTGCTCAAGTGTTTAGAATTTGAATTCTTTTTTGTTTTACTTGGTGAAAATCCCCTCGTCATGTACCGTTCTTCCATTTGGGAGAGTATACATTTTTGCCAAAATCCAAAAATCCAAAAAAAGAGAAAATATCCAAAAAGAAAAGAAAAAAGGAAAAAATATGTATAGCCAAAAATCCAAAAAAATATAATTACCCAAAACCCAAAAAAAATTCCCGTTGTGAATATTACTCCTATCCACCGTGAATAAAGGGAAGGCGAGAGTGTGCACCAAGTGTTCTACTCCACACCTACTCAACCTCCTTCGTTTTTGAACACGCTTGGCATAGGAATTTTCTAGCAATTGTCTTGGCATTTGTGTGGTGATCTCCTAGTTCCTAGCAGTAGAGTCCCTGATACATGCTATGTTTCTATTCTTATACTATTCTCATGCATGCTTGAGCTATTATTCACCGCTAATTCGAATTGAAATGATATTTGGGTCATTCCTTGGGTATGTGTATATGGAGCTTTATTGCATAATTTAGATAGTTACAACGTCTGCTGGCTCATGACCTCACTCACTTGCGCTTCACCGCGTGAACCCACGACACCTGTATGGACTCATATTCTGGGGTTTAGTGATGTGTTTATTGCACGATTGCTTAGTGTGGTGAGTTAGTTTTCGTTGGCTCTGACGGGTGATCTAGGATTTTGCTTTCTTTTCCTGTTTCTTCCTTTCTATTTTCCCTCCGAGCTCCTACTCTCACTCGTCTTCCTCGAGGACGAGGAAGGGTTCAGCTTGGGGGATTTTGACGTGTGTTTATATTTTATATATTCACGCACACCTTCTCCGCGATTTCTCGTCGTTTTCCGTTGTTTCGTATCAATTCTTTTGTGATTTTTAGTTTCTTTTCACTTTCTTTGCGTTTGTGTGCTATTGCAGGAGATTGCCAGCGTAGGGGACATATAAAACACACATCATGAGTCCCTAGAGCAACGGGAGGTGCCACACGAGATCCTGAGGGCCAAACGTCAAAGTATATCATGTATCAGCCTTCAACCGGTCGGGTGTACAAACCCACCCGATCAGTTTG